>JBBPBO010000002.1:7497642-7627029 GCA_037974295.1 Cicer cuneatum | reverse complement strand
TTTTTTTTTTTTTTTTTTTGGTTTTGTAACACTTTTTATACCCTACGTGTAGAGAGGATGAGCTTTTTTGCTCACATTCTGCTGCTTCTCCACTGTCCCTTGTAACCACTGGCTTTGGGGTGGAGGTCACAAACTCTCTTCATGAATTAGAAGTTGAAAATGGTATCATAAAACTTACTGGATACGTATCAGGTCCTTGCAATACCCTGAATATGAAGGTGACTCGTATTTCTTATGCAAAAAGTCAATCATCTATCTCATCTCATCCTTACTTCTGGGTTGATTCTTCTCTGTCTCGTCCCCTAACTTTTGGTGTGTTTCCATATTTGCTTTGCAGGCCTTACAGTATCTCTGTATCCATGTGACAATACAAGTTTAGATATTGTAATTGTAATGATTGTGATGATAGTACAAAGTTGATCTATTGAGGTTTGAAAAAGAATCAAATGTCATAAACATTTGTACGTTGACTTTAACATGGTTAGATATCAACTCACAGTTCGTCTGCAAGGGCCCTATTCATAAGCTTTTAAGTCAATTAGCTATTAGGTTTGAGGATCATAACTCATGGAATACTGATAATGAATGTCCAAACAAAAAGAGAAGCAGATGTCAACCATGTCCAGCATACATCTTGAATTTAAGGTGCCCTCGCTCTTTATATGTTTTGACCTTTGAGCCATCAAAAACTTATGTTGAATTCAAGGTAGTCTCCTGGTTTTTCTCTTAAAGACTCCTATTTTATCTTACTAGTAATTATGAGTTTCTGCTGCATAATTGTTTGCTTAATGTCCATAAATGATTTTTGTATGGTACACGGCTAGTTAGTATGAGAACATAGAAGGGAAATGCAAAAGCTTTTTTCTCATCACTATAAGTGTCAAGGGTCATCTTTGAGTCCTTATCTTTTTATCTTGATTCTATTTGTGCTTATGGTACATATCTAAGAGATAGTATTGTGGTACAAATTTTTTGCGGATGATATTACCTTAGTGAGAAGAAACAAGAAAAGAAATGACTGAAAAGTTAGAGACATGGAGCCAAGTCATGGAAATACATGATTTCTGTCTAAGAAGAAATAAACAAAAGTATGTGAATACAAATTTAGCAAGAGAGACACATTTAATTTAGAGGTAAAAAATGAGAGCATACACCTTGCGTCCATTGTACAAAGTGACGGGAGATAGAGGAAGTGTCAACCATAGGATCTGAACAGATAAAATAGAGAATGCTTTGGGTTTGATTTGCAATAGAAGTACCATGCAAAAGGGAAGAAAACTTGGTATCTCAAATATGAGAATATTACATGGATGAATGCTTGCATAAGACAATATAGAATTAGAAATACAGTCATTGGAGAGAATGTTGTGTAGCTCCAATTGTAGAAAAGATGGTTTATTCTCGTCTTAGGTGGTTTAAGAATGTTTAGAGAAGTGTTGATAATGAAGGTTGAAAAGATAGATGACAGTTCAATAGTTAGAAGTAGAGCAAGGAAAAGTACTGGTCAAACCATTAATAGAGAACCAGAGATATATAGTCTATCTTTGGACCAAATAAATGACGAGATGGCGTCATTTGATCTATGTAGATGACCTCATTTAGTGGGAAATGTTTGGATTTGGTGTTCTAGTTTAGTTTTTACTTTCTAGATTATATAATACCTCACATGTAATCTGGGTGGTGTAAATGAAATCCAACAAGGAACAGTTAGCTTAGCAGAGATTTGAAGCTTTTTCCCCATGTTATAGTTTCAGTATGAATTATTTTATGACAGCCCTTCCTACACAAATTTGATTGTTTTCCTTTCCCCCACCTTTTAAGGATTGGGCTCCAATACTAAACTTCATTGAAAAGGTCATCAAACAATTATGGGAGGGAAGCATAGCTTGTGGTATACCCTCTCACGGTATCTTATCGATAATACAACTAATTGCTGTTTTTTTTTGCTTTAATTTAACTCTGAGATGCTTGCAGGAGATTCCTCCCAGAAATCCACTTATATGGTTCAAGAAGGTCAACGGGAGAAAGTAGATGCAAATGTCAACACAATTTCAGCGGAAGCAGGTAAAATTTGTAATTTGGTGATCACGTAATTTTCTTCCTTTACACTAATTAAGTCTGATCAATTTTGATCAAGTAACATACTCAATGTAGGAAAACATTACAAGAAAAATAATTTAAATCTACTTAGGCTACTGTAGATCATGTTGGTTTGGTTTCTCTTTTAGCACTTGACGATTGTTTTTCAAATATCTTTAATGCAGATATATCAAAATTTGGAAACCAAAATCGTAAGGATTGTTTAGACCTCTTCTTTTCCACTTCACACAAGCTAACTGAAGATGACAATCATCAATGCAACAGGGAGGATGTGAGAACCTCTGTTGGTTACTTACATCGAGGGACCAAGATGTTAAGAGAGAAACAAAATAAGGAAGGCCTTCTTTGTCAGACTGGTTATTCTGGCAATTTACTGGATGTTTCATACGCCAAAAGCATGTCTATCATAAAAAAGAATAGCTGTTTTTTGACGTATGATAACAATGATGTATTGCAAGGAGATTACTTTTTGGATGTTATGTGTCCTGCTTTACAAAGTTTCTATGATAATATACCTTTTTATGCAACAAGTTCTTCACATGGAAGAAAATTAAATAAAGTAGATGCTGGTGTGATCTGTGAGTCATTTGAAGATTATGATTGCCGTGGGTTCGGTTATGATGTAGAGATTGGTGGGGATTTTCAAAAGCCTTTTCTAAAGAGCTGCTCTACACATAAAGGAAATATCCTGCATGAGAAGGCTTTGCTTGTAAATGATGAACTTGAACTCCAAACTGATAGCTTTTGGAGCGAGCTTAATCTTGGGGAGGATTGTTGCAGTGGTAAAGATTTATATGCCCGTCCTTGTGTAAAAGTTGCCAAAAAATTGAAGACCTCTGAAGATGATGATTTTCTCCCTCCAAATCCATGGTATTCGGCAACACAAATAGAAAACTCTGGTTCTGATGATCTGTTGTCAAACGCTGAGTGGCATCCTGGCTATCAAGAACCCACGTTTCAAACTACTGCATTGGGTGTTTATCATACCATTGATATTAATGATGTTGGAGGAGCATCTAGATGCTATAAAAGGATTCATGGTACACAAATTTTTGACGAGGAAGAAAATTGGAAAAACTTTAGTTATGATCTTGGAGGAACATCTAGATGCTGTAAAAAGATCCATCCTACACATATTTTTGATGACGAAGAAAATGGGAACAACCTCAGTGATGATATGTCAAGGAATGCTAACCAGCATCCCTGCACCTCAAGTTTTGCAAATAGTGGATTTAGTTTTGATGGTGCTGTTGATTGTAATGGAATATTCAACAGATTGGTTGACTGCCCTGATTTCAGTGATACATATTTCACTAAAAGGTTGGATATTTTAAATGAGGATCCAGACTGGCTATTACCTGAGTCAAGTGTTAGAAACTGTAAGAGACCCAATATTAACAAAGGCAAAAGGGATCAATTTAGGCATCCAACTTTGGAGAAGACTCAAGTAAGATCTAAAAGAAGCTTCTCAGCTCCTCCATTTCATAGAAGTAAAAGGAGATTTTTCTCTTTAAATCAGCCTCCAGAATCGGTAGCTAAAAGATCTACTGGCAAAGCATCCCACCCTTCTTCCAATCTTCTAGGTTTTTCATTTTCTCACTTTGTGTTACACCCTTTGCACCCTTTTTTAATGTCGCAATATTCCATAAATCAAATTGGACTTATGCTTTGGAATCTGCAGTAGCTAGTGATTCTAAATACTCTCAACATCCTCCGGGTGCTCTTCATGCTAGCAATGAAGATCTATTGCAAGAATTAAGGTACAGTATTATTATCTTATTGAACCTTACAGTTGCTGAGTTGTTGGAAATAATTTCTCACTGACCCCCTGTGGTTTGTCCCTGGTCATAGAACTAATGTGAAAGGGTGTTCAGAGGTTCTGGAGGCTACACAGGTTAATGACGTTGCCAAGATTGATGGGTCTGAAAGTTTCAAAGTTCAACAGAATGATCCATTCAAGGGTGAGTTTAATTGTTCGTAAAACTTTAGTCTCATAGTCTCACAAGTTTTGTCCAGCAATATCAGCTCATTTGAAATAGTTTTTGCACAGAATCATGTAAAATAATGCCCAGCCTTGAATTAGGAGTGAGTTGAAAGGGATTGAAGCCTTAGTAGATGCCTTGTAGATATTATCCTGAGGAACTATTTAATTCTAAAATAAGAAGTTTACTTACAATTAATTTCTTTATGCTGTGTAAAACTGGGTATTTCTTTGTTACAACATCTGCCAAAAACAAAGACCAAAATTGTGGAACTCTTGCATTTCCTATTATTATCTTCTGTACTGAAAAAGTGTACTGTCAATCTAATTGGACTGTTCTTTTAGTTTATTTTTTCTTGTCACTTAATAATTTGTTATCAAACCCGTACTATCTTGTATTTCAGAATCGGTATCTAGGGAAGTACAAGATTCCATAGATTATGGGACCAAATGGAGGAGCTGCTCACCTCAAACTTATGTAATGTTGTCAATTTTTTAGAGACATGTTACATTACATAGGAGTTTTTCCTTAGTATGTAGGAGAATTTGTGATCTGACTAGGATTACAATCTTTGTGCAGAAGAATGATAAACTAGTTGACATTCAAAGTCAAAACAATGTACTGGACATCTCTTCTGGGTTCTTGCATCTTGCTGGAGATTCACTAATACCTGAAACTATCAGTAAGAAATGCCTCGACGAAGCCAAAGTTCTCCATCAGGTGGATAAGAAATTCATTCCAATTGTGGCTGGCAGAACCCTTGCTGTTATTGATCAGGTCTGTTTTTGAACATCATGGTTGAATTTCTCTCCTAGTTGACATGCATAGCATTGGTGGATATTTACTATGACACATCCTTACAAGGACATAACGTAGTGTATATTTACAAGTTAATCTTTTGAGTGACCCATGCAGCTAAGCCATCCCGGTTAATCTGTCTATTACAGTTCAACTTGCACTGTGATTCATAGCACAACCCACAATTTCTTTTATCTCACTCCTTTCGAGTAAACATAATGTACTCTACGCGAGATACCCACATCATCTCTCCTCAAACACTCCTAGCCTCTACCATGCAGACCCATTGGGTCGTCTCTTCTTCCTGACCTCCTGGACTTCCCAGCATGGCTTGAATTATTTCTTTAAAAAGCTTCAGAAACGCCCGCTAAGTGCTTACTCAGACATGTGTATTCTCCTGACCAGTGAGAACCGAGCACCTCTGTCAGGAATGTTGGATGTGTAACATTGTGATAGTTTTTTGTTTGTTTGACAGCATGCTGCAGATGAAAGAATCAGACTGGAAGAATTGCGCCAAAAGGTTAACTGTCCGAATCGCATTCAATATGCCATAAATATTTCTCCAGTATGACTCACCAAACTAGTTCAATATAGATATTATCTGGAGAAGCAAAGGCAATAAGCTATCTAGATGCTGAACGAGAGCTGGTAAGCACCATACCGTATGCAATACAGGATTTCATTTAATGTAAATGTAAGTATGACATGTATTTTGAGTCTTGAGTTTCTTAAACTGTTAGAACAATGCTTCATACAGGTGCTTCCGGAGATTGGTTATCAACTACTTCATAGTTACAGTGAACAGATTAAAGATTGGGGCTGGATCTGTAACATTCATGCTCAAAATTCTGATTCCTTTAGAAGGTACACCTCACTGGCTATCTCACAGAGTTTGCATGGTTAGCTTGATTAATAGTCATCAGATAATCAATGTTGCAGTATTGGAGAGTCTTTTCCATAACTTAACGTTCATGGGATGCATCTCAAAATCTTATAAGATTCTACTTATAAAATAATAACTCAGGCTCAAACTAAGTAAAAGAAAAACTAACACCAAACTCATTCAATTTGTTATTCTTGCTTTTTTGATTGTTTTGATTATCTTTGCAGGAATTTGGATATTCTCAACAGACAACAAATGACCGTCACTCTTGTTGCTGTGAGCACTCCATCCCCCTTCAGTTTTTCTATTGATTGCATAAAGATATTTTTTTTTTAAAATTATGCAATTAGTTATTGTCAACTTTTTTTAAATATATGCCTGACATGATTTTGCTTTTCATTTAACTGATGTTAATTATTTATTTGAAGGTACCATATATTTTAGGTGTCAATTTAAATGATGTTGATCTTTTAGAGTTTCTTCAGCAGGTTACAAAATTTCTGATTAAAGCCTTCTTCTTACCTTCTAGTTCTCATCGATTAATAATTGGACATCTTTAGCATTTTTAACTTCAAAGTTATCTTTACCTTCAGCTAGCTGATACTGATGGATCATCAACAATGCCACCCTCTGTGGTACGACTCCTAAATTTGAAAGCATGCAGAGGTATATGCCTAATCTCACTAGCTACAACCACTTACGCTAGTTCAGAAAGCCTTGCTCTTACATGTAAACGAGGGTAATTTTTCCAATAAAGTTAGAGAGCTCTGGACATAATTATCTACAAAGCCGTATTGATTATAACAATCCTACAGACTTGCATTATTCAAGGGAAATGCCTCCCTATTTTTGGAACTTGCACGGAATTATTATTTTATTTTATGAATATCATGAGCAAAAACTCTCATCTATTGGTTGTGTTCATCCACATATTGCAGTCTCCAGCACAAAGTCCTTTAATTTTGTAAATGTTTTTTTCTGAAGGTGCAATTATGTTTGGAGATTCATTGCTACCATCAGAATGTTCCCTTCTAGTTGAAGAGCTAAAGCATACATCGCTTTGTTTCCAGGTAAGATATATATGATTTTATTGTTTGTGCATTTTTTAAGGCAATTCTCATGACAGATTGAGGGATTCACTTTTCAGTGTGCTCATGGGCGACCAACCACTGTTCCTCTAGTAAACTTGGAGGCACTGCATAATCAAATAGCCAAGCTTGGACTGATGAATGATGGCTCAAGTAATAAGTGGCATGGATTACAAAGACAGAAAGTTTCCATTGATCGTGCAGTACAGCGTTTAAGTTCTGCTAGAAGGTGTTGAGATTTCAGAAGAAATTGAAGTTGTTACTACTACTACTAGTAGTGAAGAGATCAGTTTTCCAGAAATAATGCTCCACTGCAAAATCATTCTTTTTGATCCGAGTGTACAACAACATTGTGAGAGTTAAAAATAATGAAACAACTGTCAAACAGTTGCTTACATGGATATAATGCCATTTGATAAAGTTGTGACAATAATAGATGAGTTATGCAAACACACAATCAATCAATAATTGATATACAATTTAGTTTGGGGCTTAGTATCTGTGTATCAATATAGAATGGATGAGTTAAGATGTAAAAGCATAAATCACACTAGAGATCATTCTCACCTTACAAGCCACCATTAGTTTGATGTGAAAGTAGTGTTCATCATTTCTTCATGTGGTGAAAGTGGCCAACACCCAAAGCATATGAAGTATTAGTGCTATATAACTTAGTATCTTGCATGAAACTTAAGTATTAACAATAAAAGATGGAAGAGTATCTTTTTTAAGAAACTAATACATTCTGAGAATTAATTTGGATATACTATCAAAAAAAAATTTAGATAAACTTTAGATGTTCCCTCCTACAAAATGATATATTATGAATATGTTCAATGAGTTGTAGACATAATATGTAGGTATTTTGCCTAGCAAAGATTCAAATCATAATTTGCTGTGTTGCGCTAGATAAACACCTTTTACAAGATTCAATCCTCATGTAAATTTTTTCAAAAGTGAAACTAAACAAAAGTCACCCTTTTAAAAATGAAATTGTTTATCAACTATAAAATCATTTGATGTTTATCTGTTCTATGAAATCCAATTCATAGAAATACCTTCACTTTATGAAATTCTTTTTCAAAATGAAAAGAACCTCTCTTAGCAAGTAATCCAAAACGGTAATGTTACCAACCTAGAATATGACCACTATCATGTCTGAACCTGCACTATATGTCAGTTACAATACAAGACACTATCTGAGAGATGAGAAAGCAATTGCACTAGTAGTCCTATAGTCAATAGGCCATTACATTCCAAACTATCAACTTGAAATTATATCAATGAGTTCATAACCAGTATAGACATAGCAATCGTTTATTCTTGTGAATCCAGAGTATTCCCTGCTGGGAGTATAACGAACTCAAAGCTGTCCATCATTCACTGTGTATGTGGTACAAGTCTCTTCTTTATTATCAGTTGAAGCACACAAAGCCTTCCAGACATGAACCAGCATTTTAACTGGTGGTCGCAAGTTCTAGTAGACAAATTTAGAGATTCTTCGTTAGTCAATAGGTAAAAACTTAAAACAGTTGCTAAATGCCTTATTAGGTGACAATTAACTCTATATGTTTAGTTTTTCAAAAACAAGCAATACTGTTCCAGTACCAAGTAAATAAGACTCTTAGAATGAAACCGAGTACAAAAGAAAAATGAATCTTTACCTTGAAAACTAACACCATTTCTGATTCCTCACGAACAATCAAGGATAGAGTCCAGTAACAAGTCACTGGAGTCACACATTCTAGTAAAACAGGTTTAAGAATCTTGTCAATGGGAACAAAGCATCTGATGACTTTTCCACTGTGACAAATCATCAAAAACAAAATAAGTACATTTAAAAAAAACAAGTTATATAATCCTACACTAAGCTTTACATGTATGATGTATCCTAACATAATGTTGATTATTGACCAAATAACTGATTAACAAAATATTACCTCATATAGTGAGTCTCAAGCTGTACTCCAAAAGCTGGCATAATCACAACAGATTCTGCAATCAAATGCTAACCTTGTCAAAATGACTAAAACAGAAATGAGAATAACAATTAAAACCTTTCAGAGCATGAGCATGACAAGCCCTGTTATCAGGTACTCACCTTTATTAACAGGCTTCCGAAGTAACAACTTGACAAGAAATATGTCGAAAAGTAAGCTGTAATACACAAGACTAACTGATTTTTCCTGTTAAAAGCAAAATCACAAAATTTTCAAAATGGTCAAGTCACTGAGAAAGAAAATTTGTTGGAAGACATACCTCAAGAAGATACAAATAGATGGCACATGCTAACACAAGAAGTGCTGAGGCATACACACAAAAATATTTTGCACCACTCCTGTTGAGAACTATATGGTGTATATCAACATCTTCAGAGGGATATTTCTGATCATGCACGTAACTATATCTAGCATTACTTATTGAGAATTCAACCATCCTGAAATAAACAAATCCAAAAATTCTTTAATGTACTTGGATTCCATTTTAAAAAGATCTCAGAGATTATGATTTTTTAAGATTATTTGAAAATAAGTCGAAAACATATTACTTAGTATTTTTCATAAGCTGCTCCATAAACACCTCCAACAATCTAACAAGAGTTTATTCATACTAGTAAATAAACTCAAATAATTCTATCCAAACACAATTATATGAAAAGGAACAGTTCAAAATGAACAATAAAGTTCAGAAATCAGAAATCCCAAACCTGTGACGGCCGTAGCATCTACAAGGGTAGCCGGCGGGATAGACCTGTGACTCACAAACGGCCGGCGACAACAGACTTTCAACAAGTAATTACATTTTTTAGTACGTGGGATTAAATTAAATTATTATAAAAAACTATTTTACTTTTTTGGGTTCTTTATATACACAAAATAAATTTTAATAGAAATAAATAAAGAAATTAATGTAACAGCCCCTATAGCTCAGTGGTAGAGCGTCAGTCTTGTAAACTGAAGGTCTGTAGTTCGATCCTGCATGGGGGCATTTTTGTTTTTTCAGTTTTACTTTTTATAAAAATCTTAAAATTTAATAAAATTGAGTTTGAGGTGAAATCATTTATTTAAATGTTTTTTATTTTAACTTGAAGTGCAAATCATAAATTGAGATAGGCAAAATCAATTTTAATTAACATTTTTCAAAGTATAGTGTGTCATTTTTTATAGACAAAATGTTACTAGTAGTTACATTTGTTAGGAGAGGAGGAAATATCAATAGCAGATAAACACACAACATTCACCTAATTCATTATTGATATTTGGCATTCACATAATAGAATAAGCAAAGGTTATAAAAATTTAACAACTATAAACATCAATAAATTTGCTGCTTTGAAAATATAACCTAATTATTCACTTCACTCATGTACAATATGTATTACCACAACTCAATTTCCCCTATATCACAAACACTCACACACAATACTTTATATATACACATATTCATGCATTGCTCCATCAACACAACACAACTATATCAATTAGGCTGCTATCTTCCAGTTTGTGTAAATCGTGTATAACCTATTGAAACATCAACACAGACACGAACACGGCATTGACATGTTGACACAATTAATAATTTAAGTAAATCCAAATGACTGAATGTAACTAGATATGTGAATGTTAGAAACTGACACGTGTCAAACACATCTTCAATCCAAGATGTTGGTATTATACCGTGTATAACCCTCATAGCAAATCCTTTGTGAGTTCATCAACAAGATTATTAGTTATAAGACATTCTATCTCTCTTTCCAATATATTGATCTCATCATTGATTATTCCAGACCAAGGAATGGATCTCAGGTGCTGAGACACCAAACTATCAACTGAATAATAACATATGTCGGACGAAAGATACAATGAATTGCGAATACTCTCCCATACTAAGTTCAAAAGCTCGTTTCCTTGAGGCGGCGACGTCATCGAAGAGTTGCATAATTTCCTTTTGAATCTAGACAATGTCAAAGGTGGTCCAAGAACAACTGAAAGTGCCTCATTTAACAAATCAAGCAAAATCTTGTGGTCTTGTAACTTATTCTCACTTTGATCCTTCATAAAATTTTCATCATTCTCCTTGATCAATTTCTTATGAGATTCTTCCACTTCATCAAAAACTGATTTCCCGATAGGCTTTGCATATGTGTCCCCTCTTAACAAAGATTTATCCCAAGAACCAAAGTATAAACCAGAAGCAACAAGTAAATCTCTTATGTAAGATTCTGCTGGATCCTTTAATTGCACCAATTCAGACTCAGTAGGTTCTTGCTTCATAACGAAGTCCTCGGGAACATCAGAATCAAGTTGATTGAGTTGTCTCCTTAGCTCTGTCAAATCAACAAACAAAACGATCTATTATAAAGAGTTCAACATTTGATGAAAAGAACAAAGATTATTTGTTGATTATAATTGCAAATGCAGTAAAAAAAACATACTAAAAATAACGTAACCGTCTTTTCTTGAATACAAAACTATGGTAATCACTGACCAATGCTTGAAACATAGAATTGTATTATACCATTTAAACCAGAGCTGATATCTCTGAAAACTTGAGGCACAACAGTATCATCTCTTGATGACACATCAGGAGTTGATATTGGACTTAAATATTCAGTCCGCCTCCAAAAGTCTTCATGAACACTGCTACACACAGATGCAGGACTAGGAGGTACTTCAGTGTAGTTCTCCTAGCATATAGCAGAAAATCAAAATGGTTATTTATTACAACAACTATGTATGAAACTAGTATCAAGAACCCGTTCAACGCACGGAGATGAAATCATCTGAAAAATACATGTTTGCTACGGATTTATAATTTGTTGTGTTCAGTTATCAAGTAACAAAAAAGTTTAACAGTAAATCACAGTATCTCATTAGATACATAATATTGTGTATCAAGTATCAACTGTTGAGTACATCTTTTTGTAAAAGTCATCGGGGTGAAAAGTTAAAAAATAAAAATATATGATGAACTTACATGTCTCTCCCCACCACAGTTCATAAGAACTGTTGGACCACTTGTGATATCTCTCACTGCACGACGGTATTCATTGCCATGTGATTCTCCCATTGATTGACCTCTCTTGCCAAAAAGCTTCCCTCTTAGAGCAAAACTGTATCTAAAATTGGAGACCTTTTCTTTAATATTATTAAATCTCTCTTTTTTCTGTTTCTTAACATCAACAGACATAGTTTCAACAGCTTCAAGCTTCCTCCGAATATGAGCACCAGTTAAAATGTGGCGATCCTCTAGAAGAAGCTTTCCAAATGATGTTCCTGATCTTGATACAGGAGCAGACAAGGATCTTACAAGGTTCCTAGGTGACAATTCCCTGTGGAATAATATGTTATCATCATCTAGTTCATGCCTGAAAGATCCTGTTTGTATTTCTGTTTCATCTTTCGATATTTCCCAATCATTTGCACATTTCAAAATATTTCCATTCTGTTTGAGTCTAATTCTGTGATTGTAAAATGCATTTGATCTTGAGTTCACCTCAGAAATATCGTCATGTCTTTCACTTTTCACCACATTTCTTAGCCTCTCTGATAAGAACCTCCTTGTATCTCTACTGATAAATTCAGGAAAACTCGGTCCATTGAACTGCATTTCATCTTTGTATGACCTTGTTGATTCTGAGAAGACCGAATTTGAGTCAGCATCTCTAGTCACATTTTCTCTGACTTGCTTTACAATTTGATGAGCTATAACTTTAGGATCAGATGGTTTTTTATTGAACACTGTCTCAACTTCATTTCTTCGAACCACATCAGAACCTTTTTTTCCTTGCAGTTCGCATTTCAAACGCTCTTTCACCTCCTCGAGAAAATCTTCTATACTATGTCTCCCTTGTAAAGTTTCTGATGAATTAGTCCAATTCTCTTCATGATTGCATATGCTATTATCAGGACCAGGCTTCAAGATAACTATTCGCGTCGGTGAAGAAGATGTATCTAATCTGTTATAAGATTTCATCATCAAGGACTCTTCAAAGTCTCTACTTAAAGTTCTGCTCTTTGAAGGAAAAAAGATTTTCCTTTGCATACTTGTATTATTATGTGCAACCTTTTCCTTGTTCAGATTCTCTTGAACAAGAAATCGGCTAGAAACACTTCCAATTTCAACAAACTTTGAACATTCTTGAAACCTTGTTGCTTGATATGCTTCAAACTCTTTCTTGAATTTCTGAAGTTCCTCTTCCTGTGGATGTTCCCTTGGCCTTGGTTTTCCATAACTCCGGATCCATCCATCATCATCATCATCGATGACTTTACAAAACGAATCGAATTCAATATGGCTAGAAGAATTAAAGTTGGAACATTCCAAACTAACTGAACTCCTTCCATTTGTTCTCTTGTTTGAAAACTTCTTCCCGATATTTTCACTTATTCTTCTATCTGATAGAGCAACAGACTTAGTGTCTACCGGCATCATATCTATCCCCATCAACCTTGCCACAAGACTTGGTGCATTTTGCCTGGTGCTCGATCGTTCAGATAGCTCTTCATTGATCAGCTTTTTCATCGAACCCGCGTTTGAATAACAATTATTTGCAGACCAATCTTCTTCTACTTGATAATAGTGCTGAAAAGTTCATATCGGAATACAATTCAATTCAACAATGAGAGTAATGAAACATAATACCAAAACTATAATATTTTGCAATCCATGAATTAACTAATCAAAACCATCACATAAGAAGCGAAACGTACCGGTAATTCTCCTTGTGGACCGTACTTCTGAGATGTTTCTACTTCTAGATCTAGACTATTTCGAGGAGTTTCAAGGCCTGCGTCGAACACAATGTAATTACAAAATCAGCAACAAGTTACATACCAAAACCAATCAATCAAATGAAGGGACAAAAAAGTACTGTCAAGAACTTGTGACTAGAGAGGAAAATAGGGGGGGGGGAAATCCTGAATTTCAGCAAGATATTTATAAAGTTGTAACAAACTATTCACCATTTACAATTAGACTGTTTCATTCACCCTAGTTATTAACACCATCAACCTTTCAATCATTGGTCTTATTCCACTTGCTTGAATGAAAATCAAAAGAAATTAGTGCACAATTATGCTTCTTAATAGGCATGGAACATAAACCTTAGAATTAATTAAGGTCTCTTAGCATAAGTGAAGTTTAAATATATAATAAAAACAACACTTACCAACATGATGTCTCTTGTGAGCATGAACTTTCTTTGCCATCCTCCCTTGATTGAATTCAAAAAATTGTAACAAGCCTCCCATACATACAAAAGGGTCTACCAAAAGACTCTCATGTCCTCAATTTCATCTTCCATGTATCACTGAATTACAATTTCACCCTACAATGCCACAACTTATTCAGGTATGAGTTAAAGAGAAGTCACTGTTCTATAACAAAAATTAAAACCATCAAATCTTTCTTGAAATTTGATAAAAATTTTAATCAATAAATTTTAAATTGTTTGATTCACATCAAAGCATATATGCTATGGTAAAAAAAAAAACTAAAAATGTATTTTTGCATGTAAGATTCATTTATAGATGGAATAATATGCTACCTTAAGGTCTATTGCATAGAAATTGTATCTATATATAGAAAAATTAGCATAAAACAATTAAGTATTCATGCAGACCAATCTTCAATTGTCAAATTGGCTTTTGAAGATTCATGTGAACAAGTCAACTGAAAAAAAAAGCTTTATTGAAGATTACCAAACAAACACAGAATGATTATTGATTCAAATTTCTCACAGATTTTTCAGAGAATAAATCAGCATACCAATAACTGGTGAGAAAATTTCAGAATATGAAGGCTTAGCTGCAAATCAATCATGCATTGTGATTGAGAAAAGAGGTAATTGGGTGTAGTTGAAAAGTAGAAAAGCTTCAAACTTGGTGAAAAAATGGAAATGGGTTGAACAAAAAAAGAAAGAAACTTGTGAAACTAGAATTGTGTATAATAATGAGGGAGAAAACCAAAAATCAAGACTTTATGAATAATAATGAAATAATTTTGATTTTTATTATTGTTAATGATTATTAACGATTATGACAGAGGAAAAGGCTACGAGGTTAGTGTGAACTGTTGAAAGGAAAGAAGACATTCATTGCTGGAAAGTGAACTCTCTCTTTCTCTCTCATCTTTTCTCTCTCTCTCTTTCTTTGTTGTTTTCTTTATTTGCTAATCATTCTCTTTGTAACTTGTAGTAATTATTTTCTTCTTCTTTTTTTCTTTTTTTATGTGATAAATATGCAGCCAGTGATGCTTATGGGTGAGACTCATAGTGCCCACATGCACTACCATAGCCTCCTAGCTTTGTCTTTTTTTCATTACAAATTGTATTTCAAACATATTTTTATGGTTTTTGATTTTATATTAAGTTTTTTTTCTTCGGATGAACACAATAAAATTAGTTGTATTTTATAAATTTTGTTTTCAAATATCAATTTTGATTTTTATAGGTTTATTTTTAAAATTTGGCATGCCTTTTTTGGGAGGCTCATAAAGTAACAAAAAAATCTATTTAAAAGTCTATTGCATTCATTTCTCTTTATGAAAGTCTATACCATTTAATTAAGTTAATTAGTTTGAACTAAAATTTAGTTAGATTTATTATTGTAAAAACTGGATTCAAAATTGGCGACAAAAAAAAATCAAAAAGATCAAGTTCTATTTTAAAACTTATAAACAAATTATATTTTAAGATGTAATATGATATTTTAGATAATTTAACTTTATATATATTATTTTAGTTAGATTATATATAACATAATATTTATATTTTATTTTATAATAATATTTTTAAATATTTCAAAAATTAAAGAAATAATAACAAATTTATAATTGAATATAATATAAAACAGTGCTGACTTTTAGCTGTTTAGAGTGTGCAACTGCACATAGGTCCAAATTTTGAAGAGCACCAAAATTTTACTATTATAGTACAAGAAAATATATAGTATAAAAATTTATATTGTAAAAAAACTATCAAAAATCGAGTGGTTCAATTTTTTTTCTTTTTAAACTCTAAATTCTAAATTTATAAATTGTTGGTCCTTATAGTTGAATATATAAAAAAATGATAGATTTTTTTTATCCTTATACTAAAATTAGAACCCTAGATATATAACACAAAAATTTTGTTTATCAATTCTTCTACTTTTGTTATTCTTTGATCCTTAAAATTTGTGAAGAAGAACAAAAAGTTCAAATTATTTTTCATAAAAATTTTTTTTACCGACAATTATTTGTCCTTATTCTTATCTCAAAATTTTCTCACTTGTTGGGATGATTGTTGAATGGAATTTTGTCATACAAAAGCATGTTTATTGCATAAAATATAATGAAATTTATTATTATTATCTTAATCATAAAATCCAAGATGAATTGATTATATGAAACATAACAAATTGATTAACATCACATCAAATATAATTAACTTTATTATCATTATATGACTTATAAAAAAAATAAAGAACATGTATTAAAAAAATAAGGCACCAAAATTTTCATGGACGACCCTAATATACATTTTAATATAATGATAATATTAACAAAAAATATTATTTATATTTACTTAAATAAACGGATATGTAGATCTAACTTTTTTTTTTTACTAGACTATAGTTTTAGGTGTTTATATTGATTATAATTCATCCTTACAAAATCGACCAGTAAAGTGATAAGTTCTCTTTCTTTATAAACTTATTTTAGGTTTTATCTTTATTCAATGTATAGAACTTTGAATTTTTTTTTTTTGATATACCCTCTCATGCCCAATACTATTGAGCTTGGTAGGTGAATATAAATTGTGAGTAGTTTAATCGAATGACTATGATATCATCATATATTTTCATATTGTGTATAATTCTTTGTTACAACATCGATTTGTAAAATAAATGTCGTCTTTCTTTATAAACTAATTTCAAACCGCGTACTTATTCAATGTAAAACTTGGATTTTCGTATATGTAGCATGACTTTTTTAGAATTTTAGTTAAATAGATCTCTAAAAAGTCATTGATATTGTCTATTTAAATAAAAAATTGGTTTGAGTTTGACGTTAATTAAACAATACACTCATGTCGTTCTGATTAATTGTCACCTTAATTAGAGTTACACAAGTAAAATTATGTAAGAAATATTTTAAGATGATAGATGAGTTGGCTAATAACAAATGAACTTATAACAAATAGTGAATAAGTTAGTTGGTTAAACTTAAAGTGTTTCATAAAATTAATTGGGTAAACTAACTAGTAAGTATAAAATGTCATAAAAATATATTTTTAAATATTTAATATTTTCAATTTAAGACAATGAGGGTAAAAATAAGAAGAAGAAAAAATATGAAGTGTTATAAACTACAAGTTCAAGGGCTATTTGAAGTGTGAAAAAATGTTATAAGCTTGTGAGTAAAAAACTGTTACCAAACAATCTATTTTAGGTATGAATTTGTTGCCAATTTGTTAGCGTTTTGACCTTTCCATAGACACTTAATTAGAAGGAGAAAAAAACTCTAGTGAGAAACAACTTGTATTATGCTTTTTCTTTAGAGTTGAATTTTATTGATTTTTAAAGATAGAAGGTCATTAGAACAATCGTCTCAGGCCTTCAAAAAGATAAATTTTTATTTAATTAAAATTAAAATGTATTATATTCTACTAAAATTGATAAAATTTTATTTAATAAATAATTTTACATTAATGTCATAAAAAATCAGTTATATTAATTTAATATACAATATAATATTCTATAAAACGTCTAAAATTAAAATCTATTTTATCAAAATCATAAAAAAAAAACTTTTACAATCAAACACAAAATTATGAAACATCTCTCTTTCTCCCTCCTCAATTAAAATCCCTCTAATCCTCTTCTCACAATTGAACCAAAGTTGTAGATACTAAGTTTAAAGTTATCATCCTATATATAATGGTATTGCCGTCACATATTTTCCTTTTTTTGCTTAAGTTTAGTTTACTCACATAAATAAATAAATAAATGTAATTGTTCAAGAATAGCATGATTGGCCTTGTACGGGCCTAATTAGTTTCTACACTTTTTTCATTAATAATAATAATAATAATAATAATAATAATAATTATTATTATTATTATTATTATTATTATTATTATTATTATTATTATTATTATTATTATTATCGCTCATATTTTCAACGAAAAATAGTGCTAATTATTTAGTTAGTAAGACAAATTAAGCTAAAAAAATTATCCAAATTTTAGTCTAAAAATTTATGTTTGTGTATAAATGTTTAATTTTAAAATGATGTTTTTATTTATTTATGTGTGATAAGATTAAATCTTGATAGGTTAGTGTTGTGAACGAAATTGGTATAAATTGTACGAAGTTAGGAGGAAAAGTACGGCATTGAATGGATGAATAAATAGAATAAAATTTAAAGAATAAAGTTGAATGGATAAAATGGGTGATGGACAAAGTTGTAAGTGTCTTTCCTTTTATGTTCATTTTCAACTTTTTGATTTTTGATTAAGTTCCATTGGGAAAAATTGAAAGATAGTAGCAAAAATATCTCAAACTTTCTCCATTAATTTAGGTGTGACATGTTATTATGTCGGAAGATAAAGTTTATTTAATGTGTCCTAATTAAATTTTAATAATTAGAGTACCCCAAAACAATTAATGATTATATAGTAGTATTAGCTTTAATGCAGTTTAAATATATACCCAAAAATCCAGTTTCATTCAGTCCCTTGTTTTGTATAATTTTTTTTTAGTCTCTCCAATTTCTAAATTCACGATTTTGGTCTCACAATTTTTAAATGCTTGGTATTTCTGCACCTATATATTTGGAGTTGATTTAGGAAAAAAACTTTCAGAATTGATTTTCAAAATTGTAAAACAATTTAATACATTAAGCCTTATATATTATTAGTATAAAACAATTTTACATATTCTATTAATTTACAATATTATAATATTGATATGTAGGAGGGTTTACGGCCAAAATCGAGAAAGAAACGGCTTTGCGGACAAACGCAGCAGAAAATGCGAAAAACGATCGTCTAGTGTCAGATTATCTATTATTATACCTTTCCGGAAAGGGAAATGCGCCACGAACACAACACATGCCTTTGCCATGATGTATGAGCTCCAGAACTGTTTTGAGCTCGTCTTGGGCCTCAACATAGCCGTTTTAGTTTTTTCCGTAATTTCGGACTTTTCTGTTTTACAGCCGTTTTAGCTTTTCCTTTAATTTCAGACTTTTCTGTTTTACCTAAGTTTTGTACTAGGGTTTCTATTATCTATTTAAATACTTTCTATGTTGTAACAAAATGTATCTTTTAATAAAATAATTAATTTTGAGAGTTTTTCTCTTCTCTAATGGATTTCAAAATTTATTCTTTTTTTAGAATTAGCGCTTACTAACCCTTTGCGATTTCCGACTGCGTCAAGTATAGTTTTTATTTTTTGTTTTTAAATAGTTTAGAGACGAAAATAATGTATATGTTAGGTATCTGTGTAGTTAGTCTAGACTATATAGTAAAATTCTCATTTTAGTGACATGTTACTATTATTTCATGAATTTAATTATTAATATTTTTTTTTGTGAAATATAAATTTTTTACTACAATAATAAATCAGAACGTTTTTAAAGTCATTTAGTATTTTAATTTTAGACAAAATGTTAATAAGGAATTTAAAGGTATTTGTAAAACAATTAAATATAAAAAAATTCATTATTAGCAAATACTAACAAGTACCATTTTAAAAGACTCTTAATTTTAAACAATAATAATATAATAATAATAATATTGATATTATTAATAGTAGTCCAGTTTATAACTGACATAATACAATTTGATTTTTGGTGTGATCAGTTATTTTATGCAAGTAACAGCTCAGAGTTGACAAACTATATTCTATATAGTGGCTTTTTGCAATGCATTTGGCACTATGGCACTTCATCATCACATTCCCTTTGATTTCTTATGTTTGTCATCTTCTCTTCACACGTTTACTCTATTTATTCTATTCTATACACTCCAAATAAATAAGTGTCATGTTAAAATGTTTCAATAATATTTGTTAAAAAATTAAAAAAGGAAAGAAAATTTTTTTATATAAAAAATATCATTTTTCAAAATATTAAACGCATATTTAAGGTTTTTTTATTATAATTTAAAAAAAAAAAAACTAACCAATATATCCTACATTAAAATTTATATAGTTCTATTTTTTTAGACTTTTAGGATGTCGCACTCCCGCCTTGCGACCACATGAATGATGATTTTTTTCTTATCATTTACTGAAAAAAAAATTAAGTTTATAGATGATCGCATTTCGGATATGTGACCTCGTATTGCAGAATAAAAAATATCTTTCATATGATTGTATCTCAGAAATGTGATCCCTTAAAGATAAAAAAATAAGGTATTTTAATATATATTTTTCAATATAAGAAATGATAGTTTTTTTTTAAAAAGGATATCTATATAAATCCATATTTAAATTTTTTTTTTTAATACTTAACCTTAAATATCTTTAGCACAGCACACTTGTCAGCATTACCTAATAAATAAACGAAGAGATACTGTTTCTTGGACTTTTGCGTCCTCTTTACAATTGTAACAAACTTTACCTGTTTGCCTATTTATTTTTATAGACTAGTATATATGCATTTTTTTATTTCATTTGATTTCATGATAATTCTTTTTGTTTTGGATCTCACTCAGATCCAGTCTACTTCAATTTAGACTAAAAAATAAATAACGGTTGAATTAAGACATCAATACACACCCAAATAAATTAGTACATATGATACAAGTTAAAGGTACATAACATTTTAATTTTAATTTTTTTTATTTTAAGACACAAATTTATTTGATTGTTTGAGTGTGTGCAAATATATTAACTGCACCTAAGAGTTGATGTTGTCTTCCATCGTACTTTCACAATCTGACCATTAATTTATGAGAATGTTTTGAAACAACTAAATAACAGAACCAAAAATGAACACAAACACTAATATAATTTATGGTAAAGTTAATTCAAACACCTTGAAACAAGTCTCCACACCGCTTATTATAGTAAAAGAAGAGAGAGATCAGGATTATATATATTGACTTTAGTTATTTGTTGCAAAATACACCGGTTGAAAACACTTCTTTTCTTTTATATTTTTATCTTAGAATGTTGTGAAATGTAGTTCAAATATTTTGTTTTGTTTTGGAGAGTGTGGGTGTTTGAGATAAATTTATGTGTTATAAATAAATTTACACGGTGTTATTCTTTGATAACGATCATAATTTTTCTCTAATTTTAAAATTTTAATTTTCACATTTTATTCTTATGTGGTGATTATGCTTGTTAATCTCTCTACACACACGTGGTTTTCTCCCTAACAATTGGTATCACGATTTTTGATTCCGTGGAATGTTAAATTATTAATATATCATGGTTGTATAATATATATATAGAGTGAGAGAGAAACTGTGAATATATATATCCTAACTATGAAAGATTTGATACTTAATTCATTATGACTAACATCTCTACCATAATATGAAGTTTTTTGTGATTTAAAATTTGGCATAGAGAATTTGACACTTGTCATATAAACTTCTATAACATAGTAAGGAGAAATCTTTGAAGACAAAGTCCATTACTAAAAAGTTGGCAACAACTCATTGTTCTCACATGGAAGGCCAACGCAAAACGTCTTGGATTAGTCCTTTTTTTTTTTAACATTCTTGGGAGAGAAAATTAAAAAGATTATTCAAAATTAAAAATTAAGACTAAAATATCTATTTTTATTTTGCTATTATATGTATCAATAAATTGTAATTTGTAAAATGTTCATATTATTGAATATACATCCAATAAATAAGTATAATATTTACTGCCATGTCACAAAAAATCCAATAGATAAATAATCAGCGGAATTTAATATTTGACTTCATTATTATTATCAGGAGTTGACCACTTCAAAATTCTATTATTCTATATAAATAAGTATATACATAATAATATTTATTATATATATATATATATATATATATTAATAGTTTCACTAAAATAAAATCTAAAGTGCTCTAGTCTAGTGGTCAATGTGCTTTTATCTTAACAGAGTCTAGTGTAATATTGTGGTTTTCATTATTTCTTGTAACTTCATTATATATTTAAACTAATATATTTACAATTTCATCCTTTTTACACATTCATATATTTATTTATTTTTAATAACCGCATAAAGTTTACCACTTAAAACTTAAAAGAGAAAAATAAGCAATATTAGAATCAATAAAAGTGAGTACTTTAGTGTTGTCTGTATGCTAGTGTATATAATAATAACTTGCACATGCACATAATAAAGAACTAAACATTTTTCATGTTTATTCAAACACTGAGATGTAAATTTATACAAACCGAACACGTTTACACCAAAGAAATAATTAGGGTTATGTTTGGTTTTGAGAAAAAATTGAGATAGAGAATAAGATGAGAAAAAATGTGAGAAAATATATAGAAATGAGAAATAGAGTGAATTTAGGGTATTGTTTGGTAGAAAAGAAATACAAGAGAAATAGAAGAGAGAATTGCATGTATCTCTCTCCATTAGTTTGGTTGAATAAAAAGTAAAAAAAAAAAAGAGAAATTATATTAATATTGATTGGACAAAAATGTCCTTCATCTTTCAAAAAAATAAAATTTCTACATAAATAATTATTTTTTAAATTTAATCAATTAAATTATTTACCTTAATTGGATGTAAATAAGTTATGAGTTTAGTTTTATGTCTTTGAGAGGTTTAGTTTTACATTAGTGTATTGGCTTTTGGGTAATTGTATGCTTTGAGAGGGTTTGCAATTTTTTCATCTAAAAAATTGAGTGAAAAAGTTTACAATTTTTTGTGGAAAAATAGTAGGAAAGGGTTTATAATTTTCTCATTGTAAAAATTGCAAGTTGAGTAATAATATATTTTATTGTGAGTTAGTAAATTAGGTATAGAGTGTTGAACTATGTTAAATTTATGAGTTATCTTAGCTTACATTTTTGCTTTTTATGTGGGTATCATTATGCTTGTGTGGAGACTTTATCTTGTTGGTTTTCTTACAATTAGCATTAGAGCTAAGGTTTCTATCAAGGGAAGAAGACAATTTGTGTGTCTTATCACTCATTTTAAGAGATCTTAGTTCTCATCCTATTTGTAATTTTTATATATGTGTTACGACTAAGTTGAAGTTGAATGTTCATTTGTTTGACGAGAATGAGAGGAATGACTTCCCTTTATATTAATGCATAATCCAAGACTGTAAGACTCTTACATTTAAAATTAAATTCAGATTTAATTTTAAGTGTATTTTGAGAATATTTGTAAAATATTCAATATATATATATATATATATATATATATATATGTTTTGTGTAAATATATATATATATGTATTTGTTTTGGAGGTGGAATTAAAATTATTGGATAATGGATGAATTAATTTAATTTCGAGTAATTAAATTATCGGGCCGTTAATTAAGATATTCTATGCTAATTTCGATGAAACGGGTTAAATGCTGGAGGATCAAAAGATATTTTAATACAAGTGTTGGGTGAGGTGGCGTAGATATTTATTAAGAAAGAAACAAATTCTTCTATCCTCTGACTGTATCAGTTTGCATTTATGAAGATATTTAAGTGAGAAGCTTTTTCTTCTTTCCTCTACGCGCCAGTTTCTGCTTTAGTATTTTCTTCTTCTTTTGATATTTCTAAGTGTTGGTGAAGAAAAATAGTTTACTCAAAAGCCATTTTCTTGAAAATCTGAGTGTCGAATCAGAAAGTTTCGAGTACGAAAGTCATTCCTCTGATCGTTACGGAGCTAAAGAACTAACTTTCGTAGCGGCGAACGCGAAACGAGAGTATCGTCGACTTTTGTCGCAGAAGCGTACGAGTTAAGGGAACGTAACTAAGGTAAGGGTGTAACACCCCGAGTTTAAAACACAGCGCGAGTGTATTTTTTTATTTTTTTTTTTTAAAACGAATACATAAATAAAAGAGTTTTCAGAATTCCGTTTCAAGGAAATTAAAATCAATTCAAATTAAATATCATTCGACTTCGTAATCAAAAATAGTAAGGAATTTAAAACAGCAACATCACAATTAAATCGAATGAGATATTTATCGAAATTTGATCTTTATAATATACTAAAATAAAGATACATCAAAATATTTATCAGAGTGCGGAAGAGTTTTACAATAATTTCCAAAATGAATATTTACAACCATTGAGTTCAAAACCCTATACATAAGTCTACTCTGATCATACCCTAAGCTACAGTAGCATTACAATATTCACAAGTCTTTTCTTCGCCCAGCTGCTCATCTCTTTGCATAGCCCACAAGTAAAGATCAAGGGAAACTAACGACACTCCCTATCGTTAGTATGAACATCAGGGGTACGGTTCTGAATCTCATCTGAGGGCAAAGCCCAATTCCACAATAATTGTAAAGGGTCATCGACCGAAAATAACAATTACCACATAGTAGTTATATCAAGAATATCAAACATATTCATAGTACATGATGATAAATAAGGATGCTAAATTTTGAAATACATGTCATTTGTACTTTACAAAACAACAACCAAGTAAGTATGAAAATCATGATGTAAGCACAAACATCAATTCATCCGAAATTACATATTTCAAAACAATACTTACTCACACAACAATTTTCCACCATCAACATAAAATCAAAACGTGACCCTCCGGTCAAACACTCCGATGCAATATGTATATGCTCATGTTCAAAAATTCTTGGAATCACCAAGGTGCAGTCGCTTACAGACCAGCACAATTTAACGGCCCTCATGACCAGGGTGCAATCGCATACAGATCAGCACCAGTGCAGTCGCATACAGACCAGCACTCGTGCAATCATTACAGACCAGCACGTTTGACATAAACCATGGTACAATCACTACAGATCAGTACCTAGTGCAATCACTACAGATCAGCACGTGGCTGCGCATTTCAGGGTACAGACACTACAGTCCAGTACCAGTGCAGTCGTTTATCTGACCAACACTTATATACCAAGGTACAATCACAGATTAGTACCTAGTGCAATCACTACAGATCAGCACTCGTGCAATCACTACAGATCAGCACGTGGATGCGCATTACTCTGTGGCCCATCGCGGGTACCACCTGACTATGCCATGCATGAGTATGCATTGTTTCACTTCATTGAAAACAGTATGCAACCTTAGTAAAATTCATGCATTTTCCTCATTTTTCAAAACATCTCAACACATTCAAAGATTAACCATTCAAGCAAGCATTACACTTTGCATTACCTCAAAGTTCCACTCTTTATTAACAAAGGTTTTTCCCCAACTGTTAAGATTCAAAGCTGTGATTAAAACTGAGGTTTTTTGGCAAAAATACGAATATGTATTCGAATACAGCTTCATTGTATTCGAGTACAGAAGCCAAACAAGGTAGAATCAACATCCTGTATTCGAATACAGACTCCTTGTATTCGAATACAGAGGCTGTCACAGTACAAAAATCAGAATTTCTACAACTTCAGTAAATTCTCAAAAACTTCATCCTCACCACTTCAAACTATCACCAAATTTCCATTTTTAATCACCACAAACCTTCCCAAGGTACCCCAACACTTAAGGTTTATAAAACAATGTTAAAAACTTGAATTTCTGAAAAACACGAATCTGTATTCGACTACAGCTCCCTTGTATTCGAATACAGAAGCTAAAGCAGTGAAAAATCAGCATTCTGTATTCGAATACGAGGTTGTTGTAGTCGAATACATATGCGAAGTCAGTGGCAAAAGTTGTAAATCTGTATTCGGCTACAGAGGGTCGTAGTCGAATACAGAAGCTAAGTCAGAAGCAAAATTGGAAAATCTGTATTCGACTACAGATGGTCGTAGTCGAATACAAGTTCGAAAATCTGAAGAAAACAGAAGCCTTGCAGGCTGTATTCGAATACACTCAAGCCGTATTCGAATACACCTTCAAATTCAGTGAAATTTCTTGGAACTTCAACACATTTTTCAAACCTTTCCTTTGAAAAACCAACCCAACCCTAGAATCATAATTACCACTCTTTAAAATCTCAACTCAGAAAATTTTTCATCCAATATCAGCAACAGATTGTTTTAACAAAACCCAGCAAAACACAGATTCACTCAAATCAGAATAACCTCACTGATTTTTAACAAAACAAAATAAGAACCAGAATCATCATTCAGCACACACAGAATGATTTCCAAAACATAACACCATGTTTTTCACAAACATAAACCAATAATCATTCATCACACATGCATTTACAGCCCTAAATGCAATCTAAAAAGTTGGAAGGTGCCCTTACCTTAGTTACGTCCCCTTAGCTCGTACGCTTCTGCGACAAAAGCCGACGATACTCCCGTTCGCGTTCGCCGCTACAAAAATTAGTTCTTTAGCTCCGTAACGATAAGAGGAATGACTTTCGTACTCGAAACTTTCTGATTCGACACTCAGATTTTCCAGAACGATGACTTTTGAGTAAACTGTTTTTCTTCACCAACACTCAGAAAATTGGAAGAAGAAGAAGATAAAGCAGAAACTGTCGTACAGAGGAAAGAAGAAAAGCTTCTCACTTAAGTATCCACTTAAATGCAACTGACACAGCAGAGGAGAGAGGAATTGTTTCCTTTTTCACAAATATCTACGCCACCTCACCAACTCTTATATTAAAATATCTTCTGATCCTCCAGCAATTAATCCGTTTCTTCGCAAATAGCAGAAAATATCTTAATTAATCGGCCCGATAATTTAATTACTCGAAATTAAATTAATTCATCTATCATCCATAATTTTAATTCCAACTTCAAAACAATTAATTATATATATATATATATATATATTTACACAAAATATACATATATTGAATATTACACCAATATTCCCAAAATACCCTTAAAATCAAATATGAATTTAATTTTAAAATTTAAGGGTCTTACAAAGGGCACCTTCCAACTTTCTAGATTTGCATTTAGGGCTGTAAATGCATGTGATGAATGATTATTGGGTTATGTTGTGAAAAACATTGTGTTATGTTTTCGAAATCAAACTGTTTTGATGTTCCTGCTGTTTTCAGTGAAGGAACTTATTGTGTTGCTTTGTTGATGATGTATTGTTTGTTGTGTTGAGTAAGAAATCATTCTGTTGTGTTTGAATGATGACTTTGTTGGTGTTGTATTGGAGATGATCCAAATGCTTGAGTTAGTTTGTGTGGGACTGTTTTGTGGTTGACTTTCTGGTTTTAGTGATTCTGTGTTTTTGATGTGTTTTGTTAAACAATCTGGTGTTGATGATGGTTTCAAAAGAAAAGGGATTTAAAATGGTGGAAGTGTTATTTCTGAAAAATCTGTTGTTGTTGTTTAATGAAAATGTTCTGAGTTTTGAGGTTTCTAAAGAGGGGTAATTATGATTCTGGTGTTAGGTTGGTTTTTCAAAAGAAAACAGTTTGAAATGTGTTGAAGTCTTAGGAAAATTTTACTATTTTCGAAGGTGTATTCGAATACAACCTGTCAAACTTTTGTTTTACTCAAGTTTTCAAACTTGTATTCGACTACGAGCGCCTGTAGTCGAATACAGAGGAAGGATTTCTGTTTTCTGATTCTGATGTTAATCATTCTGATTTTGGTTCTGTTTTCTGATTCTGGTATTAATCATTGTGATTCTGGTTCTGTTTTCTGATTCTGTTTTGCTTCTGATGATTCTGATAATCATCATGTTTCCTGTTTCTGATGATCCTGATAATCATCATGTTTTCTGCTTCTGATGATTCTGATAATCATCATGTTTCCTGCTTCTGATGATTCTGATAATCATCATGTTTTCTGCTTCTGATGATTCTGATAATCATCATGTTTTCTGCTTCTGGTGATTCTGGCATGAATCATTCTGTGTTTCTTCTGATCAATTCTGGATGAAGTCTGGGTTATTCAAAATTCGACTGTCATGCCATGTTCTGGTCAAATTATCTCCTGGATTACTTCTTGCTTTTGACAACTTATGGCCTGGAACAACTCTACACATGGCAGGCTTCACATTAGTATGGTCCAAAAAATCTTCTGATATTTATTCCCTCTGATATAGTCCATCAAAGATATCTTCTGGTCACTTCTGGGCAAGTCTGGACTGTGTTGAAATTACACTGCCAGGCTATGTTCTGATCAGTATAACTTCTTGATTGCTTCTGATATTTGAATCATTCTTGTTTGGAGCAATTCATATTATGGCAGGCTTCCCTCTGGTGTTTTCCAGATGTTCTTCTGATTTTGTTTCTGTTTGCTATAAGCCTCCAAAGTTATCTTCTGGTCGGTTTTGGACATTCTGGTTTATCTTCTGATAATTCCAGAAATGCATCTTCTGTAAATTCAGAATGTATCCTCTGATACATTCATCTTCTGATGGTTTTTACTGTAGTAATTCAAGTTCAAAATAAGATTCCATCAAGTGTATTTGTACACATCAAAATCCAGATTATTTAGAACCAACTTGGTTCCAACATCATTCTGTGTTGTTTCTGATGATTCTGGATGAATCATTCTGTGTTGTTTCTGATGATTCTGGTATGAATCATGCTCTTGTTTCTGCTTCTGATGATTCTGGTATGAATCATTCTGTTGTTTCTGCTTCTGATGATTCTGGTGTGAATCATTCTGTTTTGCTTCTGATGATCCTCATTCTGGTTCGGTTTCTGATGTTCTGAGGCTGATCATTCTGGTTCTGTTTTTGGCTTATGTATTCGAATACAGAGAAGCTGTATTCGAATACAGATTCGTAAATTCCAGAAAATTCAGTTTTTAACACTGTGTTTGAAATTTTCAAGAGGTTGGGAAAACATTTCAAATGTTGATGATTACTTGGTTGTTTGGTCATGTTTGTGATGATGATAATTTTGACTGTGCTGAGTTATTTTAAATATGATTGAAAGGCATGAATTTCCTGATTTTGCATACTGTTTTCATAGAAGTGAAACACTGCATATTCATGCATTGCATAGTCAAGTGGTACCCGCGATGGGCCATAGAGTAATGCGCAACCACGTGCTGATCTGTTGAGCGATTGCACGAGTGCTGACTGTTGAGCGTCTGCACTAGGTACTGATCTGTTGAGCGATTGTACCTTGGTATATAAGTGCTGGTCTGTTGAGCGACTGCACTGGTACTGGACTGTTGAGCGTCTGTACCCTGAAATGCGCAGCCACGTGCTGATCTGTTGAGCGATTGCACGAGTGCTGGTCTGTTGAGCGAATGCACTAGGTACTGATCTGCTGAGCGATTGTACCTTGGTTTATGTCAAACGTGCTGGTCTGTTGAGCGACTGCACGAGTGCTGGACTGTTGAGCGTCTGCACTGGTGCTGATCTGTTGAGCGATTGCACCCTGGTCTTGAGGGCCGTTAAATTGTGCTGGTCTGTTGAGCGACTGCACCTTGGTAATTCCAAGAAAATTGTATATATGAGCATATACATATTGCATTGGGTGATTGGCCGGTGGGTCACGTTTTGGGTATGTGATGTTTGAAAATTGTGTGTGTAAGTACTTTATAGATTCTGGAATTTCTGATGAATTGGTGTGACTGCTGATTTGATGTTTGTGCTTACAACATAATTTTCATATTTATTTGGTTGTTGTTTTGAAAAGTACGAATGTCATGTATTTCAAAATTGAGCATCTTTATTTATCATCATTGTTATATGATATGCCATGAATATGTTTGTGATTGCTGATATAAATGTTATGTGGTAATTGTTAATTTCAGTTGGTGACCCTTTACAATTATTGTGGAAAATTGGACTTTGCACTCAGATATGAATCAAACCCGTACCCCCGACGGTCACACTAACGACAGGGAACGTCGTTAATGTTCCTTGATCTTTACATTGTGGGCTACGTAAAGGGATGGACAGCTGGGTGATGATAAGACTTGTGGATGAGGCGGTGGAGACCGTGCTACCATAGCTTAGTGTATGATCAGAGTAGACTTATGTATAGGATTTTGAGCTCAGTGGTTGTAAATATTTATTTTGGGAATTATTGTAAAACTTTTCCGCACTCTGATGAATATTTTGGTGGATTGAGAATCCAGTTTGATGTATCTTTATTTTAGCATATTATAAAGATCAATTTCTCCCAAATATCTCATTCGATTTAATGGTGATGTTGTTGTTCTAATTACCTTACTATTTTTGATTACGAAGTCGAATGATATTTAATTTGAATTGATTTTAATTTCCTTGAAACGTAATTCTGAAAACTCTTTTATTTATGTATTCGTTTTTTAAAAAAATACATTCGCGCTGTGTTTTAAACTCGGGGTGTTACAAAGACTATTTGGTCCAATAAATTATTGATTGTACGTTGGAAAAAGAAAAATGAAGTGAGATGAAAAATTTAGAGTGAAATACAATACCAAAAATGGTAGTGAACACAACTCGATTGATATTTGCTCCACAAATTAAAGGGATTGTGTTAAAAGAAATTTCTCCAAGAAAATTGTGGGATTTGTTGAAATGCAAATTCGCGTCAAACAGTCAATTGATTATGAATTTGTACTCGCTGAAGATAGAAGATGAAGATAATGTGTTTGATCATATTAAGAAGTTCAATGAGCTGATATTTATACTTATGAATGTAGGAAAAATATAAAAGATGAATAGTAGTGTTACTTTTGCTGATATTTATATTGTCCAAATATTATAAACCACTAATACAATCAATATTAGTAGGAAAAAAGTACACTACAACGAGATGATGTGATAGTTTTTCAAAAGACAATCAAACATTTGTAATTAAAGGCGAGCAAGGAGAGAAGAAGTACGATAATCAACATGATAAGAGATTTCAACCAAGAGATAGATATGAGTATTGTCAAGTGCCATTATTGTGAAGAATTTGATCACATACAAATTAAATATCCAAAATCCATGGAGGATTTGGGAAGCTTAAGGGATAAGACACAAAAGTTGAAGATTGATACTTCTACAAATGTGGTTAGTAGTGAGAATTATGTTTTTTTTACTCCGTGGGGATAAAGTTGATGACAAAGTGAAGAAATGTGAGACTTTAGATGAAAAGAAGATACGTGGCATCAAAATAGATATCCATTTAAAGTTTCACATCAAATAGCCTAATTAAAGAAAACAAATTATAAATTAATAAAATATTTTATTATAAAATTATAGATTAAATATGAAACATGAAACTACATTAAATTTATAAATTATCTTTTATTATTTTTCGTTTCTTATATAAATATAATTCCGCTTGTATAAGATTACTCTTGTTGGTTTCCCAACAAATTCATTATAATAGGGTAGATTCCTAAAAGAGGGGCATGGTTCCTACTATGGTGGTTCCCATGAGAAAGGAAAAATAAAAGTAGGTTGAATCTCTTACAACTCATGGAGCATAATGGTGCCGATTGAACATAGGTTGTAAAGGGTCCCTTTATCATCTTAAGTCCTAACTATGTTGATATAATTGCTTTGTTGATCATGTGCAAGAGAATGAGAACATAAATAAATAGATAAAAATTCCGTTCACATAAAAGAGATAATGACATCGATGCAAGTAATGGTTCCATGACTATAAATGATTTGGGTTTCAATTGGGGACCATTGAGTTTATTCTATTTTTTTGGATAACTTTAACCCAAACTCACGTGCCTCCATAACAACTTTAGCCTCCTTTTTCTTCTTAATAGGGACATACCTTTTTCTTATGTTTTGGGGTCTTTCTTAGGAGTTGGTAAGTGGTCTTTTACAAAGGTACACTCTAAAGTAAGATCAAGTTCAATCAATTTATATTAAATTTACATATAATTTATTTATTGCAAATGAGTCGGTAAATTTCGTTAATTTTATTTCGAGGCAAATTAACATTATTCTTAAAAAAATAATTTCTCCATTCTCGACATAATTTAGATATACACAAAAAATACAAAATTTGCGTCATTTGAAGATGTAATTTCGAATAATTTATAGCGTCTCAAAATATATTTTTAAAAATAGAGGATATTTTTTTTGCCAATAGCACTCTCTTTGTTAGGATGCTTCATTTGGCCCAACCATAGGTCCAACAAGAATTTCTTATGTTGGTTGGTACAAATGCTAGCTTGGAGAATTAGGCCCATTTATGATTTATACTTGGGCTGAAAGTAAAATGTTAAAAGAGGAGAGTTGCTCATCCCTTCACTATTGTTCAGAGGCCCCTTAGTTTTTCAAATTTACCCTTTACCAGATTCCATGTTCTGGGTCAATAAATTTTCAAATGTGTGAATCTGATAACTTAAATTATCGGATTCTGACATTCGGTATGCACCAATACATAAGTCATGTCAACTTTGTCACCATACACTTCTTCAACACTCAAACTCAAATCCTTCACCTATTTTCAAATTTTTGGAGTTCAAAAACTCATTCTTCCATCCATTGGCATCATCAACACTATTTTTCTTCATTGCAAAGGTAATGTAGCACTAAATCCGTCTTCATTGTCATTTTGGTTGTTAAAGTTTTTCAAAAACTTAACACTACCAGATTCACATATTCAGTAGTATGTTTTTCAAAAATATAACAATATCAGATTCACGCATTCGATAGTTGTTAATGCAATCTAGGATGATCTGTTTTTTGTATAATTGAGTTTTAATTTGTGTTAAATGTCTGTAGTTAGTTATGGTTGAGTATGAAGTTGAATCTAAACATTCTTTGGCACCCAATTTGAAACTTGAGTCTGCAGTTAAACCTAGACTTAAGCTTGCAGCTAAAGAAATATATGAGCTCATATTTGACTTGAAATCCAAAGAAGCAGCTGATTTGAAACTGGATATTGTAGAGCCATTCGAGAATGATATTGATGATGGGATAAACTTTATTACTGACAATAAATATAGATGCTGAGATGATTTGATTGCTTGGGTTCGTCGTCAGACAACTAAGTTATGATTTTCAATGGTAATTACAAAATATGATTATGATTCTGATTGTAGAAAAAAAAATTTGGTATTAGGTTGTGAAAAGGGTGGTGGGTATAAAGGAACTAATAAAAAGTTGAAACGCGAAGACACATGATATAAGAAATGTGAATGTTAATTCAAGTTGCATGGTTATTTCTTGACAACCAAAAAATGAAATCTTAGCGTTGTGTCAGAAACACACAAACTTCATATTGAAAAATGTTAGAAGGCCATCTCGCTATTGGTCGTTTAAATGAGGAAGAGAATGAGCTTGTTGATGAATCAAAATGTTATGTTTTAGTGTGAATTTGAGGAAAGAAATCATATTGAGTTGAATTTGAGAGAAATGAAAATTTAGAGAGTTTTTTATTTAGAAAATAAAATGAATTGAGAAAATGACATTTTATACTATATTAATGTGTCTATCAAATGCGAGAATACCGTAAATTAACGAAGTAGATCCCACCCACAATTTGGTAAAAATTATTTTAGATTTTTTTTAATTATGAACAACTCTCTTTTAATAGTGCATGTTGTAGATTTTTTTGTTTGACTTCCTTCTCTCTTGGTAATATTGGGCTTTTGACCTGTTTCACCCTTCTCGTGGGCTTTTTCCTCCCTTACAATGCTCTTTGTATGTTGTTCAAGTTGGGTGAAGAAGTGCAAAATGGCACAACTTTAGTTTTGTTCTCTAGCATTTATCATTGTTATGATTGCTTAGTTTCATGCCATTCTTTGTTATTACTTATTATCATTGTTTTCTAGCCCTTACATTTGTATATACTTATATCTTAATTTTTACCATATTTAGAAAGAAAAAAATATTTTAATTAACTCTACAAAATAATGTATGATGTTCCATGATCATAGACTTTGCCCAAATGAAGGAAACTCCAATGGTGGTGCCAGGTATGTTTCAACAATTCCCATGGGGCCCACATTGAAATCTTTCTTAATTTTTTAATGATGATGGTATCAGATATTTGTTTATTTGTAGTATATGTCCTCTGTTTGATTGGGAAGGGCAAGGACCAAGTCAAATAATGATAGTTTTATGTTTTACATTTTTTTTTTCTACAAGTGTGTCATTTTTTACTTTTATTCTTGATAAAAAAGTTGTTTATTTATTTTTTATCCTTGCAAACAATATTACCATTTTTTTTTTAATTTTATTGTTTTTTTTATATTAAGGATCTGTTTGTATTTGTTTCTGTTAAATTTAATTTAATGGTCATATTAAATTTAGTCCTTATATAATTCACATATATTTTGAAAAACTAAAAATTAAATTTAATATAATAATACTCCATCTAAAATGAAATATAAATAAATATTAATTAAAAAATAATTTATTTTATTTAAAATGTAAACTAAATATATTTATTTTTTAAAATTATTTTTGTTTATAGTATTTCATTCTAGATAGAGGATATTAAATACACCAATTATATATATATGGATTAAAATACAACAAAAACAAAACACAAACATAATTTATTTATTTTTCTGTATTTGATAAAAAAAAACGCACAAATATATATATAACTAAAAAGCAAAAAGTTTGACCGAAATTCTTTTTAAAGTATTTTTTATATTTTTTTAATCTTTTGTTGTAGAAATAATAGAAAAATAATTTTACATCATTGTTCAATAATAATCGATCATATTATCATATATATATATATATATATATATATATATATATATATATATATATATATATATATTTATTGTAATCGTTTATTAAAAGAACTACCACTTGCTTAATTTTAATTATACGTCGGTCAAAACTAATTTATATTGATTGTCCTAACTTTGTTTTCTAAGTGAATTTTTTGTCAAAATCCTTGAGAGAAAAAGAAAGAGAAAGTGAAATAAACTAACTGCTATATATAGCACTAAAAAATGAATTTATCCGTTTTCGATCATCACAAAGCACATTTGAGTTTGACATTACCCACTTAACTTTTTCCTTCATCATGTTCGCCAAGAAGTTCGTGGAAAAAGCTTCTACAAAAAATAAGGTAATTCAATTTCGATCTTTGCTTTCACTTTTGTCTTTTGATCAAACAGTATATATATATATATATATATATATATATATATATATTTCAACTTAATTGCTTCCATGTTCATCAATGATCATACTTTAAAATCTCGATATCTCACAGTGTACTCACTCTTTCTTTGTGACCAAATTAATGGATATGATAAAACATATTAGGATGTTTATTTTGTTGTTTGTCTATCTGTTTGTGAATAAAACTCTTTCTAGTGTAATTTCAATATTCATACAACTTGTATTTTGTGGCATCAATATTTTCTTTTTAAATTCACTATACTAAGTTCCAAAACAAATTACTTTAAGAGATTAAAGCACATACATGAATGATGACTATAATGTTATTTCAGATAATCAATCACAAATTCTCCAACACTTATCAAATAAAAAACTAAAGAGTTAAGTAATATCACTATTTGGTGTCTCACTCGTATTATTATTGATTAACAATGTAAAATAACATCGAAAATAATATTATTGATTTTTTTTCTTCATATCTATATGATTTCTTTGTGTTTTTTAAAATTAACTTCAATAAAATGTCGTGAAAAGTAATTGTTATATACGGTTTATATACATAAGTTTTATACTGTTATTACATTACAACTATTTATGATGACAATTTTAAATATTTGTAATGATTTAACAGTTGTAATTAATTGACATTATAAAAACTATTTTCACTTACAATATATATAAATTAAATCTAAAAAAATATTTCCATAATTCAAAATTAATTAATATTTAGTCTTCTTAATAAATGAAGTTAATAATGACAAAATAATTGTATTTGTAAACAAATAATATTCTATATTATTTTTCATATTTCAGTCAAATTTTCATTATTTTTATGATATTAATATTCTATATTTTGTTGGTAAGTTAAACATTTTTAATTATGTTTACATGCATATTTAGTAAGTTACTACATATGAATATATATTACCTCTTTAGTATATATATATTTCCTCCACCCCTTATTATAATTTTTCACTCTTATTAAGAAAAGTTATTAAGAAAAGTTGGTAAAGTAGTTAATGTGTTCATTTAATGTATTAAGTTTCTAAAATAACTTTTGTAATTAAATGTGTTAAATTAGCAGTATTAGTAAGAAGTATGTTTAAAAAAAAAAATAACAATAAATGAAACTAGTAAATAGAAAGTGTGCTTATATTTAAGGTTTTGTTTGGCAAGACAAAAAAAATGGAGCTTACAATTTGCGTTATTTTATAAGCCAATTCAAATGGTTTATAGTTTATACCTTATTATCTTTTCTTACAATTTTACTCTTATTATTGTAATTAAAATTCTTTATTTCTCTTTTATAATTTATTTATTATAACTTAAATTAAATAATTATATAAATTTAAAATAATTTAAATAAATAATTTATCTGTAGATAATTTCTATCATTTAAAATTTAAAATAAAGTTTAGAAATAATAATTTAAGTAAATAATTTAAAATGACTTAAATATTAGAATTTAAAATAAATAAACTAAATAAATAAATAATATATATATATCTGATTAATAAGTAAATTGTTTATAAATAATTTAAATTTAAATTTAAAATTAATTAATGTTTTAAAGTAAATAATTTATTTATTTAAATCTAAAACAAATAAAATAGATAAATAAATAATATATAAGATTGATAAATTTTAAAATACTACTTTTAAAATATTTTAAGTATTAGTTAATAAAATTTATTTTTAATTAAGATTTTTATTTTATGTAATTTTATATTTTTAAACTAATTGAACCTCTAATTTTATCAAATACTTAATTAACTTAACCGTTATAGCTATAAACTAATTTTACCAAACAAAATATTATAGAGACATTTTTTTTCAAAAATACTTATAATTAGAGACAGAGATACTATATAAAAAATCCTATTAAATTATTTTTTAAGTGTATAAAATTGAGCCAATAAAATCTTTTGACAAATACGTCAGCCTCGTAGACCTTAATTTTTTAAAACATGTCTCTTAATATAGCCTTAAAAGCATCCATAACGGTGATACTATTATTATTGTTGTATGAGTATTTAAGTGAATTAAGTAAACACATCATTCATTTATATTTTTAAAGTTGGTATTCCTTTTATTCTATAATAATTGACATAATTGATTTTGAACACAAATCAAGAAAAACATATATATAAATAAAGAAAATTTTACTGTCCATACATTAATTTGACATGTATCGATAAATTTTATCAAAATTAATATTTAGTTTTTTAAAAAAATTATATATTTTCTATCATTTACAAAAGTTATACTAATAACTAAATATTATTTATCATAAATAAAATAAAATTTAATTTTTATGAATTTTTATTACTCATAACAGTGAAAATTAAATATTATTACCGATAAAATATAAAAAATTAGTATAATACTTATAAACAATGAAATGATGTTTTTTCTTATGAATTGATATTTTCTAAACTACAAAAAGTTAAAAAATTGATCTTTGATTTGTAAAAATAATCGTTAATTTATTGTGTTAGAGAGCAAATATACCAAAATATTTTTATTTATGAATATACTGTAGAAGCTCCTATAAATAAAGATATATAATAAAATTTTCATTAAATTATCTATATCAAGGTAAAATAAAAATTTGACTTTGTAATCTCAAGAGACAGAGTTTAAATCTCACTTGAGATTGTAAAATGATCATTAGTACCATTTTTTTTATTCAAACTATTACCATAAATGAAAAAGGGAGATATTGAATTGGAAGAATTATAGAAAATATAATTAGTATCACATTGAAAATTGAACAATTCAATTATTTTGGGGCAAATTTGATTTACAAATAAGTCAATTATTATGAAAAAGAAAAAAATACTGAATATCAACACTTAATTATATTTTTTATAAACACTTAAATATAATTTTTATAAAAGTAGTGAGAGTTATATTTTTCCCTCACATTAAGCTTAGAACTAGAAAAAATTAATAAATTGTAAGTCTGATATACAATCTTTATGGTTTCGATTTATAAAAAGTAGGCTAAATAACACCTGTGGTTCCTTAATTTAATTTCAGTTAACGTTTTAGTCCTTTATCTTTTTTTTTTCGGATTGGTCCTTTATTTTCATTTTAAGTGACAATTTGATCTTTTATGTTTTAAAATGTCAACAATATTATCATTTTTTTTACAAAAATTCATCAAAATTTTCAACCAAAACCCATAAAATTAATTATATTCTTTCATATAATACAAGTTTCATCGTATTCGTAACTCAAATCTTCAAATAAACTCATATTTTCATTCTTTATTTCACTTAAAATTAAAATAAATGACTAAATCGGAAAAAAAAAAAAAGATAAAGGACTAAAACATTAACTGAAATTAAGTTAAGGGACCACGGGTGCTGTTTAGCCTAAAAAATAATATATGTCAAGTAGGTAGAAAAAATTTATAAAAAAAAATAAAAAAAGTTTGTGTATTTCCTTTGCAGGCTGGTGGAAATTCATCAAATGGATTAAAGGCTAGTGATGTAGATCCACACTTGGTATTTCATCATGGGGTACCATCTGGTGGTATCAAGTTTGCAAGTGACAATATTCAGAAGATATTGGCTCTTTCTACCAAGTATGTTCACCTTTCTTATTCCTATAATACTAATCAATTTTGTGATGTACTCATTGTTTTCTAACATCTAATTTGTAGATTATTAATTTGTTACAACTATAGTATTTGAGCAAATAGATATTCTGGTCTTTAAATGTATCAAAACTTCAAAAGCATACATAATGTGACTTTTGTTAGACACTTTGATACTTGAACGTGTCTTTTATTAGTTAGTTTAATCTTTAAATGTATGTATTAACGATAAATTTATGGACAGCTAGTATAGTGTTAGTGTCTCATACTTATTTACTAGTCATTTCTTGAACTTATGCTTAAAATTGATTTTCGATTACATTTTTTATTTTATTTTGAAGTGATGGGAGGATTAAATTATTTGGTAAAGATAATGCTCAAGTCCTACTTGAATCTAAAAAGCCAGTGCCTAGCAAGTTTTTACAGGTTATATTTTTCTGTTTTTTTTTTCAAGCCATTTCAAATTTCTCATGTTTTGATGTTGTAAAAATATTATTTCTAGTATACTAACAATACTATGATGTTTGATATGCATGCACAGTTCATCCAAAATCAAGGCATCCTTATAAATGTGACTTCAAATAATCATATTGAGGCAAGTATATACTTATGATCAACTTGCTAAATTTTTAATTGCATTTCATTGTTACTAGGGATAGTTCCATGATCAAGAATCATGTTCATTGAGAAATTTTAACATTTCACATTTAGGTTTGGGACATAGACAAGAAAAAGTTGTCTGACTTATACATTGTTAAAGAAGAAATCACTTCTTTTGCAATCGTTCCGCACAGCCTCTACATGTAAGTAACTGGTATTGAGAACTCATGCAATACACAGAAAGAATCTATGTTAGTTATGATTATGATTAAGAGCATGTATATGCATTGGTACTAGGTATATTGGAGTTTCTGGTGGTAATATTTCAGTTTTGAAGCTTGATCAAGATTGGCATGTGGTACGGATGAATTACACCATACCCCTCTCAGCTTCTTTTGGTGAGATCAGATATACATATATTTTGGCCCTTTTCCATTCACTTGTTACAAATAAATCTTTCTTTATATATAGATTATTGTCATCTAAGTTCCTTGATAATCTGCTAGGGAATTCAACTGAAGCATTTGATGATACTGTTGTAACACACATATTGCCTCAACCAGCGGCCGAAAGTAAAAGGTGATACTGATTTGCATAAACCCTGCCTTCCTTTAAGACACTCCTAATAATTAATTTAGCTTATACTTTTACTTGATCACTACGTTTTCAATTCAGTAACTATGTACTGACAATGTAAAACAAATTTAGACAGAAGTTCAATTATATATCATCATGGATTCATATCATAGTATTATTTCCTTAAATATCTGCACAAATATCTACATGAATCAAACAATGTCGTGTGATTGTTTGTCTGTGTAAAATAAATACATTGTTAGTGTTAGTGTGTAGTAATTAAATTCATTGTTTTTTGTTTATGCAATGCAACACAAAAAAGTCAAACTTCTTTTCTCTAATGTGTTCAATGCAGAGTTCTCATAATCTTTAGAAATGGCCAAATAATATTATGGGATATTCAAGAAAGCAGATGCATTTTCAGAACTGGTGGAAATGTGTCACAGCCACTGCATAATAATGAAACAAAGAAAGTGTCTTGTGCATGTTGGGTGTGTCCTTTTGGAAGCAAAGTGGTTTTAGGGTACAACAATGGAGAACTCTTCATTTGGAGCATCCCTTCTCTAGCCACAGGAAATGGCTTAGCTTCTGATTATAGCAGCAAAAACACTCCTATGTTCAAATTTAACTTGGGATACAAATCAGATAAAACATGTATAGAATCAATAAAATGGATATATGATGAAGGAAAGGCTAGTAGATTATATGTCATGGGAGCTTCTAACTCAATGCAGGTATTTGAATACAGGCTTACATCATTTAACTAATGTTCTTGGCATGGTTTCTAAATTGCAATCTACAAATCCAAAGGCATCGTAACCACAATTGCGGCTGATATAGCTGCAATTGTGGCTGTATCAGCTGCATTTTGTTGCAATATCAAGGTTCGCAGCATAATCGCGACTGCAATCGCATTAGAACCATGGTTCTTGGTCAAATTTATTCTGAGAAAAAAAGCATGAATTCAAGTTTACCTATTATAACAAATGAATTTGTAATTTTTTTGTTAATTAAACTGTATTAAATGTTTACTGATATGATTGTATGAATGCAGGTAGTATTGTTGAATGATCATACCGAAACTCGCACAATTAAGTTAGGACTTTATTTGTCTGAATGCTGTGTTGACATGGAGATCATATCAACCTCAAATGAGCAAAGCAAGAATAAACAAAATTCTTTGATTTTGCTTGGGAAATCAGGCCATGTATATCTGTATGATGACAGTTTGATTGAAAGGTGTCTATTGCAATATCAATCTAAGTCCACTCCCTCACTGCCAAAGGAATTTATGGTGAGGTTACCACTGGCTGATTCAAGCATCACCGTAGCAAAATTCATCTCCAACACTTCCAATGTGTTTTATTCTCAAGTTGAGGTAATAGGGTTGTGATACTATTCTTTTACTCAACCGTATTCTTTTATTATTATTACTGGCGTGCAGACAGACACTAATGTTTTTGTCTGTCTACTTTTGTTAAGAAATTTGGTGTATTTTATTATTTTTATCGAAAAAAACGGACAGACAAACACATGAAAATGAATAATATACTGTAATATTATGGATATTCATTTTACTTTTATTTTTCTTTTTGGTTACAGTATTATAGACAGATTCTGAAAAACTATCCACGGCTTATTCCCATGGAAACAAATCAGAAAGATGGGATTAACCTGAGTTCTGCCAACTTCTCTGGATTTTCAAACATTAAAAACTTGTACATAACTGGACACCATAATGGAGCCATAACTTTTTGGGATGCATCATGTCCCTTTTTCATCCCAGTTTTTCAATTAAAGCAGCAGGTAATGTTTTAATCCAAAAAATATTGATTTATGTCCAAATGTTAGCTTCATTATTACTTTAAGTGATAAAAAAAAAAAAAAAAAAAAGCATTAGCTTCTTCTCAAATATCAATACTATTATATTGTGATTATTCTCTCTTTCATCTTAATGTAGAGTCAAAATGATTATTCTTTAAGTGGTGTACCATTGACAGAATTATATTTTGACATCAACTCTCTTCTCCTTGTTTCTGGTGATCAAAGTGGAATGGTGAGGCTAATTCAACTATATGAATGGATGAAAATTGATATTTTCTTCTTTTTTTTTTTTTTTTTTGTCATTTTCACCACCCTTGCTTATTGTATAGTATGCATGATATGAACATCGTCTACAGGTTCGAATATTCAGATTCAAACCCGAACCGTATACCTCCAACAGCTTCATGTCACTTACAGGTATTTTATGTATTGCATATTATGTATTTTACAACTTGTCTAGGGTATCTTCGGATTGGCTCATTTGAATTTATCCATTGACATAAGTACATGTAAGACAAAGCAGTTTATGACATTTCTATAAGTTTTCAACTTATTGCTATAGATTTTTTATGATAACTTATAACTTTTATGAAAATAGTTTAATTTGTTTTATCTTTTGTTACAAAAATAACTTATACATAAACATTTATATGATAAACGTTTATGCTATAAGCGTTTAATTAAACTGTTTATCCAAACAGAGTTTTAATCGGTAATTGAACAACTACCAGACTTCACACTTCAGTTGATAGGGACTTGAATTTCCACTCTTTTGTAGGAGGTACAAAGAAAGGGGTTGATCATGTAATTCAAAGTGTGAAACTTGTAAAGACTATTGGTTCTGTAATTTGTATGAATATAGACGATAGCTCAAAGCTTCTTGCTGTTGGTTCTGATCAAGGAAATGTAAGATACTTTTCTAACTTTTATATATTTTTTAAAATTGCACATGTTTATTTAGCTCATTGTTCCAAGGAAACAAATTTCATGTTACTAATTTGTACAATAATCTACCAATTTGTTGCAGGTTTCAGTTATTGACATAGATGGTCCATCTCTGTTATATCAGAAACATGTTGCAAGTGAAATTTGTACTGGTATCATCTCTCTCCAGTTCATAACCTGCAGTTTATACGGTTTCGAGAAAAACATCCTAGCAGTTGGAACAAAGGACTCATCTTTTTTGGCACTGGATAGTGAAACTGGAAATGCACTGAGCATTGGAACTGTTCATCCTAAGAAGCCATCTAAAGCTCTATTTATACAGGTGTTAGGTAAGAATTTGCACAGTTGACACATTGAACAATTATTACAAAACATTGTTATAAGTTATCAATGATTCGAATGCTTATTCTGTTTAGGATTCAAATGTCAAAACTATTTTGAATAGCAGTGAAGGAATAGTTTTTTTCATTTGTGTTATACAGATGGAAAATGTGAACCAATTACAAAAGATAACTTAGACTTGAGAGAAGGGATTGTGGATGCAACATCAAAGAAATTGTACATTTTGCTGTGTTCTGAAAAGGCTTTATATGTATTTTCATTTGAGCATGCTCTACAGGTATGGTGTTCTTTATTTCAATACTTATGAGTTATAAAGAACCAACAGATTAACTAATGCTTGCAATTACTCTCTATATCTATCTCTTTCTCTTGTTTTAGGGAATCAAAAAGGTGCTTTACAAAAAGAAGTTCTATCCTTCTTCCTGTTGCTGGGCGTCGACATTTTACAGCGCCTCTGATATTGGTCTCGTACTACTTTTCACCACTGGAAAAGTAGAATTAAGGTGCTGGATCTCTCAAATCTGCACTTTCCTTACAAATATTTTGGTGGAAAAAAAAATCTCAATTTTGAGTATTATTTTTTCAATAGGAAAAGTACTACAATCAATCTCATTCCTACTAAATTGGTTGGCTTTATGGATTCTAGCACTTTAGTGCTTAATTACTGAATCATAAAGCCTCATGTATCCTACATCCTTCTTAATAGTCTGACATTCTATTAGTTCGTGACATTTTTTTTTTCTCTAATGATTTAGGTCTTTGCCAGAATTATCTTCGATAGTGAAGACTTCAATCAGAGGTTTCACTCATTCACCTCCGAAATCAAAGTCATTTTCTGACAGCCAGATATGTTGTTCATCCAGAGGAGACCTTGTTTTGGTATGACTGCATCTTCTTTCACTATTACAACAAGTTTCTGATATTTATAACATGAAATTAACTCAAGGTCAGTTTACAGGTGAATGGTGACCAGGAAATTTCTATTGTTTCATTGTTGGTCCAGAGGAATATTTTTAGGTATGTATAGTTAAAGAATGGAACTAGGAATCTTGTTATCAATCAATCTCCTACAGTCTTATCTTTATTTTCTCTTTCCAAACTGGCAACTATAGATGAAAGTGATACTAATAATGATAGATTAGTTTTCTCATTATATAATGTTTGACTTCATTGCAGGCTTTTGGACTCTGTTGGCTGCATCTACAACAAGGAAAGGATGCTATCACAAGAAGAGTTTGTTCCTAACCCTGTCATACCTAAGGAAAAGAAGAAGGTTGACAGGAACATATAAATAAGGTTTATTCAACTAAATCCATTATTTTTGCAAAAAAAATGTATTTAAGCTTGTCTATGTGCAGGGCATATTCAACTCTGTTATCAAAGATTTTACTGGAAGTAAAGAAAAGCATATGCCCTTCAAGGAAAAAGAAGATCCTAAAGGAAGTATCCAGGAACTCTCTGCAATATTTTCACAAGCAAATTTTCCACTGGATGCCAACAATACTGTGGATGAAAATCAGCTAGAATTAAACATAGGTATAACACAATGACTCGGATATGTATGACATAAAGGAGAAATTTGTGATTTGTGTCAATGAATTCATGTTTGTTTTAATTGGTGATCTGAATCTGCTGGACAGAAAGCATAAATATTATAAAACATGACTAAATTGGAGTTACACGTCAATATGCTTCTTCGTAAGGCAGTTCAGCTGGTTTCTCCATATAATGCATAAGTCTGTTCGTATTGAGTTATTGGAGTTTATCTACTGACATAAACACCAGTGCAACTGTTTGAAAGAGCTTATGAAAATAGTTGATGACATGTCATAAGTTGTTTTCAACTAATTTCATAAGCTCTCCAGTCACTAAAATAGCTTATGAAAAAAGCTTATAACTAATAGAAAAATAGCTCTCCAGTCATTTTATCTTTTGTCACAGAAATAGTTTATACATAAAAGTTATACGATAAGCGTTTATGTTATAAACGCTTAGTTAAGTTGTTTATCCAAACTTGGTCTTAATAGCATATAGATACTTGAGTTTAAGGCAACTAATTTGAGGTGTTATCTTTTCTTCCTATATAGATGACATAGATCTGGACGATCATAGAGAAATACGCAAAGAACAAAGCTTATTAGGAGCTCTTAATAAGAAGAAATTGGCTGGCAAATATCAGGCTCTGAAAGGTTTGTGACAATGAGTTCAATTTTGTGGAAATTACTGTTACTTATGTTCACATTTGACCTAAGAAACAAGAGCTTGAACTACTCTAATGCGATGAAACTGGTCGAGTTTATATCACTAATGAGATTCTGTTATTCAACCATATTATATACATGCAAAGTGCTACTAAGCATAATCGGAATGTGAAAAATGTAATAATTATAATTAATATATGCTATAAAGTGTAGGTATGCTACTTTAACTCAAGCATGATTTATATTTATTTGGAGAAATACCAAGTTAAGTAGAAGATATTTTGCTTACAAGAAGAAGAAAAAAGGGGGATGATAAAGAGATTTGATATATACTAGCTAATTTTATTGGGCATCCAATATACAGGAAGAGTGAGAGAGATGAAGGGAAACAACCAGAGAGTGTCAGAGAAGGAAGAGCAACAAGATGAGAAAGCTGGTGCAGTCAATCAAATTAAAAAGAAATATGGATTTTCTTCTTCGTCCAATGTAAGGATATATTAAAAGACTAGCATTTGATTATGAAATATGAATGCTAATCACAACAAATCTGGCACAACAGGTAATATGTGTCGCTAAATCGGCAGAAAGCAAACTGCAGGAAAACACAAGGAAATTGCAGGTATATTATATGTTGACAAAGTCACAAATATGAAGCGCTATATCATTTAGCACATACCAAAGTATGCAAGAAGAATAAGAAAGATGAAAATTTCAATATATAGTTGTTTTCATATTTTCTTATAATAACTTGGCAGGGTGTTGAGCAACGTGCTACAGAGATGCAAAACAAAGCAAAATCATTTTTATCAATGGCAAAACAAGTGCTGCAAAATGTTGAACAGAATAAAAGAAGTTGATAAGACCTGTTAGGTACTAACATCATGATTTGTTTTTCTTTTTTCAATTGCTTGTATATTTTTTTTTAATATTTTCTGTATGTAAGTTTGCTCAACAAACTCACCCACCTACAATTTCTCTAAAAGAAAAACTAATTTGGCTTTATTTATTCTGTGCTAGTTTTGCTTCTTTTTACATGAACCTGTTCCATTACTGTCATATGTAGATTGCAGAGTGGAGAAGCTTGACCATTGCACTTAAAGCTCCCTGAACTGAAGTACAGATGAATAACTACAACCTACAGTGCAAATAAAAAAGTGATTGCTGCCACTTTAAGTCATTCGTTATATTGATAAAGACCCGCAACTGATTCAAGGACATATACAAGTCATTCGCTCTGGAATTTGTACATTAAAATATCATAAGCTTATGTTCATATTTTCTCTCAACTTTCTTTCTCTTTGGAGATAATTGTTTTGGTAGAATTATTTCCACCAAGGAATATTTACACATACACAATAGCAAATTAAAATGTCAACATTGATAAAAAATAAAAATAAAAAGTAAATTAAAATGTCAACTCTTTAAACATGACAAAGTTAAAAGATGGCATCCAAATTGCATTGAGGTTTTCTCCTTTTATTTTACAAATTGGAGTATTAGTTCATGACGTGAGAGATGGTTATCACCATCACAATGCAATTAGAACATAAAGAAAACTCCACACAGCATGAGAACAGAAGACAAACTTTGCAATGACTAGTGCTTTATCAATAGATCTTCCAAAAGCGAGCGTATCTGTTCTCTAACAGCATCTCTGTTGCCAACACTCAATGTAAAACATGTTGCTCCTGCATGATTCCTCAATCTTGCAACTGCCAATTAACACATTCCGTGAATCCGTTAGCCAGATAGCAGCTTCAAAATCATCAAAATGCCAATAGATCTTTGAGATTTATGGATATCAGGTCCCACGAGAAATAAGTTTCATCTAGATTATTTAAAGGTCAAGACAAGAAAAATCCCTAACATCAAGAGAGAAACGTGATGTTTGAAAAATGGGGACTATGAAAGTATGGGAAATTTACCTGCAGGTATATCTCTGCCAAATTTTGGAACTGGAATGGAAGCCAAAATTGGGATATTTGACTCCAAAACTTTTAGAACTGCAGGGAAGAATGAGGAACTGTATAACTCCATCTTACCAACTTCATCAATGACGAAAAGATCGGTGTCTTCCCTAACCTAATCATTGAGTGTGTCTTTTCAAATTTCAGAGACAGATCTAACATATAGGCATCTGCAAATAATATCTTTGTATATCCTGAATGACAAATTTACACTCGGAAATGCAAGGGAGCAGCTCAAGAGCAGCATACCAGTACCACATTTTTTATATGCATTTAAATTCATGCAATGAGTGTCATATATTGGGCAAAATATGCATTTACTCTCCAGCTACTATGACAATAATCTTACGTAAAGTTGAGAAAAATGTGAAAGCAAAACCTCGTTGACAAGCTCACCTGCAACTCAGGCAGTGCTAGTGACTCGAAAGATGCTACATCAACTTTATACTTCCCAACATTAGGCCATCTGTGAGACTCTTGGCTGCCAATAATACCATTAAATAACACCCTTTAATCAAATAAGCAAGGCTCTAACAAAACCAAAAATCTAGCCGGTGAAACCAATGTTACATGAAGTGAATGCAGTCAGCATATCTTAGTCCATGGATCTAGATTGTTCATATTTCGATTTTAGCAAAGCAAATTACAAATATAAATTTGAAATTAAAACCTTCCAATTTTAATGCAAAGGTCTAGATGTACTAACTGCAACTATGGTTCTAACTTGTGGTTTGCAACTGCAATGTGGCCACAATATAACAGTTTTTGAAGTCTCCGCATCAACCATATTTGCACGTATTTTACCACAATATGATTTGTTCACAGCATACAAGAAACTGCAATTTAAAACCATGCTGTCAAGTAGTTTGAATGCATCTAATCCAAATTATGTTATGTCACAGCATATTTACAAACACATACAACAACATTATCCCACTAAGTAGAGTAGGCTACATGAATCAATGGTGCCATAACGTTCAATTATATTACATATCTATTTCCAGTTCATAAATCTCAATGTTTTTCGTAATGGTTTCTTTTATAGTTTTCCTACGTCTTCCTCTGCCTCTTAGAGTTTTTTTATTTACAAGCACACAAAAAAGCAAAAATATCAAATTTTTTTGTGAGCTTGCAAAAAGTATAGCCACAAGCATCATCATCACCAAGAAACAGAAAAGTTTGTATCTTTATCAAGGGAATGAAAAGCAGAACCATGAAAAGTTGGATGAGGCAAGTGGGCATGTACGACCATCAAGAGTAACAACTTCAAAACCAACCCTCTCACTTGCGACTCTAACTTCACCTACAAAACAAACCATTTTAGTTTTGGATATTGGTGAGGGGTGGTGAAGGAAAAGGAAAAAGATGCTTACGAGTGTAGAAACCTTGAACCTTGAGAGTTGAATTGGAGGCTTTGATGGTCTCGAACAGTTTCATAATAAGCGTGGTTTTTCCCACACCCTAAAATAAAGCAATCAATTTTATGAATGAATGAATGATGGAAGTGACATAAATTTTGAAGAGAGGAGAAGTAGCAAATTGGAGGAGGAATCGCTCACTGGAGGACCTGTCACTAGGAAGCATTTTCCTATATCAGCCATTGTTTCTGTTTCTCAGCTTCACCCAGGTGCTGGTCTCTAGAAACCAAAGTCATACATGTATCAAATTTTTTTGATTTTAAGGTTTTAAAAAAAAAAAATAGATTAAATAGGACCCCTGGTCCCTTCTCCCATTCACTTTCTCCCTTCATCTCCTTTCTTCTCTTCTCCCGTGTCATCTCTTTCCTTCATCGTCTTCTCCCTTCTCATCTCCCTTCCATGGAAAATCATGGTTCACAAAACTCTAAATCTATGGCTGCCTCTTTCACAAATGAGTCAAAGTCAACATCCTACAACTATGGTTTTTTTGATTCCAATGGAATTCGTGAGCTGCCAAATTGTTCTTGTGGTCTGAAACCTCTAATAAGAAAATTTTGGGGTTGTAAGAATTTTGTGGTAAGCATAAATACCTTTGGATTTAGGGTTTTAAGATTTAGGGTTTTTAGATTTTGTTCGAAAAAAAAATTATTCCATTATTGCTGAAAAATTTTTTATTGATGTTGTCTTTATTCATCAATTGTAGAGTTATAACATTGAATGTAGATGCAATTACTTTGTTTGGGATTCAGACTAAGAAGAGAAGAAAGGAGATGAAGGAAGAAAGTGAATGGGAGAAGAAAGGAAACGGAGGGATAACTTTTTAACTTTTTTTGTAACTTAAAAGTTGAGGCTGAAATTATTTAAAAACATAAATAACCAAAATGGAAAGAAAAAAAAAGATAAAGGACCAAATCGTTACCAAAAATTAAGTTAAAGGACCACGGCTGCTATTTAGTCAAAAAAATATTTAGAATATTAAACAATTACGTATATATAAAATTTAAAAATTAACGATGTCATTCTGATGGAGGTTGATATCAACACTCTCAAATTCATCCCCACCCGGGAATTTTAATTTCGGGAAAACTCACACTCACACTGAATCAAAGTGAGTTTTCTCCGCCCAAATTAAGACGGTTCGAGTGGATACATACGATGTAAGTTATGTTGTCATACCTAATAAAAAATAAGTAAAAGTCGTACAAATGATTCGTCCTTAATTAAGTTTATTAACCACTTGAATTCAATCACTTTTGTTAAAGTCATATAATTTAAAATTGATTAGCTTTACCTAATTTTTTATTAGAGAAAATTAAACAAAGAGTTAGCTAACACCACGGAGAAACATATTCCTCTATAATCATAATCTAAAAGAAGGCGTAAATTAGAATGAGGTATAAGCAATTTCACCATACTAAAATCTCCCCTGTGACCTAAGTTGCTGATCTTGTTAATGCAATTGTTAATCTCACAAAAAGTATGTGTAAGAACAGTGTCATTCCCCCTAATCTAGAAATGACATAACTTGGTAGTACATGGGTTGGAGTGCAAACTATAGGTTTTTGAAGAGTGCACATATTGACGACAATAAAATAATCTAACTCAATAAAGAGGGTATGGATCCAATAGTGAAGGTCAAATGTAGATCATGGACTACACAACAAATCTAAGCCAAAATCATTGTAGTGCGGCCCAAATTACAAGCAAAATGGTCATTCTAATCTCTAATGAGTCCAATGCAGGTAGACTTGAGTGAGTTGTCTATGAAGAGTGTGCAAAAAATGTTTGGGATTCAAGGAAGTTCTTGAGAAAACTAGTTTGTTAGAATTAATATAAGAAGAGTGCTACAAACACTCTATTTCCATCACTCACTTTAATACACTCTTATTTGATGAAATTTATTTATGTCTCACATTTTGGATAATATGCACTGTGGTCATTCTGTCAGAAGAATCTTATCAGAAGAGATGTCATGGTTAATTTAATATAACTCCAATGCAATAAAGAAGACTAAGAAAAAAATGTTAGTTTGTTAAGTATAGAAATTGATAATGAAAAGAATTGAATGACATGTAAACAAGTTAATTGTTTTTTTTCCTAACTTTAATTGTTTTTCTATATATGTAGTATTATGTTATTTTGAAAAAATAAAATAGTATATTTAAGGATGAGACACAAATACATAGATTCTTTTGATAACTTTCTCTCCACCACAATCATAAATCTAAAATCAAGCATCAACAACATTGTCCTGCAAAACATTATTGCCTACAAGACCACACTTTCCTTCTCCCACCCTGCATCTAGATTTATCATATCAATCACTGACACATGTATATCCAATGTTAGATTAAATAATTAACTGAAACGTTCCCTCAACACACTCATGGATCCATTGATAGATATTATTTTGATTTAATATAAATTTTCAATTGAACAATAAATAAAAGAAATTCATTCATGTTCATTGATAATTTCTTGTGATTTTATTAATGAAAAACATTACTACAAATGCGGAAATCATAGCAACAAATTATATTTTATAATAAAAAATAAAAAATATTCCAATTTCCATGCAAGTCATAAGGGTGTTCCAAGGTAAAGAAATTTCAGTGAAGGCAAATCTAGAAAATGTTAAGATATTTGTTGGGATAATCTTCAGAAATTACCATAAATTAAAGATTATTTATCTTTCTTAGTAATCAAAGAAATGATTTAAAGATAATAAATATTAAGCTTTTAAAACCAAGAACAAAATGAATGAACAATTACGTGTAGAATTTGATGGAGGTAAACAATAAGAAAAAAACACAAGAAATTTGACATGATTCAAATTAAAGCAATGTGTTTTAATCTACATCCATGGCAGCCATTACAATCTCTCTTGATACAAGTTTCATATTCTTCTCTCTCGATTACAAAAAGAGTAAAATAATCTAAGAATTTCTTAACAATGACTTGCTCCACTAGACTATTCAACAAACTACTTATAGCCTAAACAATGCCTCCTAACTGCTGCAACTGAATTAGTTACAGTTAATTATTAATTAACAAGTCAACATACTCAAGTTAGTTAAATTGCTAAGTTGACTAGAACCAATTAACTCAACAATATTGTCATGGAATTGTTTGATGAAAAGAACCAATTAACCAATTAAACTCAACTTACTAGTTTGATTATTTCATCTCTCAATTGTTAAGTCACCGGCATTTAGGTTGTATGCAGTCACAACCTAATGATTGCATTTAGGTTGTATGCAGTCACAACCTAATGATTGCATGCAGTTGGATATCTCGATTCAATTTTGATTGAACGATTCAAATTTTACATATAAATTTTAGATTTAAAAATTAATTAAAATCTATATTAAAACATCGACTCTCCAAAATGTAATTGTGTGTCGTCATGTCGCAAACAATGCAAATCCTAGCAACTATGTGCTACTTTTTGGTGTTAGCTCGTCTTTTTTGTGCTTTTTGGATCTGTTATCATTATGTGCTCTTGGAGCTGCTCTTTTCCTAGGTCGTGTGTTCCCAATATTGTTGTATTTTTTTTATTTTTGACTAACTATGCACGTCTTGCGGTAGTTAAGACCTTTTAATGAATATTTCTTTTTCAAAAAACTAAAATTTCTCAATACTCTATGATTAAGATTTGGTTATTCCTAGTAAGTTATTGCTAGAGTTAGCTAAGTAGTCAATTGTACAAAAGTTGGACCTGATGTTAAAATGTAATATTTCATTTACATACATTCATCAGTTCAATCAGTAGGTGGGATCCACCTTCGCATTTTTCTTCTCTAATCATGGCTTCTTTGTTATATGAAAAAGATAAAATTATATAGACAAAATCTAAGAATAACCCACTTCAATGATCCACATAAACTTGTATTTAAAAATAACTTAAATATTTAACAACAGACCATATTATTTAAAAGCATAAATTAACAATTATCCTCACCTTCTACTTAACAATTCGTTTTAGGAGCCCCAAACTATATATCTATCAAAACCTAGTTTCACATCATTTTAACCAATCGTACAAAAACTAAGCTTCATCACCCTTCATTGGAAAAGAGAGAAAAAAATTGAGATGATTCATTCCGGGATCAATCACGGTGTTCGTCGATAAAAGAAATTAAATTAACCAACAAAAAATTGAGATGATTCATTCCAGAATCTATGGAGAATCGAGCATTCCATAAGAGAACAAAAGAGTACGATAACAAATTGAGTCTGTATTAATAATAGAAATAAGATTTAAGTACAGATCATGCGGCTGAACTCAAAATTAAGATTGTAATCTAAATATAACCCTAAGCATTTAAAAACTATTTATCACAAACAGTTGTTGATTAAGTCTCTCAAATTCATGACAAATCTATTAAGCAAAAAGATTCTATTGCAGTTACTCCTAAGCTTCTCCTTTTGTCACTGCCAACTTTACTCATCATCTTCATCCTAAAACAATAAACAAAGTTTTAAAAAAAATGAGTCAAAACGATTATCAATTTAACAAAAACCTAACCAAGCAGAAAAGAACACAATAAATCATATTAGAAGAATCTTACATCATCTTCATCGTCATCATTGACTTCAGACTTTGACTTGTCAGATCCTTCTTCCTCCGAAGGATTTTTTCCCTCAGTCTAAAACATCAAAACAAGTTCAATTAACGAACAATTAACAAAAAAAAAAACACAGTTGCATAACAGCAATTAAGAGATATAGGTAAAGTAATTTACCAATCCAATATTGTAAGCACGAAGAGTCTTCTCATACTCCTCTTTCTTCTTTTCCGCCAAAGCAACATAAGGAGCCTTATCCTGAAATACACGTAAATCGCAAAATAACGTTCAAATTCAAACGTGAATTAACATTTTGATAATTTTTCAGCAGTGAAACAAAGAAAAATACTCACAGCATCAGACATCGATTTCCATTCTTTACCACCAGCCTTACCGACCTAATCGAAATTCAAAGTAAATCACGTAAGATAATTCGAAATCGAAACAGATTTAATCAAAAATCATAAAGATAACGGTAACATTAGATCCACAACTAACCACAGCAACGGATTTGTTGTCAGGATTGTCCTTCTTAAACGTCTCTCTGAATTCAGACCTAAAATCATCACAAAAACGCGAAGCAAAAATCAGAAATCAATCGAACTTCACAGCAACAGACTCGTAGCGTTAAATGATAAACGCAAATATTCAAAATCAATAGCCGATTAGAACAACGTTCAGCACCGAAACTTACATGAAAACGAAGAAAGCACTTGGAGGTCTCTTCGGCTTGTTAGGATCTTTCGAAGCTTTCTTCGACTGCTTCTTACCTGTCCCAGCGCCCTTGCGCTTCAACCTAACAAAAGAAATCAAAACGAATCGAATGAATTAGATCTAATGAATGAATAGATTACAAAAACACGAAACTGAATCGAAGGAAGAAACTCACCGATTATCAGCGGTGGGTTTGGCTTTAGTGCTAGCCTTAGGCATGGCGATTGTGAAGAGAAACGGCTAGAGAGAAGGGTGAGGGTTTTTGGTGAATGCGTTTTTTGGTTGTGAGCGTTTGGGATAATAAGGGTTCCAAAAAGTTTTGAAAAGGAAAAAAATTGAAGACCAGGTTTGCGCGGGATACTGAAATTTTTTGCCAAATCAGGGAGTTATTATTACTAGATTTTCTTTTGTTATAATTTCTATAAAAAATAAAAATTAAGAATAAAGACTCGTATTGGTATCAAGTATATTCGTCGCGGAATATTTTAGTTCTTGAGAAAATAATATTTAAGTAAATCATTAACAATGATATAAATAGTATATATTAGTCACTCTATTAAGTTTGATTTAAATTTAATTGATTTTTGTTAAGTGATGTGTCAGTCTTATCTATAAAATAATATTAAAAATTATTCACGTGTAAATATTTAATCTATATAATAATTGGTTTTGAAATTAAAAAATAATATTAAGATGGATTAATTTAATATTATCGCATAGATAAATGATATGTTATTACTATTATTCAACACTTCCATAAATAAATAAAAATCAATAAAACTTAATAGAAGAATTAATATGTCTTATTTTTGTAATTATCAATTATTAATTTCAGTATTATTTTTTCTCATATATTAAAATGGCCTGCGTCCAAAATGTCAGACAAATTTAGGTCTTTGCTAAAAAATTAATCATCTTTCAAAATTTGATTTTGTTTGTTATACCTTTTAAGTAAAATAATAGTTCAAAATTTGTTTTTTGAATGAAAATTTGATTTTAGTAGCTTTTAAAAAAATAATTTTTATAAATGATTTTATTATAAAGTTAATTTCATTACTACAAACATACACAAAACATCTTATACTTTTCTAAAGATAATAAACTATAGAACAACAAAATCAATTTCTTAAGAATTTGTGACAAATAGATCCTTTAGGAGTAAATGGTTATTTTGATCCCTAAAAATGTTGGACCCTCGTGTTAGTCCATAAATCAATCAAAAACTCAAATGTATCTTCTATTTTTTAAAATGTATATCTTTCACTTTTCAAAATATTGGTGATTTTAATTTCTGACATTAACATTGATAATTCGGTGACATGGATAATGATATGTCTCAAAACTACAACCACGTGTATGATTAAGATGTTGAGAGACTTTTAGACCAAATTTCTACTTCTCTATCTTAATTTTTTCTTCCCTTAATTTCTTCTTCTTCAATTTTCTCCCTAAAATTACTCTTGTATTTGATTAAACACACAAGGTTCAATCAACATTACAAGATGTTTCCATTATTTCCAATAAAATATATTGCTAGTATTTCTAATGCGGTTTGGCATGGAAGCATCCATATACTGGTTTGATTGAAAAGTGTGTTTGTTAGGAACCTAAGAATTTGATTCCGAGGATTTAAAGGAATGACACTAATATTTAGAACAAATATAAGAAATAATAAGAAAGAATTTCTCCAAATAAAATAATACACAAGAGCGGATAAACTCATACAATAGTTTACCACTTAATTTCTAAATTTGATAAAAGATACTTTCATAAGCGATGAAACCTTTATTTATAAGTTTCATGTACACTTAGGATAAGAAAGGAAAAATATCACTAACAAACATAATAGTGTAACTACCTATAACAACCTTAGTCAATTAACTACTTCTACTAACTAATTCTCCTTTATCTAAGTCCTAACAATACATCATCTTCAAAACAACCTTGTCCTCAAGGTTGACATGTATTATATTCTTGTAGGTGTTAAATTTGATAATATGTATAGGTTTCCTTTTTCATTTCCGCACTCATTAAAATTGAGGTGGTGGCACCCTCCTGCAACACGCTCTTATATAGATTATTAACACTTGTATCCAACCAAAGTAAGGAGCTATTATTCTTATTTTCATTGATGTTGCCTGGATCCCACAATTACAAGGAGAAAGGCTTCTTTCCGACAACCTCCTTTGTTGTCACCCCCTTAGTTTAACTAGTTAATTATTATATACAATTGTACATGTCTCACATTAGACTGGAATACAGCCACCTTTATTGTGTTGGACTTGCAAACTCTCAGCTTCATTAAGGTGACATAGTGGCTCAATCTCGGAAACTTAGTGATCGACCCTACCTTTCGTTTCTTCTTACATGCAACACCCACTAAAATGGCTCGACTCCATTTTATCTTGCTCATATAATGTTTTACGCAACTCATATTACCACCCTTGTCTAGTGGTTCTGACATTAGACGTTGGGGCAACATGTATGTCGGTTAATGTTCAGTTATTGACTCGTCTTTTGCAACTACTCTACTTGACGATGGCTTGAAAATTTGAAGTTGTGCAGGATCCTGGATCTTGATTGGCAAATCTGAATTTCTCTAAGGACCCAATACCTTTTACTAAGTCTGGTGGCTTCGACGGTGATGGCTGAATCATATTTCTTAAAGTACCACGAAAGAGTTGCATTTCTCTCCCTTCAGATTTTGAAAATGAACCATTATCATAAACCTTCTCATCACTCTTCCTCATATGGCTAACAATGTGATTTCTTCTCATTCCTTGTTTCTTCTCTGGTGTCTCCGCCTTTTTGATCCAAGAATGTGGTGGTGCATCTTTGTCCTCTTTGTCAACACCCCATACGTAGTTGGTCTTATTGGTGTCCTCAACGAATGAAGATGCTTCTATTTCTTGAATATTCTTGCCATTATGGATTTCCTAAAGCAAGTTTTTGATTTGATCCATGTCGTGAATTTTGTTGTGTTTTTTTGTGACATGTTCCAGATTTGTTTTCATCTTCGCCATTATTTTCTCCATTGACTTCATATTGTTGGAACGAAGATGGTTTTACATTTAAAGTTTTGATGTTAACAAAAGTATTTTATGAGAACAATATATTTGACTTCAAAGAGTATGAAAGAAGATTCATATTTTTGAAGAAAATCTAAAATAAGATTTGATTCAAATTTATAATCGATGAAAATCTAAATAAATATTTGAAGAACATTTGATTAAGATTTGAAGAAGATTTGATCAAGATTTGACGAAGATTTGATCAAGATTTGACGAAGATTTAATTAAGATTTAAAGAAGATTTGATCAAGATTTGAAGAAGATTTAATTAAGATTTGAAGAAGATTTAATTAAGATTTGAAAAATATTTAATTAAGACTAGAAGAACATTTGATCAAGATTTGAAGAACATTTACTCAAGATTTGAAGAACATTTGATCAAGATTTGAAGAAGATTTCATTAAGATTTGAAGAAAATTTGATTGAGATTTGAAGAAGATTTTATCAAAATTTGAAGAAGATTTGATCAAGATTTGAAGAATATTTGTTGAAGATTTGATCAAGATTTATCTACAACGAAATATGAACAAAATCAATCTAAAGAATTTACAAACACAATCTGAACAAAATACAAATAGAATCAATCTGAAGAATTTACTAACTCAATCTAAAGAAGATACAATGTAGAATTAAACAAGGACTACATTGAAGCCCAAATTTTAACTATAAATAAATACTCATGGCTGAAAAAGAAGAGCATCGAAAATCAGAAGCAAGTAGAATGGTTCTTGGTTCCACATCTGTCTTCAATTCTTGCACCAGTTTGTAATGTTTGCTGACCCATTTCTCCTTCCTCTCCACCTCGAAGTGATCAACATTAGGCAGTTCCAGCGGAGGTGGTGGCTCAACTAACTCCACCAATACGGTGTGGCCAGAGCTCTCCACAAGTTGATCGACAACTGACGGTTCTTGCAAAGGTGTTTGGATTTCATTTGTCATCACGCATGATTCTTAATTTGATGGGTTCGACAAAGACACATTGTTGATCATAATCTTTTGAGACCAAGAATTGGTTTCGTCATCCTCACATTTATCGTTCTCTTCTTGTTTTACCTTTTCACTAAGAATTTGTTTGTGGGTTTTGTCTTCCTCTTCCATACAACCTTGTTTTTCCTTCCAAATCTACGGATCAAAGCATGTGGAAAAAGAATCCCATGGGTTTTCTTGATCCCAAGAACGAAACCAAAACATTATTAAAGCATCCAAGCTCATGAATGCCCACTGCACTCTATCGAATCCATGAAGTTCAAGATCCACAAAGAACTATTCAGCCCATGCAACCCACCCAACAGGATCACTCCCTAAAAAGATGGGCAGCTTCACCTTCTTGGCCCACCAATCCTCCATTTCCATGAGCATTGACACTCTCTCGAGATCTGGCAGGTCAGACCAATTTTTTGGAACCCAAGAATTTGATTTCAAGGATTTAGAGGAAGAGCACTAATATTTAGAAAAAAGATAAGAAATAATAGGAAAGAATTGAAAGTGCAAACACGAGAAGGGGGGTTGAATTGTGTTTGTCAAACTTAATTACTTTTGCTGTTTTGTTAAATATTGATTTGAATTATTCGATAAATAACTAATCAGATTCAGCAGCGGATAATAATAACATAATAACACAGCAATTTATACTGGTTCAAAGTTAACTAGGCTACGTCTAGTACCTTCCTCCAGAAGGCCTTTTTACTAATTCAAACTCCTTTGAATTACAACACCACTTGTTGGAACCAAGTTGGTTCTAAGTACTTAGGATTTTGATGCTTACAAATGTACTATATGTAAACTTATTTTGTACTTTGAATTATTAAGTTAAATGCCCCAGAAACTGAAGGAATCAGAAGCAGTGATCAAAGGATTCCAGAAAAATGAATTCTGGAATGACCAGAAGATACTCCACGAATGTCAAAACATAACCAGAAGATATATTTGATGTCCCAGATCAGAAGGAATAAAAATCAGAATGAAACATGGATCATACCATTGGAAAGTCTGCCAGAAGGAGAGTTGTTCCAAACAAACAGGAATCAAATATCAATTTTATTCCAGAAGTTATTCTGACCAGAAGATGGTCTGGCAGTGAAAAATTACACATCCCAGACTTGTTCCAGACATGACCATAAGGTATGTGTATGACTCCAGAACAAGAGGATCAATCCAGATTTGGCCCAGACCATAAGATGGCATGATTCAGGGCATGGAACTAAGTCCAGAACAAAAGAAATGAGTTCCAGAATCAACCCAGACCTGGTTCAAAATTAAAGGTAAAATGTCCAGACTGAAATATTTTTTGTTCAAGTTAATTTCAGTTTGTTGCAGACCAAAATCCAGAATCTGTCCAGATCAGAGTAAAAATATCCAGATCAATGGTTCAGAAATAATTTTTTGAGTCCAGTGATGGTCCAGATCAGAAAATCAGACCATGGCCCAGTGTTGGCCGTAATCAGAGGGACAGAATGTGCAAGTCCAGAAATGGCCGAGTTCAGAAAAATTCAGCATAACAGGCGCGCATCCAGGCTGACCGAAATCAGAAGATCAAAGGGTTAGGGAGTGTGGTCCAGGAATGGCCGAAATCAGAGGATTACAGAATATCAAAAAGGCTGGTCCAGGCTGGACTATCGCATGACGATCCAAGGGTGCAGATTTGATCATGGGAATTAATGGTGAAGATCTCATGATATTTTTCTCAAAGTATTATTAAAGATTTGTTATAAATTAAAGTGGAGTAGCATGGAAGTCAGGAGCATTGGCGGGAACAACCAACAGATTTAATTGGCCAGTTATTTTGAAAGAGAATCTAAAGATATGTTTTTTATTTCAATAAAGCCCAATTGGTCAAGTTATTTTTGCAAGAGAATCCAACAAGATTCAGCTCGAAATTAAGCTTGGAAGAGGCCCAATCGGCATCTATAAAAGGAGGCTCAAGACAAAATACTCAGCATCGAAAATCACAAAAGAGTCATACACTTCCAAAGCAACCACTCTCAAATTTTCATATAAGTCAATTGTGAGTTTCAACTTTCAAGAAGCAAGTACTCAGTTATTTTCTTTCCACTGTGGCAAATCTAAGTTGTTGAAGTAGAGTCTACAATCTGAGGGAGTCAGTAGAGGTAGCAGGTTACTTGGCAATTAGATAGGGTTGTATCTAAGTTGTTGAAGTAGAGTCTACAAACTGAGGGATTCAGAAAGGGTAGCAAGGTACTTAGCAATTAGATTCATAGTGTTGTGAATTCTTCTACAATCTGGGGTGTCAGATTGGCTGAAGAACAGGAGTTGTTTTTCCTCAAAGAAGTCTAGGATTGTTAGACTATTTGAGAAGACTGACTTGGAGGGTCAGTAGCAAGGTTGTAATTCAAGGTTGAATTAGTGAAATCCTTCAAGGCGAAGGGACTGGACGTAGCCTCGTTAACGGTGAACCAGTATAAAATCTGTGAGTTTTTATTTTTATTTTTATCTGCTGCTAACTCTATTTTAATTATACATCAAGTTTTGTTTTGAAAGTATTAAAACAGGAAAAGTATTCAAGTTAAGTCAAACACAATTCAACCCCCCCTTCTCGTGTTTGCACCTTCACCACTAACCCTTCAAGTCAGTCTTCCCAAACAGCCTGACAACCCCAGACTTTTGAGGAACAACAACACCTTAACTAAACCAGCTAAGTCTTCTCAAACAGCCTGACAACCCCAGACTTTTGAGGAATAACAACACCTTGACTAAACCAGCCAAGTCTTCTCCTACCAATCTGACAACCCCAGATTGAAGAAGGAATCTACACCACTATAATAAAGGTTTGGAACTTTGCAACGTTGCTTCTGGAAAGCTGTTTGCTGCACTTATTCTTGCACTCTTTTATTGCTTCTGGAAAGCTGATTGTTGCACTTTATTTCTCTCTCAAAAACACTTAGAAAATATTGCTCTTGCTCATTTGTGTTTCTCTCTTTTGAACTCTCAGATAACTTTGAATTGAAGTTTGAGTTCTTGTGTTTTTCGATACTTTATTCTTCAGCATTAAGTCTCTATTTATAGTTGAACTTTAGAACTTCACTGATGCTTTACTTCTGCAGTATATTTCGATTAATCTGTTTTGAGAATATTCTGGAGTAGTTTACTCAGATTTTGTATTGAGCCTTTTGCTCACTGATCTGTTTTGAACATTTTGCTCCGCTTCTATTTTGAGCATTTTTCTCATATTCTGTTTTGAGCCTTTTTCTCCAATTCTGTTTTGAGCATTTTTCTCAGATTCTGTTTTGAGCATTTTTCTCAGATTCTGTTTGGAACATTTTTCTCTAACAGATTCATCTGACGATATCATCTGATTTCTGCTTCTGGTGACGTCATCTTCTGATGACATCATCTGGTGACATCATCCTCTGTTTCTGCTTCTGGTGACGTCATCTTCTGATCTATTCTTCTGATGACATTTTTCATTCTTCTTCTAAGTCAAATATGTTATTTTCATAAAATACATTTGTTAACATCAAAACTTTAATTGCAAGAACCAACTTGGTTCCAACAATCTCCCCCTTTTTGATGATGACAAACAATGTATTTTTTATAATACTTTTTCTTTCTTTTGACTTTGACTCCCCCTAAGACTAAGCTTCATTTTATATTTTCTCCCCCTAAGTCTAATGCCCAGATATCAAATACATCATACATCATCTTCTCCTCTCTTCAAATATATCATCTTCTCCCTCAGATATTTTATCAAATATTACATCTTCTCCCCCTTTGTCATCAGACAAAAAGGATTGAATGAAGAAAAGAGATCCTCTGTTTTTTTTTTCACTTTTTTTTTTATAAAAGTACATGAAAAATAAAATACATAAAAATTAAACTAAGCTATTAGGTTAGGGATGAAGATAAGATTAAGGTTTTTGTTGATGAATTCAAACCTATCTTCAAGTAGTGATTTACTGAATATGTCAACCCCATTGATGATCAGTGTCTACAAATTGAATGTTAAGTACCCTTTTTGAACATAATCTCTGATAAAGTGGTGTTTGATCTCTATGTGTTTGGCTCGAGAATGTAGGATAGGGTTTTTGGTTAGGCAAATTGCAGAGGTGTTATCACAATAGATGGGTATGTTGGATTCTAATATTTTGTAGTCTTCAAGTTGATGCTTCATCTAGAGTAGTTGAGAGCTGCAGCCAGCTGCTGAAATGTATTCAGCCTCTGCTGTTGACATGGCAATGGTGTGTTGTCTCTTACTGGACCACGAAATGAAATTGTCTCCTAAAAAGGTAAATTAGCCACTTGTTCTTTTTCTTTCAAGTTTATCTCCAGCATAGTCAGAATCACAGTATCCACTCAGTTTGTATGTAGGAGTTTTCTTGTAAAACAAGGTGAGGTTGGTAGTGCCTTTTAGGTATCTAAGGATTCTCTTAACATCAGTTAGATGAGATTCTCTACGATCAGATTGAAATTGAGCACATACACACACACTAAATATGATATCAAGTCTAGAAGCAGTAAGGTAGAGTAATGATCCTATCATTCCTCTGGTCAACTTTTGTTCCTGATTCATCTTTATCAAGTGAACGAGTAAGATGCATTGGTGTAGCCATAGGTTTGCAATCACTCATCTAAAACTTCTTGAGAAGTTCCTTTGTATATTTAGTTTGGTGAATGTAAATACCTTTTGGACTTTCTTGAATTTGTATTCCTAGAAAGAACTTAAGTTCTCCCATCATACTCATTTGAAATTCATGCTGCATTAATTCAGAAAATTCTTGACAAAGAATACCATTAGTAGATCCTAAAATAATATCATCAACATAAATTTGAATGATCAAAATATCATTTTCTATTGATATGGTAAACAAAGTATTGTCTATTTGTCCTCTTTCAAAGTTAATTTTAAGTAAGAAATTACTGAGTCTATCATACCATGCTCTAGGTGCTTGTTTTAACCCATACTAGAATTTTCTAAGTTTAAAGACATGGTTTGGAAATTCAGAATTTTCAAAACCTGGAGGTTGTTTAACATATACCTCTTCACTCAAATAACCATTGAGAAAAGCACTTTTAACATCCATTTGAAATAATTTGATATTATTATTTGCAGCAATGGACAATAAGATACAAATAGCTTCTAACCTGTCCGCTGGAGCAAATGTCTCAGTGTAATCAATACCCTCTTGTTGACTGTAACCTTGTGCCACACGCCTTGCCCTGTTTCTGACTACTTCACCCTTTTCATTTAGCTTATTTCTGAAGACCCACTTGGTTCCCACAATGTTCTTCTCTGGTCTTAGAACTAGATCCCAAACATCATTCCTCTTAAATTCATTTAACTCTTCCTGCATTGCAATAATCCATCCATCATCTGCCAATGCTTCACTAACAGATGTAGGCTCAATCGATGACATTAAACCAAACAGACTTATATCTTTTAATGATGATCTGGTTCTTAAATAATCACTTCCACTTCCAATGATCAGATTTTAAGGATGAGATGACTGGTGTTTCCGTCCAGATTTCTCTTCTGACTTCTCATGACTGGTTCTGATTTGATCAGGTTCATCCTTTGAAGATGTGTCACATGCTTCTGATTTATTTGTATCCTTTACATCTCCAAATTCTGTTGGTTTATCTGCTTCTGCTGGTTTGTCTGTTTCTACTTCCTCTGGTGTTGTTAAATCTGTAATATCAACATCTTGCTTTGATTTTGCAGTGTCAAGCTTTCCATAATTCATATGGTGTTTTACTCAAAATAGACCTAATAAAAACTCTATTCTGAATATAACATGCAGTGTCGATTGCTTCAGCCCAAAAATGTTTTGCAACATTTAAATCATTTAACATAGTTCTGGCCATGTCTTGGAGTGATCCATTTTTGTTTTTTTTAACTTATCTTCAGATTTATCCTCTGAAGACTTGTCAGGTTCTTCTTTCATCTTCCATCTTTTCAAGCTCTCTTGGTTTGTCTACATCAGCTTCTGGTATATCTGTATCAGCTTCTGGTATATCTGTATCAGCTTCTGGTTCTAGTAAATCTGCATCGGTTTCCTCTGGTTCTGGTAAACTAGCTTTAGTCCTCTGGTTCTGGTAAACCAGCATCAGTTTCCTCTAGTTCTGGTTAACCTGCATCATCTTCATCTTGCTTTGACTTTTCAGATCAAGCTATTTGTCATATAACATAATACAAATCAAATAATTTAAAAATGAACTCAATACAGCCAAATCATTAATTCTGCTTCTGGTAGTTTCTGCTTGTTTTTGAAACCACTGAAATACTGTTTCTATTGAAGTGTTCACATCACGTGAATCACTTGGTTCCTCTAACAGTTTGAAAACCTGCAGAATACTTATCTAGCTTTGATTTTTAAGATCAAGCTTCTTGTTATCATATTAAACATAAATATCAAACAATAATAGTATTTACAACAAGATGTAACCTCTATGTCAACAGTTTCAGTTTTACTCTGAAAATCCTCTTGTTTCTGATTTTCAGATTCTGAATCTGTATATTCTGCAATTAGATGGTTTGGATGAAGGAATTTGAATTCCCTTCCTGGTTTGTAATCTTGATGAATTTTATTGGAGTGTTTGAAGAACTCTCCAGATACTGACACTTCTCTTTCTGCTGATATATCATGTTCCTCTGATAGTTCTGGAACTGATGATAATTCTGATTCTTCTGGTTCTGGAACTGATAGTAATTCTGATTCTTCTGGTAGTTCCAGGTTTGTTGATATGAGTGATTTCTCTGTCTGTTCTGATCTGTGTGATATGTGTGATTTCTTTGATATTTCCTGTTCCTCCTATGATTCTGGTTCTGGTTCTGATAGGTATTGTTTTAACCAGTTCTTCTTCTACCAGAGTCAATTGGCTTCGGTTTGGTAGATGTTGGAACATAGACCTTTTTCCCTTCATATATTGCCAGCATCCATTGACCAGGCACCATGACTGGTGTTTCAATTTGGTTGCTTAGAACATCTGCAACATAGACAATTTTATCTTTTGGTACCCAAATCTGGTTGGGTCAAGGTTTGTTAGTCTTGAAAATTTTCTTGTTTTCCCTTGTATTTAGCATAGGACAAGACACTTTGGAATGACCTTTCTTGTAACAAACAGTACACACTATATCAAAGGGAACAGGTTTAAGCACAGGTTTAGATTCAGTTATAGTTTCTTCAAATCTTATACCTCTATTTCCATTCCTACTGACTCCATAAATCATAGAAACATATTTGCTTCTTTCCATACCACTATCAAGAAATTCTAGAAGAACTTGTTCATGCATATCAGAATTACTTGTGGTATTTTCAATTGCTGTTGAATTATGATTATTTTTTATATTTAAACTTTCATCTTTAATTTCAGCAAAACTATTTTTCAAGCATACATTCTCTGTTTTCAATTTTGCAATATCAGTTTCAAGAATGACACTTTCTGTTTTAAATTCTGCAATCTGATTCTTTAAAACATTAACTTCTTCTGTTAGATTTGTATTTTCTTTCTTAAGAGTTTTCAGTTTTAAAGATAATTTGTAATTACTGTTTAAAAAATCATTCAGAGCAGTAATCAAATCAGATCGAGTGAATTCAGAATATACCTCAGTTTCATCATCTTCTGATTCTCTTCCAGAATCAGATTCTGTGTTGGATCCAAAGTTGGTGTGAGCCATCATAGCCAAATCTGCATGTTCATCTTCAGAAGATTCATCAGAATCATCCCATGTAGCCATCATGCTTTTCTTCTTAGTTCTGAAATCTTTCCTCTGGTACTTTCCTTTCTCCATATTTGGACATTCTGACTTGATATGTCCAGATTCATTGCATCCGTAGCAGATGATACCTTTCTTGTCATTTGTATCATCATTTCCTTTGTTGGACTGATTGGAATATCTCTGGGAAATTTATTCCTTCTGTTATGCCACATCTTTCTGAACTTCCTGGATAAGAAAGCAATTTCTTCTTCCTCTGAGTTCAGACTTTGATCGTCTGAATCACTATTTTCTTATGTTGCTTTCAGAGCCTTTTTCTGCTTGGATTTCAGGGCTAGAGTTTTGTTCTTCTTCTTGGGTTCATCTTCTTCCAACTCAATTCCATGTGATCTAAGAGAGCTTATTAATTCTTCCAGCTTTAGAGTATTAAGATCTCTAGCTTCCTGAATAGCAGTAATCTTTGGTCTCCACTTGATTGTCAGACTTCTAAGTATTTTCTTTACATGATCAGCAGTAGTGTAGCTCTTTTCTAGTACCCTTAATCCTGATACTAGAGTCTGGAATCTGGAAAACATAGTTTCAATGTCTTCATCTTCTTCCATCTTGAATAACAAGTACTTCTTGACTAGAATGTTAGCCTTTGCTTCTTGGACTTGCTTACTGCCTTCGTAAGTCAGAATCAGACTATCATAGATGCTCTTCGCTGTTTCTCTGTTAGTGCATTTTTCGAACTCCTTGAACGTGATTGCATTGATCATGAACGTTCTGGATTTGTGATGCAACTTGAACATCTTCTTCTGATCAGCATCTATATCTCTTCTGGAAATTTTAATACCATCAGCATCTTCTGGAGCAGTATAACCATCTTCCACCAAGTCCCAAAGTTCAGGATCTTGTGAAATAAAAAAACATCTCAGCCTGTCCTTCCAGTATTCAAATCGTTCTCCATCAAACAGAGGTGGTCTGTTGATGTTTCCTCCAGTAGCTTCTTCATTGAATCCGGACATATTGATCCCTTGGATCTTTCCTCAAACATTGTAAAGTGCTCAGCCTTGAAACCAGGCTCTGATGCCAATTGAAGGTGCAAACACGAGAAGGGGGTTGAATTGTGTTTGTCAAACTTAATTACTTTTGCTATTTTGTTAAATATTGATTTGAATTATTCGATACATAACTAATCAGATTCAGCAGCGGATAATAATAACATAATAACACAGCAATTTATATTGGTTCACCGTTAACTAGGCTACGTCCAGTCCCTTCCTCCAGAAGGCCTTTTTACTAATTCAAACTCCTTTGAATTACAACACCACTGACCCTTCAAGTCAGTCTTCCCAAACAGCCTGACAACCCCAGACTTTTGAGGAACAACAACACCTTAACTAAACCAGCTAAGTCTTCTCAAACAACCTGACAACCCCAGACTTTTGAGGAATAACAACACCTTGACTAAACCAGCCAAGTCTTCTCCTACCAATCTGACAACCCCAGATTGAAGAAGGAATCTACACCACTATAATAAAGGTTTGGAACTTTGCAACGTTGCTTCTGGAAAGCTGTTTGCTGCACTTATTCTTGCACTCTTTTATTGCTTCTGGAAAGCTGATTATTGCACTGTATTTCTCTCTCAAAAACACTTAGAAAATATTGCTCTTGCTCATTTGTGTTTCTCTCTTTTGAACTCTCAGATAACTTTGAATTGAAGTTTGAGTTCTTGTGTTTTTCGATACTTTATTCTTCAGCATTAAGTCTCTATTTATAGTTGAACTTTAGAACTTCACTGATGCTTTACTTCTGCAGTATATTTCGATTAATCTGTTTTGAGAATATTTTGGAGTAGTTTGCTCAGATTCTGTTTTGAGCCTTTTTGCTCACTGATCTGTTTTGAACATTTTGCTCCGCTTCTGTTTTGAGCATTTTTCTCAGATTCTGTTTTGAGCATTTTTCTCAGATTCTGTTTTGAGCATTTTTCTCATATTCTGTTTTGAGCATTTTTCTCAGATTCTGTTTTGAACATTTTTCTCTTACAGATTCATCTGATGATATCATCTGATTTCTGCTTCTGGTGACGTCATCTTCTGATGACATCATATGGTGACGTCATCTTCTGGTCTATTCTTCTGATGACATTTTTCATTCTTCTTCTAAGTCAAATATGTTATTTTCAAAAAATACATTTGTTAACATCAAAACTTTAATTGCAAGAATCAACTTGGTTCCAACAAGAATCTATCCAAAGAAAATGATACACAAGAGTGAATATGATCCTACAATGGTTTACACTACTCAATTTCTAAATTTGATAAAAGATACTTTCATAAGGGATGAAACCTTTATTTATGGATTCCATGTACACTTACGATAAGAAAGGAAAAGAATCACTAACAAACATAATAGTCTAACTGCTTATAACAACTTCAATCAATTAACTACTTCTACTAACTAATTATTCTTTATCTAAGTCATAACAGTGTTGCTAGCATTATTCTGATTAAAAACCACTTTTTTTTCCTTGCAATTCTTTCCCACTATGCATCCCCTCTACAGGGTCGCCCCCAAACTCAAGCTAGTTAAGTTAGAAATTCATCACGTATATTTAGGTCTAAATATCATATTTAAGTTTATAAAAGTATATAAGTAGTAAAACAATTAAAAGACATCACAAATATAAAAAAGTACAATCGTTAGATATATTTAATTAAGATATTTTGCATTTTAAAAAACAAAATAGGTAAAATATAAATAAAATATTTTTGTTAATATGTATTAATAAGACCTCTATTTGATTATATTTTTTGAACATAAGACCTCTATTTAATTTTCATTGTGATATTATTTTAGACTTTAAAAAGTGTTGGATTGATTTTGCCCCTCTCTTCAATACAACTTTTTCTTTTCCTATATTAATAAGATCGTCATATTTGTTTTTAGAATATTCGAAATAACAACTCACAAGTTATTAACTCGGACAATATGTTAGAAAATGAAGCGAAGTTAATTCAAAACACATGAAATGAAATATGCAATAATAGTATATTTAAAGACTTTGAATTTTAATGGAGAAAGAATTCATCTAGTTGTCACTTTAGTCAATGACCACATCATTCATACATATGACATTAGATTTAAAACATATCATCACTCAGGTCATTGTTTACGTTAACGAGTGAATAATGTTAATGTTCTAGTTAACGTCTACAACTAAAATGATTGACATTTTATAAACTGAAAAATTATTATGATTTTTTACTAAGTCAATAATCAATATGATATTGTCTTACGCTTTCGAAAAACAACAATGGTGATTTACCCTACAATAAATAAACATAGTCATTTTTTTTTGTCAAAAAAAAAAGATTAATAATTCATTTTTGGGTAGTATGTGCTTCTGGTCCCTAAGAAGGGGACGCTTTGGTTTTATTTCCTTCAATTTTTTTAGCTTCTATCCTACAATTTAATAACATTTCACTAAGTCATTTAAAATGTGCGGAAGAATCTTCAGGGTTAGTGATACTCAATTCCTCACTCAAATATTATTGTTCTAACTCTTCTCATTTCTTTTACTACCACTAGCTTCTAAATCCCCAACACCAAACCTATCATCTAAACTCTTAACATTCTCTTCTTCACTTGCAACAAAACGAACTCGATTTATTGAATCACTACTATTGTTATCATTTTCTTCTTCACCATTAACATCAGCACTAGACCCCATATTAATAAAATACAAGGACGATCACTTTCTCAAATATGTCAACATTATTATGCTCTATATATATGAGCTTCATCTTGCTCATTCGTATCATGTAGTCCTAATTCAACATGTGAGGCTAACACCATTGCCTTAAACCCATCAACTACACTTTCCTCCATTTACGAAATGAAGTTTGATCAAAACATTATTCCTTCAACAATGAAATTTATTTTTAAAAAACTCAATTTTGTCAAAATCTTAGTTATAAATCACAATTTCAACACTCCTATAAAATAATATTCAATCATTCACAAATTGACCCCATGGTGAAAAATATCATTACTCTCATCACTGTACAAAAAAATAACAAGACGAAGTCATAAAAAAAATAGATTTAGCATCCACATAAAAAAAAATAGCATTAAATAACTCAACTAATCCCATCACAAATTTTGGAATGTCAAGTAATGAAATTTCAAACGTAAAAATGCAGATCGAAGCAGCCCTGACTATGCTTTTGAAGATTTGTTCAGTGGAACAAGGCATACTTTCAAGACCATAATATTTCAAGAAGGAAATTTAATCAAACTGTTAGATATAAACAAACAAAAAAATACTAATGAAAATGGATGTAGGTCCAAAATTTAGTGTATTTGAGATCAACAGTGAATGTGAAATTAAATTTGAGAATGAAAAATCATTCCCACATACAACAATTCCTAAAACTCAATCTGACTGCAATGGCAGTTCAAAAGGATAATGTTCCATGAACACCTTTGACGAATATCCATGGTACAAATGATGCCTGTTCGTAGAAGTGTACCTACAAGCAACGTATATAACGAGGTGTAGGATTCGACGTACATATACAAATTAAATGTGAGGCTTATATAGCACAAAGAATTACTGATGGTATTGAACAAACTCAAAAGTCTTACCACAACATATACCTTCCCTCAATTCAATCAATAGGTGAAAAAATCTACTGAGTTTTCTTTTACTATCATGGCTACTTTGTTCACGTGAAAAATACAAAATAAATTGGGTAAACCATTTTCGTTTTGGGAGATCGATCTAAGCAATTGGTTAAACTCTTTTCGTTTTAGAATACAAAATATATTTGAACCCTTAAATTAACAAACCATATGGAACTAAGTTTCCTTTATACATTACTTGACACAAGCACGATGTCTCATCGATAAATTAAATTAAATTATCCAACATACAACGCTATTCATTAGAGAGAATCGAGCATATAATAAATAAGACTGTACCATTCCAAACGGAGTCTGTATTAATAGATATGGGATTTAAGTACAGGTCATGCGGCTGAATCTAAAAATAAAGATTGTAATCTAATAGCCCTAAGCATTGAAAAACTATTTATCACAACCGCGGTTGACTGAGAGTATCCCCCTAATCAATGCGAACCTATTAAGTAAAAAGATTCTATTGCAGTTACTCCTAAGCTTATTCTTTGTTCACCAGCAACTTTACTCGTCATCTTCATCCTAAACAACAAACAAAATCAAAAAATCAAGAGAGAGCACAAAGATCAATTTAACAAAAAACTAGCAAAGCAAAAAAAAAAAAAAAACACAACAAATCTTTTCAGAAAAAATCTTACATCATCTTCATCGTCATCATTGACTTCAGACTTTGACTTGTCGGATCCTTCTTCCTCCGAAGGATTTTTCCCCTCAGCCTAACACATCAAAACAAAACAGGTTCAATCAAAAAACAATTACAAAATCACTGTCCAAGTAAAAGTAAAACTGTAAAAATTAGGGTTAACGAACAGTAATTAATAAATAAAACTAAAGTAATTACCAATCCAATATTGTAAGCACGAAGAGTCTTCTCATACTCCTCTTTCAACTTTTCTGCCCTTTCAACGTAAGGAGCCTTGTCCTGAAATACACATATATCGCAAAACAGCATTAGAATCAAACGTGACCTATCATTTCGATAATTTTCTGCAGTGAAACAAAGCAAATTACTCACAGCCGTTGACAACGATTTCCATTCTTTGCCACCAGCTTTGCCGACCTAATTGACATTCACGGTTAATCGCGTAAGATAATTCATAATCGAAACAGGATTAATTAAAAATCATAAAAGATAACGATAACACTAGATCCACAACTCACCACAGCAACGGATTTGTTGTTAGGATTCTCCTTTTTAAACGTCTCTCTGAATTCAGACCTATAACCATCGCAAAAACGCGTAGTTAAAATCAGAAATCAATCGAACTTCACCGTAACAAACTCATGTCACATTAAACGTAAATATTCAAAAACAAAAGCATATTCAAACAACGTTCAGCGCCGAAAATTACATGAAAACGAAGAAAGCACTCGGAGGCCTCTTCGGCTTGTTAGGATCCTTCGAAGCCTTCTTCGACTGCTTCGTACCGGTTCCAGCGCCCTTTCGCTTCAACCTAACAAACAAAAGAGAGAGAAAAAAACGAATCAAACAATTGATCGTACAAATTAGATCTAATAAATGAATAGTGAATAAATAGATTAATAGTACAAAACTGTATCTGAAGAAATTTACCGGTTATCGGCTGGTTTGGCGACGGAACTAGCTTTAGGCATAGCGGTTGCGGAGAGAAACCGCGCAGAGATAGGTGTGAGGGTTTTTGGAGAGTGTTGGTATTGTGAAGGAGTGGATGCGTTTTTTGGTTGTGAGCTAGGGATAATAAGGACATCTAAAAATGTTGAAAAGGAAAAAAGTTGAAGTCCGAGTTTGCGCGGGATAGTGAAATTTTGATGCCACGTCATCGATCCGTGTGCTCTCGCGCCACATAAGTTTTTGCTTGTGTTTTCTTTGTGTGTGTGTTTTTGTGATAAAGTGGATGTGGATCACATTGAGGTTTCAGCATTAAGTGTGCGTGCGAAGTGTACACGTGCTAGGGATTTAGTTGTTTTCAACTCGTCGTGTGTGATATTTACTTAATTAAATGACCATTTTGGATTTTGATGTCACATGAGTTTTGATGCATGCCACGCGCTTGGGAGCCTGTACAAAGGCTAAACTGGTATTTGAATAAAAAATCAATTTTAAAGTTATTTCGATCTTCACAAAAAGTACACGAAATAGATTAGTTTCAAATAAATATAGCGACAATTTTAAGTCTAAGACAAAAATAATCGGGCAAACATTAGTTTTTTGTATTTTTTTAATCTTATATTTTATTCAATTTTGAATTATGACTAAATTTCGATATTTCACATGTATTGTAAACAAAAATAATTGGATGTTTATATCGTGCAACTATATTTTAGAATAATTTGGTTAAGGATTTTCTGTGTTTTAACTTTTATCATGTGTTTGTGTCTTTTTTTATTTATTTTATTTTATTTGACTTTTAAATGAAGAATAAATTGTCTCTAATATTTTTGTTAAAGGTCGCATGAGAAGTTCATTTACATCGTTAATGGTTTAACGATACATTTCATTTATTTTCATATGGTTTAATGACATATTGTGGTTCATAGACTAAATTGTATAAGTTTATTTTTATTATGAAACAAAAATAGTCATTTTTTGTTAGGGATTAATTTGTCACGCATATTTTTTGTGAGAGGCCCAAATATCTCTTTACTCGTCCATTTTTGTATATTTTTAATGAGTCGTTATTGACTATTTCACGATTCTCTAAAGAAAAATAGTTTTTCTGTATTATCAAATTTTTAACTAATGGTTGAGTTAGTTTTTCATTAACTAGTTCATGCATATTAAATGTTAATTACATTCATAGTGTTGAATCATTAAAGTTGCGTCATTCAATTATTAGTCGATTGATGTAAGAGTGCTAGAACATATCAATTTGAAAATGTACTATAAGCCCGTTTTTTTCTTTTGGAGAAAAACATATTATTTTGAAGTTTTAATTGTGGGATTTGTTGGTCTCTCTTCATTTATTATTTTGCAATTGTCGCTCCATTTTTTATGATATTGTGTGTTCATTAATGTTCAAATGTGTTACATCATATCAATATTATGTTCATTAATAATATGGCAGTGAGGTTATGTAACACATTTGAACTATTAAAATTGAGTTCATGTCATTAATCAATATTTTTTTTCAAGATTTTTTTATTCAACAAGCTTCACAAAAGGCATTTGTTAGCAAGAGTTTGACGAGCATGATAAGCGGATAGGATGAAGAAAATAATAACAACGTTGAATAAAATATGTTTTATCCAATTGAGCATGTGTTATATCATTGTCGCATCATTAATAAATATGTTACATTATAAAAATAAAGAGAGCTAAAATTCCACAAGTTGTAAATCAATTGAATAAAAAACTCAATTTAGAAAAATGAGATACTAAAAGTTAATTTTAAACAAAATAAATAGACTAAAACTGCATTTAAATATTTTAGAAGTCGACAATATCATTCGACAAAACAAATAAATATAAATCATTTCAATTAATAGTTTATAAAATATGATAAGACAAAAAAAAAAGTAAAAAGTTGGATGCACCAATATTTTCGGATATATAGTATGAATTCGAGCTGATAAAGACAAGGGTTGACCCGAGTTTTATTCAACTTGTGACCAAAAAATAATTTGAAACCATAAAATTTATTTGATTTGATTCAACAAATAATTGAAGCATATCATGAACGAGTTGCATCACATTGCTTAGAAACAATACTACAGAGCAAACATGAATTAGAGAAACATTATCTCGCATCAAGAGTAAGTAATCAGTAATAGAAAAAAGGAGAATGAGGCAAAATCTTACCTTTGATGAGTAATCAATAGGATGATTGAATTTGTGAAGCTTAGCAACGCATAAATAAATAAATACATACAAGATTGTCACATCTTGATGTTTAGTTGAAGATTCTACAAAGGAATAATCCAACAATATTAGTATTTAGTATTTATGATGAGAATAAAAAAGCAACATAATGAAAGTTAGGTTTGTATTATGATAAAAATATGTTAAATGCAAATCTAGGGTTTTGTATATATTGGGCTAAAATTTTATCTCTAAATTGATTTCATATTAAATATCGTTACAACTTGTAATGTTGACATATGAGATCACACATAAAATTTTAAATGTTTTAATTCTCTAATATTTATCTTAATACAAACGTTGTATGATTCGTGCATACTTTGTTGGTGTATATAAAAAATGCAATGGAAGAAGCACCTTTGATACTACTCATATAAATGTGCTAGATAAAAAATATTGGACCCTTATATCAATAGTATTAAAATTGGACAAAATTATTAAGTTTGTCACATATATATTTACTACTCCTTTAAATAAATTAAATAAATTTAAGTCAAATATCTCACGCGGTCTCTTAACTTTATTTCATTAACAATTCAGTCATTTATTTATTTATTTATTTATTTTCTTTTTAAATTAGTCTTTTATTTAATTTTACGTAACAATTTGATCTTTTATGTCTTAAAATGCCAACAATGTTATATTTTTTTTAACACAAAAGTTGTCAAAATCTTCGAACAAAACCCATTAAATTATTTATCATCTTGAACATACTCCAAATTTTCATCAAATTCATAACTCAAATATTCAAATAAACTCATATTTCTATCTCTAACAACATCAAATTCATCAAATAAATAATGAAAATTTTAAGATTTAAGTTAGAGATTTGATTTGGAGAAAGATAGAAAGAAGAAGAAGATGTTTTCTTGTTGATTTGATGATCAAATCTTAAAGTGCGAATTGTTTATTTGATAGATTTGGTGTTGTTATTAGAGATGAAGATACAAGTTTATTTGAATATCTAAGTTATGAATTTGATAAATATATTAATTTTATTAAAATTGATAATAAATTTTACGATTTTTGTTTGAAAATTTGATGAATTGTATGCGTTTGGGTAAAAAAAAAAGGATAACATTATTGACATTTTAATACACAAATGATCAAATCGTTACTTAAAATTAAATAAATAACCAAATCGGAAAAAAAGATAAATGACTAAATTGTTACTTGTAATTAAGTTAATGGACCGCATGATATATTTTGCCATAATTTTATTATTATAATTGGTTAACGGGGAGAAACCTATATAATTTTATAGAGTTAAATAAGTTTTCCGTCACATCAAATAAAGAATGAAAAATTGAAGATTTATGTTAGGGATTTGATTTGGAGAAAGATAGAAATAGGAAGAAGATATGTTCTTAGTGATTTAGAGATCAAATCTTAAAGTGTGAATTCTTTATTTGATAAGTTTGGTGTTGATGTTGTTGTTAGATATGAAGATACGAGTTTATTTGAATATCCGAATTATAAATTTGATGAATATATGAATTTTCTTGAAATTGTTAATGAATTTTATGAGTTTTGTTTTAAGATTTTGATGATTTTATGAGTTTGGGTAAGACAAAAGATAACGTTGTCGACATTTTAATACATAAATAATCAAATCGTTACTTAAAATTAAATAAATGACAAAATTTAGAGAAAATAAATAAATGACTAAATTATTATTGAAATTAAGTTAATGGACCACATGATGTATTTTGCCATAAATTTATTATTATAATTGGTTAATGAGGAGAAATCTATATAATTTATATGGTTAAATAAGTTTTCCGTCACTATAAAATTTTGAAATTTTGTTTTTAGTCAATGTAAAAAAAATCACATATGTTAGTTTCTACAAAATTATTATGCAAGTAGTTTTAATCTCTATTGTAGCATCCACATGTATTTTTTAATGATTATTTTGAATACATGCTTATAAGAGTATAAAAAGTTCATCAACAAAAAATAAGCTCAAAAATTGATTTCTATGTTCATATTTTAATGACTTTTATGTTGAACATATAACATTTAAAAAGTTCTTATTTAATTAATCTCAAGTTAAAAAAAAATTATATATTTTGTACGGATAAACTTTTAATAATGTTCTAAACATACTTGTAAATAATTACTAAAAATTTAAAAGTTGAAGTATGTTTTGTTTCAGTAAAAATTAAAACAACTTGCAGAATAATTTTGTAAGAACTAAAACATGTAATTTTTATTTATATAAACTAAAAACGAAAAACTCATTTAACCCTGAATTATATAAAATTGTCTAAAGTTGTATAAGAAACATGATAATATAATTAAAACAGCACAAACAATAATATTAATTTATGCAACATAACATACATTAAAAAAAACAAAATAACCACAATGGATTTTATTTATTGATAAACTAAAATAGGTAAGTTTTGTTAAAAAGAAGAAGAAATAGAAAAGTGAAATGCTACAAGAAAAAAAGAAAGAAAAAAAAGACAACGGTGATAAAAGACCCAACACATAGATAAAAGGCCCAAGTTAAGGCTCATATATTTCCTTTGATTTATTCCTCTAGATGATAAAAAGGGAATACAAATTTGTAGTAACCAACACACGAGACACGTATTGAAATTCATTCTACATCAATCAATCAATCATCCTTAAAATTGAATCAGAAGGAAGAGTGAATTATGGGAGACGAAGCAACCCAAGAACATCAAATATCATTAGCAGCTCCTTTCATATTTTTGATTGTTGCTGCTTTTCAGTCGGCATACTATTGTCTAGATCAATTGAAGAAGGTATAATTATCTTTCGCCATTTTAATATTTGGAAATAAACAAATAAATGTTACCATTGTAATAAATATTGATTTACTCTATTGTCCAATAATCCCATTCTTTCTTGAAAAAAGTACAAAATCTATTGATTGGAATGAAATTTAATTAACATTTTCAATTGATAAAATTTCAACACCATCAAAGTATTTGATCTCTTTTAGTCATATCATTTGCTTACAGAACGGGTCCGATAATGAAAAAGAAAATCAATTGCGTGGAGAAATAAAACGACTTCTGAAGGAGACAAGTTTGTTGTCACAGTAAGTATATTCGTAATAAAAAACAAATCAATTAGAGAAAATTTGGGCAGATTAATTACACTTGTGTTTTATTGCAATTGCATAATATAATATGGGTCATGATTTTTGTCCTCTGATCAGACCATCAACATTTGCACAAGCCGCAAAACTGAAAAGACTTGCAAATGTCAAGGAGAAGGAACTTGCAAAGTGTGAGTTTATTTTCTATTTTAACATATTTTACTTGTGCATTTTTATTTATGTGCAATGTAATGTAGACTAGTTATTGCAAATCATCGTTTTAAATTTGTTTGATTTCATATTCGGTGTCTCGAAAGATAGTGATCAATATTTTAATACTTCTAACTCGTAAGATATTGTGCATCCTCGCATGTTAAGCGTAAATTAAAAATGTAATACTCTATACAAACAAGAATTTTAATGAAATATTAATTTTTCTTTAAACAATGCTTCATCAAAATATTAAGTTTTTGGTATCTATAAATATATCATATTTTCTTTTTAGTCTATATAAAATTTGTCTTCAAACAATGGTTCCTCAAATGTTCTATTAAAAAATTTGGCCACTACTTTTAATTCAACTGATGTGTATCTTTTAAATTTTTGAATGATCTTTTGCAAACATGTTTAGAATTATTAGAATCTCTTATACAAAAATATAGCATTTTTTACCAAAATATTAATTAAATATTAATTTTTAAAAGCCAAAAGCTTAAAAAAATTGTATTTTAAAGAAATTTGTATAATGTTCTAAACATGCATGCAAAAAGTAATTCAAAAATTTGAAAGATACACATAAATTGACTTAAAAATATAGACAATTTTTTAATTTTTAACAGAAAACATTCGAGAGACCATTATTTAAAAGAAAATATTATTACATATAACTAAAAATAAAATATGCTATATTTATAAAAACCAAAAACTTATTTAATCTTAATTCTAATTGAGTCTATGTTAAGGGTGGAACATATATATATCAATGGGAAGGTCGTGGTTAATTTGAAAACTAAATGATTTAGCACAACATTTACTTTGGTAATGAAGAAATAGTATCAGACTAAATAAAAAATGTTGGAGAGAAAGTTAATTGTATACATAAAATACAATAAAAATAAGATAAAATACTAAAATAATAGTTTCAAAATAACTGAAATAATGTATACATTACAAAAGTCTTTATAACATAATAGGAGCACAAGTAGAAGAATTAAAAATCGTACTCAAAGTGTATTCATTACGAGAAATTTCCCCGTAGAGGTTTCATGTGGAGCAACCACAATTAGATCAATGTTAATTTCCCCTCCATAAATTTATTATGTTAAATAACATTGTTTCCATTCGATTTACTAATTTATTTATAAATAGCTATTTTCATTATCTACTATTTTGTGAAACTTATAATTTAAACGTAATTGCAGATCAAAATTTGCACCACAAAGATCTGGTTTTGTATTTGAAAGTGGTTCTCATTGGAAAGGTATATATATGTTATAAGCCTATGATCCAAAGTAGATCCTTTTTTTTAAAGTATTAAAAATTGGTTAAGTGTTAAATAAGTGTAATAAGAAGATAATATTCTAGAATATTTATTCTGTTGTGGAATCGATGCAATAAAGGAACACAATTAAAATATTGAAGAAAATTAATTTGTTAGGTTAACATAGTTACTTTTTTCAAAAAATATTTTTGTTGCTTTTGCATAGCTTTGTTTAATCTCCCCACAATAAATTCCTAACAATGTAATGATCACCATATATAACACTTTATAAATTTATATATTTTCTTCACGAAGGCTTTAATTATAAGATTTTTTTTTTTGGTTATGCCATGCAGTATATAACGTATGGAATGTTGGTAATTTGGTTTTGGCGTGTTCCTGTTGCTAGCATATCACAACAACTCGTGCAACCATTTGGTAATGCACTTATGAATACTTCAACTTCTTATTTTATCAAACATTTTTACTATTTTCACGTGAATGCATACTAATTAAATCACATGTTTCATTAATTACTTTTGTTCATGGAAAATGATGAAATAGTTAGTTTTTTATTTCATTCTCACGACATTTTACACTTTTTGTAGGGAGATTATTATCGTGGAAGACTGGAGCAATTCAAGATGACAATATTGTGGTAAGTATAACTCTTCATATTTTTTCATGGTATATTTTATATGGGATGGGAAAGGTGAGTAGGACTAGAGAAAGGTAGGGTGACTTTGGGTCTATTTATTATCATCTTAATTAATTATCTTATCTTTATCTATAATTTCACTTTCATAGTTCTCACGCATAAAATACACAAATAAACTAAAACATCTTATTTTTTTCTATAAAGTTAAGGGATCCATTTTACTCTGAAGAGCACAAAAGTGGAATTCAAGTCTAAGATGTTGAAACCACCATTATAGGGGAAGAAAAATAGCCGTTTATATTTTATAACAACATTGATAGGTTAGTTATAATTTATAAGATCTAATAAATTACAAATATGAAAATTTATAAGATCTAATAAATTACAAATATGAAGGAAAAAAAAAATAAGTGATTATGATTTTGTATTCTAAAAAATTTAAAAATTATTGTGAGTATCACGGTGTTCTTCTAGTTGAGTTAGAAATTATTTCATTTTTTACTACAATCTCGTAATTATTTACGAATTTTGAATTTCTCAATAATTTTTTTTATTGATTTGTGAACCTCTTCATTTCAACTAGTATTATAGGAACTAGATAAAAGTAAAATAAGAATTTTCAAATCAATCTCCACACACAACATTTAGGTTATTCAAAAAAATGAACTATTCCACTAGAAATTCCAAATTTTATAAGTAAAACTTAAACTCCCTTCAAAAGAATTCTCAAATTTCCCATATCAAAATACCACATTTAGCAATCTTCATTTCCTTTTATTTATATTATGATGTCTCAAACTCTTGTAAACACTTTTATAGTTTATGAGTGCAAAATTGAAAATAAAAATGTTTTACATTTTCTTTGATTTTTTTCTTCTAAAAAACGATAACACTTAATAGATGGTGACAAACTTATAATTAGAGTCTCATTGGTCATGTTTTGTTTATGTATCTCGTTTAAGAGATTAATTGTTGCACTAATATATCAAATTCGTCTCGCTGTCTTCTTCTTTTCATCTTATTATTTATTCTATTTCATTTATGTTATTTTACTCAGCATGAGTTGTTGCTTATTTATTTGTTTGTCCATAGTATTTCAAATATTGATGTAGTTTTTAAGGGAGTTTGTTTTCGTAAATGCACTTTGTCACGAATTAGATAAAAAAATATGATGTATTATAAAAAAAATTAATTGTTTTTTGTTACAAATGAAGGCCAAAGGCTCATAAAAAACAAAAAACTAAACAATTAGACGAACATTCTTTAGCATACAAGCTCTATAAATATCATCAAAACACAACATGTGAAGATCGCTAGGCGGATTCTCCATGGTTGTACAAGCAAAAGAATTTTAAAGATAAGTTGTAGTTAGCAAACCAATCAACACATCTATTTCTTTTCTGCCAAGTATAGATGATTTGATCATTCTAGTTAATAGACAAAAGTTCACGAAAATGACACACCAAAGAGGAAAAATGCCCCTTTAAACTACAACTCTCAATGAGCATATCTATTAAGGTTTTGGAATCACTTTCTACTATAAGGTGAGTGATCCCCTCACTCATCGCCATATCTAAACCAAGGTACATTCTCCACATTTTCGTATGTAGACTGCCACACAATCCAATTTTTTGATGTAACCTTTGAGCCATCTCCTATCAGCATTGCGACAAAGACACCCACAACCTGAAAGTTGCCCATTGTTCTTGCAAGTGCCATCGTTGTTGAGTTTGATCTAATTCCATGTAGGCTGCTTCAGAGCAATGTAGGTTGTCTCTCTTCCATGAGACACATTATGGATCTTCTGAAACGTGCAATCATCAATGTTTCTCGTGAAGTTCACTATTACATGCACCAGATTGTTCAACCACTAGAAGTCTTCCTTGAAAATAGCTTTGTTCTGCCACATCCATAAAAACTAACAGGTAGACATGAAGATTGTCTTCCTTCGAGTGTTGGTTGCTCCAATCCCTTGGTTGTGGAGGTTGCTGGAGATCCAATCTCTACAATTCAAAGTAAAAAAAAATTAGAAAGAACCAGACGAAACCGTACCTTGGTTGTTGTTTCTTCTTCTCTGTCACACTTGGACCAGGTGGTGATATACCCACACCCCATTTGCCTCTACGATAGTTGGTGAGGATACGCTTGTGCGCTACCAACCACATGAAGGTTTGGATAAGGCGGGGACCATTGCAGGCCCATAAATGCTTCCAAATAACATGAGTGTCGTAACTGCTACTTTAATACACTTATAATCACTTTGCACCCTTAAAATATTTAGTGCCATGGCCCCTCCCCCCACTAAAATATAAAGCTCATCAAAGTTAGAGAGAGGGGGAAAAACCATCACTTGGTTGACGATGTGCATATGGAGGTTATGAATTAGGAATGAACATGTTCACAAATCAATAAAAAATATTATTTGAACTCATTATTGTGAACCTGCTTAAATATTGAGTTCATCATTTGAATTATAGATGTGTCTTAAATTTTATTCTATTACAAATAACTTTAACATGTTATGCAAATATATCATTTGAATCGTCTCGTTAAATTGAGCTTATTCGCTCTCAATTTTATGCGTGGCAATCTCAATTTATGTTATATCTTCTTTAGAAGTGGATAGGTAAATTCTCAATGTTTTAAATAACACATTTTAATTTATAGACATTTCAAACACTTTTATACAATTGCAGGTTGGGATAATAGCTTGGTTAATAATGTCCGCTAGAGTTTGCAGATATGTTCGTCGAGCTTGTAGCAGATTGTCATAATTTTCATTATGTGATGACATTAATTGCATGATACTTCCAGAAAAATTGCAAGTTGTTTTAAATATTAATCATGAAGTTGAATGATTCAAATGTTAACACGTAATATATACATTTGTTTTTTTTACACAACATATACATTTGTTAGATATTTATTCTTATACTATTATTGATAGTCTAATTGATGAATGATTCAATTTTTAAGGATCCTAATTTAATATTTAAGTATCAACCCTTCTTAAAACCCAACACTACATCTTTTGTTTGTTATTTGCATGGTTAATAAAAAACATGTTAATATTTAATAAGTATTTTTATCATTAATTATATTTATATTTTGCATATATGTCAAGATAAAGAATAATAAAAGAAATAGTAAGTGCAACAGAAAAATGTGATTTTTTTTAACGATTAAGATACATTTTTATGCTAATCAATGGACACAATAGAAGTAATTGACGAATAACTGATATGACACCTCTCTGTTGGAGTTAATGATTTTTAAGAAGTTGGAAGTTATTTCATTAAAAACAATAAAGTTAATACATGTAGGGATATCAGGAAAAAAATTGGGAATTAGCTAAATTGGTGGACAATTGAGCTAAAGCACAAACAACTAGTTAAACAAGCCCAAAACAACATTGGTCATCCCTAGTGCGAATTTGAAGACCAGCGTGACCAAGTCGCTTGGAAAATGACACATCCTAATTACATTTAAAAGAATTCGTATCTTGCTTCTACCACATTATGTCAATCCTAACTCGATCCTTGCAAGTTAAAAACCACATCTATGCCAACCTCCAACCTACTAAAATAATAGAGCTACACATAAAATACCTAAAGGCTTTTATGCTAGCTCTCCCAAATTTTGGCATTCATAATCTTCAACGAACTCCAAAGAATATCAATTAATTCCTGGTATTTGGTTCTTGTTTAAAATTACAACATCTAGAAAAAATATTGGCGAACCCATTTATTTGAGAAAATAAAAGGTTGAAAATCATGTCAAGGATGAATTTTCATCTATCACTATACTTCTACCAAACAAAGAACAAAATAGTGCATGTTACTTTCCTCACACTTGTCACAAATGATGCATTATGTGACGACACACAACGCCGCACAATTGTAATCAAAAATTGCCTGACAACACCTATTTGACCTCACACCAAATAAAATTAATGACATTTGATGGGAACCTGACTTCCCATATAATACTCCAATTCATGTTATGCAAAAAATGAATGTGTTCTAGTTACACTAAAAAGTACCACATTGCTTTGTATTTGAGACTAATGATAGTTTATAAACCACTCTCTCACTCCTCAAACCACTATGGCGCCTTTTCACAAATGACAAAACTGTGAGGGCTCACGGCATACCCAATTGGACAATACCTCAGAGAAGTGGTGTTGCAGTCTTCAGGTCGGAACAATCGAAATATTGGCGCCATCTGTGGGAACAAACCCAAGTGGGTATTTGCTACACAACTGACACACCCTTTAGCCCTTAGCCTTGATGGGGGGGCTATTGTTCCAATTACGCCTAAAAACCCCCATTTCACTTGATATTTGAGACTAACGATAATTTATAAACTACTCCATCACCCCTCAAACCACTGAGACACCTTTTCAAAAAGGAAAAAATCGTGAGGTCATTAATGTTTCTACACACATTTTGATAGTATTGTTGGGGTAAAAACATTTTTGATATATGTTTTAATGATAATAAACCTTATGAAATAAATGATTAAGTTTTATGAATGGTGGTCTACTAATGATTGCAATTGATTAAGGAACATGAATTGCATAAGTGGACAAGTAAGAAGCCATTCACATCATCAAGTGCATGAGTATCTACTCAATAATGAAAAAAAATCTCAAAATGAATATATTATATATCAATCATTTAAGATAATGATTATTGCATCTTCAAGATAACATTTTCATGAAAAAGATGATCAAATACATTGATACAACAATCAACAGTCTCACTATGATATAAATCAAAGAACATCATGTCTTAACTGAACTGAAAATTGATTTCAAGATCATTCTGGTTTATCAAGATCATTTTGTTTTATCAAGATCATTTTATTTTATCAAATGATCATTTTGGTTTTTCAAAAGATCATTTTGGTTTATTAAAAAATCATTATGATTATTTCTTTTTAAGGACATAATTAAAACAAATCATTCTCCATAGTACAAACCTCAAGATAAAAGAATATCAAGACTACTCAAAACTATAATCAAGTATAGAATTCAAGGTGAAAGCCCAAAGAAGCAAAACAACCTCTGGATCAATGATCAGATCGATCTCCGTATTGATGAGTTGTGAGAAAGTACAACAAGGACGAAAGAACATTGCTGCTGCACTTTTTGCAGAGCATGACTTTGAGACAAATGATTGACACTAAACAGACAGTCAATCACTCATCCGCGTTTTCATACAACACATAACCAATAACATTTTGGTTTAATAAAAGAACATTATGATTATTCTTTTCGTTTTCACAGTCCAAACCATAAGTTAAAGAGTATCAAAACTGCTCAAATAAGTAGTCAAGCCCAAAACTCGAGTTGAATGTACAAAGGAGGAAAACAACCTCCAAATTGATGACTATATTGATCTTCGAATTGATGAGTTGTAAGCAAGGACGCAAGTACGCTGTATTTACATTATTCTGCATAAAAAACTCTGCATAATTCTATTTTGGAACAGTACCAGACATGTGACAACTCATTATCACACTCATTCACGTTTTTCATCCAAAAAGCAAGAAAATTATGGGTTTGTCAAGAATGTTTTGAACAACAATATAAACATGTGTTTAATTGTTTAAATTTTTTTTTGACACTCGACTGATGTGTCTAACGAATATAATAAGTTTAAATTGAATATTCAAAGCCTATTATCATCTATAAATTGAAAATCAATTAGAAGATTGAGGCAAGAGTTCAATTTGCAAATCTACCAACACTTGTTCACGTAAGAACAAGTTAAAAACTCTTCAAGCAAACTTCAATTGTCTTCACTATATCTGTGTATCATCATTTATTAAATTTGTCTTTATTTGTCTCAAACAAGTGTTGAGAAGTTTCAAGATCCCAAACACTTTTATCATACACATCTTTTGTAACCAAAATCTATCTTTTATGTTAGATTGATTGTGTTTGTAAAAATCATTTCTAGATTGAAATGTGATTGTAAAAATCCTTTATATGTTGAAAGGTGATGATTGTAATTGATCAAGGTGTGATCAATAGAAAATGTGTGAAGGAGAACATTCTGGTTCTGAAGCACATAGTGAAAATCTCACGGGTGTAAGGACTGAACTAGCTCGAGTTGGGTAAACGAGTATACTTTTTGTGTGTGATATTTCTATCTTTTATCTTTAATTATTTGCACATACAAATCACACTTCACTATAAAATATTTTGTTTTATTTACTTCTAACATATTCATAACATTTTGGACATTATGTTTCAATCGAAATTGATCATGAGTTAATTTAAATTAAGCACAAGAAACAAAATTTTAAAAGGATCACAATTCAACTATGAATTTATTGTGATTGACATTACTAGTTTGAGTATATACACCTCTAGGATTTGGACACGTAACAACTAATTATTTGTTATAGATTCATATATGTGATCTAGATAATTTATTCGTTGTGTTATGATTGTGTCAATATGAAGTACTATTCCATTTAGTGTTTGTTTACTTTTTCTTTTTCATTCTAACTCTTTTCTCTCGTATGTACAACATCTCCCTCTTTCCTTTTATTTTTTCCATCTCTTTCCTTTACTAAAAATAACAACCAACCACACTTTTGGTCCACTTACCAACAACTGAGCTCACAAATAAGAAAAACAAACACCACTTTTGTACTCCTCTTGACGATGGATATCTTTCTATTGATTCAATTGAGATTAAACGACCAGTAAAATATTTTACACTTTCATCGTACTCTTTATTATTTTTGTCTTGTAATTTTTTTCTTTCAAATTCAACCTCTGAGTATAAAAAGAAATGAAGGGATGAAAGAAAATGTGAATGTAAATTAAATGAAAATATATATATTTAGTTCAATAAATTAAACTTTTTTTTTTAATTAACTTTCGTTTCGACAATTTCTAACTTCTTTATTTTCGTCCTTTTATGGTGTGGTATTTTAACTTTTTTAACCGCTAATAAATGTAAAAATAATTTTAAAATATAAATTAAAAAAAATAAAAATTAGAGCGACTAAAATAAAAAAATGCTAAGTGGATAAACATTAAGTCTTTTATAATCGCAGTTGAAACTTGAAACGACAAGTCGTTTTGATTGCAAATTTGCAACACTAATTTGCCACCTGATTCTTCCATTACTTTCGCGGCACAGACGGCGAATAACCTCCACGCGCCGTCTTCGCCATGACCGAATCCGAAGAATCAATAGCGTACCCTCCGATAGAACCGGTTAACTTTGATCTCATAATCGTCGGCACTGGTCTTCCCGAATCCATCATCGCCGCTGCCTCCTCAGCCGTCGGAAAGACCATCCTCCACCTCGACCCCAACTCCTTCTACGGCAGCCATTTCGCTTCTCTCTCCCTCGAAGATCTCGCATCTTACCTCAATTCCCCTCCCAAATCTATCACCGCCGCCACCTCATCCAACGATTCCGACTATGCCGCCTTAAATGTCATCCAAAAACCCCTGTACTCCGACGCGGAGTTCATTTCTCGCGATTCCATCGACGAATCCGCATTTCTTCGAGAAAATTCGAGAAAGTTCAACCTCGATTTAGGAGGACCTAGGGCATTGTTCAGCGCAGACAAAACAATCGATCTATTGTTGAAATCAGGTGCTGCACAGTACTTGGAGTTCAAAGGAATCGATGCGAGTCTCGCGTACGATGCAAATGAGGGTTTGATGAACGTTCCAGATTCTCGCGGAGCGATTTTTAGAGATAAAAACCTTTCGCTTAAGGAGAAAAACCAATTGATGAAGTTCTTCAAGCTTGTTCAACAACATTTGAGTGATAACGGAGATGAGAAGATTTCAGAGGAAGATATGGAGAGTCCTTTTGTTAGTTTCTTGGAGAAAATTCAGTTGCCGCCGAAGATAAAATCGTATTTACCATTTTCATTTTCTAGTGAGAATTGATTTACTTTATATGCTTTTGTTTGTTTCAATTCTGCATAGGGAATTTATGCTAATTTATTAGTCTTTAGATGATTGCATAAATTCGTAGACCATTGTTGACTTGATTTATGGATGATAATGAAAATTTGTGGCTTAACTTTTCTGTTTCCTTGTCGTTTAGGCTTTGTTTGGATATTTTAAAGCGAGTGGAATGAAATGGAACAAAGTGAAATCAAACTAAGTTTTGATTCTGTTGTTTGAGTATTTTATGATAGAACAAAACAGTTCCCATTCCACTCCATTCACCCTATTCCATCAATGTGAACAAAGCTAGAAATGAGAAAACAAGAGTGAGAACTTTTTATGCTGTGCTTTAAAAATCATAATCAAATCACTAAGCAGATGCAATTTTACACAAATGGAATAATATAAGAGACACCCTTGATATTTTCCCTACAATAATTGGTGAATTGACACTTTATTAGTTTTTAAATTCAATTAGTTGTATCTTTATATGGCTGAAGATGTTGCATTTTATACTCTTCAGTGAAATCTGATGATTGGATAAAACGTTTGAAGTCTTGAGAGGTTGGCAGTGGCTTAGATTGTATACTCTGTACGATTAAACATTGTGGCGGGGCTTTGTATATATTTTTTCTCTGAAAAAGTTAAATACCTTCTTGTGCTATGACGAATACTATCTTCTTTCATATTTCATTGGTATTTTTGAATTAAATGTGTTAAGCCTAACTGTTTATAGTGCATGCATAACCTGTTGACATGCTTCAATACACTAAGGTAAAGCTTCTCTGTCTTCAACAGGATTCTTTTGTATGCTATAGCCATGGTAGATTTTGATCAAGAAAACAGTGAGGTTTGTAAGGACTTGCTCAAAACAAAAGATGGAATAAACCGTTTAGCTCTATACAGCTCATCTGTTGGAAGGTGAGTTCTAATTCATGTTGTTTCATGCGTTACATTTGCCTTGATTTTTTATTCATGTGATCCCAATTGAATATTTTAAAGAAGATACTTATCTTTGTTCTTACAGGTTTCCCAATGCACCAGGAGCTTTGCTTTATCCTATTTATGGTGAAGGAGAACTACCACAAGCTTTTTGTCGTCGTGCGGCTGTAAAAGGTTGCATTTATGTAAGTTTTAAAGGATTTATGAGTCTGTTTCGAAAAGTGTCTAGATACTTAAAATTTCATTTTCTTTAAATCTTTGCATATTTTTGTTCTAAACATTTCTATCAAGAAAAAGAAACATGGTTCAGCAATCCTGATTTCATGGAATTTTCCATGTTTATCACAGATCTTTCCAAAAGTCAGGAGTATAATTACGGTCTAAAGGATGAAACTGAATTGTTGCTTGATGGGGGATACTCTAATTATTAATTTTAGTGTAGCCGTTATCTCTGTGCTGATTGTTGTCATCATAATATATCTTCTGTTCTTTTCATATCAATGTTTGGTCATTTTCTGATATTTTCTTTGCAAACTAAATGATATCATTAACTATGTCATTGCTTACATATTTTTTTAAAATAATTTCTGCTGTTGTTTTGTTGAACACATATGCTTATTTAGACCTTAAATTTTTGTGAATCAGGTTCTCCGAATGCCGGTTATTTCTCTGCTTATGGATAAGGTGCAGAAATAATTCTTTGATGTGGGTTTCATTATTATAATATTTTTGGAGAAGAGATGAGGCTGAATACCCCCTTCATCGTTGTCATTTTTAAACGAATGTTGCAGGTTAGTGGGTCGTATAAAGGTATTAGATTAGCTTCGGGTCAGGATTTATTTAGTCATCAGCTTATCCTGGACCCGTCCTTCACGATTCCATCAACACTGTCTTTGTCTCGTGAAGATATTTCCAGTGAAAGGCTCCAGATGTTGAGTCAGAGAGATATTAAAGGAATGGTTGCTAGGGGAATATGCATCACAAGGAGTTCCATAAAGCCAGACGTATCAAATTGCTCTGTGGTGTATCCTCCTAGATGTAAGAGAGATTTAATCTCTGCATTTTGTTAAGTAGGGGCATATTAAAAATGAGAAAGAAATTGACCTTTTCTCTCTTCCTTCTAGCTCTTTATCCTGATCAGGTGACATCAATCAGAGCTCTTCAGATAGGATCGAATCTGGCAGTCTGTCCTGCGGGCACGTAAGTGATTTTACTAAATAAAATTTTAAAAAGCTCCTAGTTTGTAGTCTTTTACCCCTTTTTCTCCCCCCTTTTCTAAATCTTGCACTTTTGTCACAATCTGTTTCATCATTTTGTATAGGTTGGAACCTGGTAGCCATGTACTATTCTACAGGGTCTCAAACATGCTTTGTTTATTTTGGCATTAGCTGCAAATTCCCAGACTTATTTTTCTTATCATTATGCTATGTATTTGGGTTGTAGACTTCAAGATATAACAGTTTCGTGGCATTTATAATTCTACTTCTCTATGTTAATATATTCATATTCAATTCCTAGTAATAACATTTATATTTCCCTTGCTGAGTGAGTTTTGAACTTAAACTGACCATATTTGCCATCACTTTCTCAGATTTGTTTTATACTTTTCCACTTTGTGCAATGATGCCGATGAAGGAAAGAAGTTACTAAAAGCATCCGTGAATGCTCTTCTTACACTGCCTGTATCTGGAAACACAGAAAGTATTCCCATTGTTCAAAGTGACAGTGAAGATAAAAAACCCACTGTGCTCTGGAGTGCATTTTATCTTCAAAAATTAACTACGGTGTGCTTCTAATTCTGACTTGTTTACAGATTTATTTATTCTATGAAGTTTATTTTACCTGCATTTTACACGTGTATTTGTTTCCTGCATCATTTCCTTTGCTGCGCAAACACACGAGTTTTGACTTATTTGAATGCCTTTCTTCTGTTTTGATTTTTGTTAATTGTGGAGGTACCCCATTTTTTTATATTTAAATTAGAGTGGACAAGTATTATTATTTCCCACAAGGATGGCATATTATACACCAATTAATTAGGCAGAATTTTAAAAAATTTGTCAGGAAAGATGTGATTGAGACATGTGTAACATTGATATGGACATCCTTTTCTTCATAATAGATATACTTATTTCTATTTCAGGGTAAATTTGAAGCTATTAGTTCCACTCCTACACCAGATGGAAATCTAAACTACAATGAACTTTTAGACGCAACTGAGAAGGTATGCCTTTATCATTCTTCTGTTAACCTTTCACTGTACTCGAATGCCTGTATGACTAATTGTTTTTGTTCATCAATAGCTAGACTAACAATCTTTTAAAGCATGTACTTGAATATCTTGCTACTCATGTATATGAAAAAATACCATTGGACATGCTTTGACAAACAAAAGAAATCAAGTAGCTGGATAAGTTGCTTGGAGTTTTTGTTCATGAAAAGTAGGGAAATGAATTGGAAACATATTTGCACTCAAGCATTTACCTTAACACAATGACGCGTGAAGACCAAAAATGAGTTATTATCGTTAATTGATAATTAGAAATAATTAGCAATGTCACTAATGCTACTAGTTTGGTGGCGGTATTCTTGCAGCTATTTGGTCAAATGTACCCCGAAGAAGAATTCTTTCCAAAGGCGACATCCCCTGAAGATACCTCGGACAATGATGAAAATGGGATAACTCTGGAGAGCTAATCAAAATCAAACTACCTTGTGCAACTCATATGAGAACCACTACACAAAAATCTGGGACAAAGGAGGTTGTGAAATTATATGCATGTCTTAACAAATTGAAGATATATAGATTAAAATTGTTGAGGTGAATGGTTAGGTTTCCTACTTTTTGGGTTAACTGAAAAACAGGGGCCCTCAACAGGGCGGTACAAAGCAGCTGTTGTTTTATGATTTTTTTTTGAAGCATACAAATACTGATTCAGTGCTGTATATGCACTTAAGTTAAGAGCGTTTGTAGAATCAAGTTGCTAGCTACTCTATGAAGATGTGGAACCATCGAAGATTCAAAGCTACTAGGGGCTGAAGTATAGCACTCAAGTTCCTAAATCTAGATCTGTAGTTTGCGTTTGGGAAATGATTTATTTGTACAATATTTTATTTTATGAGGCTATGACTCTTATCTGAATCTGTTGCAACAGTATTTAAAATGAAGACCTGAAACACTGTAGGTTGTACAAAGTACAAACACACTTGGGAAATATTTGACTTCGTCTTAACAGTCTTGGCTATAAATCCAATTTTCCTGCGACTTAGTTGTATCAATTCTATATACACAGTCAAAGTTAGATGATAAGTAGAAGACTCGTACTGAAACAGTTGAACTTAGACAAAAATTAAGGTGGTTGTTTTGATGGATGAATTTTAATCTAGTTCTTGATGGTCAATTGTATTTATTCTTTTTTGTTGAGTTGGTATACACGAGACTAGATAAACAACTTATGGTAAAATTATTGACATTGATATCTTTATTATAATTTATTAATATATACAAGATAAATTAAGCTTTATCTATTTTACTTTAAATTATATAATTAATAGATAATAAGGAAAATGGTTAATTGTAGTTTTGGTCTATCTATTTTCACTAATTCATGAAAATAATTAATTATTTTAAAAGTTGACAATTTTGATCTATCTTTTATATTTTTAAACTAACAAATGATGATTCGACATATTTTAAATGATGTGACACAACTTCGTGATATAGAATTATCTAGATGTATTAATTTTTATATGTTATTAATTAAATTACAAAAATAAATAATTTTCGAAGTTAAAAGTTAAGATTTTAAAGAATTTTATTGTGATTTCATGAGTATTAATCATTCTATATCATCGTATCATATGCCACGTTATTTTAAGTAAATTAGATCATCTTTTTTTAGTTAAAAAATTAGAATGGATTATCAAAACTATCAAATTTTAAATAAAGAGACTGATTTTGTGAATTGATAAAAATAAAGGGACTAAAACTGCAATTAAGCCTAGAGAAAATTGTGCAAGCATATTTTATATGTCTTTGTCTACTATTGCATATAAGTTTCCAAGTATACTTACAAAGTTGACTAAATTACTCTTTTAGTCTCTTAACTTTTTTTCTAATTTTATTTTAGTCCCTAAATTATTTTTTTGTTCTGTTTTGTTCTCTTAACTATACTTCTGTTAATCAAATTTGTCATTTTCATTTATTTTTGCCAAAAAACGTTAACTATTGTTATCTTTTTCATCTCACTTGTCTTCAAATACATAAACCCATAAATCTCTCATCTTTTTCAATCAAAAACCTAAAAAATTCATCAAATCTACGACATTAAAACATAAACATTCAAATTCATAACTCAAAGTCAAATCTATAAATTTCAAACTCGTAAAAATGAAAAGTCTTTTTTGTTTGTTTGTTAATTCACAAGGAATTATAAACAAGAAGACTAACCGCTCTTCACCAATCTCAAATTTATTTATTAATTACTCGATTCATATCGCTTTAAGGTCGTGTTAGAATTTTCTTTTAATTTTACGGATCCAAGGTATTTGGATTTGAGTTTTTCGATTTTTTATTGGTGTTTGACTTTATAGGTAGATTTGTGAATTTCATGGCCATCATTGATTTGATATCATTTATGCTTATTTTGGATTTGAAAGTTTGAGTTTGATGATTTTTTTTCTCTTCTGTATTTGAGGTTGAGTTCGAAAAGTATGAGTTTGATGATTTTTAGGGTTGAAGCGAGTAGTAAATTTCTAGGTTTGTGATGACGATAATAAGTTTAATAGTTTTTTATTTAAAAAAATTCTTTAAGTAAAATGAAAGAATAAATTTGTACATTCACATAGGAGTTCTAAAGAAGAGGAATTTATTTAGGGATTTTTTTTCATTTTTCTAAGTTGTGAAATGTTATGAATTTAAATTTGTAAGTTGTAGATTTGATAGTTTATGGTTTAAAGATTATAAGTTTATGAATTTTTTGGATTTTTAGATTGAATGAGGTAAACAATTATAGATTTATGAGTTTAAAGACGAGTAATGACAAAACATAACATTTTTTAATAAAAGTTAACGGAAATGGTTAGCTTGAGTAACAAAAGTAGGGGTGTACATTGATAAAGATAAATCCGCGAACCCAATCGCCCAATCTAATCCTACCTGCATTTTGATCCAACTCATTCAAATTCGGATCTAACTCCGAACCAACCAATTGAAATCCAATTATATTCAGTTCAGTATCAGATTTAACTTTTTGAACCTATGAACTCGCAAACCCAACCCATTGACATGACATATATTTTTTTATTTATTTATTTACTATTGATGTATAGTTAAAATTTAGTTGTTGGACTATGATTGAAAATTTGTTGCTAATTAAATTAATTTAAGTGTTTTGTTGTGTTTGTGGATATATTTTAAGTATTAAATGATACGTTGCAATATAATTTTATTATTTTTTAGATGTTCAAGTATTTAAATTTAATTACATTTTTCTTAAAGTAATTTTTTTTATTACCCGTGAACCCAATTCAACCCAACCCGCTCATAATCGAGTTAGTTTAGCTTGAGTTTGATGGAAAAATCATGGGTTGAGACATCAACTCAACTAAAATAAAATTGATTGGTTCAAGTATCAGATTTGGTCAAAAAACGACTAAACCCAACCTATATCCACTCCTAAACAAAAGTATACTTAAGAATTTAACGAAAAATAACTAAAAAAAACAAAAATAAAACTAAAAAATAAATTAAAAAACTAAAAAAAATTAGCCCACAAGTTTATAAATTGATGTAGTTTTCTTTTAAATCATGTAAAAAAAATCATATTACTTTTAATATAAATCATTTATATCATGATTTAAATCATATTTTTCTCTCTTTTTCTTCCTCATATTTGAAGAAGATAGATATATAATCTAAAATTCATTAAAATTATTGTGGTGTCTATTTCCGAAGATGAAAAAAAAAAATATTTTGTTAGTTGTGTTCAAAGTCCAATGCAAGATTTTTGGAAAGTGCTTTTTTATTTAGTGGTAGTTATCAGTAGCTAATTCATTTCTTTAACAATTTTCAGGTTATGATATAGAGATTTTCATTAAAGGCTGCATGCTTTTTGAAGAACATTTTTCACCTCAGAAGAGTTCTGTTTGGATGGATACTGTTTACGTCAAGTTAAATTAACTGATAATGTGTTACTTAAGTTCTAGTTCTATTTGTGGTACTATCAAAACAATGTTGCTCTCCAAATGAATTTTTGGAATTTCAATTTTATTTATATTCAGAATTTACACTTCATTGGGTATGTTAAAGTAGAAGCAACCACACAAAGTGGTTATGTCCAAATGATAGCATTCAATGTACAACAAATTGGAACCAACCTTGGATTCACACTTGGTCATGACTTAATCTTAAGATGATTAATTCTACATGACTTAGTAAAAAGAAAAATTATTCTTGCAGAAACATATAATTCTACAAAAATCAAATGCATTGGTTTGGTGTAATTTACATTCATCGTGTCATATGGAGAAAATATTCCTCACTTAATCAATAGTGCATAGAGTGACTAACAATCACTAATGTTACTTAAGGACACATGCAACGGAATATTTATATGCATTTTCAATAATCCCCATCCAGACACTTACCTATTGCTTAAATTTAGAGACCACTTTTTAGTGCAAGGTGAGAGAGGCATTTTCCCAAAATAATTTGACTTCCGATTTTAAATAACTTTTAAGGGGTTGACAAAAAAATTAATGAATGAATATTGAAATTATAAGGCTTGACAATTAAAAAAATTATTTTTTTTTCCTTCTAATTTTGGATAAACCTTTTCAGATTTTTCACATTTTGAAAAAGGGAACAAAAACATCTTTTTACATTAAAAAAAACAAAGTTAACATTGAATTCAACGGAGGCTAAACCGGCCCTAACATCATGTTTCTGTTCAAGTAATTCTTGCTTCGGAATTTATTTATACCATGATTGGTAAGATTTTACAGCTGACATTGTAAATATGTTTGTACAGTGCTTTTATATTTAGTGGTATGTCATTTATTTCACCATTTTCAAGCTATCATATGCAGATTTCCATTAAAAGCTGCATGCTTTTTAAATAACAATATTCACCTCAGAAGAATTCTGCTTTCGATGGATACTGTTTACACCAAATTAAATTAAGTGATAATATGTGTTAGGTTCTAGTTCTACTGCTGGTGCATATCTAAACAGTATGATTTGAGTGTATATTGTTTACAAGTAGTGTGATATATTGATGTTTGCAGTTTTAATTCTGATAAATGAATAGAAAATATTCTTTATGCCTTCATTTTCCAAATGCAGCTATGCAAATTATGCAATTAAAACTGAGAATTTAATTTTACTATTGAAACAAAATTGCAATACAATAATTCTCTCTGTTTCAATGCCTCTACAGAACAGGTGTTATACATCTGAATATGATTAAATTATAGTAAAGACTGGAAAGTTAAGTAGTATGTCCAGATGATGGTATTCAAGATTCAACAAATTGGAACCAAACATGAATTCACACTTGGTCATGACTTCTCAAGATGATTGGTTTTATATATCATAGCAAATGTATCAGAACAAACCATAAATGCCATGCAAATTGCTTCTTGCAGAAACAAATTAATCTACAAAAATCAAATGGATTGATTAGGTGTAATTCATAATTTATAATAATAATAATAAATAAATAAATATATACATGACTTATTTTACATTCATCACCATGCCATGCAGAGAAAATAGCCCTCACTAATACAATCATATAGTGATTGACAATTATTAATTTTATTTAAGGTTGCATACAAAGCGATATTTAAACGCATTTTCAATTATGCCCATCCAGACAATTGCATATTGCATAAAGTTTTTGCTGACAAAGTTAATATAATGTTGCTTAAAGTTGTCAATAATATACCCAAACATATAGAGAAAATACCCCTCACTAATGCATTTTTAACAGTACCCCTCAAAGTTTCATGTTTGTTTGTCTTGACGCATAGTAGAGATGGTTCAAGATAATAGTTTTGATGAATGTTTCTTAAAAATGTATTTTGATGGAATGACTAAATTGAATAACGTCCTTCAACATAAAGTACTAAATTGCACTTTCATAAATTTGATGGACTAATTTATCTTATCTTTTGCAACTTCAAAAACCAAAATAGCAATTCACTCGAAAACTAATTTTCTCTATTGCAGTCAAAATAAAAATAATGCTGCAATTTGAGGTACTGATAAGCATTATTTTGCTAAATTCAAGATCTTGTTATTTTAAACCAATCAAGAGTGAGACAAAATTATTAGACGACTCTTGTTTCCCTTCTCAAAAGTGATTTCAGTAGCATATCTATCTTAGCAAGTAAACCACCATCCTATAGACCCCCCCTTTCTGCCCTTTCTGCAAAGAGTTTTCTTTCCCCCAACAGTTCAGTACCAAATTAACCCCCTCAAATCTTGACAATTGATATTTAATGTTACATCTTTAGTCCAAATCCATAGTCCCACAGTGATGCGGGCGACATCTCTCATGACGGTGACATCTTTTGTTATCACCATGCTAAACGTCACCAGATTGTGGTCCTTCAGGTAACAGATAAATAAGACACTGGTTGGTCGATCAGTCCAATACAGAGCATAAGGACGTTAATAGTTATCGTATTCTACTATGTATTATGATAGAATTCTGTAAAAAATAGTTATTGCATTCCACGGCATCTTTTCTGAGTCACTCATCAAAGTTGTGGGACAAGGATGTTGTGAACTTGTGATCAGAGATAATAACTGCCAAAATGTATTAACAAATGATAAAGCATCAGAAACTTTGTTTTAATGCCCTCTACAAACAGTGATTCATTGATAAAGAATACATTGTCCTCAAATCAACCAACTACTTCCTGGATCTTTCTTCACACAAATCTTAGCCATTTTTTCCCTACATTTAAGAGCTTCTTCCCATTTTCGCTCTTCCATGTAAAGGTTGGACAGAAGAATATACGGAGCATGATCACTTGGATTCAATTCTATCATCTTCATAGCAGATTTTTCTCCAATTTCTGTATTATTATGATTCCTACAAGCACCCAGTAATGTTCTCCATGCTGATTCACTTCCGTCCTTTTGCACTATTTGGTAAGCTTCCTCCAGCCTTCCCGCTCGACCATAGGCATCAACCAGACACGAATAATGCTCGGATTTTGGCTTAATCTTGTATTTGTCAATCATCAATGTAAACAAATGCAAAGTTTCTTCAACATAGCCTGCATGGCTACAAGCCGACATCAATGCTAAGAAAGTTACATGATTAGGGGTCACACCATTCTTCTCTAACTTACTCAATACTTCTATGGCTTGTTGTGCTTTTCCATGATGTGCATATCCACAGATCATGGCATTGAAAATCACTTCATTCAGCTCTAATTGTTCGTCGAAAACTTTCTCTGACTCCTCCATGTTCCCACATTTAGCATACATATCTATAATGGAACTTCCAACATAGACATCGCGGTTGTAACCAGACTTGATAGCAAAAATATGGAGTTGTTTTCCCTCACATATAGCTGAAAGTTGAGAGCAAGCTGAAATACATAGCGGAAGGCTGTAACTTGTAAAATTGATTCCTTCAGCCAACATCTCTTTGCATAGCTCTAAAGCTTCTGATTCCATACCATTTTGTTTGCAAGTTCCAATAATAGAACTCCAAGAACTATCATCTTTCCATACAATGTCAACAAAAGCTTTAAACGCGTCACCAATTTGTTTACACTCAGAGTAGATGTGGACTAATGCATTGCCAACCAAAGTATGACGGCACATACTTGATTTCACTATAAGTGAATGCATTTGTCTGCCTGCTGGTAAGTCTGATTCATTCTCACAAGACTTCAAAACAGCAACCAGAGTGGCACCTTCAATTTGCAAGAAGGTTGTTCGACGAAGCTCTTGCAATAGTTGCATAGAACGACCAGATCCCCGACCGGGCCGAGCTTGAGCCAAGATCATAGAGTTCCACGCGACAATATCTTTATCGTTAATCCTTCTAAACAACTTTTCAACATCCCCTAGTTCACCGAAAGTTGCATAGAGATTCAACAACACACTTGCTACAAAACAATCATTCTGATGCCCGTTTTTTATCATTAATCCATGAACTTGAACTCCACTTTTCAAGTCCTCTATTTCAACACAAGCTTTCAAAGTACTAGATAACACATGCTGATCCAGTTTCACCCTTTGTCTACACATATCCTTGAAAAACTGCACAGCTTCCTCTCCTCTTTTATTCATGGTATAGCCTGAAATAATTGAACTCCACACAAAATTATCCTTTTCCTCCATGGAATCAAAGATTTTCCTGCAAGAACTCACGTCCCCACACTTAGCATACAAGTCAACCATAGCACTCTCAACCACAACATCAACTTCAGCACCAAACTTGTACACAAGCCCATGGATTTGCTTCACCTCTTGCAACAAAGAACAACACTTGAGTAAACTCACAAAGGTACTATTATCAGGTTTCAAACCTTGTACATCCCACATTTCAGAAAACAACCATTGCACCATGCAAAAGTCACCAACTTGAGCAAACCCAGAAATCATAACATTCCAAGCAACAACATCTCTCTCCAACAATCCATAAAAAACACGCCACGCGCCCCTTAAATCATTGCCACCTTTGAAATACATATACACAAGAGAACTCCCAGCAAATTTGTCTCTTTCAATTCCACAGTGAACAAGCAAGCCATGAATCTGCAAACCCACATTAAAAAAAGCAGGGTTGGCACAAGCTCGGAGCAGAACAGAGAAAGTGTACTCATTAGGTCTCTCATCCAATGCACGCATGTGATTGAACATCTCGAAGGCTTTTGGGAGTGACCCATTTTTGAGATGCGATGAAATTAAGGTTGTCCAAGTGACAATGTTCCTGTGAGGCATTTTGTCGAACAGTTGGTGAGCATGGCGAAAGTTTGCAGATTTTGAGTAGAAACTCAAGAGGGTGTTGGCTAAATGGGTTTGTGAAATGCATTGGGTGATTATGAGTTTTGCGTGGATTTGATTGCATTGTGTTAGCGTTATGGGATTTGATTTCTTTGCAAGTGAAAGCAAAAATGGTTCGAGTTCAATCACAGCGTGCAATTTGTTTGCCTCCAAAAGCGCACGCCCAATCATTCCATTTCTAATAGAAATTCGACATTGTTTAATTAGTGATACTTATTCTTATTTCTGAATGTGTTGTTTGGTCGAGTTTCTTAAAATGACTAAATTGTCCTTATAATCAAATTTAACAAATGCATTTGAGATACCTGTCATCATCACACATTTTATTATATTTTGTAACGGAAGAGGGTGTAAATTTGTTTTGAAAACAGACTTTATTGCTTTGAATAAGCACTTCAAAACGTGTGAATTTTTCCAGTTTCCAAAGATGTAAATGAAACCATCTCAACAGGTTTCAATGGATGGAAATTGGAAATCCTATATAGACTTGAAACCGATGGTCATTGTTTTCTCATTCAACGCAAACCAATTTCTTAAATGGTTCATTCATCACTCACAATGAGTCATTTTAATAAATAAATTTTATTTTAAAATAAATGTTACTTTTAATTTTTAATGTAAGATTAATTATTTATTAATTAATATTATGTATATTATTATCAAAATTTATATTTTATTTTATATTTATAATAATAAAAAACACATCAATAATTACTCGTAAGGATAATTAATTTGATAAATTTATTATTCTCACACTTTTATTTATAATAATTTTTTTAATATGTGTATAATTTGAATAAAAACGATATTTATTATGAAATAAATTAATTTTTTTTCAAAGATTACACAATGAAGTCCATGATTATTTTCAGTTTTTTTCCAAGTGTTTATTTCTCCATTTAAACTGTTTCATACACACGTTTCATTTGAACACGATAATTTCTTGATTATTACAACTAAAATGTTTCAAAACATGTGAATTTAAGTTTAGAAAAATATTTCAGTCAAAAGAAAAAAAAAGTTTAGAAAATATATAAAGTTATAAACGTATTCACAAACATGACACAAGCGGTTACTAAATACTTCTGTCTAATATAGAGACCACTTGTTGAGGAAAAAAATAAAGACAAAATTTATTACTATTTTGTTAATAATATTTTAAATATTTATTACAGAAACAAAAAAGGAAAATAAAATAATAAATTATTAAGAGCATTATGAAAAAGACAAATAATTTCACTAAAATAACAAAATTTATTGATTTTATTAATATATATAAATTAGTAAAATTAATGAAAACTATAAAAGAACATAGTGTCAATTAGTAAATAATTTGGTGTATGAAATAATATCATTGATAAATATGATTTAATGAATCCACAATTTTTATAAATTAATTTTACACTTATACTTAATAAAAATTAATTACATTTTTATATAAGTCTGTTTTATAACCACATTTTAAAATAATTGTAAAATATTGTAATCTCATTGAGCATTATTACTATAACAGTAAAATACTGTAACCATTTTAGTCACTTAAATCATAAATTTAAACTCTTAAATTGAAAGATATAATTTTATTTTTTTTTAAATCAGAGAAATGAATATTTTTATTATTATTATTGAGGGTGATATTAATTGTTATTTTATATTTATTTGATACGAGATTTGAACTATATAACAATATCAAACTCTTATAATTAAACTAACATTTAAGAATATGATTGAAAATTATCAATTAATTTAGTAATTTTTTCAATTTTTACACCATAACTTTAAAAGTTTTAATGTTGTTTTTTTATGTAACTTAGAACTATTTAAGTCATTATCTGTAAGACCTATCTTAACTCACATTATATTGTTAAATTAGATAGAATGTGAGTTTGAACTCACATTTATATATAATTTTTTTATTATTTCATCTAAAAAACTATTTAAGTTATTATTTATCTCTTTTATTAGTTTTGATAGATGTTTATTGAAAATATATTTTGATGCAGAGTCTTAATTTTAATTTAAGAGATTAATTTTTTTAATAGATTTAAGTGATTAATTTATTATGAATATAACTATTTAAGTCATTTTATTAAATTATCTTTATTGATTATTTATTTAATATTTGATTGTTCTCTTTATCTTGTTTCAGTCCAAAGTTTCGAAAAGTCTAATATCACCTCAAGACCAACCAATCAATGATGTATTAAAGAATAACAATTTGTGATATATAATATAAATTAGATATATAATTGGAAAAAATAATTAAAATTGTAATTTTTTTAATAAATACAAGAGTTATCGCAGCACGGAATCAGTAAGGATGCAATTATCTTTTACTCCGACAATAAATGGTTACACAATAAATTTTATGTAACACACGGAACAGAAACCCAAGAAAATAAAAACTGAAGAAAACAAAATTGAAAAATGAAAAAAATAAAAAAGAAAAAAGAAAAGTGAAGTAAGCAAGTGACAGAAGGAAAAAAAGACTAAAAGTACAATAACTGATCCGAAACAAACGAAAAAAGCGGAAGATCATGCAAACTTACACTTAAAAGCTGTTTTTTTTTTGGCCTCAATTCATGATTCTTACATTAATAATATAACTTTTTTTTTTCTCCATTAATTCATTCATGCTATCCCTTCAACTTCTTCTTCATGGATTCCTCTCTCACTAACCTACTTCTCTTCAACAACACCATTCAACCAGGTATTATAACAACCATGCATTTTTCGTTTATTCAATGTTCACCTCTTTTTTTCATTTTCAATTGAAAAAAATTTGATCTTTTTTAATTGGGTAATGACAATTTTAGTTTTTGTTTTTTTGGGGTGTAAATAAAAATTAGAGTTGATGAGAAGTGTGCATGTGTACCGTGAATGTGATGATGGTGAAGAAAGGGAAGTTGAAAGAGAGTTTGTTTTTTCTGAGAGTGGTTCCTATGTTGAAATGCAAGCTACCCCAATTCTTAATTTGATGAAATCTCGTGTCTTTCAAGAGGTTTTTGAAGGGTATAAGAATGGAGTGTGGCTTTGTATCTTTGCTTTTCATGCTTTTAACACCCTTCCATTTTCTCACATTCCAACCCTTTTGTTGCTCACAAGGTATGTGTATCTACTTTGCCCCTTATTTTTAGCCTTTGTTTTTTGTTTCTCCTTTGAATCAGAGAACACTGATTTAAATTGCAGTCGCGGCTGCGCTGCAAACCTTTATGTTGCAGTTAAATGGAGATAACTGCACTCGAAATTGGAGTTGTGATGCCGTTGCTGAGACCTAAAAATTGTTATATTGCAGCCGCAACTGCGGTTGCGGACCACAATTTAGAATTGTGTTTGAGACACTCTCTTCTATTGAATTGGAATTAGTCAATTTGATTATATATTTAGCTATTAGGCCCTACCAAAGTTTCCCTCTTTAATCAATTATATTGTAAAATAGTATACTTAAAGCAGCATATTCGACCCTTTGAATGGTATATACATTTTTGTCAAATGTTAATTTTGGATTATGATTTATAGTGAATGTAGATTTTCTGTTTTCCTTGGCAGCTTAAGAGAGTTTGTTTCTCTTGTCGGAACGAAAAATGAACTCCCTACACAAGTAACCACGGGTCACGCTACAATTAATAGTTTCTTATCATAAACAAAGAAAAATCATATTCAGTTATAACAGTTCTGTTGTTGGAGTAGATAATTGTATTGCTTACTTTATGTATGTGGCCATTAGTAAATGATTGTTGAATCAGGATTCCCTACAGTTGCAAAATGATGCAGTCATTGCAGTTTGGTCCCATGATGAAGACAGATGACTTGTATATTAACTTCCATCAAATCAAATTTAAAATACAACTTCAAATACGAGTTGTCCGATTTTCATCCTACATTTGCAATTGCATCTGCTGGAAATGTTGACCTTTGTAACTACTTTTAGTCCATATTTTAATCACAACAGAACAAAATTAAGGCTTAGGACTTGAATATGTTTGTCGATTTATTGTTTGTCCTGCGAAATCGGCTAAGCATAGAGAGTGATAGCATTGTCGGTTGAAGCAACTGATGTTCGCTTCAGGCTAACTCTCTGTCTCATTCTTCTTTAATTTTCAGAAATCCAAAGCTTCAAGCTATTCCAAACTTGCTTAATGATCTCCAAATGATATACAAGTTGTACCCGAAGGAGGAACACAAAGATATACCAGAGGACTCTACAACGGAAGAATCAAAAGGAAACAACAACAATTGTGAGCCATCAAAAAAAGTCTTGCCTGTGCTTGATCAAGACCTCAATTGTCTCCCTTTTGAAGAAGACGAGTCTGAGTTACCAGATGACGAGACAGATGTCGAAAGTTCATCAGGTTTAGAATCAATTTTTCTCAGTTACCTAACCAACAAAAGCTCTTTAGCACTAAAATGATTAGATACTATTGATTCTGCAGCTTTGCTATAACATGGATATTCAATCTTTACATTCCCTTGGTGAAGCCGCTGTGTTAAAACATCTCCAAGTTTTGACTTTCATGACTATAATGTTGTTAATGTTATAACTTAAATCTATGGTTCGGAAGGTAGAACTTCTGAATTCCAAATCAAATATATGAAACTACTTATCATGTAATAAACTCTCCCTAACCGACATATAATTCCTTTTTAGTAGATGAAATTTAGCAGATAAGAACGAGTTGCTACAAGAAAAAAGAATAAATTATAATGCAATTCAAAATTGAAGAAAACAATTTACATGATTGTAGTTTTATAGGATTGATATTATTTACTCCATCCCTGTACTGGATAAAGTGAATGCTTGCAAATTGCAGGTTCGGCAGGAAAGAAAAAGAGGGCACCTAGTGACCATGTAGCGAAAATTACTTTATCAGATTTGGTCAAGTACTTCGATATGCCGATTGTAGAAGCGTCGAAAAATCTAAATGTTGGGCTTACTGTTCTCAAGAGAAAGTGCAGAGAATTCGGCATTCCTCGCTGGCCTCATAGGAAGATCAAATCACTTGACAGTCTCATTCATGATCTTCAGGTTCTTCTTACTTCACTTTTTTCTATTTAATATGATGACTTTACCAATCTCTGTTGTGCTATATATACATACATACCGATTTCAAGAAAACTTCTATCCATTTTACAGCCATATCTTGAACTAATATTTATTTATTCGAACATGGTTGTCATTTTAATGTGATCACATTCAAACCTCTTGAACTGATATTATTATTTGAAATATAATGAGGGAATGAGTGATAACTTAATTGAAGTTAGCATGGTTGAATATTTGAATTTGTTATACACTCGGAAGTATTTCTTATGATCACTATAAAATTGTTTTAAGTCTAATACATAGTGACAGCTTTTCATTTTCAAGACATGGCAATATACTTTGGTCTTTACTGTAAAAAACACCTTTTGGTGGAAGCATGTCGAAGTGCCCTTTGAAGCATTAAATTCAGGCTTGGGCTCATATCAAAGTTGTTAAATAGCGGCACTATAGCACAGTGGAATTTGAACAAATTACTAGTGTTCTACAATAAACTTAACTATTTAGTGCAAAATGTTCTACTTTGTCCAATTTTGCATAGCGACTACAGCGGCACTATAACATTGTTGCGTAACTGAATTAGAATAAATCGCTATTTTCTGCGATATGCAATTGACAACATTGGTTCATACTTTGTAAAATCTGATAATTTTTTTGGGTTAATCAGAACCTTCTACTTTGGCCAATTTTGCTTATATCTTGAAACAAGAAAAAGCAAAATGACTTTGAAGGAGAAGAGGACTTGGATAGTATTTCTTTTATAATTTATTGAGGTACAAATACTTAATTTGGAAAATAGTGATAATAAATTAGAAGAAGACAGGTAAGATCATAAATTTTACCCTTTGTTCTACGTAATTGTTTACTTTAGTTTGTTGCACTCATACCTTTTCACATTCAATATCTTTAGTTGTTTTCCATAACTGAGGCTTTCTTAGTTAGATAGTTAACCTTAGACTTCAATGCTCAATTTTTTGTTGAGTTGTTTGCTCATATAGATCTTTCCATACTTTTGTTGTCTATTTTGTAAAGCATGTAGTATTTGGTCTATCAAATCTTTGCCTTTCGCCTTTTTTGCTTTTATGCTTTGCATTTACCAATCTTATATTGAACTCCTTTAACACGTGAAATTATGGATTTAGATTGCCTGTAGTCAACAATTCACGCAGTCAACACGTTTGTGGTCATTGAATCGAGTTCGGATGATCCAAATTTCAAGCTAGATATTTCAACCTTAAAAAAAAATCAAAATCTGCAAGGAAATCTGGACCATTCAATTTCAATTGAATGACCCGCGAAGTGCTGACTGCGTGAATGTGTGGAATTGCTGACTACGTGCAATCGAAATCTTGAAAACGCAACTATTTTTGGAGGAAGATGAATTGATTTACTTACAAGGAAGGTACATATGCAGGAAGAGGCAAAACATCAGGAAATGGAGGATAAAGCTGCAGCAATGGCAGTCATAAGGAGGCAAAAGATGTTAGAAAGTGAAAAGGAAAACATAGAGAAGAAACCCTTCATGGACATACAAAGTGAGACAAAGAGATTCAGGCAAGATGTTTTCAAGAGAAGGCACAGAGCTAGAGCTATTGAAAAACATAATTCTACAGTAGCAAGCACTTAATTATATCACCTTTTTGAAGAATCAAACAAAGAGAAACAAATCCAAGTTTGCAAGTTGTAGATTCACACCTAAACCTGTACAACTCTTCTAATAGGTCATTGACCTTTAGAATTTTGCTTTGACTTGTGTATGTGGATTGCTATGTTTATAGTCAACCTCTAGTATCTTTAGAGCTCAATTTTCTTGCTTTAGATCTAAAGGGGTATCTGAAAGAAAGAATTTATTTGGACCTATCTAATGAGTTATGACATAAGCACTTGTGTGTTTGGAAGAGTTTATGATAAGTTGTTTTTAGTTTATTTTTTCAAACTCTCCCGAATAGCTTATAAAAACAATTTATATAGAGTTTATATAGAATTTTTCTTTATTTTCTATTTGATTGTAGAAATAGTTTATGCATATGTATGTATATAATTAGTATTTAATTATGTTATTTATCCTACTTTTAATTATTTATTATACTTTTAAAGACATTTTAGTATTAACTGGGAGACTTTCAGAAGTTTTTTTGGTAAATCAAAAGTATTATTTTGTACATGTATGGTGATAAAATCCTTGAGGTAAGAGAAATCCATTTAATGTGTTGTTCTCTTTAAGCATATATATATTTTTTCATTCGCACTAATCCGTGAAAGAATCCCCAGTCAAAATGGTTAACAGACCCATATATTTATCATTTGTGTTATCTTATGTAATGTTCGCAACACTATTAGAAGTTAATTCATTGGAAATCATTTCTAAATAGAAATTCAGGTGGTTTTTTTCAATCATGAAAATATCTCATTTTGAATAATATTTTGCCTTGAAATCCCTTGATCTTATATTCCTAAGATTTCCAAATTGGTGAGCTACTTATAACTCTTTTATATTTCTAAAAGCTACATCTCGTTTGGAAGTATATGTTGGGAGGGCAAAAAAGTTATGTTTATATCTTTCAAATGTACTTATGAAGTGTATGTGGGGGTGAGTAAAGAATCTCCCCTTTTTTGTATATATATATATATATATCGTTTGTCCTTTTTCATATGTCATTATCCACTAAATTTGTTTAACCCATACTTGAATTTCACCTAGATAATGAATTTTGTTCATACTGTGTGTTCTATAAAATTTTACCTCCTACTTTTCATAATTATACTCTTATTTCTATATTTTACTTAAACTATTCATTTTATATTTTTTGATTAAAAAAAAAAGTTAGCATCGGGACAATTGTTACTAATGATTTTTGAAACTATTGAAAAAACTTTTAAAAAATTATTATGACAAACTTAATTTATGTTTTCTGAAATACATTTAAAATCTTGTGAGGTAAGAATTTCTCAATTGTTTTTAAAATGTCGGGTAAATCTGAATTTTTGAAGGATTTATGAGATAGAGGCATAATTGTGTGGATAGGGTAGAGGATAATTTTTTTGCTGTTCTAATGTTTGTACCATTTGGGTCGGGTTTATGCTTTAATGTGGTGGGCCTTCACTTAGATATCCATTCTAAGACGACAAAACACGTGTGTTCGGTTCATGCTCGCTGAACAAGAAAAAAAAATGACGACAAAACATGTTCCTCTAGTTCAATTAGAGCATTTCCAACAAGAAAATTGGGAAATTTTATTTCTTATACCCCTTTTTTTTGTAAAAATTTTATTGATTCAAATTACAAAGTACATTGATAGAATCTAAATTCAAATTTGTTAAAAACATAAAAGATAAATATGCAAATATAATCATAACATTAAAGTTAATAGCGTAATACATATATCAGGATTAGTAACGCTGACGTAAATTTATTGAAATTTAAAATAGATGAAAACTACTACATCAATCCGAATAAAAACAAATATCACACTAAAACGAGAATAGCGCTGCACCAAGACTTAAAAATAAAAAAACGTCACACTCAGATAACGGAATAACAACAAAAATACAAAAGACAAATTAAATTCGCATAGAAACCATTTATTTAAATAAAATATAGAAAAAAACTATTAAGAGAAATAATTTTTAAAAAAATAATCATAAAGCACTCATTTCTAATAAATGAAAATAAGAATGAGAACTTAGGATTAAGATTTAAGAGAGGCAGCTTCTACTGAATGAATTATTCCTATTTCCCATATTTTTATTAAACTATCTCTTTTATCACTTTTTATAAAACAAAAAAAATGTACAACAGACAAATTTTTGAAAAGTTTTTCTGGAATCATAATTTTTATTAATCTACTATAATAAATTTAATTTAAATTTTTTGTAACATAAATATTTAAAAAAAATAAAATTAAAGTTTAAGTTTTTTAGAACACTTTTGTGTACAGAAAAATTCACCAGAATACGTTTGTATTATAGAAACTCTTAAATTCAGTTTTCAATAACACATTTATATTTTGAAAATTTTAAATTAAATTTTTTAATACAATATTTTATAATTTTTTTTTGCTTAAATAGCTCTTTAATCTCTTAACTTTTTTTAAAATACAATATTTTTTTAATTTTCTAATACAATATTTTTTTAATTTTTGTGATTTGTTTTTACTTAATGAAATGATACTTACATGTAGAGAGGAAGATAGTAAAAGAAAAGAAAAAATAATTATCACTCTCTCTTCCAATGCACTGTCCCCCAATATCTCCCATCTAACCGTCCCCTGCTATTTGATTTAAACAAGTTTCCAATCTTTGATTTAAATATTGTAAGACTTATACATATATCATTTAATAATAATGTTATATTTTCAACTCAAAATGTGTCATTCAATGCTTAGAAAGGTCAAAGATATAGTTAATTAGTAGGAACTTGTTTTCAATAATACCATAATATATAATTAGATATTACGGCCTTGTCAAACAAATAAATAGATATAACATTATTTTGATTCTGTTAAACATAATTATAATGTTAAAGAAATAAAAAATAATTTTCAATGTAACATCAAATTAAATATATCATAAGGTTGAAGTGGTATATGTAAATAATTTCATAAATGTAACTAATATTTACATTTAAAAAAAATAATGTAATAAATTTTATACTATAAACATTTTTGGTAAATGTAATTAAATATTAAGATGATAATATTTTTTATTAATTTAGTTATTAAAATGATTTTTATAATAATAGTTTATTTATTTTAAGTGAATATTCTTAACATATTCGTATAACAGTAACTCATCTTTAAGGTTGAAGTGATCTTTGTAAATACTTTGAAAATCAAGTTAGTACAAAATTGAGTTAGAGTAGAGGTTTAAGATTGATTGTGTGTACTTTGATAGTGATGGCTAATGTTATGCTAGAGTTTCATGTCTCCTTCTACTTGTTAGAGTTAAGGGTAAGTGAAAGACTAAATATTTTTTTAATATTGTGGAGTTGAATAGTAAATTTTAAAGGATAGTTCTGATGAGTTATGACGTGACTCAATCAAGAACAAATAATAATAATATAACACCACGATTTAATGATGTTAGATAATTAATTAATTTTTCATACTTTTTGTTTATATAATTTTTTATCACCAAAATTTGATTTTTTAAATAAAAAACCTGATTATTTTTAAAAAATAGAAATCTGATTATTTTTAAGGCAAATTACTAAGTGTTGAGAAATCAAATATAAAAATATAAAAACATTATTTTGAAAGTAGTGTATTTAATTCTTAAAAATTTGAAAATCCTTTTAGACATGATGTATTAATCTATTGATTTTCTATCTTTCCTGGTTAAAGCATCTCCAGTGGACAATGTTTTAACTAATAAGAAGTGCAACTTGTGACCTAGCTATAGTAATGGGATAATAAATAACAAAGGTTGCTATTGGAAGGAGTGGCTTGTAAACATTGTCTCTCTCCTATCTAATCATGAGTCTCATTGCTTATTTTAAAACAATTATTTTTTTGTTGGATTGGTTCGCTTTGTGAGCAGTCTCTCCAAATAAAAACTCTAATTTTTATTTTCTTTTATTAAAGAGGAGCAATTTAGGATATTTTTTAGTTTATAATTATTCTTCTAAATTTTTTTCTTTTACTTTATTTAAATAAACTTTTACACAATTTTAATTTTTTTTTTATTTTTTTTTAATTTCGTATTTATGTGCGATAGATTTTGATTTTTATGTTTTGGTGCACTGCTTTTTTGTTTTTTAATCATGATGTATTCGTTTTGGTTCAGATTAAAAAATTAATTTTGATCAATTACAAATTTTAATCAATAACTTTAGCATTATTAAGAGACACGTATATTCTGAACACTTAAATTTTTTTACATTTGCAGATATGCTGCCGTTTTATACTATCTTAAATGCCGCTTTGAATTTGTTTATAAATTTACTCTTTTTTTTTTTTAACAAATTTAAATTTGTATTCATATTCCACCATTTAAATTAATGAGTATATTTTTTTTAATAAAAAATAAAAAATAAATGTTGGATTGAAGTGATCGAAACATAGTGATTAAAATTATTAGTGGTATTTATTTAACAATTTTTAGAGCAGTGTCAGATAGAATTGATTGAATAGTTACTAGTATTAGAAAAAATATAAATAAATGATGTATAGAGATAAAATCTATACTAATTGTATTACAATATAGTATACCAGTTGTTCATATTTTATTGTTTCCAGGCTGTGAGTCTTGTGATATTATTGTTTTACAATTTATGCGCATGCGACTGCGAAAGCCTAACAACGAATATTAAATTATATGGAATCTACATGCTCTCTTCAGATTTGGATATGGTAGGTTAGGTGAAACAAATTTCATTGCCTTTCTTAATAAATAATTCAAATTTTAATATAATATCCATTTATTTAGTATTTTTTTTATAAAAATGAATATAATTTTTTCACACAAACAGAGTCAACCAAGCTTTTGTTCTCATCCAGCTTCTAAGGCTATGAGATTTGTAATCGCAGTTAAAAAAAATGCATTTGAATGGATATTCGTATCTTGGAAGATTTTAAAGATAAAATTCAGGAGCTTCATTTTAAAGATATCTTGTATGACATAATCAAAGTTGTTTTTCATAAACCAATAGACTATTTCTTACTCAATAAACAAATTGAATTAGTCAAAAAAATAAAATAAACACGTTGACTTAAGAAATAGATGACTTGGTTCATCAAGCAAATCAATATAAGGCAAACAATTCCACTTTTATATATATATATATATATATATATATATATATTATTAAAAGAGTTACATGATTAAATTAAATGTAATAACTCGTAAAAGACTAAATTTAAATTTAAATATTTATATATACGAATTCTCAGTAAAATAATAAATGTAATAACTCATGTGTATAATAATATAAGTAGAAAATATAATTCTACCTCCATACATATAATATTAATTATAAGTCTTCATTCTTGAGAATTAGCATGGTAAAACCCAACAAAAAAGAAAAATAATTGATAACATGATTGAATTGTATAAAATTAATTTAATAGAAAAACATTGATTACAATATGAATAGAAATTAAACCCATAAATTTGAACTAATTTGTAACTCATACTAACCAACTTAACAAATACCAATTACATTGCATTTTTTTCGTATATTAAAAAAAATAAGTAGTGAATTTAATATGTCGATATTAAAATACCTTTTATATATGAATATATTCAATTTGATTTTTTTTTTTAAGATAAATTAATAGTATTTTTTTGACAATAAAAGATATTAGTTGTATAAATATGGAGCATGTTTAAAATAATAATAATAATAATAATAATAAATGCACTTAATAAATTGAAAAAAAATACTTAGATTTAGAACACATTATTTTCTCAAATGATACTTATAATTAAATACATGGATATTATAATGCAATAAACAATTACATTATTAATTTTATTCCAATGGGAACTCCCAAACACACTAATAGATGATAATAGCCCACATAAGTACTACATCATTTTAGAAAAACAAACACAAATTTTAAAATTAAATAGAAACACTGTTGGGAATTCCTCTAAAAGTTAACCCATTTTCACTAGAACGAAGGAGTAAAGTATAAGGCAATTGAACTGGCCCATATCGGTTTTTCAAATCAGGATCATTGTTCCTCTCTGTGATTTTTTCTTCAATTTTGGCCAACTTACTTCCAAACTTTTGAAAGGCTTGTAATGCCCTTGAATCTGACGTCCAAAATTTAACATCTCTCTCTCCAAGGTAGACTTCATCAGAAGCATGCCTTGACAATATCTCAATCACAGAAAGATCAACAAGGGTCTGATACTTTGGTGTAATTGTTCTCAAATATGCCTTTTGGGGATTTTTCACCATCTCATCATATTGTGGAGTTCCTTTCTCTGGGATCCATCTTCTACTAAGTGTTGGACGATTCAAAATATAGCCTCCATAAGAATATTGACCAAAATTAACAGCTGCATGAAGAGCAGAAGCAATCCATATGATAATGGAGCATGATTGAATCAGGTCTTGAATAGTTTGCATTTTAGGCCACCATAGCTTGTCTTTCAAGTCACCATGACCCTTTTCTACAACTTCTTTCCACCAATTTTGTAGTTCAATGTCTTTTTGCACTGCTTCATTTGTTGGATAATACAAGGGGACATAATCTTGGACCCATGTTTTAATAGCATCCCATATCTCTAATCCGTCAACAGCATAAGGGTAGTCTTCTATCACAAGACGAAGGCCATGGGGATAAGAAGGATCCTCAACTGCCAATCCTCTAAATCAAACAAGCAATATGTTATCAATAATAATAATTTGCAATATCTTGATATATATGGATCTAAATGAGATGATTTTGGATGCTTGGTGGAACATTACCTCTTGATAAGATCAGCTGGTAATGCTTGATCAGTGAAAACCCAATTCTTGTAAATTGCTGAAGACATTTCAATAGAATTCGGTCCAGGCAAAAATGTTTGCTCTATAATTCCGCCACCATTAATTAAAGTTTGTCGAGCAATTGCATTGATATTTATTGTGTCACGAAAGTGGGGATCTAAAAGTTTATTAATTGGGTGAAGCACACTGAGATGTCTGTTTGTTGCTATGATGAATGGTTCAATCGCTGCATGAGTATTCAACCTAATACACAATAAAAAATCAAAAAAATAGTATTAATAATCATGTCATACATTACATATAGTCAAATTTATTAGTATATTTAGCTACCATATGCCATACCAGTGGCTCACGAGTTGATGGTAACACGAGTCATTTACAATGACATAAGCCTTTGCTAACAACCAAATTGTACTATCCACACCTTGGTCTGCTGGCAAAATGACTTTGCTTTCGGCACCATACTGAACTCCATTTGGGTGTGGCAAACTCAATTCGATAGCTATTGGCTTCAAAGTCCCATCATCTTTTAAGAAAAGAATTGTTCTTGTGGCGTAAGCCTTGGCATTTTTGTTTATCTTCTCCAAATATGGCATGAATGCATCATGGTAATCTAATATGAATAATCTTTGACCATTTAGTGCCTGTTCCACAAGTATTAATTTCAATCACTTATAAATTTCATCAATTTACAAGCCAATCACTTTTAAGAGAAACATATACTTATATCATTACCTTTTCTACGGTGAGCCCGCCTAGGTTGATCTCCAAATGTTCTTTTGTTATTATACTTGTTCGATCACCATAGATTGTGTTATCTAACGTGCTTTTCGGAGGAAACTCCTATCAAATAATAATTTAATACAAAGATAGACAAAAAATTATATTATTAGACTATAAAACATACAAGTTGACTATAAAGTCTACTAGTTTAGCTAACTAAGAATACATTTGAAACTTACTTTTAGAAGGCGAATTACACAAGGATTTACACCAGCAACCATTTCTCTTCCAAATTCTTCATCAGTCATCCACGCAGACTTGCTAACTACAGAAAATAATAAAGATTTTTTTTATCAAATTGGATTCATTTAATGAATGAAAGTTTTCTATTGCTACTTAATATGATGCTAACATAGATAATGTGGATTTCTTATATCCAAGTGATTGTTAATTGTATATAGATGGATGAATTAGGAAGAACAAGATACATTTGCTTATTTAACTATTCTGTTTCCAAAAAAGGATGAACAAGGTACCTTTGATAACATGGGGTGGTGGAAATTTGAGGACTTGTTCACCATCAGTGCGAAATATTTCCTTGAGGACTGGTAAAGGGCTAATTTTGCTAAGTATATTTGTAGGAAGCTCAATTCCACCTTCAAAAAGCTCACGCACTTCATCGAAGCTATCAAACTCATTTGGGGTGAAGTTTAAATCAAAAATTACAGATTGAAACAAGGGCAAGACATCTTGAGACAATGATTTTATTCCATATGTAAGGAAGTCTGATGACTTCAAGTGGCCAAAATTTTCATCTCTTGGAACATAAATTTCGCCTAGTTTTTCACTCTTAGGATCTGTGAACAATAAAATATCATTAGAATAAACAAATTAAGACATCAAGACCATCAATACAATGGCACACATTATGCATTTATTAAGTAGTCACATTATTATAATTTTTTTGAAAAAAAAATATTAATGATATTTTAATATTTTCTCCTTTATTGGGTTTTGAACTCAACTCTTTTTAAATATTTCAATCCTTAACTTATATATATATATATATATATAGAAATTCTTAGATAATTACGTGCATAATATATCATCCCCTAGAAACAACCAATGAAAATGTTATGTAGGTTTTTATAAGTAAAAAAATTATAATTAATATAAAAATATAGACAACTTTTCTATTATTCCTATTGGTGTTGTATATGTTGTTTTTCTATCATAGTAGGACAAGTGAACTATTTATTTGGATGATAAAAATACAAAAATTGATTCTATTTACTTTAAAAACTATATATTATTTTTAAATACTTAATATATCGAATAAGAGAGATAATGATATTTGAGAAAAGAAAGTATAAAACAAAAACTAACCTTTTTTGGTTGGTTTTCTACCAGTTCTAACCCTTCGAGGGTAGGGATAAGTGTTAGACCCTCCTAAGATTGGACGAGCAAGGTTGGTATCACCATCCGGATCACCTAGATCATTGTAGACATCATAATCATAAATTCTTTCCCATTCTTTTCGTTGCCCAGTACCATCTCCTCTTAGGCTTTGCAATTCTTCCTCTCTATAATTGACTAATGGAGATGGTGTTTGACTTGGAAGGTATGTCTGTAATAAATTCAATTAAAAATATCATACCTCTATGAATAAAGACTAAAAATACATTTATTTCCTAAAAAATTGTACTAGTATATGACTAAAACGGAATGGTTCCTAAAAAATATGTTGAAGCTTTGATTAAAGATTTAGAGCTTACATCATTGGTAAAGAAGATGCGATCTTTTTTGTAACTTTTGAAGTTGTAAAGCCACGAATTGCAAACAAACTGAACAAGATCATGATTGGGAATATCATCGATTGTTACACTAACAAGAAAGAACTCATCTTGCATGTAATTTCTTATGTAAAATGCTCCCGGGATTCCAAAATCATCGGTGTCCCATTCAAAGTGTATACTAAATGCATCTTGTCTTGCTCCCAAAGTTGGATAAGTGGGAACATGTTTCTCCAAAAACACTTCCTTTCCAACCAACCCTTTTCCATTTTCTACACACAATAAAAGACAGCACTTTTCACAAGATAAATATATTTAAATTGACGTTTTTAAAGTAATAGTAATTAAATTTTAAGAGTAATATTCGTTACTATTTGAATCAATATATATATATATATATTTTACAATTATTATATATATTTTTATGTGAATTGGATATTATTTCTCTGATAAAATCATAATTGACAGTAAAGTTTTTCCTTAATAGATTTATAACTGCTGCATTTTTAGTATTGAATTTGAATTCAAGATCTAAGTCAACGGGGAAGAGATCTTCATCATTTCATCCAAGTGTTCTTGAATGTTTTTACTTTATAATAATAATAATGATAAATACACTGATACTTATAAAAGTAATTTAATAAAAATAGTATTACTACTTGTCTATTTATATATTTTTTTTAATTTGTATAGATGAATAAATAACTATTAAATACTGTCGCACCAGCATCTTATATTATTATTTTATTTTAAATCTAATCATTGACTTTTAACACAAAGATGGGTGACTAATTATATAAAATAATTGTGTGGGAATCTTAAAAAGCCCAAACAGTATGTTTATTTTAAAATATAAAATAATTATAAATTTAATTTATATACACTGTCGATGAATATAAATAATTTTTATATAGATAATTAATTACAAGTTGGATTATTAATAATAATTTTTTTATATTATTTATAAAATCACTTAAATAATTTTGATTGACTTGTAATTTGTTTATTGTATCGATATATATGAAAATTAAACTGAATATTTATTGTAAGTAGATAAAGGGAACAAAGTGAACAAACCATCAGTTTTGGTAGCACTAATCAACCGCATGGAGATGTTACGGCCTAAGAAAGCGGTAGCCGTATCAACTATTCCGCCGACCACATCTCCGACTATGCCAAGGACATCTTCAGCGGTGTCAAGAAAACTACCTTTACCGACGGAAGTTATGGCGTCGAAGTCCAAAACATTTTTGGGCATCAACACCACCGTGGCCTTGATCTTTTGACCTTTGTCCCTATTGAAGATGTCAAACATGTTTTCTGTATCTTTCTAAATCAACACTATTTTTTTATAATAGAAGAGAATAATTAAGCTGCTTTGTGTTATAGCCTCTGAAGAAGGCAATGTATTTATAGATGGAGAAGATTGAATTTTAATACACACACTTGCAAGTTGTGTGTATTCAAATTGTTAATATTTTTTAGCCACCACCTTTTAAATGTGAAATATATTGAAACATATATATGCATTGTAATGATGAAATTGACATTTTTTTTTTATATAATTTGTTGTTGCTGTCATCCACCATTGTATATTAAATTGTAATTTATTTTATATAGAATTCTTTTCACTTGCATTTAGAATGTGCGTTACTTTTTTTTTTTGGCTTCGATTCCTATGATTTTAATTCTATTTTTAAGTATTGTTCTTATCTTTATGAAGTAAAATACACTATCTTTACTAAAAAAATTAACACGTGAAATTGGTGTGAGTGTGGCATGTAAATGGTAGAAAAACATCGATTATTTTGTCAACCTAGTGACTAATAAGGAAGGGAGGGGGAGGAAGCAGGTAATTTATTTTATCTAATGGTTATTAAATATGATTAATGGTGAAATACTTAATTAATATCTCAACTTAGAAGTTATTAATGTATTTATTATTATCATAAATATAAAAAAAAATTTAAGAGTAATATATAGGTTAATAATATCAATTGATTTTTTTGATTATATTAAAAATTAAAAGTGACATCAATTTTGGACAACTATTGTTTGCATATGTGTGCATAATACTTATTTTTATTTAATGCAATTAATTACTGCATCTAATAATTAGATAACTATGATATATGATATAATTTGAGTGTCATTGTTTTGTTTAGTTTTCTTTTCAAATATTTCATTGTTTTATAATGAGTCTCATTTTAATAAGAAAAAAGTTTAAAATAAATGTTATTTTTAATTTTTGATATAATTTTTTTCTCAATTGAACTTTCGAATTAATATTATGTGCATTATTCTCAAAGCAATAAATTTATTTTACATTTTTTTTAGTAAAAAATATATTTTATATTTATGATATTAGAAAAGCATCAATTACAAACAAAAATTATTTAGTAAAATTATTTTTCTTTTTTCATTTATTTATGACATTTTAAATGAGAAATGATCAAAATTAATGTATTCAACAATTTTATTATATGACATTAATCTTGATGTAATTAAATAAAATACCAAATATTTTAAATTTATGATAGATATCTGTATGATGTAATCTTCCAATCTAAATATCAAATTTATGAAATATATATTAAGTAAAATATTATTGAACAGTATATCATCAATTAATATAATATTATATGAGTGTAATTTGATTGTTCATCGGTTTTTTATAATAAATTTTTTTTATATGAATTGAGTATAACTTAAAAAGACTCAAAAAGTACTGATCAAAGTACCTAAGACACTCGTAATACCAAGAGTTGAATCAACAATTTTATATAACGTGAAACCAACTTTATTAAGTTGATTTTTTTTAATATATTTAAAATAAATTAAAATAATATTATCTAAACTGACACGGCATGTTCAAATTACATTTTAGTATATACGAGAATTAAGATTCGTTGAAAATGTAAAAAAGCCATCATTAACGACATATTTCTGACGAGGCTAGCTTGATTCGATGATTGTTCGTAAACAACAACAAAAGGATAAACGATATTTTAAAAAGCCAATTAGAAACATTCCATCAGCTACGACGGTTGGAGTATCTTACAACTCACTAAGGTTTTGTACACATGTAGAAAAACAATGATTATAAGAAACACAAAAATCATTTTATTAAATTACTTCTTAATAATTGATATGATTTTCAATATTATAAATATAAACTATGACAATTCTTTAAAAATGGTGTATATAATAATAAGAAATTTTCAGGGTATATTTGTAAAATGATATGTTTTAATATTATCAAATTAATTAATTAATAGTTGAATGACATTGCTTTAATGAAGTAGTGCGATTATCACTTTTTTTTTTAAATTTTACACTTTTTGTCATATTATAATTTTTAATTAAAAAAGAACTAAAATCTATAGACAAATATACCAGTACTATTGATTTAGTCAACTTTTAATATTTAATATGTAAATATTGACGTGAAAGAGTTAATGAAAAATAAACTCAATTATTGATTTAAATTTTGATATATTGGTACATTTTTTTTCATAGTTCATAGAAATTTAATAACAATTGAAGTTACTAAAGTTCCATTAAAAATTAATGATAACATTTATTTTAAGATATTGTAAAAAAAAAATCACAAATATGAGTTTTTATCTACAAATAGTATATTTTAGATGAATTTAACTTATATATATATATATATATATATAGTGTAAATTTTTTTTATACTATCGAACAATGACCGTTAGATCATTTGTAATATTTAACTTTTGTTATAACTGTATATAAAATCACCATATAAATAGTTATCATTTGTGATTGTGTAAAAAAAAATTACACTTACGGTGAATATAAATTAAACTCATTTAGATTTAATTATAATTTTGACTACCTTATTTTATTTCATATAAAATTTTGATATTATAATTTTTAATTTGCAATTTTTGGTTTCCTAATATTATATTTTTATAATCATATATTTTTTTAAAGTTACCAAAAAAGACTTATCTTTTGAATTATTTTCGTATTCTCATTCTAGATTAAAGCTTTTTAAAATGATTAAAAATGATTTTTTTTTTAAGATAAAAAATGTAACGAATATGAACCCTTTGAAGTACAAGATTGTTTTTTGAGGTGCTGAGGTGCATGAATATTGGTTTGATTTTGGTTTAAGATGTGCAGCTACACTGAATTGAGAAGATTCATACGAGACAACATATTTTTGTGCCAACAGATCAAGGCAATTGTAGACTTCGAAGCTCGTGAGTCGTGACTAGTGTTTTTGTTTTTGTTTTGTTTTGGGTTCTGCACAATGTATTAAAGTACTGACTTTGTTTATAACGTACTAGTTTAATAAATAAAAGAAATGAAACGAGAAAAACGCTAATAATTGTTCTAATGATATTTGTTACACATCTAAATATAGGAGATTGTGTGTTCAATTTATTAAAGTTTAATTTTTTTTAATACAAAATTTTTATTTTTTAATTTTTAGCAAGTGTCTTACAAACATTTGTTAACATGATCTAACGAAATGTAACTTAGCGGCCGCCAACTGAAAACTTTTATTCTTCATAGTTTTAGCTCTTTTTTATTCATGTAATTGAGATGTGCGGTTTAAAGTTATTTTTTTTTGCCTAAAATATTCCTTCAGCATTGTTTATTTTCTTCTCATTTTAATTAAATAAGTATTTTTTACAATATTTAATTTTTTCTGTCTTAATGCAGCGTTTGATTTTCTTTCTTGGTTATGATTTTTGTTTGGTACAAATTGACAAATTAAATTCGATCAAGTGTAGATTCAAATTTAATCGATGACTATGACGTCATTAATGTTACAGATTCAGAGACATGTGTATATTTGGAACACTTCAATTTTGTTATATTTGTTGGTTTTGTCACATTTTGTAAGTATTTTTTTATTTTATACTATTAACTTGGATATTGAAAGTTTATTCCCATATCCATCACGACATAAAATTTAGAGTGTTTATCGAATTCAAAAAAGTTGTCACCAACATTTATTTAAAATAGAAAAAATATTAAAAAACCTTTAAAAATATAAAAAATAAATGATCTTTAAAATCAAATTTGTTTTGGTTTCGGTGCATGAATAATTTGCCTCAAACCTACTAACTACATTGTTTTTACTCTCATTGGTAGTACTTTTAAGTTAATTCTTTAATTAATACATCAATAAATATTAGTAAGTTATATATTATAAAGAAAATGATTTGAAATTCAAAATATTATATTGATATATACATGTGTTAATATAAATATCAATAACATATATTTCTAATTTAATATATATTTCATTCTTATTTAGGGTTATTTATATAATTTACTAAATACATCTCTCTTTTTTCTTTTATTTTCTATACACTTTTACTTTTACCAAACAACTAAAAAATATCTTACTTTCCACTCACTTTAATTCTTTTAACATTTTTTCTTTTCTTTCACTTTCTTCTATCATCCAAATAAAGCATAACACATTGTTTGAGGTGAAAGTAGGAGAAACAAAACTTTGAAAAAGAAAAACACTAATTTCAAAAAACTTTCCATTGTTTGGAAGCAAAAGAAAATAAGAAGAAGAGAAACTTTCACATATGAGGCTCACAAAAATGGGTTCTTTTTTCATATCGGGTGAGAAATGTTAACCAATAAATTTGTTGTGTTTTTACGTTGTTTATAAAAAATAATAATAAATTAATATATATATATATATTAATATCATATTTTTTATGTAGAGAGATTTATGTCATTCACGTAAATATGTATCTTTATTTTCTTTTTTATCTTTATTTTTTTTCACTTTTTCTTAGTATTCAAACAAACTATAAGAGAAACTAAAAGGAGTGAAAGAGAAGAGAAAAATCAAAGAATATTGCACTGTCTATCGTTTGGTTTGTGATTAAAAAGGATGGAAGGAAACTATTTTACTAGGACCAACACCAAATCTTCCCAAATTGACCGAAGAGATGGCAGAAATGGTCATCTTCCCTCTTTGGATTGTTTCATTTAAAATTAATTGACCATGTTTGGAGCTAATGGTGATGAATGATGACGTTAAATAAAAACTATTTACGAAACATATATATGTTTTGTAACAAAAAAACGAAATGTTTAATTTAACCGTCTTAAGAAGAAAATGGAAGCATGCTATATATATAAATATATAATCATCTTTAAACCTTTCATCACTACTATTATTTATCAATAAATAAATTGCCAAACTAACAAGAGATGCTTTAAGGGTTGAAAATAAAGGCAACAATTAATATGACCCTTATAGATCATAAATCATCATTCTCGGATTGCAAAAGTTGAAAAATGTTTCAAGGTAATAATTGAAACGTAAAGTTATTTTCGTTATTTATTCTAATATTTAACCATGAATGAAAGAAAGTGAGCTAACAAGGAGGAACAAATTCATGAAAGATGTCCTCACCATAGGGAAGATGATACATCCAACTCTTGATGAGGAACTTCTTTTCGGTAATGGGTAATTTTTTTTGAAAGAGTGATTTATGAATATGGAAGCTGAAGAACATATATAGATGAATATAATAACAACTTTCTAAATTGATTTTGAAGTAGACGCTTAAGCGATGATGAACAATAGTTGATATTTCCAGTCAAAATTACAATACATTAGTATATATATATATATATATTGACACCTTTCATTTGTAAATGGATATGTAATAGCTTTCTAAATTGATGTTGAATCAGCACCTTAAGCTGATTATGTATATAAAAGCTTTCTAAATTAAAAAAATATATATATAAATTGATTAAAGTCAGTTGTGGTGTAAAACTAGAAAACAAGATCCTGCAAGACAATTATTCATAACAAGGTTAAATCAGAAATTCGTAATAAGTCATTGTAGTTTAAACTGGTTGGATAACCCTACTAAAAGATCTAACATACTAACACGAGATAATTTAAGTCGACTATGAAACCAATTTAGAAGAGATTTAAAAGGTCGAATCCGATTTCTAGACCAATGGAGGATGAAAATCGTTTTGAGAATCAATACTAATTAGATATAAGGCTCTCTTAGAGTAAGATTCCATCACGATAGACATGTAATTAATTAAGATCTAGTAGCATGTAAATGGGTATATAAAATATAATACCATGCTAATGGTAATATAGAAAGATGTAAGACTAGACTTGTGGAAAAGAAATATACTTAAGTGGAAGGGAAGAGATGGATTTATTTGAGACTTATTCTTTTGCTTCTAAATTAACTATAATTAAATTAATCTTGCTATTTCATGTATTCAAAATTGACAATACACTACTTAGATGTTCGCAATGCTTTTTTTGCATAGTAACTTGGAAGAAGAGGTTTATGTATGTCTCATCTCCTTCTCTTACTATTAGGGTGTAGAAAGGACGAGTTAGGTCGGATTTGGTGTGTTTCTTATTCGATTTCAATATTTGATAGGGTCCATTTTTATGCCCTAATTCGTCCATTAATCTGATCAAATTTGGTTAGTTTTGAGTTCAATAAAGACGAAGCGAAATAAGGGGAGATCAAGTTGATCCCAAGACGAATAGCCATCTAGAAATTCTTAAAAAAAAATTTAGAAAAAAATATGAAATTTAAAATAACTCATAGCAAACCACCTACAGTTACCACTTGTAAATTCATTCAAAAAATAATAACTCATAACATTGTAATACAAAATACGATCCATTTAATCAAAACAAGTAATCTACTACCTACTAGACTGATAGATCTTTCACCACTTAAAAGTCTTACTCTTTAATCAAGAGTAGTATCAAAACAATAATAATAATAATAATAATAATAATAATAATAATAATAATAACAATAATAATATTAATAATCAGGAAGAAAGGATACAGAGAGGAGAAGAAAAGTGAATACAGAGTTGCAGTTAGGAGAAAGGATGTAGGGAAGAGAAAAAAATTTCAACCTTAAGTTAAGCTAGCGCAGTAGAATAAATAGGTAAAATAAATTTTATCCTGTTTTATTTTTTTGTCCTTATTTTTTTTGGGACCAGATCAGACTCAACCCGTTGCTTATAAATTATGTCAAGTTTGCAGGACGAATCGAGTCTTGTAGACCTCTACTTATTACTAATGTTACCAACCAAGTTCACAAATTGAATAAGTCCATTTATGGACTAAAACAATCAAGCGAACAATGAATTTCAAATGGATATATACGCACGATCTTCATACGATTCTTCATTATTTACAAAAGAAAGCTACCACTTTTGTTATTTTCATTGTTGTTTATGTAGATGACATTTGACAATAATGATGATGAAATTCCTGCAATAATTTACATATAAACTTTATCCTTTTAAGTTTTTAAGTTTTAAAAATCTATATTGTATAGTATGTGTACTCACTTACATGAATAATTTCAGTAAGCAAGTCATTTTTCTATGTTGAAGATAATAATGTTGTTGTGCCTTTTTCTTTGGGGCCCGGGTGAGTGATTTGAGAGTATAAGTAAATTAAAATGTTTTTCTTACGAACAAAAGGAAATAGCAAATAGTACAATGCAATGATGCATGTATATGTATGAATTAAATTAAAAAAGAAAAAAGAAAAGAAAAGAGTAATCAACTTCACTTGAGGGAAGTGTCGAAACTCGACGCGCTGTCGTTGACTCTAATTGAACGGTGGCGAAATTTCTGCGCTATTATAGTTGCGAGTGAGAATTGCACTCTATTATTATACATGGAAATGGGATGCGCGTGAAAGGTAGTTGTTTCCTATAAAAATATTTTGCGGCGACCTTACTATACAAACTTTTATTTTATTGGTAATCATTTATGAATTAATTAAAGAAGCCCTTTAAGTGTGTGAGTTAATAAACAAACAAAAGCTTAACATTAGACTTGTTTAATTAGATAATAATAAGTTGATTAACTAATTTGATTAACAAACTTTAGTTAATAAAAAATTGTTCAGGAGAATTTGAATTTAAATTATTTATAAAATAATTTTTAATTAAATTTTATTTATTTTTCATTTGAACTCTAAATCATCAATGTCTCATATTTTGAAAAAACTTAAAGAATAGAGAAATGTTATTTGAACATATTTTTTTGATACAAATACAAACACAAATATACTATGACCCACATTTATGGAAAGAGAGAGAGATGAAGGGAGTATGACGCACATTTATGTCATCATAATATATATAAAAAGTAAGTATTGTATTTGTGTCAAAAAATGTGTTCAAATAACATTTCTCTAAAGAATATGAATCAAGTGATGCTCACATTACTTTTAGAGTCAATGACTTGACTTACAAATCAGATTTCATAAAAAAAACACAACAATTAAGGAGGAGAAGGGTGTGGAAGATTTCTTTGGATGGTGATTATATTGGGACTCCGAGATGGTCAAAGGACGGGTTGAAGAATACTCTTGCTGCTGAAGTCTATGGGGGGTGCTTAATCTCACTTTTTCTTAAGAGATTGGGTGTCGTGATATTGTTTTAGAGTCTAACTGCTCAAAGTTGATCTTAGGGTTGGAGAAGGAGAAAATCATGGGGGTATGTTTGTTGGTTCAATTATTTTGGACTATTTGGAGATTATTTTGAACATTACGATTTTCTCTTGTATTCACGTTAAAAACGAGGGGACTATAGTGGTTCATTTATTGGCTAAATCGGGGATTTTGGGCCCTTATAAGGTGTGGATCAAGGCTGGTCCCCCTTTCCTAGACCCAACTTTGTTGGCTGATGTAGTTTGTAATATATCTTAGTTTATACATGAAATTTAAGGTTATTAAAAAAAAGAATATACATATATACAATACTGGTCTTCCTTTTCTTTTAGAATATTGAACAATGTAGATTTGTTTTAAGATGTTTCAATCAACAATCATAAATAGTATATTATATAGTTGAAACTAAGTCATTCTAAGAATTTTCTATACTCTATCATTATTAGTATATTTAATTTAAAATTAAATTACTCTAAAAATTTCTACATGTAAAAAATTATGTTGAGAAATGATGGTGCAATTTTCTTATTGAATTTTTTAGAAAATTCTTCAATAATCGACATAATTAATAATCTCACAACACATATTGCATCAATATCAACCGATGTATGTATGTTATCATGAATCTACTAGAAACAACTTATCATTTTTCATCATACTACGTTAAGACGATAATAATACACTTCTCATTTTTAGAGAAAAGTATCATATCTCATAATGAATAAATAAGATATTGCTAGTGAGGGATCCATGGGGTGCCGGCCCATCACTCCACCCAAATTTTAATATATAATTTTGTTATTATATACATATATTAATATTATTATTTACGAAAAATATATTTATTGATATCATATTAAATATTATCTATATGTTATCGAACATTTACATTGAAGGATATTTGATACCGACTCATGTAGTTACGTTTAATTACTTCATTTTTTTTTATATTATTATTAATGTATATATGTGAATGTTGTATTTGTGTTAATATTTTACACCATAACATATATAATAATCATTGATTATAATTAAATTTATTAATAAGAACTTTTTTCTGGCGCCGTCTACATGTTGCTAGTATTGTTTCCAATATTTTGGAGGCATATAATTGAAGTCACTATGTCCGTGTGAAGTGTCTTTGTTGATGGCTAGAAAACGCCAAAATGGTTCTGTTAATAACTTGTTTTTGCTCTCCTACCGTCCTACGTTATTGTTGTGTGGGTCACTTAATCTGAAACGCGTGGTCAACACGGCAATCATATAAACATAAATATCAATCAACTTGAAACAACGATAATACCTATACATGTTATCCTCTCTCTCTCTCCTCTGTTCCATTTTTCTCTATCTTTGGTTAACTAACAATAACATGGGTCTCTGCTTCTCTCACCAACAATCTCCCTCTTCCCTCAATTTTCCTGACACTTCATGTAAGTCATATAGCTACACTATAAAGACTTCATTTTTATACATGCACTTTTTTAGTTCAAAACTCAAAATTTAACTTGAGTTAATATAATATTCTAGCTCTAGAAATTGAAACATGCATGTTATTTCTTTGCAGGGTCAACGATTAATAATTGCAATGCTAAGAACGAGTCATCATCATCATGCAGTAAGAGTAAAGTTTTTGAGATGGGAAGTGAAAGTGTTGGTAATGGAGGAGAAGGGAACATAGTGATAAGTGGGAAGTTTATGCAAACACCTAACTTAAAGGAGTTTAGTTATGGAGATTTGAAAGCTGCTACAAAGAGTTTTAAGTCAGATGCATTGCTTGGTGAAGGTGGTTTTGGTAAAGTGTACAAAGGTTGGTTGAATGCTGAGACACTCGCCCCTGTTAAAGCTGGTTCTGGAATGATGGTGGCTATCAAGAAATTGAAACCTGATAGTGTTCAAGGTGTTCAAGAATGGCAGGTCAGTTAATTTTGCATTTTGCTCATAAGGCTAGAAATTCTAATTCAGCTACTAACTTTATAATTTCTTGTTTTATTCATGTGAAAATGCAGTCAGAAATCAACTTTTTAGGAAGGATTTCTCACCCCAATTTGGTGAAGCTACTTGGTTACTGTAAGGACAATAATGAATTTCTCCTTGTGTACGAGTTCATGCCAAGGGGAAGCTTGGAGAGTCATCTCTTTAGAAGTAAGTACGAGGTTTAAGACAATATAAAGTGAATAAGAGAAAAATTATTGGTCATGGATTGAGTTTAAACTCAATTTTGTTTTTGTTTTTGTTTCTTGTTATAGGAAATACTGACATAGAACCACTTTCTTGGAACACACGACTCAAAATAGCTATTGATGCAGCTAGAGGCTTAGCTTTCTTGCACTCCTCAGAGAAGCAAGTCATATACAGAGATTTCAAGGCTTCCAATATACTTCTTGATGGGGTCAGTTATTTTCGACCTTGTCTATAGTTTGACCCTAGCACAATACCGACACAAGTAGTTGCATTTAATTTCTTTCATTTTTCAAATTATGATCAATAAGTAGGTGCTTCGTAGAGTAATTTTCCCCTTTTATGTTGGTCTTGCATATTATATATTCAACTACTTTTTTACCTTATTAGATGTTGGGATATTTGTAAAGTATATGAATTTGGACACTATTTGTTTTTGTTAACCAACCTCTTAATACTAGTGTGTCACCTGACAAATGCAAAATTATAGAAATATAAGTTTGTAATTTTCTTATGGGTTGTTTTATTTACCCAAACACAATGTTCCACATATATAAACCTCACATAACAATCAACATCAACATCATCATCTTTCCATATTCATTCATTTTTCTCTGTCTCTTTACTTTCTTCTCATTCACGGATCAATTGACAGTCAATTTATTTGTGTTCTACAGAATTACAATGCAAAGATTTCAGATTTTGGGTTGGCTAAATTTGGGCCATCTGGGGGAGATTCACATGTGACTACTAGGATCATGGGCACATTTGGTTATGCTGCCCCAGAATACATTGCAACAGGTGATTATATCTATATCTGTATTTATTGATGCTTTGTAAAGATATATACTTTAAGTTGAGAATGATGATATAATTGAACATGAGTAACAACTTAAGGCATTGTTTGGATAAGCAACTTAATTAAGTACTTACAGCATAAGTATTTATCATATAAGTGCTTATGTATAAACTGTTTTTATAACAAGTTAAAATAAAGTCAAACTGCTTTCATATAAACTACAAACCATTTCCATAAACTATCCTATAAAACTCATGAAAATAAGATGAAAACAGTTTACGAACATGTCATAAGTTGTTTTTATAAGCTCTCTCAAACATTCTCACAAGTGTTTATGCCAGTAGATAAATTCAAATAAGTGGATCCAAACAGAACCTAACTATTCTTTCTGATTCTGACATGGCTGTGGATTGTGCCATATTAATCAACAGGACATTTGTATGTGAAGAGTGATGTTTATGGCTTTGGTGTAGTGCTTCTTGAAATGCTAACAGGGTTGCAAGCACTTGATACAAAGAGACCAACAGGGCAACAGAATCTAGTTGAATGGATTAAGCCTTCACTCTCTGATAAAAGAAAATTGAAAAGTAACATTGTTGATTGCAGATTAGAGGGCCAATATTTACTAAAAGCAGCATTTAAAACAGCACAGCTTATTCTTAAATGCCTTGAATCTGACCCTAAAAACCGTCCTTCTATGAAAGATGTTTTTGAGACATTAGAAAGCATAAAAGCTATAAAGGATAAAAGAAAAATATCCAAGAATCGTTGTACTAAGTCTGCAGCTATGTACAATTTACAAAAGCCTTTGTCCATTTAGGGTGAACATCTGATTCAGTGAATAGGCTTTGATTAGTCACTAGTTTGATTTTTGAAGTTATTTTGTTAGTTGGAGGTTGAAATTCTTTTGATTTTTTTCATTGTTTGAGTTAGTCGCATTTTTTTAAGTGAAAACAAATATCTTTTGTTGTGAGTAATGTTACTTCCTGAAAGAGTTATCTTAACTTGTTTAATTCTTCACCATATATTGGAAGGATAGAGTAGGACCCATGTTTAGTTTCTAATTGCTTGCTTGTATGTGAGTTATTTGACATAAACTTTGTGACAATATCACTTTCTAGGAAGGAAAGGAATGCGTGGCTTTTTAGGACTCTCTTTCTTCCAATCAATCACTCTTTCTGGTCTCACGCTTTCAACTGTTCTTTTTTCGTTCTTTAACTTTTTAGGCATTTGCCTAATATGCAAAAGTTTCTCTCTTGTTTGTGTCTTGTTATGCGGCCATTTCACAAACACCACTTTAAAAGGGTGCATGAATGTATATGGAATAGGCCCTATCAGTTACTAACAAGCCAGCAAGAAAGACACATGTTAAAAATATGTATCTTGTTTCCCAAGTTACCACCAACAGTGATTCAGTAGTAATCTAAAAAATGATTTACGGGATCATAAATGGGTATTAGGAATAACAATCTAATGTATCAGTTGAAAACAACTCTGAAGGGAGTGATTTACAAATTGGAGAAAACTTTAGGAGAAGCTATATATTTTTCCCTTTTGCTCTACATGATCAACTTGGGAAACTTAATAATCAATTCTTGCTAATAAAAAATGGTGGGCTGGTATAAACGAGGTTTGAATAGGACCTCTAAATAAATCAAACAGGTTCACATGTTTCAACTTTAGACAAGTTTAACCCTCAATCAGAGAAAATGAATTGTATCCAAAAAATGTTATCCAAAATGAAACTTGGATTTCTTGAGTTATATCACCACGAAAATGCAATCCCCCATAATGTTGTAGCTTTTTTTTTTCCTTACGCCCCTCAAGAAGTCCTTTTTTTTTTTT
>JBBPBO010000002.1:7451050-7497495 GCA_037974295.1 Cicer cuneatum | reverse complement strand
CGTCAAATTTACATAGCCTATAATATAACGACCAGGAAGTACCCAACTTTCGCACCTGATTTTATCAACCCCCCTCCTATGCATTTCGATAAATTATGTATAACAAAAAAAAAAAGGTAGAGTCGCATAAAATCCACTGCCAACATTGACTAAGGAATGTAAAATTATTGCATGATATGAATTTGCTTATAAGCATACAACATAATCAGATGAACCTTAAATGTTTCCATCTTGAATAAAGATGGCACAGATAAAAACTCAAATATACATGGAGGGGGTGAAGCAAAGTAAGAAACACCAATCAAGCAGCAATCACTTGAGTAGGACGTCATTGGACTATGGTATAAATAATTTATGGAAGCTACAATGACTACAAATTGGTAAGAAATAATAAATATGATAAGCACAAGACAGGGCCTTAAAGATTGAATTCATTGAAGTGATTTAAATGTAGAACTAATCCCCTGACGGTAATTCCTTTTGCAGAAGCTGGATACTTCACAAAATTTTAATGGCTCAAATAGAATTGTGTAGAAGTTAACGCGGGGGATTGTGAAGGCGGGGTCTATTGCAGAAAACCCGGCCGTTGGCCCTCACAAATGCTGCTAAACCGACACTAATGCCAGCCCACATTAGCGAAAAGAAGAAGTGCCGAAAATCATATCGAACTGTAGAAAAAAGAAGAAGAAAAAAACACTATAAGGCCATAGATTTCAAACCATATTCGATGTATAGTTGATTAATCTATCATTTTATACAGAGTCGTTGTTCTAACTATCGTAACAACTTAATATACATAATTATCTAATTAACCAAGACCACAACAATTATACATCGTAACAACTTAATATGCAATATTGTTTACTGTGAGCTTGAATGCTTGCTTGCAAAGAGGTAAGAGCAGAAATTCTCCTAAATTTTCACATCACTCAAATGCTTTAAAATTTAAATATCTAGAAACCCAGGGCAAGCAAATTGGCAGGAGTAGGCTACAAGATATCCTACCACTTTAGCCCACTTCTGATCAAGTTCATTGGTACCTAAACTGAGACATATTTAACCTTTCGTAATATAATGAAAGGATTTGCTGTGAAGTAATCAAGAAGTCTAAAGTCTCTCTTTCTGATAATTTTTGGCTTGGAGTACCAAGTAAAACAGGAGGGGCTGATGAAGCAAGAATAAATGACTCGTCAATTTTATTGGCAGAACATGAGGATGGGAAGACTGAACTACATTGCCCCGTGGTTTGCCATTCCAAATTTAACATGATAAAAGTAAAGGGAGGGAAAGAAATATTTAATTGATAGTGTTTTGGGATGGGTGCGGTTCTAGTATGATCGTGGCATATTGTTCTTGAGACATTATTGGGTAAAAATGGCTTATATTGAGTTTCTACATCAAACCAATACGAACATCTGATTTTGTTTGATAGAAGATATTGGATCTGAAATCTTGAAGAATCCCAAACAGTTAGAGATTTCTATTTTCTCCAATGTACACACTATTTGGTAAGTCATGTCTACCTAAACAGTATCTTTGGCAAGTAACCCTTGCTCATAAATAATGTGAAACATTAAAGTATAATTGATGAACAGATTAAGAATCAAGGAGAAAGCAGTACGTTTTATCATGCAGGGAAGGACAATAAAATGGAAAAGGCTATAACAATATATGTGATTCATTGGATCATGGTGTCATGTGTCTAAATAAAACAGGGCAAAGGGAGTGGATGTGGGCTTTCCTTTTTTACCGTATTAACCAAAAGACATAAATTAATTATCCTATTGTAGGTGTCTCGGGTACCTCAGTTCTCAACATTTATCACGTGGTTGCCTCTCTTATACCTCTCTTCTCTGCCCCTTATTCTCTCTATCCCTCTTAGGATCTGATTGGTATGAAAAAACACTTTTTGTTCAGTTTTAAAAATGAAAATTTCATCTTGTTTGCACTTTGTTTTCTATTTTCAAAAGTTTGTACAGGAATCGTTGAAAGCAATTTGTTTTCATTGCTTGTAAAAACAAGAAATAAAAATGGAAAACAATTTCTCAAAGTAAACATGCCATAAACTTCCCCAGTTCCCCTAGTCCTCATTTTCCATTTCCCCTGATTCACTTCGCCCACCTCTATATTGTCCCAGTCCAAAGTTATTGCCCCAACTCATTCTGAAAAGGTCAGATTGAATTTGAGACAACACGGCCTTAAAGTAGTAGGTTGATTCTATATTTTTATTGAACAACATCGAGAAACATCCATGCATGTATATGTGCACTCATGAGTGACAAATTAATTCTTAGTTTAAGCCTTTAACTAAATAAAGTAAACTCACCTTGTCTCAACGACATGGTTGCAAAAAGAAATCCAGTCAAAACCAGACCCAAAGCCAAAGGAAATGACTGCAAAGATAAACAAAAATGTCAATATTCATATCCATTAAATGCATATGACTTTCTTGAAACATTCCATCAATGAGCTGCATATCAGCAAAGTAAAGAACGCAAAATGAAAATCATATTAGGCCTTCCAGCAATATAGTCCTTTTAACATTTCCTTGTAATCTGGTTGCTCATTTAAATATCAAAGGCAGTTTTTTATTTCATTTTAAATAGAGCATGAAACCACTCGGCTTCATGTGATATTTCATCATTGTGGCCCATTGCATCCCACCACTTTTCAGTAGGGATGGGACCAACTTTCTGTAAACCTTGAAAGGAATACATGTCTCACAAAACACACAAAAAAAACGAGAAAAAAGAAGTTTTCATTTAATTATTTTCCTTGAGATATAGGCAGTGTCCAGAAAAAATAGAGTTCAATTCATTCATTTTATAATCAGTATGCAACTATGAAATTAGCCATACATCATATATTTAAAATGTGTTTATAAATTGTGAGCTTTCTAAGAATTGATCTTAAACACAAAATCGATGCCACAAACTTCAATAAAAAATCTGTCTATATTGTACTCACAGCTATAGCTTCAAGGCCTCCTTTCTGAGAAGAGGCAGCTGTATCTCGGCTGACAGAAACGATATAATGTCCTTGCAAGAGATCAATTGCATCCTTCACATAATAACAGAAAAATATGAACAACATAAATCAATTACATATAAACTATTAAGTTCTAAATTAACAAATTTAAAAACGGTAACAGATCCGGCAAAGCTTAAAAGTAATTTAACTCAAGATCGATTAAGACAGGGTATCTTAAGAAACAAGAGTAACCAGCATTAAAATATGTACATGAAAATTCAAAAAATTCAGCATCTTCTGCAGCATAATTACTATGTAGGGCAGCACCAGCCCAAAACATTGAATTAGGATGCAGAAGGGAGAAATCAAACATACACAGAACAAAACCTAGATGATAGTAAGTTATGGCCAACTAGTAGACACCAAAGGAGCTCTAGACCATAACTACAGTAATCCACACAAATTATGTTACATAAGTTCTACAAACCTGCTTTGTTCCATCACAAAAATTATTCAAATAATATCTTTCGAGAGCATTCCAACCATCATTTATTATCCCTTGAATGGTGCGGTGCCCAAACCTGAATCTCACCAAAAAATCAATTAGGGAAGACTCAAAGGTTAAATAAATTTCAAATCATAATAATTCATAACAGCAACATCATAGAAACTTTAGACACGGGGATCGTATCAAATTGTCACTGAATTTATTCAACCTCAACATATAAAAGAATTGCACAATTAGTACATTATAATAATGCTTTTCTACCATTCTAATTGAATATCATAATTGATGAAATTATTTTTAAAAAAAAATCATTGATGTGATTAAAGGTTGCAATTGAGAAAAGCAACAGGCTAATCACAAGTCTCACAATTCATTCACTGGAAAACACATACAATTAGAGTGATAAAAAAATCACAAAAATTTCACAATTCACACACTGGAAAACACATACAATTAGAGTCGGCATATGATACGAGAGATGCAATGATGGTTTAAAATCATTCCATGCTAATGTAAATTTAACAAAGAAAAACCTCAATGGATACATAATTTCATGATCTTCTTAATATGCGAGGAACGTGAAAAACTTGTAAAGACTGGCAAGCAAATAAGTACCTGACAAAGTCTCCTTTCAGAGCAGGGGTTCCTGAATATTGAATGCTTACATCATCCCCATGATTAGCCCACACTGATCACAGAATCAGATACAAATTCAATCAAAGGTTTCAAGAGCGACAAAACAACAAAATTTGATAGTAACTAACCACATAATACAGCATATATATCTATATTTCAAATCACATAATCTGGAAAGTAATAATACACTTACAGATCTTAAACCTTTCATCAAGATTTGGATGAGAACTAATGGTTTCTTCGGCCCCAAAGACACCAAGCCTTCTAAGCTGGTATTCTAACATATTTCGGCCTATCATGCTCTGCACATATAATTTAAATTAGTAAACTGGAAAATGATGCCACAAACAAATAGTGGAACACACAAGTGGCTAAGTGAAAATAATTATGGTGTGTACAGCTGTGGCTATGTCCTTGTAAACTCACACATATACATACATACATTGTATACTATATACTATGGAGCTCTTTTTTCTTTCCCGTGCAAATAGTCCAGAACAGATAAAAACAAAAGAATTGAGTGTTCCTAATAGAGGGACAAAGAAGAAATATTTTCCATAATAGAAACTAACCAACCTGAGTTACATTTGTACGGTCTAGACAATCAATACAGTTGGTCCTAACAACTCCAAGTTGTTCCTTCATTTTCTCTCCCTTTTCATTCAACAGAAGATATCTACAATTCCATAACAAAATAGCAACTCAGGTCATTTTATGTTTTTTGGTTTTTTTTATTTAAAAAAAGCACTTTAGTAAGATTTGAGTGCAAAATGTTATGTGACATCATGCTTGGAAATTGTCCAAGATACTAAAAGCAGATAGGTCCAATTAAGCGACATAATAATATAAATAATTAGAATTTGTTAACAAATCAGCAATTCATAAATAGCTCCCTGCTTCGATGACACCAACAATGTCAATGTGAATCAAATTATTAATTAATTATCAAGAAAGTAGATATCAAATATCTTAACAATAAAAAATTCCATACCCGTTTCTCTCAAGAAAATCTGATATTTGGTCATAAAGGATTGATAGACGTTCAAAATGAACGTGCCCACAGACATGATGAAAATCAAAGTGCACATATCTACACAAATAAATATGTAAACATGAGTAACCCCAAAAACAAAAACAAAAAGAATCCATGCATATCAATCTAAAAGCTAATTGAAAGAGACATCTACCTTACATCATCACTAGCCACATGCTGCATTGTATTGCCAAATTTTTCACATAGCCGCCCTTCTCCTCCATCCTGATAAAATACAAAGGGGAAAGAACACTCAAAATAGATGTATGCTGATACATAAAAATACCATGCACATCTTAGGGTGCACGCATTCTTTACAGTTGTTTACAAAATTGACTATGCAATTACTTAGACTAATATTATTAGGTAAAATATCCAACCAACATACAAGCATTCTCAGTTTGTTACACAACAAAAGCGTATACTCACCTTGTTAACAAGATCAACGGCCAACACTGCTCCATATTTTTTTCTTAAATCTAATATATGCCTCTCGAGGACTCGTGGCTGCATCTCAAGCAATGAAATGGAAGTGAAATACACATAAAACATGTAAAAACCACAGAAACACAACAATCAACAAACACTTACAGCTTCCTCAAGTTTCAATAACTCGAACTTCGGTTTATATGTTAAGTCAACAATTTGCTGCCAGAGCAGTGGAATTGAACCACGAATCTGCAAAATCTCAACAATGATGACCCCCAAGAGATACAAAAAGAAATAAAAGCTTGATCGATACTGTATTTTGGTATAAATAGAGTAAACATTCATCCCAAAAAAATGAATGACAGCATCCTAGCCCCCGTTGTTTGGCTTTATTTTAGAATTGTATAATAGCAAGAACTGCCCATTTTTATTATAATAATATAAGAGAGGTGTTGTGATCTCCACAAAAAACCTGCAAAACTATTTTATATTCAACTATTACTATTAGTATTACTTCAATCAAATAAGTGTCCAGCCCAGCATTTCCAATAAAGAATATGCTCTAAATCCTAATGGGTACAATTCTTATCATAGAGTCCATATTTCAGAAGTTAAAAAATACTCAAATAGTTTAAGGTGATGCTATTTTTGTATTAACCTTAAAGCTACCAACATTGCACGTGAGAATACTTTGGCCTAGCAGTATAAGATAAACGTGCACTGTATTTTTGGATAATTTGTTAATAATAAGATGAAAATGGAACATAATTTTTATATTACTTCCATGTCTACTACGATGGAAGTATGCTTGTTTTTCACTTCCTATATAGTCTTTCTCTTCTAGCTCCTAATTACATTATCACCAACCAGAGCCTAAAGATACGTGTTTAAAATTGAAAGGTAACCAAAGCCTCATTTACAAAATTTATACATTATTATTTCTTCATTTGTTGGCAGGCAAAATCTGGCTTCTAGAAAGTTCAACGCCGATAATTGGATGGTGGACAAATACTATATGCAAATTTGGATAGACAATTAAGAATTTTTAAATATATTAGACAAAAAAAAACTAAATCAGTTTTCCATCTTTCAAGAAACATAATCTAGTTAGATATCAAATGTTCATTGATTATACAGTTGCTTATCAATGCACAAGATAATGTTCATCATATTTCAAAATGATGAAAATTCATTAGGATGATTAGGACCACTGCTTTGAATTAGGTCGACAGAACATTCATATCTTGCATGGCACGCCCATCATTTTAATTCTTATAATAATAATAATAATTGGTTCCCGGTCATAGAAAGTAATACCTGAACAAATGAAGCCATATATCCATTGAACTGCATAATTTGTTCTGTTTCCACAAAATTGGCAACATATCCATCAGGATCAGCTCCTCTTCTCCACATCCGAGTTCCTTCCAAAAAATAAAATTGCACTTGTACTATCAGCCAACCAATCAATAAAACGATTGCTTTCTTTAAGTAGTCACAAATTACAACCCCGTGTTCTCTCATACAAAAACACTTTAAATTACAGATTCTACAAGTAATTTTTAAACTTCAAATATGACAAATTAAAACCCTAACATGAAAACGAAGGAAACAATACATCTTTTGATATATTTTTCTTAAGGTCTATCGTTTACATCTTTTGATATATTTTTCTTAAGGTCTATCGTTTACATCTTTTGATATATTTTTCTTAAGGTCTAACGTAGATCTGTATATGCTCCAAACAGACAACTACAAGGTAGTGTGAAAAATTCTCGCAACCTTCAATTATCGCTTTTCAATATCACCACCACATTAATTTCATGGCCTACAAGATATTGATCCTTTGAATGGTAAGGAACACTGATATCTATAAAAGCACAGCCAAGTTGGAAAGAATTTATTTATTTTTTGGTGGACCAAAATAGATAAAAGTTCATCCAAAAGCTTTAAATACCATTCCTTCTTGTGCATCTCCTAGCAATCAAAGTGATGTCAATAATATCTTTCCCAATGGCTGCTTGAAAGTAATGAAAACCTGATAACTTGTTAAGGAAAACGATGAAAATGAAATGGTTATGTGCTCACACAACAATAGCACAAAAACTTATATGAACCCCAACAATATGCATGTTATAAAGCAACCGTAAAATGATATCATATAACACTGAGATAATCAGTTAAGGATACTGCCTTGGACTATAGGGAGCAAGTATGGGTCAAGCTAGCGAGCACAGGATCACAAACTTTAGTTAGTACTATAAAAATCTGGAAGTCGTGAAGAAATTGAATAAGTAAAAAAAAAGGCTACCGTAAACTTACCTTGTTATCTATGAGCACTTCTAACATATAATTGTTCCATAGAAATCGAGGCTCTGCCTGTGATCAAGCACTTAGTAGCATAAGCAGAATAAGATGGGGAAAAACCAAAAACTACAGAAGGAATCTATTCAAAGTGGACATTGACTGCCTAGGCATGAGGAGTGTAACTCAGGAATAGTATCGAGAAAAAACTAGGAGTTTTTTTCTCTACCAAGGCATCAGCACCTTTTGTGTTATATTATGTAACAGAAGCATTTTATAAATATCAGTATAAGAGTACGTTTATGCTATTGCAATAGGTGGTTAATAATTGTAGTAACAAAGTACTATGCTGAATCAATATATTCTGTTATGGTAGTTATGATTTAGTTACCTTGAACTTCTCGACTCAATCTCTATATATTTGTAAATTGTTACTTTTTAAAAAAAAATGGAGAAGGGGAGAAATTTTATTAATCAAAGTGGCACTAATGGCCAATTTAGTACTGTCCACAAGGAGATTTGAACTCGGCACCTTGAGGTTACAAGGCTAAACTCTAACCACTGTGGTAGCACCTCAAGTATGATTTGTAAACTGTTACTGAAAGTTTAAGTGAATCATTTCATCAATTTCACACAACACAGGCTCTTAGATTTCTGTCTCATTGGTTTATCATTTCCTCTCTCTTTCATATACTTCCCTTCACTTTTGCTCAATCTAGCATGGTAAAACACAATAAAAAACCTCTGAACTAGCAGGACAGTTGTAAAACAAAAGGCAATAAATACCTGTCTCCAAAGAGGAAGCAATCTAGATTCATCCCCTAGGTCATTCAACCGCTGGGCACTGCAAAACATAATATTTTTATTTTATTAATAAATACAAATTTACATTTTATTTCGACCCTCAATAATTTATATGTTATATGGGGGGCTGAGAATATCCTAGGAGGGAGTAGTAGAAAGAAAGAGAGAGTTGTATAGATAGATGGTTATCTATACTTGTATTATTAGTAAATTTAGCAACAACAAAAACTTGACTTGGAATGGTAAGGCAACACAGAGCATTATTTACAGGATTTAATTTGTATCCATTGTCCATGTAACTTTTTTTTACAAATGTATCAAATCACATCTAACCATGTAGATATTTGTTGAAATATTTTAGGAACTATCATAACAAAGTGACATAATGATGTGATTTGTTTGGATTCATGTGTAAAAAAGTTTTAAACTATCGGTACACAGAAATTAATCTCTTATGTACATGTGATAACTAGTTTTGCTAGAAGCAACATTTACACAGTTATGCTTTTTTTCCTACTAGAGCATGCACTGAGTTTTCGTTCAGGATAACAAACACAAGTTTAACTTTTCTAACATAGAATTAATGTCACTGTTACCACTAAACAAATGCCTTTTAATTAAGATTGCAAAAGTTCTTCTCCTTCAAATATTTAAAAATAAATAAAAACTCATTAGAACCAACAGTTAGATGTACTCAAAAGCATCTCATACTCACCCATCCTATGCAATGACTTGTGATACTTTTCAACATGTAGTATGAAAGCTTCTTTTGCATCTCAAACATAAATGATTGATAATTTGGACATAAAATGTCAAAAAGTGATGTAATGTCAACCTAAATGCCATGCTAAACAAATGCCTTTTAATTAAGATTACAATGACATGCAGCTCTAAAAAAGTCAGATTGTTCTTCTTCAAATATTTTTATTAAAAAAGAAAGAAAACATATTAGAACCAACAGCTAGATGTACTCAAAAGTATCTCATAGTCACCCTTCCTATGCAATGACTTGTGATACTTTTCAACATGTAGTATGAAAGCTTCTTTGGGGTTTCAAACAAAAATGATTGATAATTTGGACATAAAATGTCAAAAAGCAATGAAATGTCAGCCTAAATGCTAGGCTAACAGTTCTACACACTACAATACATAAATAGGGAGGTGCGGACTTCATTTTCTGTAGCTTTACAGGTTGCATGGTTGCACCTACCAACTGAGAATTTATGGGTAGTTTCTTCTCTGTGGATATGCATACATGTATGTGAATAAGGCAGCGAATTTTAGAATCCAAATAAAACCATATCACATTCCAATGACAAATAAAAATGAAAGACTACTAAGAACATTGAAAGAAGTTCACCTCAGAGTTAAATTAGTTTCATATGAGAAGAACAGACCAGAAGTTTTCTCAGCAACATTTAGTAGCCCAGAAAATTCCATCTCCGCCTTCTTCTGCCAAATATGGTACAGAAATTATGAGTTACAAATTAGTAGTGGACATGGAATTAAATAGGAAACAAGTGGAGCTGTAGCAAATATACCTGTTCGGCGGAGGTACTCTTAAGTGAATGATCACATGGAAAAACCTTCATGGATGAAATTTTAAAAATTGGATGCCCCAAGTAAGATCCAGCACATTCACGCTCAGTTATGACCAGCAAATATGATCCTAAGGGCATAATAGAAATTAGCAACATTGAAATGATTACTCAAATTGAACTGTGCTTTTGAAAATTAATGCATTATCTGATGTTTCAAAAGGAAATCAATTATGTAAACAAGATCGACAAAATCAGATACCAATATCAAAATCACTATTACAAGCAATTAAAAAACAGGGTAGTGAGGACCTCCTTCTTAAGCCACAAAGATAAATGAACTAAAAGAAATCTATAAATGTAAATAGCTAGCATGATCATTAAATCCTATCCCGCATCTTAGAAAATTAAAGAAAGAAAATAAAAGCAGTGCATCATTTTCCTTCGCCCATAGGGCACCAAACATTGTTAATATTTTATTCAACTTTTGCTTTCATTCATGTGCCAAAATCAATTATCACCTATCATTAGTTAAATATCCCAATTCCCAACTTCAATCACCTCGCCCCCCAAACCAAAATATAAAAAGCCCCTAATGTAATCACCTACATTGTTACACAATCATATAGATAAATATGAACATTAACCTTGGCAATACACAAGAAATTAAAGCTTAAGGAGCAATACAAACATACAGTATTTTATAAAAACAAAAATACAAACAAACAGTAGTCACTTGATATAAAATTTCATTAAAGCAAAACATGGCCATATGTCTCTTAAGATTGCTCACCAGCCAAAAGCCTCAATATCCCAACAACACCAAAAATTGTATGAATCTTAGGAACTCGGAGTGTGGTGCATTCTGGAACCTCATCTGTCAAAGCAAAACAACGCAGGAGCAAAATATAAAAAAACAAAAAAAGGGTAAAAAGTAAAAGATTGACGGATCCTACATGTATGAATTGCAGAAAAAGCACAGCGCGAAAACAAAACAACTGACTCAACTAACCAATGAGTTTCATTGAACCATCAACTCGACTAACAGCCCATGAAGAACCAGAAGAGCCATCCGTTGGCTCAATCACATACTGATCGGGAAATTCCCATAGTCGCATGCATGTGTACAGCTTTTGCACAGAATCTGCTCTCTCCATCATTATTGAAACTCCAACCCACTGAAAACAACGAACAATATTCATTCAAATGCACAGCAAAAACTGAACTACATTCACGTTTAATTATCTAATCATCAAAGATTCAAATCTAAATTTACCGTTTGAGCTTTCTAGAATTTCACGGATCAACCAAAGCAAGAATACTAAGTTCAAATCATATTCATTCCAATATGCAACAAGAGCTAAACTACATTCACGATGAATCATCTAATCGTCAAAGATTCAAATCTCAATTTACGTTTTGAGCTTTCTAGAATTTCACGGATCAACCGAAGCAAGAATACTAAGTTCAAATCATATTCATTCCAATACGCAACAAGAGCTAAACTACATTCACGATTAATCATCTAATCATCAAAGATTCAAATCTCAATTTAGGTTTTGAGCTTTCTAGAATTTCACGGATCAACCAAAGCAAGAATACTAAGTTCAAATCATATTCGTTCCAATACGCAACAAGAACTAAACTACATTCACGATGAATCGTCTAATTATCAAATATTCAAATCTCAATTTACCGTTTGAGCATTCTACAATTGCACGAATCAACCGAAGTATGAATACTAAGTTCAAATAATTCAAATCCAGCCTAATTTAATCAAATCGGAACAGAAAAACTAGTTTCCCGCTAAAATCGTTAGCTGAAGTTGGTTACTGGAATTTTCTCGCACTTTCTCATCGAAGAAAATGAAGAAGAGAATGAGAAGAAGACGTACCTGGTTCACAAGATCGAAGCTCCGATTCGATGGGCCAAAATCCCTGGTTCGAATTCGTGCTGTTCCAATTGAAGCTTTAGGGCCAAATCATGGACCGGTTCCGCTAAAACAGTGCCGGGCGAGTGTATTTCGGTACACGTGGAAGTAGATTAGAGGTCTGTGAGACCGTGGCCTACTACTATGGAGAACCCTGTGACGTGGTCAGTAGATGCGAACCTATTGTGCGTAGTGTCTACCATTCGAACTGAAAATTCAACTCAAGTTTGACATATTTTTATTTATTTTAAAATTTGTCAATTTTAATTTTTTTTTCAATTTTTTTAATTAAAAATTATGAAATTTAACGTGTTTTTTTATTTATATATTATTTAATTTTTATTTTTTGTTGATCTAGATTTATATTTTATTAATTAAATTATAAATATCAAATTTCAAAAATTGAAATTTGATTATTATTGTAATTTCAAGAATATTAATCATTTGACATATTTATATTATAGTCGTGTCATTTAAAATATGTTAAATCACTATTTTTAATTAAAATTTGAAAAAGAGTAAAAAAATTATTCACTTTTAAAATAAGAGGACCATAAATTAGTAAAAATATGAAGATGAAAACTATAATTAAATTTTTTAAATTTAGATAGATAATCATTTTCAAATTATTGGAATTGAATTGTCTGTCCTCTTAATTTGCGACATTACAAATTAGTTTTTACAATTGAATGTTGCAACCGTTTGATCGATATGTTATCTAAAAGAAGCTTATATGTTATCTAACACGACTTTGTGAATTGACATGGTCATATCCTGTAAGAGGATATTATAGTAGACCCATCTATGCTTGAAAAATGTTGAAACTTTAATGATATTGAAAGTATAAACATAAAGAAAAAAAGACCGTCCTCTCAAAACTCAAATTCAATTTATCAAACCGACATCAATCAAATCAATGTCTCAATTATAAATACCAAATATCGCCAGTCATTATTAGAATTTCAAATAATTTTTAAGCATTGACACACGAGAAAATATGAGGTTCACTTGGTGGTGGAAATGAGAGAGTTAGATAGTTAAGTGATAAGAGATTGATATCTCGTTCGAATGAAAAAAACATTGATACACATAGACAACTTATGGATCTACCTTTGAATTTATCTATAAATTCATTTGCTTGTTTGGAAGAAAAAATAAGCATTAATGTATTGGATTAGACATTTTGTTTTAATAAAAAGCTGCATGTAAAAGAAAGTGAATTGGCATGTTTGTTTATAGAGCATATGTTTAATTATGATGTATTTTTAAAAAAGGGCATTGCTAATATGTACCGTAAACTTATATGTTAAAAATTAAAAAATAGTAACTTTTTTTCCTAAAAGAAAAAATTTGAAGAATTGACTATACAAGTTCCAATATTTTTTTATATATATGGTTCCTTAATATGTGCTCTAGGTACATGTTAGTATTTTTCTCTTAAAAATTTGTTTTATGAATTTTTGTTTTGCAATTAGATTTATCACAAATTAATTGATAAAATGACTAAATAAAAAAAGAATGATTTGATTTGCCATACTTCAATTCAATGGAGATGGGTTCATTAATACATACATACTCAAGTTAACATCTTCACCGAAATTACATGAAACTAAATTAAAAACCATAAACAAAACGAAAGCAACAAACGAAACATGAAAGAAACATAAAAACACGAAGTTGAAGAAGCTGCAACATGACATATTAGTATATGTTTATTTGTCTTCTGTTTCATCATCTTCTCAGGATGGCAACTCATTTAAGTCGAAATCCCTTGTTTTCCTCTCTCCATTTTGAGTCGGTGCAAGTGTTTGGTTAATCTCAACATTAGTAGTAACATAATCAGAGGATCCAGCTTCTGTTTCATTAGTGGATCTATTCAAATCAAACAAAAGCTCACGAACAATTGATGTCACTCCTTCACTTAGATTATCACCGTCGCCTGAAAATAATTAACCACACACATTCATAACGTTAAATTAACATGTTCCTTATAGTCTAGTTAGGTTTTAATCATATATATACATACCCTTGGGTGCAATGGTGGTTGAGGAATTAGATATAAAAGTGGGAGGAGGAAAAAAACTGCGATGAGTGCGTTCGGGATGCGTGCGCATGTGGCCAAACGCACCCTTCCACGTGGAAAACTCTTTTTTGCATTCAGGACAGGTTGGCTTTCCAGGTGGAGGGTTTTTCACTTGAGTGTTCTTTCTCTTTTTTAAAATTTGAGCATCATCACCCACTTTTCCTCCTTCCATAAACCCCTCCCCACCTTCCTCGCTGTCACTGTCACTGCCACCATCATCACCAGCACTTAATTCAGCTAGAACTGTTTCAGGTGTTTTCAGGATTGTTTCTCGCTCGACGATTGTTCCTCCTTCAGAGGAAGTGTGTTGAGGGGGAGTGTTGTTGGAAGAGTTCTCCATTATGATAATTGAAACTGAAATGAAATAATGTAAAAGTAAGTTTGTGTTGTGTGTGTCTTTTGACTCAAAGAGAGTGTTACTTATAACGTTACTGTTTGAGAAATGATGTCACGTGAAATTTGATGGTGCCTTTGGTGGGAAAAATTTCACAATATTACGTGTAAGTTTCTTTTGACTAAACAGTATTACATGTATTCTGGAATGAAAAATAAAATTTATGTATATATTTAATCATAATTTATACATGTGAGAGAGAAATATTAAAATCATCAAAATTGAAATTAAAGTTATTTAATTAGGAAAATATGACTTTTCTCTTGACTATTAAATATAGAATTTGTTTTTAAAATCTTATGCATTAAATTCAAATTATTATTATTATTATTATTATTATTATCAATTTTTCATTGTAAAATTACTTTCATTAAATATTATTACTTTTTTTAGCGAGTAAAATAATTACTACTTAAAAAAGTTAATTTAGAGATAAAAAAAATTAAAGATGTACAAACATAAAATTCATTTTAATTTTTTCACAAAGTGTTAGAGATGCTAAAATTGAAGACCAAAATTATTTTTGTTTCTAATTATTTGTGTTGGTAATTCTCAATGTATTTGTAGCCCATTGTAATTATAACTTTTTGAGTCAAAAATTGGGTGGATAGGATTTGAAGAAGTTTAAAGTTTAAGCAATGAATTAATTCAAATAAATAATAGATTAATTTCAAATAAATATTTTTTTACAAAATTCAATTAATTATACCTAAATCCATGAGTATATATATCCCATCTACCGAGCATTTTCCCCTTATGTTCATTTGACTGAAAATTATTAAGTAAGAATGTTATACATCAAAAGAAAATATATATTTTAAGCATATTCGACATACATCATATTAGTACAAATTATTTACTAGGATCTCATTACTCTTGACATATATGTGAGAGTTAGAACCAAAAACAATATTAATACATATTTATTGCAAAGCTTAACATATTATAGGTCAACGCACCTGCCTTTTTTTACGGTAATATTTATGTAATTTTAGAGAGAGGTGGTTTACTATTATTTGTTGGTATAGAACTTTCCCTTTATTTTATTTAAATAATTGAATTTCTCGAATATTTAATTTTTTTTTTCTTATGTGATTTTATTGTCGTCTAAGTATTGTGCTTGTTGGTGTTCTCATTATGGTAGGATGTTTTTTTGTGTTTCCGTCGGTCTTGCTGCAGTGTTCGTTTAATTTAAATCGACATAGTAACTTTGATCAATTATATATTCGACTCAATGACTTTGACGTCATCAATGTCATAGATCCGGAGTCATAACTATTACGAACATTCATTTTATCATATTTGTAGGCTTATTGTCGTTTTGTGCTATTTTGTCGTTTTGTTCTATTAACTTAAATATTGTGAATTTGTTCGCATATTTATACTTTTTTATTTTAACAATTTTAAATTTACATTATATCAATATATTTTACTGATACGATATTTTTTTTAAACATGTTCCATCTATAAAGCTCATTTGAGTGTTTAATTCCATGAGATATTTTTCAAAATAATAAAAAAAGTGTGTATCTTGACTTTGTTTGTTTCTGTATATATATAATATTTTACTATCCCTTATACTCTCTTTAAAATTATTTACTTATTAAAAAAATTAATAGAATTAAATATGCTTTTATTTTCTATAAAATTTCAACCTTTTAGTTCTTGTTAAATAAAAACACAACTTTTAGTCTTTATAAAATTCTCATTCATATAGTTTTAGTCTCTAATGTTAAGTCAACATATATTTTTGAATAAACTTTTGCAAATATATTTTCAACAATATAAAAAATAACTTAAAATTCAATTTTTACTTTCATATTTCCATTACTTTTATCTTGAGTTTTTTATATTTAAAAAATTTTAAATTTTGTGGAATTTTTTTTGTAATGTTACAAATATGCTTAAAAATATCATTGAAATTTTTTAAAGTGGATGGACAATTTAATATATTTCGTTTCAATATAGACTAAAATTATTTGCAGAATAACTTTGTAGAGATTAAAAATTATATTTTATTTTACAAAAATTAAAATTGAAATATTAAAATTTTATAGAGACTAAAAATATATTTAACTCAAAATAATAATATAAATGCACTATTAGTTTTTCTCTCCTAGAATAAATAATAAATTTAGAAAACCTTAAAAAAAAATCTGTAATATAGTTTTTTTAAGAAAATGTGGTTACAATCATACATATTTGCAAATAGCGTTTGAACTTATAACTTATAACTTTTTATATTTTCTGCAATTTATAATCTTATTATTTTATTTTTATTATTTTTATCCTTATATAATATAAAATAATTGTCTCACTCATTCACCACTCTTTCACCAACTAGCTCACGTACGTTCTTCTCGATAAATAGTGTTTCTTTAATTTCTTGCCAAAATAATTAAATAAATAAATAAATTTCTATGTTTATTCATTTTACAAGAAATTGATTAAGGTATGCATTGCTATAATTATTATTATTTATTCATCTTCTAATTTATCATTGTGATAGAGTTAAATTCATTTTTTATACTAAATTGTAAACAATAAATGAATTGCATTTTTTTTACGATTACTATTTATGCACATATAGTTTGCTAAATTTTTATAGAACTCTTCAAATTTATGTTTGTATTGTAATGAAAAAAAAGTAAATGATGTAACACAAAAAAGTAAATGCATGGTTCTGATTTTTATTTCAAAGTTTTGTTGTATTTTTTTTTGTTTCTACCACAATAATAAATTAAACTAGGAAAATTGATTAAAAAAAGAAATATGGAGTAAAACAATACCTAAGAGAGATTGGATAAAAATAACGTATTTTTTGTTATTTTAAATTGAATAATTATGTAATTTTATATTGTTAAAAGTTAAATTTTACCAAACACTTTAATTTCAATTAATTAACTTTTCAGTTATAAGTCATCAGTTATTAGCTATCAGTCTTAAGTAGCAATGTCAATCACAAGAAAGACGGGGTTTGACTTGTGATCCTTTTAAAATTTTGATTCTTGTGCTTAATTTAAATTAACTCAAGATCAATCTTGGTAGAAATAAAATGTCCAAAATATTTTGGATATGTTAGAAGTAAATAAAATAGATTAGTTTATAGTGAAATGTGATTTGTGTGTGCAAATAATTAAAAATAAGGGATAAAAAGATCACACACAAAAAGTATATTCATTCACCCAACTCGGACTAGTCCAGTCACCACAACTGTGAGATTTTTACTATTGCTTCAGAACTAGAATGTTCTCCTTCACACTTTTTCTCTTGATCACACCTTGATCAATTACAATTTCACATTTCAACCTAAAAATGATTTTTATAGTCACCTTTCAACCTTGAAAGAATTTTTACAAACACACTCAATCTAACATAAAAGATAAACTTGAGTTGCAAATGTGTGTATGATAAAAATGTTTGGGATCTTGAAACTTCTCAACACTTGTTTGAGATAAATAAAGACAAACTCAGTAAATGATGATCCACAAATATAATGAAGAGAGGTGGAGTTTGCTTGAAGAGTTTTTGACTTATTCTTACTTGAATTAGTGTTGGTAGATTTTTAAATGGAACTATTGCATTCATCTTCCAATTGATCTTCAATTTATAGATGATAAAAGACTTTGAATATTCAGTTTAAATTGAATATAGTCGTTGGACACACTTCCAAGTGGTAGATATGTTTTAAAATAATTAAACATGTGCTTATATTGTTGTCCAGAACGTTCTTGACCAACGAAGAACGTTCTTGCTTTGAGTCTGATGGAAAACGTGAATGAGTGAATGAATAGGCTGTCAAATGTCAGTTGGTATTGCTTTAAATCAGAATTATGCAGAGCTTTCTACAGAATAATGTAAGTACAATGTACTTGTGTCCTTGCTCACAATTCATCAATTTGGAGATCAATCTTGCCATTAATCTAGAGGTTGTTTTCCTCCTTTGGGCATTCAGCTCGAGTTTTGGGCTTCACCACTATTTTGAGCATTATTGATACTCTTTAAACTGTGGTTTAGACTATAGAAAATTATCTGTTTTAATTCTTCCTTTAAAAGAGAATAACCAGAATGTTATTTTGCAAAACCAGAACGTTATTAGTTTCTGTTTTGTATGAGTGCTGGATTTAGACAGTTGTTGTGTGTCACGTGTTTCTGCTCTCTACGCGTGTTGCTTTTTGCAGAGATGCGATATTGGCATTTATGTCCTTATTGTACTTTTTAATCATTAATCTGGAGATTGATCTTGCTGTTTTTTCTTGATGTTTTCTTTGCCTTTGTTGATCCTCTTTGAACAAATCTGTCAAAAACAATATTGTGTATATACCTGTGTTGCTTTCAAAATGAAGGCTGATAATTTGCGATGAAGATTGACAGTTTTTCACAGCCTAAAACAATATTGATTTAAGGAAAACTTTGTTCTTTCGCAAACCAAAATGTTCTTGGATTTGTGTTGTATGAAGAAAAAAAACGTGGCAGAAGGATTTAACAGTTGTCTAATGCCAATCCTTTGTCTCAGAAGCATGATGTGCTTTCTGCAAAAAGGTGCAGCAGCAATGTCCTTGTTGTCCTAGTTGTCCTTGCCCATAGCTCATCAATTTGGAGATTGATCTTGATGTTGTTTGCTTCTTTGGACCTTTAGCTAAACTTTTGGGCTTTGATAATTGTTTTGAGTAGTCTTGACAAGTGTTTATCTTAAGGTTTGGACTATGGAAACTGATTCATTTTACTTTTGTCCATAAATGAAATAACCAGAATGATCTTGATAATAGACTAGAATGATATTCGTTTTTCTATATTTCTGTTTTTAATAAACCAGAATGATCTTCATTTTTCTAGACTTGTGTTTTTAACAAACTAGAATGATCTTCGTTTTTCATACTTCTGTTTTTAATAAACTATAATGATCTTTGTTTTTTAGACTTTTGTTTTTAATAAACCAGAATGATCTTCGTTTTTCCAGAACGATCTTGTCATCAATTTCCAATTTAGTTAAGACATGATTTGCTTTGATTTATATCATGGTGTGATCATTGATTGTTGTATGAATGTATTTGATCATCTTCTTCATGAAGATGTTATCTTGAAGATGTAATAATCATTCTCTTGAATGATTGATATATGATATATACTTTTTGAGATTCTTTCATTATTGAGTAGATACTTATGCACTTTAATGATGTGAATGACTTTTTGCTTGTTCACTTATGCAATTCATGTTCCTTAAATGAAACTCAAATGCAATCATTAATAGATCACCATTGATAAAACTTAATAATTTATTTCATAAGGTTTGTTGTCATTAAAACATATATCAAAAATGTTTTTTTTCTCAACACAGTCAGCTTTTCAGCTATCAGCTAGCTTATAGCTTAATTTTACCAAACGAAGCCTTAGTTGTGTTAATAATATATGACCTTTTTTTACAACAAAAGTTCTATATCATTTCCATTTCAATAAAAGCCAACATATGAGTAGAAATAGTATCACAAGACTGAGTACATGACTCTAATGCAACCGCCTTAATACTATATGATGTTATTTCTGCCACTGAGTTTGTTATTTTTGAAGGTGCAAACACAAGAAGGGGGGTTGAATTATGTTTGACTTAACTTAAATACTTTTCCTGTTTTAATACTTTCAAAACAAAACTTGATGTATAATTAAAACAGAGTTAGCAGCGGATAATAATAAAAATAAAAACTCACAGATTTTATACTGGTTCACTGTTAACGAGGCTACGTCCAGTCCCTTCGCCTTGAAGGATTTCACTAATTCAATCTTGAATTACAACCTTGCTACTGACCCTCCAAGTCAGTCTTCTCAATAGTCTAACAATCCTAGACTTCTTGAGGAAAACAACCTTGTCTTCAGCCAATCTGACAACCCCAGATTGTAGAAGAAATCACAACACTATGAATCTAATTGCTAAGTACCTTGCTACCCTTTCTGATTCCCTCAGTTTGTAGACTCTACTTCAACAACTTAGATACAACCCTATCTAATTGCCAAGTACCCTGCTACCTCTACTGACTCCCTCAGATTGTAGACTCTACTTCAACAACTTAGATTTGCCACAGTGGAAAGAAAATAACATGAGTACTTGCTTCTTGAAAGCTAAAACTCACAATTGACTTCTATGAAAATTTGGGTGTTTGTTGCTTTGGAAGTGTATGACTCTTTTGTGATTTTTCGATACTTTATTCTTCAGCATTAAGTCTCTATTTATAGTTGAACTTTAGAACTTCACCGATGCTTTACTTCTGCAGTATATTTAGATTAATCTGTTTTGAAAATATTCTGGAGTATTTTGCTCAGATTCTATTTTGAGCCTTTTGCTCACTGATCTGTTTTGAGCATTTTGCTCCGCTTCTGTTTTGAGCATTTTTCTCAGATTCTTTAATCCTCATGATCAAATCTGCACCATTGGATCTTAATGCGACAGTCCACATCTGGACCAGCCTATTTGATATTCTGTGATCCTCTGATTTCGGCCATTCCTGGACCACACTTCCTAACCCTCTGATTTCGGCCACCACTGGGCCATGGTCTGATTTTCTGATCTGGACCATCATTGGACCAAATATTTATTTCTGAACCATTGATCTGGAAATTTTTACGCTGATCTGGACAGATTCTGGACTTTGGTCTGGAACAAACTGAAATTAACTTGAACAAAAAATATTTCAGTCTGGACATTTTACCTTTAATTTTGGACCAGGTTTGGATTGATTCTGGAACTCATTTCTCTTGGTGTGGACTTAGTTTCATGCCCTGAATCATGCTATCTTATGATCTGGGCCAAATCTGAATTGATCCTCTTGTTCTGGACTCATAAACATACCTTCTGGTCAAGTCTGGAACAAGTCTGGACTGTGTAATTTTTCACTGCCAGGCCATCTTCTGGTCAGAATAACTTCTAGAATAAAATTGATATTTGATTCATGTTTGTCTGGAACAACTCTCCTTCTGGCAGGCTTTCCAATGGTATGATTCATGTTTCATTATGATTTTTCTTCCTTCTGTTCTGGGCCACCAAACATATCCTCTGGTGATGTTTTTGACATCCTGGAACATCTTCTGGAAATTCCAGAATTAATTTTCCTTTGATCTCTACTTCTGTTTCCTTCAGTTTCTGGGGCATTTAACTTAATAATTCAAAGTACAAAATAAGTTTACATTGAGTACATTTGTAAGCATCAAAATCCTAAGTACTTAGAACCAACTTGGTTCCAACAATTTTAATATACAATCTTATTAGTTTTACCTTCCGTGAGAGTTATTTTTTGAAAACCCACTTTAATGGAAGGTTGTTGCTATTGTTGAGTAATATTCCCTAGTGATACTAGGAAGACTTTTGTGTACCAATTACTTATTATAGTGAAAGTTTTTACTGAACTATGTCCTGTGGTTTTTATTATCTCAATTTTAGGAAAGTTTTCCATGTTAAAAATAAATTGTATGTGTCTCATAAAATTGTGGAATAGTATTTTCTATTTGACCATTTATCTGCATAGGTGAGAGAAAAATATTATGCATTATTGAGATAATTATCTCTGGTTTTTCCCAACAAAGTGATATCTAGACCTCGATTGATTTATTTGTGCATTTAAATTGAGGAAAACAAAGGTTCGAATATGATTAAGTTCAACTATTTTAATTAGACACTTTGGAAGACTCTCGTGGAAACATGAAAATAAAGGTTTGATTTGTATGATCATATTCAGGTGACCCTATTAAACCGACAGATAAATCTGACGCTGATTGGAAGAAGATTAATAGAAAAACAGTGGCGTTGATCAAACAGTGGTTGGATTTGAGTGTATATCCACATATTGAAACTGAAATAGATGCTAACAAGATGTGTGAGAAATTAAAAGAGTTGTATGAACGAAAAAAATGTACAAAATAAAACATTCTTGATTCGGAAGCTGGTGAATATGAAATACAAAGATCGGGATTTAATGACAGAGCATATGAGTATTTTTCCGAATACAGTGAATCAGTTGACAACGACATATATTAAATTAGATGATGAGTTGCAAATGTTGTTATTGTTGAGTTCCTTGCCTGATAATTGGGAAGTCCTTGTTATGACATTGACCAATTTAACTCCAAGTGCAAAGCTGAAAATGTCAACAGTTAAAGAGAGCATGTTGAATGAAGAAGCTCGAAGAAAGGAACGTGATTTGATTGGTTCTTCCGCACTAGTTACAGAGTCATGGGGAGAAGCCAATCTAGACATTTCCATATACGCGACAACTCTGAAAGCTGTAGCAAGTCAAGAAGCAAGTCGATGACTAAAAAAGAAGTGATATGTTATCATTGTGTCGAATCAGGTTAGTAATGTCTACATTGTTTGTGATGATAATTCCATAGACCTTGCATGCCAAGATTCAACTTGATTATTGATTCGGGCGCCTCATATCATGTTACTCCTAGACGTGATTTCTTCTCATCTTACAGTGTTGAAGATTTTGGCACAATAAAAATGGGAGATGAAGAAGTATGTAAAATTATCGGTATGAGAGATATTTGGGTTGAAATTGTTGGAACCAAGTTGGTTCTTTCACTTAAAGTTTTAATGTTAACAAAAATATTTTATGAAAATAACATATTTGACTTAGAAGAGGAATGAAAAATGTCACCAGAAGATGACGTCACCAGAAGATACAAGTCATAAGCAGGATGAAGTCACTAGAGGATATCATCAGAGGATATTACCAGAGGATATCACCGGAGGATATCATTAGAGGAACCTATTAGAGGATATCATAAGAAGATCCCATCGAAGGATATAATCAGAAGTTCCCATAAGAGATACAAACAGAGGATCCCGTCAGAGGATAATTCCAGAGGATCTCATTAAAGGCAAAAATCAGAAGCTACATCATTAGAAGCTGAAAGTATGCTCAAAACAGAATCAGAGCAAAAGACTCCAGAAACAGAATCTAGCTGAAAGTATGCTCAAAACAGAATCTGAGCAAAATGCTCAAAACAGAATTGGAGCAAAATGCTCAAAACAGAATCGGAGCAAAAGACTCCAGAAACAGAATCTGAACAAAATACTCCAGAATATTCTCAAAACAAAATCAATCGAAATACACTCCAGAAGTAAAGCAACATATCAAAGTGAAGCTCTAATTTCAACTATAAATAGAGTCTTAATGCTGAAGAATAATGTATCAAAAAATAAAAGAACTCAAGCAAAAATTCCTAAGTATTCAAAGAGTTCAAAGGAGAGAAACACTTGCGTAAAAGATAAATATTTTGTTAGTGTTCTTTTCTTAGAGTGTGAGACTGATTGTCATCATAAATTTTTCAGAAGCAAACACTCAAGTTCAAGTTAAGCTTATTGTGAGTATCAACTTTCCAGAAGTAGTTAATCAGTTTTAATTTCGATCCTTTGTATAAAATCCTATAGTGTTGAAGTTCCTTCTAAAATCTGGGGTTGTCAGGTTGTTAGAAAAAGACTTAGCTTGTAGGTTTAAGGTTGTGAAGTTCCTCAAAAGTCTGAGGTTGTCAAACTGTTTTAGAAGACTTGGCTGGTATAGTCAAGGTGTTGTTCTTCAAAAGTCTGAGGTTGTCAGGCTGTTTGGGAAGACTGGTTTGAAGGGTTAGTGGTGTTGTAATTCAAAAGAGTTTGAATTAGTGAAAAGATCTTCTGAAGGAAGGGACTGGACGTAGCCTAGTTAAAGGTGAACCATTATAAATTCTAGGTGTTAACTTTTTTTATCCACTGCTTATTTACTCTAATTGCTCATTATTCAACTAATTAGCAAAAAGAATTAAAGTTTGTCAAACACAATTCAACCCCCTTCTTGTGTTGCACCTTCAGAAACTGGGATTGGTTGCAAGCTTCAATTGAAGAATGTTAGACATGTTCTTGATATTTATCTCAATTTGATTTCGATGAAATCCTCATATATTGAGGGTTATCACACTTTCTTTGGTGGTGGTGGTATATGTAAAATCAACAAAAGGTCCCAAATGGTTGCAAATGAGCAAAGTTCCACTTCTCTCTATAGGATGCCTACGAAGCTATGCTAAGAAGAAGTAAATGAAATTGAAGACGCCTATTCTGATTTATGGCATATGCGCCTTGGTCACTTGAGTGAGAAAGGACTTACATACTTGCGAAGAAGAATTTTCTTCTTCTTGTAAAAGGTACGTCTCTAAAAACTTGCACTCATTGTTTTTTCAGGAAAACAACATAAGGTTTCTTTTCATAATATTGGTCCTCGTATGAGGCGAAATGTTCTTAATTTAGTTCATATTGATGTTTGTATGATGGATAGTAAATCTCTTGGTGGTGCTTCTTATTTTGTTACTTATATTGATGACCACTCTAGAAAAATGTGGTGTCTTTCCTTTGAAATCTAAATACCAGGTACTTGGAGTCTTCAAGCATTTTCATGCAAGTGTTGAAAGAGAAAAGGGAAATAAATTGAAATATGTTCGATCAGATAACAGTGGTGAATACAGAGGTCCGTTCGAAGAGTATTGTAGAGAACATAACGTTAGGCTTGAGAAAATAGTTCCAAGGACACCTCAACATAATGGTGTTGCAGAGAGAATGAATTGTATGATTAATGACAGAATCAGATGTATGCTCTCTCATGAAAAATTATCAAAATCTTTTTAGGCTGAAGCAATGAAAACTGCAGTGGATTTGATCGATCTTTCTCCTTCTATTCGACTTGATGGTGATGTTCCAAGTAGAATTTGGATAGGGAAACATGTCTCTTATCATCATTTGAGAACGTTTGGCAGTAGATGTTCTGCTCACATTCCAAGAGATGAAAGATCCAAGTTTGATAGTAAATCCAAATAGTGTGTGTTCGTCGGTTATGGTGGTGAAGAATTTGGTTATAGATTGTGGGATTTGGTTAACAAGAAAATTATCATAAGCCAAGATGTGATATTGACCAAACTATTGAAGATTTTGATAAAGCTGAGAAACAAAAATCAAATTCCATAAGTTACATTGATGTTGCATCTAAGCTCCCTGTAGAAACTTTTGTTGATTGGGGAGTTATATAGGTAAATGATGAGAATGTAACTGATGATCATGTACCTCACCATGATGAGTGGGTTCCAACTGAGCCACCAGTTGAATTTGAGTTGAGAAAATCTACAAAAGAACGTCAACCTTCTCAGAGATACCCTCCACACGAATATGTGATGATCACTAATAGTGGAGAGCCAGAGTGCTACCAATAGGCTATTACAAATGTTGATAAAGAAAAATGAACGAATGCGATGCAAAAAGAGATGAATTCCTTGCACGAGAATCACACATTTGAGTTGGTACATTTACCTAAGGGCAGAAAAGCACTCAAGAAAAAATGAGTATACAAGATAAAGGCAGAAGAAAATAGTTCTCAATCAAGATACAAAACAAGATTGGTTATGAAAGGTTTTAATCAAAGAAAAGGTATTGAATTTGAAGAAACTTTTTTCACGTGTGGCGAAGATGTCCTTTATCCGAGCTATGCTTGGGTTAGCAGCTTGTTTGAACTTAAAAGTTGAACAACTTGATGTGAAAATTTCATTCCTTCATTGTGATTTGGAGGAAGAGATCTATATGGAGCAACTAGAGGATTTCGAAGTCAAAAGTAAAGAGCAGCTTGTGTGTAAATTGAAGAAAAACTTGTATAGGCTCAAGCAAGCATATCGACAATGTCACAAGAAATTTGATTATGTCATGGAGAAACAAGGGTATAATAAAACTATTTTTGACCGTTGTGTGTTTGTCAAGAAGTTTTCTGATGGTGGTTATATTATTCTCTTGTTATAAGTGGATGACACGTGTTGATTGTTGGTCATGACACTAAGAATATTCAATCTTTAAAGAAAGATTTGAACAAGTCTTTTGCAATGAAAGACTTGGGTCCTGCAAAGAAAATTTTGGTCATGAAAACTACTCGTGACAGGAAGAATAATAAATTGTGGTTGTCTCAACACAATTACATTTAGAAGGTGTTAGAGAGGTTTATCATGAGCAATTGCAAACTTGTTAGTACTCCACTTGCTACTCATTTCAAATTGAATTTTGATCAATGTCCTACAAGTGAGAAAGACAAAGAATAGATGGAGAAGGTTCCTTATGCATCTGCAGTTGGTAGTTTGATGTACGTTATGGTATGCACAAGGCCACATATTGCTCATACCATTAGTCGATTTCTTTCTAATCCTAGTAAAAATCATTGGTAATAAGTGAAGTGGATTCTCATATACCTCAAAGGCACTTCCAAAATGTGTTTATGCTATGGAGGTGGTGAATCTGTGTTGGATAGCCACATAGATGTAGATATGACAGGTGATCTTGATTCGAGAAAATCTACTTCTAGTTATATGATGACGTTTGCAGGGGGAGTTGTGTCTTGGCAATCAAGGTTACAAAAGTGTGTTGCTTTATCCACAATTGAAGGTGAGTACATTGCAGCAAATGAAGCTTTCAAAGAACTCTTGTGGATGAAGAAATTCCTACATGAGTTAGTCAAGCAAGACAAGTTTGTGTTATTTTGTGATAGTAAGAGTGCGATCCATCTAAACAAGAATCCGACTTTACATGCAAAGTCGAAGCATATTGAGGTGTGGTATCATTGGATACGAGATGCACCGGAAATGAAGTCATTTTCAATTGAAAATATTCATACCGACGAGAATGGTTCATATATGATGACGAAAGTCTTTCTTGTGTCGAATATGATATGTTGTAGAAAGAAGGTCATAATGGTTGAGCAGTACCTTCCCACTTGAGTCGTGATGGGAGATTTGTTGGGTGAGCTCACTCCCCAAGTGAAACTCACCAATTTTACTTATGATTATTAAAAAAAGAAAAGAAAAGGAAAAGGAATATGTGGTTTATTGGGCTTAGCCCATGTGAAGAAAAATAAAAAGGATTTAGAAATCCCTAAGAAAATTAGCAAGAAACAATGCCGCACAAACAGAAAAAAAAAAAAAAAAAAAAAGGAAAACTGCCGCAAAGAAGGAAAAGAAAGCAGGGAGAAAAGATAAAAAAGTTATTTCGTGGTAATAGGTTTGTAGCAAACTTGCTCTATTTGGTCTACAATTTTAATATGTTATTTCTACCACGTGATTTTTATTCTCTCAATTTGAGAAAAAATTTTCACGTTAAAAATTGTGTTTGTCTTGTATTTAATCTTTTGTCAATTATTGTTGAACTATCGAATTATATTTTCTATTTGGTCATTTGTCTGCACAGATTGGTGAAATATTCCGCATTATTAAGATAATTATCTCTAATTTTTCCGAACAAAATAAAATACCAAATCTTATGAATTCAAGAGTTACAACGAAAATATATAGTAAAATATAAAAAAACTAAACTACTCTTAATCAAAAAATATAAAAAAACTCAATAATGTATAAAAGTTGAATAACATATTATTTAACATATTTCCTCAAATTCACGGTAAATTAACACAAATCATCGAGAATTTCTCAATAAAAGAATGAAGAATATATATATTATATATATATATATATATTCCATAATATGATTAACAAAAGTACTGAATATTAAATCATATAAAACTAAAATGTAAGATATCAAACTAAACCAACAATAATATCATAACCAATGGGCAACCAAAGAATAAGTAGTAGCCAAAGAGAAAAACCAGCGGAGAGAGGAGTAACATCCAAAAAAATGAACCAACGGTTAGAGAGTCAAAAAAGGAACATCAACTAAATAGAAGAATAACTAGACTGAGAAGCAATCAAACATAGAATCAATGGAAAGATGAACAACAACCATATAAAATAATAAGAAGAATTGAGAGAACCATCAAAGAGAGTAAAATTAAATTAAACCAAACCAAACTAAACTGAAGTTGCACAATACGAACCACGTCCAAATGCCAAAAGTCAAGTCACTTTACAACTTGCACGGCTCTATAAATGCCAACTCTCTAACCTTCGAATTAAATGCCAACTCTCTAACATAATTTTGACAACTGCAACACCGAATGTCAAAATCCAGGGGAATTAAATAATATTCTTCAAAAGCAATATGATGCTCCTTTACAAAATCAATGAGATAAATAAAAGTGGGCAATAATGGTCTTCTTAAGCAAAACTTTATGCAATAAATTCCAATACAGGCAAAAAAGAATTAATACCAAATCGGACAATACAAATTACCACCCATATCATCACGTATTGTTGGGGTAAGTGCCATAGCCCTCTTTCTTCCATCTGTTTCTTTCAAATGGTAGGTAAAACAAACATTACAGTCCCAAATTTTTTTAATCCCACAACGAGATAATTTAAAGAGGATCAAAATAAGCTTTAAATACCATGTTAATAATAAAAAATATTAAAAAAAATGAATGATTAGAATTCCAACAAAATACCAAATCTTATAAATACAATAATTATAAAGAAAATATACATAACAATATAAAAAGACTGAACTTCTTTAACCTAAAAATATAAATAAATAAAAAATCATATTCTCAATAATATATTATCTGACACATATTGACTAAACAAAACAAAAGAAGTTGAATAATACTACGACTTCATGTGATGAAGTCAAAACACTAAACACTAAGCTTAGAACAAAATGACTCTTCGAGGATACATTTGTAATTGTCAAATCAATATGTATTATGGTAATTGTTAACAATAATAATATAACATAAATGAGAAAAAGAGAAGGAATCTTTAGTTAGGGTTTTATAAACAAAATGAATAAAATTTATGTTTGCTAGTGTTATAATAAATATATATATTAAAGAATAGAAAAATTTAAAGTAACTCTTGCTATTAACACATAATAACAATACTATCTAATAGTAATATCAATACATGTATCATTTGAATCCTTACAAATTTTTCTGCAAAGAAAATAACTAACTAAAAACATATAAGTTTATAATTATATATAGCATGAAATCTTGATGATTACTTGCATAATAATTATGCTTCGTAATGGATTTGTGATATTATGATAGATAGTCAAGCACCTCAAGGTACACTACATTCATTATTGGTGTATAACTAGACTTCCAAATTATAATGCATGACACAAGGTATAGTTAATATCTAAAAGCATTATTGATTCAAGAAAATATGAATCATTATTAATTATATAGTTATGCATGCATGCATGCTTGTGTCCTTGTATCGTGGATTAATAAAATTACTTAAAGTACTACTAAAATTACAATGTCACATTGACAAAATCCAAACAATGCTTAATGATTTGTGTTATCTGAAAAGAAAAGAAAAAATACAAAAGCTGCTATTGAAACACTTTGAAGCAAATTTCAACTTATATATTTAGTTGTAGTACTCAAATCCAAAACCCAAAATTGAAGCAACAACAAAATATAATAATAAGCAAACGAAATATAATAACATAAGAAGCTGAACTTAGCAGCATTTAGGTAATATGTATCATCATATATTTGATCACATTTCATCTTCTTCATTGGGAGGCATCTTGTTCAAGTCAAATCCTAAATTCTTGCGTTCTTCTATCTTCTCTTCAGTATCAGGTTCAGGTGCAGCAGCAGCAGCAGCAGAGGGCCCCGCCTCAATCTCCATTGCACGGTTTTCACCATCACCTATAGAAGAAATTAACATGTAACACAAAAGAAACATTCAAATCATCAAATACTTACACATACATGCATGATCCATCATCATTTTTTTGGGGTTAAAATTATAATATTATAAAGAGGAGTTCTTTGTTTAAATATTCATATATATCACATTATTTGCTTACTTAACTGTGTTTGAGTATAATTTTCATATATATATATTTAATATAGTAAATTTGCCTATCAAATAAAATATTCATTAATGTTTGCTTAAGAAAAAAAGTTATTCCTTTCGAAACTATGGACTCCTTTATAGTAAAAATATTTTTTTCAATGCAAAATATTTCTTTTGGAAGAATTTTTTTTGTTAAATTATATAATTAAAACCAGTAAGTTAATTGAGAAAATTAAGCATATCTGCATGAATTTTATCTTAAAATGAAGCAACAACCAAAGAGAACATATAACTTATCTTTTATGCAAAAATAAAGAAGTCATATGTCTTGGCATATTCGAAGATATACATGTATATATATAAAGGTAATTTGAAATGAAATGATAAAGAAAAAGATAAGAAAATACTTATAGTATATATATATATATATATATATATGATGATGATGATGATGATAAATAAACAAATAAAAAGAAATGGAATGAAGTGCGATTATAGAAATTATAGTGTCGAAAAAAACATATCTCCATTGCTCGGTTTTCACCATTACCTACAGAAATTAACGTGTAACAAAAGAAATATTCAAATCAATAAACATTCAAACACATGCATGCATGATCATATTATTTGCTTAACTAAACTGTGCTTGACTATAATTTTTCATATCTTCACTGTATTAATTTTTCCTATCAAATAAAATATTCATTGTTTTGCTTAAGAGAAAAAATGATTTCCTTTAAAACTATGAACTCTTATCTATAAAAATTAAATTTTTAAATATGACATATGATGAACACCATAAATTTGTTGTAGTGATAATTAAACAATTATGTTTGAAAAATAGATTTTATTTTTACCCTCATTACGATTAGGTTGTGGTGCAGGTGGGTTGATTGTTGCACTAGAAGAGGAACTAAAAACAGGAGGTGGGAAAAAACCACGGTGAGCACGGTTAGGGTGTTTTCGCATGTGTCCAAATGCAGCTTTCCATGTGAAAAACTCTCTTTTGCACTCGGGACAAGTTGGTTTTCCCGGAGGAGGGTCTTTCACATCATTACTCTTTCTTTTCTTCAAAGGTTTACCACCCTCACTCACTCTTCCTCCTCCTACTCCCACCACTATAGCGGAACCGTCCGCGGTCATCGCGGTAGCCCCGGCCCCGCTTCCTTCATCACCACCATAGTTACCAATCTCATCATCACCAGCACTCAATTCCGCCAACACTTCAAGAGCGGTTTTCAGGATTGTTTCTCCCTCATTGGTGTTTGGGTTGGTCCCTTCGTGGGAATCATGATGATGAGGAGGGTTTGGAGGGGAAGGTGGTGGAGTTGGAGACTTGTTCGAGTTGGATGTTGAATCTTTGGAAGGGTGAGGGTTTGGCTTCATGTTGAAATTCAAAAAATGAAATGGTTTCGAGCACTAAAAGATAGTGTTTGTGTGTCCGAAGAAAGTGGAACCTTTATACGGATTGATTTTCTATGTTTCATGGTAAAGCAATCGTTTCATATTTTGATAATGCCTAATTAAACATTTTTGCCAAATGATACAACGATCCATGTAACAATACCATTATATTATAAGATGACGTAAGAAAGAAACCGGCTAAATTACATGTATTTTAATTTATTTTTTCTTTAATTAACACATATCTTGGTGCCTAATTAATTCAATTGTGAAATGATGCGACTATAATAATAAAACACTTTTTACTATTTTACGATCATGTGTATTAAAAAAAATGGCGGGATTACATTTAATTATTAGTTTGTTTTAGATTGTTTGTGAACAGTTAAAAAAGTGGCGGAATTACATAGAGTTAATTTTTGAATTATATATTAGAGTTAATTTTTTGTAATCGTTTAGGTTAATATATTACTCAATATCAGGTTCAACCATACTATTGCCATCCTAAATATCTAGTCTGTACATTCATTCACAATATAATCCCAAATAATCTTGCAATATATTCACAACCATATTATTAACATAAAATTCTAAATTAATAGATACTCACAACCATATTATTAACATAAAATTCCAAATTAATTATTAATAGATACTCACAACCATATTATTAACATAAAATTCCAAATTAATTGTAGAGAGGTTCACAATTTTTTTTATATACCCTTTTTATTTGTTATTTAGATATTTTAACTTAAAAAAATAGCAATATAAAATTGTGATATAAAAATTTTATTTTTCCATATGAACATGATAGAATATATTAAAGTAGTTAAATTTTATAAGAAAAAACATATATGTTAATAAAAATTGAATAAAAAATAATTATTAATGTTAAGTGAAAATCAAATTATATAGGTATATAAGATAATTGTGGTTTGTGTAGATTGATACATGTTAATCTCTTGAGATGAGTTTGGACTAACATGACAAGATGTTAATAAATATGATAATTAATATACATGATGTATCTGATTATAATTTTGGATTTGTATTTTACAAGTATAATTGTTTTTATGGGTAGTATTGTTTTTGCTACGAAATCTATATTTGAGTCTAATATGTAAAAGCTACATATTATTATAACATGAATTAATCTAACCAAATGACATGCAACTTAGTACGTATAGAGTGCATGTAAATTGATATGTGTAAAGTGCATCATATAGATTGACATGTACATAGAAATTACATTTTATTTTATCAATTTTATTAATTATTAAAATTACATTTTTTTATATTAAATTCTAATTTTTAAAATTAAAACAGTATCTCATCAGCGTTCAATGTATATGTATACGTTTTTTCCCAAAGCCAATTCACCGCTGCAGCACCGTAGGCTAAAATTTGTCCTTTTTATATGCATTTACCTTTCAGAACCTGGGATTTTTAATCATTAGATTAGATTCCAAGGACAAATAGTAAATAACATGATTTTATGATATAGAAAAAAATTCCTAAAATTTTGTAAACTTATTTGATTAATTATCACACGATTTTAATGAAGTATTTGTAATACACTGTATGTGTTCATAAGTTTAAGATAGATATGTGTCGACCATTGGGACTGTTTGAGTTTTACAAAAAGCAAAGTTACCAAACTTATATTAATTTAAGCTAAAATGTTGTGAATATAACGTGAGATGATATATATAAATAAAATTATATATAATTTTCTTTATGAGAAAAAGTTTAAGGTGGGAGATTATGTTCTAGTCTAAAAAATTTCATGTTCTTAAATCTACCACATAAAAAGAAATAAATCCAAATGTGCATGGTGTTTTTTTTTAATGTAATTTTCATTTAAAATAGTTGAATCTTTAGTTACTTATCCAAATTGAAATAAAATACATAGGAACAATTTTATGATAAAATAAAAAATAAAAACAATACAACTATAAATAGAGTTGTAAGTGGACAAAATAAAAATCAATAAAACCACACCAAACCAACACTATTCATGGGTCGTCTCAATTCCTTATTTTTTGTTGGAGACTTTTATTGGAAAGACTTCCCTCAAGGGAGGAACTTCATAAGAGAGGGGTACTAATTAGAGCCCATAGTTTACTTTGCTTTTTCTTTTTCCAAGAGGTTGAATCCATTGGACATATTTTCTTATCATGTTTCTTTTGTCAAAGTTGTTTGGATAGTGTATTGCATTTCATCCGTTTGATATGGGTAACCTCAATGTGGAGCATTTTGATGATGAGAAGTAATATATTGTTTAAAGCGAAAGTTGGAGATGTTGCTATAGCTCTGCATAAGGCCAAATATTCTCATCTCTCAAATTATGTACCTGCATACAAACAGAAGCATTAGAAAAATTAATGTATCGGTAGGAACTTTATGAGGAACCTGATTTGGTAAAAAAAAATTGTGAAGAACAATGTCTTTGATAATTTTCTCTATTAAAAATATTTTAAAAGTGTCCAGTAAAAGAATATAGAAATAAATATATTTCGAAGGAAAAATTAAAATATTTTTTTAAAAATAAAATAAAGAAATACTGAAAAATGATTTAAATGAAATTAAAAATAATTAATAACTAAATAATAAATAAATGAAAAAATAAAAAAAAATAGAATTATGAACATAATTAGATAATGAAAAAATGAAATTAGACGAAAAAATAAAACTACAAAATAATTTAAAATTAACAAAAATCGGAATAATAATTTAATCAGAATGAAAGAAAAAAATGAAAAAAAGAATGAGAGATGAAATTTGGTAGAAGAGAATTAGAAATGATAGATAATAATTAGAAGATGGAGAAGTGAAAGAATGGAGTTATGGAAAATAATAATTAGAAGATGAAGAGGAAATGAAAGAATGATGAAAAGAAAGAGGAATGAAATGATGCGAATTATTGAAATGCTGAAAAGATTAAGGAAGATAGTGAATAGAAGAAGAAAGAATGAAAAAAGAATGAAGGGGAGCCCACAGTCACATTCAATGGTCTGCAAGGAAATGTATCCTCAGTAATATTTTTTTCAAAAAAAAAATTTAATTTTCCTAAGATTTTCTATGGAACATTATCCTCGAAAATATTTTTTATTTTTGCGAGTACTATTAATTCCTCGAAAATTTTAGTAAAAAAATAGAGTTTTTTCTTTTGGATGATAAAGATTTCATCAAAGATTAATGATCTCAATGACTAACCAATTGTCCTTCTGCATATGAATTATAATCAATGATTTAGATATCTATATTGCTTGTGTATCTCTAAGAGATCTGATGAATAATTTGTATTTCTTGAGCAAAATAACACATCTTCCTGCAAATCAATTCACCCTTATGATGTGACAGTGCCACCATACATACAAAATAAGCAGCATATTGATCCAAAAAATATCTATCACCATATGAAAAAGAGGTTGTTGAAAATATTAGACAACTTTGGAGTTGATTCTTTTTGGAAATAGTCGAGGAGCAACAAGACATTGGAGCTGCAATAGAATGAACAAAAAGATGGAGGCGATTAGGAAAAGCCAATATATAAATATTTATTAATTTTTACACTATATATATATATAGTAAATATTTCTCCTCAATTTGTTTCTAGGCGGTTTTTAAACCAATTAGATCGGACCCAAGTCTATAATAAGTCCAACCGGTTGAATCGTGAGGTTTGCAATTTGGTGACCTTGCTACAAAATAGTAAGGAGACACATTATCACGACAAAAATTTAAAACAAACGCGTTCATTATTTAGTAAATTTGCACTCTAAGTAATTTTCTCCTCAACTTTGCAATCTAGTGACATGATACAAAATAGTAAGGAGATACATTATCTTTTAAAGTTTTCTGTCCTCTCAATGATATCAACAAGCCACTTTTGGAAGATCAAACATGAGATTTGCCTATAGATGTTGACGAGGTGCATATATATTACGGTCAGCAATTGCTTTCCTCTTTTACTCTAATAAAGTTTTTGAATAAGGATAAGAATGGAGAAAATTAGGATAAATGAATTAGAAAGGAAATTGAGTTTTTAAGAAATGCTTAGAGCATTTGAGCTCTCATCTTTCCCACACTTGAGAGATGAGAATTTCAACCCTCCGCGCTTTATTATATTGAGTTATTTTTGTTGCAAATGCATTGTTTGTAAATTGTGAGACCTTTTACCCCAAAAGTAATTACTTTGAAAAGTAAAGTGAACTATTAAAAATCTTAACTCAACTGGCAAATGCCAACATTATTAGGTTGGACGTCTTGTCCCAGGTTCGAATCTGGTACCTCACACTTGTTTGAGTCGATTATAATGGAATTTATTACCTCTTTTAAGATAAAAAATGTGAACTACGAAAAATTTTGGGTCAAATAAAATTGAAGAATAAAAATATCTAATCATAATGTGAAAATAATAAATCAACAAAAATAATAAATCAACAAAAACATATCAAACCTTGAATGCCACATGTATCAAGGTCAATCCTAAAATTCTAAAATAAAAAACTACGAGTCGATCAAGATAACGACACGACATAATGTCTACAACTATTTATTGCATTCATAACATGCTTATTAGTCCTTAGCTTCGTCATTGAGACCATCCTCTTCTACTAGTGTGTTATCTACCCGTATAAACACTATGCAACCTAGTCATGCATACTCAAAAGTATAAAATGAGTTGAGTGTGTAATTAATTCAAATGCACTATTATAACAAGCAATTAAAATAATAATACAAACACATATGATAATATCAATCATGTATGATAATAAGATATGCAACCTAATTATCAACTACTTTTTATGTTGGATTTGACTAAATTTTGATTGATATGAATAGAGAATCAATCTACTTCTAACTGAAGTGTTTAGTTGAGGTTAACCAATAATATTCAATAGATAATCACACAAGTGTCCCACTTCTAAGTAATATTATTCCTACCAATAGTACCCTAAAGGCTTCTTTGATCGTCAATCTTTGATTCTATCTCGACATAACCATTTTCTTATCGTATCTTAGTTCTACAAATGAATGCATACACATAATACATATCAAATCATCATCAACAATATAATATATGCAACCGGTCTCGAGAAAAAAGTCTAAGATATGCACATACAAAAAAGAATAAAAATATTGACCTACTAAGATATGAGAAACGTCATTTAAATTTATTATTTAAAATAATTAGGACCCATAAATATTTTTTAGTATTAATTTATGTGTGATAATTATTTGTTTTGCTCAACTATTGTAGTTGATAAAATTGTTGGTAAGAACTGAGAATATATATATATATATATATAGACACACACACATAAATTTTCTGAGTGTTACCCAACCCATATGAATGAGTAGAAGATATTTTTATCCATCCACCTTGGGAAAAAAAAAAAGGGAGCACAAACTTGTTTGGAAATCCATACGATTTGATATTTATTTTTCTGAGAAAAAAATAATGTGTTGAATGCTTTGATCAAATAAATTAGAAAGGAATCATTCCCTCTTAACTCCTACGTCATGCTCTCTCTCTCTCTCTCTCCCTCTCTCCCTCCCTCCCTCCCTTACCACTCATGTGTGATTAGATACATTAGGTGCCTCCCTCCCTCCCTTACCACTCATGTGTGATTAGATACATTAGGTTCCCTATACACTTCTCTAGCAATTTAATTCACTTGATTTCAATTTTTATGATTAAGGTTAACAAATTTTTTTTGATATTTTCCTCCTTCTATTCCTCATTCACGCCAACACTATCTACCCACCAATCTCCATTTTAAATTTCCCTAAGTCCATAATTTTTCTATACTCAAATAATAATAAGCAGGAAAACAAAACCATAACTCAAACCCTTTACGGACAAGATTTTGTAAACAAAAAAAAAATATTGAAACCCTAGCCACCATCACCTTCACACCTCCAAAATCATTATCTTGTTCACCAAATAGTTCTAAGTCCACAAGAATAATTTCTATCGTTCTCTTCTCCTCATTTTCATGCATAAAAAAGGTGAGGGCATTCTCATCATCTTTCTTTCTTTTCATTTTGGTGTTCTTCCATCTCTAATGTTGGGGCTTCACCTTGAAAGCCTAGAACTCCAATTTCTCGCAAACAATTTTGTAGGACTTAGAGCTTTGTACTAGGAAGAAAAACGGTCAAGGTACATGTTTCCCCTCACACAAATTATAGTTAAATTGTTGGTTGGATGACATGAAATAAATATTTGTGATTGTTTGTCTTTTAAGAGGAATAAATGTAAACTAATGGATTAAAATAATAAAACCCAAATTTTTGTTGTTGAATTCAATATGTAATATGTGACTTTTATGAAGTAAAGTATGAATTTTTATGTTATATATAATAAAGTTTAAGTTTTTATGAAAAATATGAAATAAAGTTTGAATTTTTATGTTATATATGATAAAATTTTAACTTTTATGATGTATATGAATTGGAGTTTGAACTTTCATATTATATATATATATATATATATATATATATATTAAAGTTTTTAATTTTTATGGTTTATATGAAATAACGTTCAATATTTCAGTATTATATGTGTTAAAATTTTAATTTTTATGACTAGTATGGTGTAAAGATGAAATTCATACGGGGCATGTGTGTGAGTTTTAAATTTTATGACATGTGGGAAATCAAGTTTCGATTTTTATGTGTATGTGGTGAAAGTTATAATTTTGATAGTTATTTTTCTATTAATATATGACTCTCATGATAAGGATATGTAGTATATGATCTTAGTGATTTATGAATAAGATGATGATTTGAAAAAATGACTTTTTGAAATGCATATGACATGCATGATCTTAGTGAGTTGTGTAGGAATATTCTTTTTTGATAATATATTAGTGTCTCATGATATATGTATCTTCGTGGAAGTTGTCTTAGTGGTACATTTATTTTTCATTGGTATGAATGATTTTTCTGTGTGGAAGTTACCTTAGTGGCAGATTTTATATTCGGATCACATAGCTTTAAAAATCATAACATACTTTCATGTTCGTCTTAGTCTCCTCTTCGATACATCATTGTCATCGTCTTCTTCTACTCTTTAAGGTTTCAATGGCGTAATCTCTCTTCCTGTTCAAACATCTTTTAGAGATTACTAATATATACACACTTAGAATATATAAAGAACAAAAAACAATTAAAATGAATCATTATTATTTGACACAATCAAAACAAATATATTAAATAAAAATAAAATAAAAACATATATAAAAATATATATTTTATCCTATTTAAAGCTAATGCTATGATAATATAAAACAACTTTACATTGTCGTCTAATCATAATAATTCAATCTATCACATTATATTATAATGTTTTTAAATCAAAGATAACTAGATATTGGCCAAAAGCACGAGAACATTTGATATTTGATATATTAAGTTAAAGATTAAATTGTACTTTAATTTTATAAACATTATTATTTAAATTTAGAAGCAAAGATGATTAATAGATAATAGTTGTTGAATGATATATTAGAAGTAGACAAATTTTATGTTGCACAAGTGAGGTAGGGTTTGCATCATTCACAAACTTTTACCGACCATTGGATTAATAAGTTTCATCATTAGATCAAATAAGATATTATGAGACTTAATAATTCAATGGTGGAAAATAAACTTATGCATGTTGCAATATGGTTTTACCTATGCACATTAGAGAAAGCCTTAAAAGGAGTCATCTTTAGTATATGATGTCTATTGTAATTTTATATTACCTTTATTGCTTATGTTCAAGATAATTGATAATGATTTAAAAAGTCGAAGTTAAAATATTTATTTGAACTAATTATTTTTGGCTTCATATTTAAATATGTACCATATATTTAAAAGATAATTTATACATTCTACCCATATACTAAAATTTCTCAAATATTAATATATTAAATTTTGCTATTATCTTTTAAACTATGTTTAAATATAATAGACATTGTATTTCAAGAGTTTATGTTAGAATTTGTATAAATCAAATTACCTCACCATATGTTATTGTTTGTGTTTTCATATTTGATATTCAACCAATAATACTTATCTAAGATAAAAAAAATAAATGACCAGACTTTTATAACAATATAGTTCATTGTTATACAAGTTACCAAACTAATATATTATGAACTCTAAGAAATTGAAACATTGTAACAATGAACTATATGGCTCACATATTGAGCTAGCTCTTTCAATTTAGTGATTGGATGAACCGTTGTAATATATTGCAAGTGCAGAATTAGATACCACAATTAGAATTCAATAGTTGCTATTGAGGAAACGAAAAGATAATGAAGTCAAGGAGGATGATACGATGGACTTAAACTACCGCGCAATTTTGAAATATAAAATCGAATGATTTTAATAGATAAATAAGAGTTACCAAATTTATAAATGATATAATCATAGAATAATGAGCAAGAGAGAGAGAGTGAGTTTCAATTATAAAATTGATGCAATAACAACAAATAAAAAATAAAATAAAAATATTAATTAATGAAATAATGGATGTGAATTATTATATTATAAATAGATTATATAATGTTAATTATTATTAAAAACAATCATAATAAAATGCATGTAGGAGGAGGAACCTTGTTATGCAAGATTAATAAAAAAAATAGCGCTTTTTATCTCTCTTCTAGTTCTCTGTCCTTTCAATTGCTCAACATATTTTCGAACGCACAAAACCGAAAGAACCATTTTAGCAATCGATCGTATCGATAAAAGAGACAAAGAAACCCTAACTCGTTCCCGAAACTTTCCTTCATTTTCATGGCTACTCAATCGCCGAATTCGTCTGAATCTTTCATTCGTTCCTTCATAAGCTTGATTTCTAAGCACGAGATTCGCTATGAGGGTGTTCTTTGTTTCCTTAATGTCCAAGATTCTATCATCGGATTGAACAACGGTACGTTAATAATACCGCATTTTCTTAAATGTCCAAATGTAACCACCGTTTCTCTTCAAATCATGTGCAAGCTTCGGTTTCTGAAGTGTTTGATTGATAATTTGTTTAGAGTTATTTAGTGCTAACTTTTTATTTTTTATTTTTTATTTTTATGATAATGTTCTAATTTCTATTTTTAATAGTAAAAGTTTTATTAGGAAGAATATGATGAAAATGAATGATTAATTAGAGCTATCACGGCATTTCTATTGGACATTTTTCACCTTTTTTTGCAGTGTATACATGCTAGAAATTTCAGCTCTATTAATTTTGTAAAATATAAGGATAGAGGTGTATGATGATTCATGTACTTTATGGAGAGTGTGGTTTCTTGGCCTGATAAACTTAGGCTATGTTTGGAGGGAAGGGGAGGGGGTTTTGAGGATAAAGGAATGAGTAAAGGGACAAGGAAGAGTGAGTAGCTTGAATGTAAGGAAGGTGTCGGTGTAAGTCATAGACAACTGTCTGACACCGAGACACGCCTTGTATGAAATTTTATTTTTCTTGATTTTACTAAGAAAATGCATTAGCCATTGAGGGAGGTCTTTGGAGATTTTAAAATAAAATAAAATCACTTAATAAGTATTTTCATCTCATTGCCTTCAAAAACACTCTAAAAAAATGTGAGATTTATCTATCTTTCCATTCCTCTCATATCCTCCAAAGCTCTCTCCTACCTTACCCTCCTAACTCCCAAACAATCCTTTTTCCACTTGTGTTGCCTTAGGCATAAACATGTTACAAGTAATGATAGTAAGTGCATGTATCATAGCCTCATCATGTGCAATGGAGATTTGTACATATCAGCAGGAAATGCAATTGAAAGCAGAGTTGTAAGCTATTGATGTTGTTGGTATCTCTTGATTTAATAGGCATAAATGCAAGTAAGCTATTCTATGAGTATCCTTGTCTGACTGAAGTAATTATTTTGTTTGAAATATATATACTTCAGCCTTAAATATTCAGCCCAATTGCTTTGTAACTTTTAATGGAGTTACTGAACAATAATCGAATGACAGATTTCAAAATCTGTTATTCAGCTGTCCCAACTAACTAGAGCCAGGTGTAACTAACTGAGTTCATTCTGTTAGGAGTTAAAGAGTTGGTACTCATAAATTCCAATCTCTGTGTATGCAATCATTGCATTGAGGTGGCAATTGTTTGATTTCTCTCTCTACTTTCTCAGAAGCTTAGTTTCTAATAACTTTAAGGTGGTAATTGTTTAATGTGAAAGTTTCTTTCTAACTTGGAGATCCTTGTGATGTGATATTGCAGTTAGATCCTATTGAACAGAGGGGAGAAGAAATGATGGTCAACAAGTACCTCCGAGTGACAAGGTTTATGATTACATTTTTTTCCTAGGAAGTGACATTAAGGTAACCATAGTATTATTATTTAGCTGATTTAAAATCTATTGGTATTAAGAGAAATAAGCTTATGGTGAAATATTTCTGATTTATTGCTTGGAAGTATCTCACCGCCTAGGGGAATAAATAAGGCTCGGCTGATGTAATGGACGCAGCTTAATATTTTTGTATGGAGTGGGGTTTTTGAGAACCAAAGAATAAACTCATCTAATCTGAAAGTCTAGAATAACTAAAACACAGTGAAATAGACTGCATTCCATTAAACAGTGTTCTGAAGTTTTGACTAACTACATTTTAAAGAATGTACTTATAAGTGGATATGTATATGTGAATCCCCATTAATGGCAGCGAAGCAGTCATTTAGTCACAAGAACTTGAGCTGCATGCATGCATGCCAAATATGCTTATCTAAGCTCTGCGTCCTTATGACTTTACTATTTCAGAATTTGCAGATCAAGTCCCCCTCCACATCCGTTAGGGCAGGAGAACAAATATTTAGTGATCAAGCTATTATTCAGGTTACATATAGAACTTATCTACTTATCAATGAATTTACTATTTGTTTTAAATCACATGCCTTTTTTCATCCAGTCACAACATACTGGGGTGCCAAGTTCTCGGGCGGCCTCAATTTGTGGGAGAAGTTTGACAGAATCAATTCAAAGGCAAGATAGTACTGCTAAGTCAAGTAAAGCCCTTCCTGTTGGGTTGCCTTCTCATCTGTCTGTAACCGAGCTGGGCCCTTCAAATCAATCTGCTGCTACTCAAGGTTCTAGTCATCCATCTTTTTCTACATCAATGTATTGGCAAGGACACAGCGGAACATCAAGCAATAGCTCTCATTCTTTGCTACAACCTAGTTCTATTCAGCCCATGTCAATGGTACCACCCTTTGCTATGCAGAATCTAAATCGAACAGCAGAAACTCAGAAACCTACAAAAGTGGGATGGACAACTTCATCAGAGTATGGTCTACCTGTATCTTCTGCTACAGCTTCTATTGTAAATCCGACTCGATCACCTTCTTCAACCTCTTTACAAATTTCTGATTCTCTTGCTACTCCATCTCTTTTGTCTACTACGTCTACGCCTAAGACATCTATGCCTTATTCTATGCCCTTGACTACTGATGGATCAAACATGTCTTCGTTTTATTCAACACTCCAAGACATAAATTCTAGGGAAGGTCAAATATCTGGAAAGATTTGTCCTCAGCTAAGTCCAATTTATCCTCGACATTCTGTCCGTAATCCCGGCTCTTCATTTGTGGATTCTACTTTTGGTCTCTTGCCAACACCTCAACCTTTGTTAACTTCAAATCAATTTGCACATCACGAAGAACAGTTATTAGCACATAATTTGAACCCTAATTCGAAGGATATGGATTCACCAACTCTAGCTCCCTCTCGCTCCTCTGTACTAATGCCTTCTCCTGCATCTCAAGCACCATTACTGCCACTACTAACTTCTATGCAAAAGGTTGGTAAATTTACTCATTTGTTCTTTTTGAGGGTGTTGCAGGTGGGGTAAAGTAAGGTGGGATATTGGAGTTCATGATATTTAAATAACATTTGCTTCTTTTTTGCTTGTTTTTAAAACCAGAACTACATGCAAATTATTATATGTTATGAGTTTCTCAATACTGAGTGGAGTTTTAAAAATATTTACCAGGAACTGCTCAGAAATTGGAAATCTGCTCTCATGCACTTATAAGGGACAGAAAAAATGGAAATCTTAGCAATAGATTGTTAAATTTTTTTGTTTACTCAAATACCAATTTAACATCGTAATAGATTTGCATAGCTTTGCCCACTGATAAATATTTTAATTTAGAATAAATACATTTATTTATTCATTTTTGTGTGTTAATATTCTAGTATTGGCGCTGTTGACTTTTGCAGGCACACTACTCAGTTTCACAGTTCACTGAAGATTTTGATTTTGCCGCTATGAATGAAAAGTTCAAAAAGGAAGAAGTATGGAGTTCTCTTGGAAAGGCAACCACAATGTTGTTAGGGTGTAGTGTTTAACGTGTAGGGGTTTCGAGTGTAAGGCTTAGGGTGTTCGGTGTAGGGTTTATAGTGTTGGGATTATGGTTTAGGGTGTAGGATATAGGGCATCACTGTTTACCGTGCTTTGGTGTAGGGGTTATGGTTTAGGGTGTAGGATTTAGGGCGTTACTGTTTACCGTGCTTTGGTGTAGGGGTTAGGGTGTATGCTTTAGGGTTAAGGGCTTATAGTTTAGTGTTTAGAAATTAGGGTTAAGGATTTAGGGTATAGGGTTAGGGTTTGTGTTTTAAGGTTAAGGGTATAAGGTTTAGTGTTTGTGATGCTAGTGTGTAGAGTAATGCATTTAATGTGTGTTAGGATTTAGGGATTATGGTTAAGTTCTATGTTTAGGGTATTAGGGTTTAGGAGTGTAGGGTTTCGGGCATTAGGGTTTAGGGTTAATAGGGTTTGTGTTGTAGGGTTTAGGGTTTAAGGTATAGGTTATATGATTTAGGTTATAGGGTTAGGGTTTTTTATTTAGGGTTTAGGGTTAGGATTTAAAAGTGTAGGGTTTGGGGCATTAGGGTTTAGGGTTAAGGGTTAGGGTTTGTGTTGTAGGGTTTAAGGTATAGGTTATATGATTCAGCTTATAGGGTTAGGGTTTTTTATTTAGGGCTTAGGGTTTAGGGTTACGATTTAAGAGTGTAGGGTTTGGGGCATTAGGGTTTGTGTTGTAGGGTTTATGGTATAGGGTTAAGGTTTTTTATTTAGGGTTTAAGAGTGTAGGCTTAAGGGCATTAGGGTTTAGGGTTAGGGTTTGTGTTGTAGGGTTAAGGGTTTAAGGTATATGATTTAGGTTATAGGGTTAGGTTTTTTATTTTGGGTTTAGGGTTAGGGTTTAAGAGTGTAGGGTTTGGGACATTAGGGTTTAGGGTTTAAGGTATAGGTTATATGATTTAGGTTATAGGGTTAGGGTTTTTTATTTAGGGTTTAGGGTTAGGATTTAAAAGTGTAGGGTTTGGGGCATTAGGGGTTAGGGTTTGTGTTGTAGGGTTTATGGTTTAAGGTATAGATTATATGATTTAGGTTATAGGGTTAGGGTTTTTTATTTAGGGTTTAGGGTTAGGGTTTATGAGTGTAGGGTTAAGGGCATTAGGGTTTAGGGTTACGGTTTAAGGTATAGGTTATATGATTTAGGTTTTTTATTTAGGGTTTAAGAGTGTAGGGTTTAGGGTTAAGGGTTTGTGTTGTAGGGTTTAAGGTTAAGGGTATAGGTTATATGATTTAGGTTATAGGGTTAGGGTTTGTGTTGTAGGGTTTATGGTATAGCTTATATGATTTAGCTTATAGGGTTAGGGTTTTTTATTTAGGGTTTAGGGTTTAAGAGTGTAGCGTTAAGGGTTAGAGTTTGTGTTGTAGGGTTTCAGTTATAGGTTATATGATTTAGGTTATAGGGATAGGGTTTGTGTTGTAGGGTTTAAGGTAGGGTTTAGGGTTAGGGTTTTTTATTTAGTGTTTAGGGTTAAGGGTTATGGTTTAAGAGTGTAGGGTTAAGGGTTAGGGTTTGTGGCGTAGGATAGGTTATATGATTTAGGTTATATAGGGTTAGGGTTTTTTATTTAGGGTTTAGGGTTTAAGAGTGTAGCGTTAAGGGTTAGGGTTTGTGTTGTAGGGTTTAGGGTTTCAGGTATAGGTTATATGATTTAGGTTATATTTATTTAGGGTTAGGGTTTAGGGTTTGTGTTGTAGGGTTTAAGGTATAGGGTTTTTTATTTAGGGCTTAGGTTTAGGGTTTTAGGGTTAGGGTTTAAGTGTTTAGGGTTTGGGGCATTAGGGTTTAGGGTTTAAGGTTATATGATTTAGGTTATAGGGTTAGGGTTTTTTATTTAGGTTTAGGGTTAGGATTTAAGAGTGTAGGGTTTGGGGCATTAGGGTTTAGGGTTAGGGTTTGTGTTGTAGGGTTTATGTTATATGATTTAGGTTATAGGGTTAGGGTTTTTTATTTAGTGTAAGGGTTTAGGGTTAAGGGTTTAAGGTATAGGTTATAGGGTTAGGGTTTTTTATTTAGGGTTTAGGGTTTGTGTTGTAGGGTTTAGGGTTAAGGGTTTAAGGTATAGGTTATAGGGTTAGGGTTTTTATTTAGGGCTTAGGGTTTAGGGTTTAAGGTATAGGTTATAGGGTTTAGGGTTCACTGTTTGGATATCAAATTAGTTAGTCCTCTTGCTGCTATTCTTTATATATTTCAGGATAGAATAATGATTGAGTTGAACTATATGCTGTCTTATGGAGCTGCTGAGCCGTCTCTGCGCTTACTCTGGAAATTCAAATT
>JBBPBO010000002.1:7397999-7450729 GCA_037974295.1 Cicer cuneatum | reverse complement strand
ATCAAATTAGTTAGTCCTCTTGCTGCTATTCTTTATATATTTCAGGATAGAATAATGATTGAGTTGAACTATATGCTGTCTTATGGAGCTGCTGAGCCGTCTCTGCGCTTACTCTGGAAATTCAAATTACTTCAATTTTTGCTTCCGAAGCATGTGAGTGGATTGAAATTCTGACTTTTTCAGTCTTATAATTTAATAGTATGATTCTCATCTATATACAAATTTTACTCACTAGTTGATTATAGGCAGCATATCTTGACAAACAAGCTACTAAAGAGGATGCTCTGGCTTCCAATATGTTGAAGGTGAGTTAGATTTGCAAAACAATTATAGAATAACCATTTTGTGATGTTATTTGATTCCTTGAATGCAAATACTAAACTCATTAGAAGCTGAAAGAACGTGCTACTATAAGTTGGTTGTTCACTGTTAATTAGACCACTATTTGAATGTTTAGCAGCGCGTAGCATAGCAGGGTAATCGCTAATATGATTTTTGTATGATTAACACTATTATAGATGCTGAAAGATTAAAATAATACTCAAAATTCATGAATAACAATAAAAATTCACAGGTCTTCTTAAGCAAACTATATAAGTAAATACCCAAAAAGTAATAAAATCAAACAAGTTTAAGCATATAAAAGCTTAAAGCAACAAAACATTGTAGTTCAATATATATATATATATATATATATATATATATATAATATCCATATATCAGAAAAACGGAATATCTAAAATACCCTTATTATAAAAAAAATCTGAAGCATTTAGCGGCTACTAAAGCGGCACGACATCCGCTGCAGCTAACTGCTTCGCTATAGCACGCTGTTAACTATCTTAAGAAAATATTGCAAAAAATAATGAATTGTCTGTTGTTATTCCAAATATAATTATTTGATCTGAACTTCGTTCAGTAATCCTAATCTTATTTGCCTACATATGTATCTGAAATTCTACTTACAAACTCCAAACTATAAGGATCATAAAAGATTGTTAATTCGTTACTACTTTTCTCATAAAGCTAAAGATAAATTGGACAGTAGGTTAACTTATGTTACGTAAATTACATCAATCTGACATTAAGAAATGTATATGAAGAGGTTTTTGCATATTCTTAGGCTATGCTTGTATGACTAGGAAGAAAATTGGCACGTAGTTGGGCATATAAAGTTTAGATGAAATGAAAATCGGAAAATGGAAAATGGCAATGTATGAGAACTTCATTGTGTCAAAATATTTTTTCTTTTGCCCTCTGGTTTCCGCCTATTCAAACATGATTGATATGGTCACAATTATAACAGAGAACAGTTATTAGCACTTTTGGTCTCTTGCCAACACCTCAACCTTTGTTAACTTCAAATCAATTTGCACATCACAGAGAACAGTTATTAGCACATAATTTGAACCCTAATTCGAAGGATATGGATTCACCAACTCTAGCTCCCTCTCGCTCCTCTGTACTAATGCCTTCTCCTGCATCTCAAGCACCATTACTGCCACTACTAACTTCTATGCAAAAGGTTGGTAAATTTACTCATTTGTTCTTTTTGAGGGTGGTGCAGGTGAGGTAAAGTGAGGTGGGATATTGGAGTTCATGATATTTAAATAACATTTGCTTCTTTTTTGCTTGTTTTTAAAACCAGAACTACATGCAAATTATTATATGTTATGAGTTTCTCAATACTGAGTGGAGTTTTAAAAATATTTACCAGGAACTGCTCAGAAATTGGAAATCTGCTCTCATGCACTTATAAGGGACAGAAAAAATGGAAATCTAAGCAATAGATTGTTAAATTTTTTTGTTTACTCAAATACCAATTTAACATCGTAATAGATTTGCATAGCTTTGCCCACTGATAAATATTTTAATTTAGAATAAATACATTTATTTATTCATTTTTGTGTGTTAATATTCTAGTATTGGCGCTGTTGACTTTTGCAGGCACACTACTCAGTTTCACAGTTCACTGAAGATTTTGATTTTGCCGCTATGAATGAAAAGTTCAAAAAGGAAGAAGTATGGAGTTCTCTTGGAAAGGCAACCACAATGTTGTTAGGGTGTAGTGTTTAACGTGTAGAGGTTTCGAGTGTAAGGCTTAGGGTGTTCGGTGTAGGGTTTATAGTGTTGGGATTATGGTTTAGGGTGTAGGATATAGGGCGTTACTGTTTACCGTGCTTTGGTGTAGGGGTTATGGTTTAGGGTGTAGGATTTGGGGCGTTATTGTTTACTGTGCTTTGGTGTAGGGGTTAGGGTGTATGCTTTAGGGTTAAGGGCTTATAGTTTAGTGTTTAGAAATTAGGGTTAGGGTTTGTGTTTTAAGGTTAAAGGTATAAGGTTTAGTGTTTGTGATGCTAGTGTGTAGGGTAATGGATTTAATGTGTATTAGGATTTAGGGATTATGGTTAGAGTGTAGGGTTAAGGGTTTAAGGTTTAGGTTATATGATTTAGGTTATAGGGTTAGGGTTTTTTATTAAGGGCTTAGGGTTTAGGGTTTAAAATTAGGGTTTAAGAATGTAGGATTTGGGGCATTAGGGTTTAGGGTTTAAGGTATAGGGTTTTTTATTTAGGGTTTAGGGTTAAGGAATATGGTTTAAGAGTGTAGGGTTAAGGGTTAGGGTTTGTGGCGTAGGGTTTAAGTATAGGTTATATGATTTAGTTTATAGGGTTAGGGTTTTTTATTTAGGGTTTAAGATTGTAGCGTTAAGGGCATTAGGGTTAAGGGTTACAGTTTGTGTTGTAGGGTTTAGGGTTTCAAGTATAGGTTATATGATTTAGGTTATAGTGTTAGGGTTAAGTGTTTAGGTTATAGGGTTAGCGTTTTTTATTTAGGGTTTAGGGTTTAAGGTATAGGTTAAATGATTTAGGTTATAGGGGGGTTTTTTATTTTGGGCTTAGGGTTTAGTGTTAGGGTTTAGGGATAGGTTATAGGGTTAGGGTTTTTTATTTAGGGTTTAGGGTTTTGGTTTAAGAGTGTAGGGTTTAGGGTTTAGGGATAGGTTATATGATTTAGGTTATAGGGTTAGGGTTTTTTATTTAGCGCTTTGGGTTTAGGGTTTAACAGTGTAGGGTTAGGGTTTTTTATTTAGTGTTTAGAGTTATGGGTTATGGTTTAAGAGTGTAGGGTTAGGGTTTGGGTTTCAGGTATAGGATATATGATTTAGGTTATAGGGTTAGGGTTTTTTATTTAGGGCTTAGGGTTTAGGATTAGGGTTTAAGAGTGTATAGTTTAGGGTTTAGGGTTAGGTTATAGGGTTAGGGTTATTATGTAAGAGTGTAGGGTTAGGGTTCAGGGTATAGGTTATATGATTTAGGTTATAGGGTTAGGGTTTTGGGTTTAGGGTATAGGTTATATGATTTAGGGTTAAGGGTTAGGGTTTGTGCTGTAGGGTTTAAGGTATAGGTTATATGATTTAGGTAATAAGGTTAGGGTTTTTTATTTAGGGTTTTGGGGCATTAGGGTTTAGGGTATAGGGTTTTTTATTTAGGATTAAGGGTTTGTCAATATTTAGGGCTTAGTGTTAGGGTTTGGGGCATTAGGGTTTAGGGATAGGTTATAGGGTTATGGTTTTTTATTTAGGGTTTAGGGTTATGGCTTAAGAGTGTAGGGTTAAGGGTATAGGTTATATGATTTAGGTTATAGGGTTTTTTATTTAGAGTTAAGGGTTAGGGTTTTTTATTTAGGGTTAGGTTTTAGGGTTTTTTATTTAGTGTTTAGGGTTAAGGGTTAAGGTTTGTGCTATAGGGTTAAGGTTTTTTATTTAGTGATTAGGGTTTAGGGTTAAGGTTTTTTATTTAGGGCTTAGGGTTAGGGTTTTTTATTTAGTGTTTAGGGTTAAGAGTGTAGGGTTTGGGGCATTAGGGTTCAGGGATAGGTTATACGGTTAGGGTTTTTTATTTAGGGTTATGGTTTAAGAGTGTAGGGTTAAGGGTTTAGGGTATAGGTTATATGATTTAGGTTATAGGGTTTTTTATTTTGAGTTAAGGGTGTAGGGTTAGGGTTTAGGGTATAGGGTTTTTTATTTAGTGTTTAGGGTTAAGGGTTAGGGTTTGTGATGTAGGGTTTAAGGTATAGGTTATATGATTTAGGTTATAGGGTTAGGGTTTTTTATTTAGGGCTTAGGGTTTAAGAGTGTAGGGTTTGGGTATAGGTTATAGGGTTAGGGTTTTTTATTTGGGGTTTAGGGTTATGGTTTAAGAGTGTCTTAAGTGTTAGGGTTTAGGGTATAGGTTATATGATTTAGGTTTAGGGTTTTTTATTTAGGGTTTTGGGGCATTAGGGTTTAGGGTTAGGGTTTTTTATTTAGTGTTTAGGGTTAAGGTTTATGGTTTAAGAGTGTAAGGTTAAGGGCTAGGGTTTGTTGCATAGGATAGGTTATATGATTTAGGTTATATAGGGTTAGGGTTTTTTATTTAGGGTTTAAGAGTGTAGCGTTATGGGTTAGGGTTTGTGTTGTAGGGTTTCAGGTTTAGGGTTTAGGGTTAGGGTTTTTTATTTAGGGCTTTGGGTTAGGGTTTAAGAGTGTAGGGTTTGCGGCATTAGGGTTTAGGGATAGTTTATAGGGTTAGGGTTTTTTATTTAGGGTTTAGGGTTATGGTTTAAGAGTGTCTTAAGGGTTAGGGTTTAGGGTATAGGGTTAGGGTTTTTTATTTAGGGTTTTGGGGCATTAGGGTTTAGGGTTAAGGTTTATGGTTTAAGAGTGTAGGGTTAAGGGTTTGTGGTGTAGGATGGGTTATATGATTTAGGTTATATAGGGTTAGGGTTTTTTGTTTAGTGTTTAGGGTTTAAGAGTGTAGCGTTAAGGGTTAGGGTTTGTGTTGTAGGGTTTAAGGTATAGGTTATATGATTTAGGTTATAAGGTTAAGTTTATGGTTTAAGGTATAGGGTTTTTTATTTAGGGTTTCGGGTTAGGGTTTATTGTTTAGGGTGTATGGGATAGGTTTTAGGATTTAAGGTTAGGGTTTAGGTTTAGGTTAGGGTTTGTGGTGTATGGTTATAGGGTTTAGAGGTGAGGACTTAGGGTTAGAGTTTAAGGTATAGGTTATAAGGTTTAAGGTTTTAGAGTGTTGGGATATTAGGGTATAGGGTTTTTTATTTAGTGTTTAGGGTTAAGGGTTAGGGTTTGTGATGTAGGGTTTAAGGTATAGGTTATATGATTTAGGTTATAGGGTTAGGGTTTTTTATTTAGGGCTTAGGGTTAGGGTTTAAGAGTGTAGGGTTTAGGGATAGGTTATAGGGTTAGGGTTTTTTATTTGGGGTTTAGGGTTATGGTTTAAGAGTGTCTTAAGGATTAGGGTTTAGGGTATAGGTTATATGATTTAGGTTATAGGGTTTGGGTTTTTTATTTAGGGTTAGGGTTTTATATTTAGTGTTTAGGGTTAAGGTTTATGGTTTAAGAGTGTAGGGTTAAGGGTTAGGGTTTGTGGCGTAGGATAGGGTTATATGATTTAGGTTATATAGGGTTAGGGTTTTTTATTTAGGGTTTAAGAGTGTAGAGTTAAGGGTTAGGGTTTGTGTTGTAGGGTTTAGGGTTTCATGTATAGGTTATATGATTTTGGTTATAGGGTTAGGGTTTTTTATTTAGGGTTTTGGGGCATTAGGGTTTTGGGTTTTTTATTTAGTATTTAGGGTTAAGGTTTATGGTTTAAGAGTGTAGGGTTAAGGGTTAGGGTTTGTGGCGTAGGATAGGTTATATGATTTTGGTTATATAGGGTTAGGGTTTAGGGTTTAAGAGTGTAGCGTTAAGGGTTAGGGTTTGTGTTGTAGGGTTTAAGGTATAGGTTATATGATTTAGGTTATAAGGTTAGGTTTATGGTTTAGGGTTTAGTATTTAGGGTTTAGGTTTAGGGTTTAAGAGTGTAGGGTTTGGGGGATTAGAGTTTAGGGTGTATGGGATAGGTTATATGATTTAGGTTATAGGGTTAGGGTTTTTTATTTAGGGTTTAGGGTTTACGGTTATGGTTTAAGAGTGTAAGGTTAAGGGCATTAGGGTTTAGGGATTATTGTTTAGGGTGTATGGGATAGGTTTTAGGATTTAAGGTTAGGGTTTAGGTTTAGGGTTTAAGAGTTTAGGTTAGGGTTTGTGGTATTGTTATAGGGTTTAGAGGTGAGGGTTAGAGTTTAAGGTATAGGTTATAAGGTTTAAGGTTTTAGAGTGTAGGGATATTAGGGTTTAAGGTGTAGGGTTTAGGGATTTTAGAATTTAAGTTTAGGGTTAAGCGTTTAAGGTATAGGTTATATGATTTAGGTTATAGGGTTAGAGTTTTTTATTTAGGGTTTAGGGTTTAGTGTAGGGTTTAAGAGTGTATGGTTTAGGGTTAAGGGTTAGGGATTTAGGGTTTATCGTTTAGGTTAGGGTTTGTGGTGTAGGGTTTAGGGATTATTGTTTAGGGTGTAAGGTTTGGGGGTAATAGGGTTAGGGTTTTTCATTTAGGGTTTAAGAGTGTAGGGTTTGGGGCATTAGGGTTTAGGGTTAAGGTTTGTGTTGTAGAGTTTAGGGTTTAGGGATTATTGTTTAGGGTTTAGGGTTTTGCTGTGTAGGGTTTAGGGATTATTGTTTAGGGTTTAGGGTTTATCGTTTAGGTGAGGTTTTGCTGTGTAGGGTTTAGGGATTATTGTTTAGGGTGTAAGGTTTGGGGTTTATGGTTTTTGAAGGTAGGGTTTAGGGCATTAGGATTTAGTGTTTATGGTTGAATGATAGGATATAGGGTTAGGGTTTTTTATTTAGGGCTAAGGTTATTTTGTGTAGGATAGGATTTAGAGTGTTGGATTTAGGGATTATTTTTTAGTGTCTAGGGTTTAGGGTTAAGGGTTTAAGGTATAGGTTATAGGATTTTGTTATAGGTATAGGGTTTTTGTTACGATTAAGGTTATTTTGTGTAGGATAGTGTCTAGAGTTTAGGGTTTTTGAGTGTAGGGTATAGAGTTTAGGGTTTAAGGTATAGGTTATAGGGATCAGGGTTTAGGGTTTAGGGTGTATGGGATAAGTTTTAGGATTTAAGGTTATGGTTTAGGGCATTAGGGTTTAGGGTTTGTGGTGTAGGGTTTAATATATAGGTTATAGGTTTTAGGGGTTAGAATTTAGGGTTTAAGGTATAGGTTAAAGGGATTTAGGGTTTTAGAGTGTAGGGTTAGGGTTTAGGGATTATTGTTTAGGGTGTAGGGTTTAGGTTTTAGGATTGAGGGTTAGGGTTTTATGGTATAGGTTATAGGATTTAGGTTATAGGGTTTATCGTTTAGGTTAGGGTTTATGGTTTAGGGATTATTGTTTAGTGTGTGGGGTTTGGGGTTTAGGGTTCAGGGTTTAAGGTATAGGTTATAGGGTTAGGGTTTTTAATAGGGCTAAGGTTTTTTTGTGTAGGATAGGGTTTAGACTGTAGGGTTAAGGTTAGGGTTTGGGGTTAAGGGTTTAATGTATGGGTTATAGGGTTTAGGGTTTAAGGCATTAGGGTTTGTGGTGTAAGGTTTAGGGTTAAGGTATATGTTATAGGATTAAGTTATAGGTATAGGGTTTTTTATTACAATTAAAGTTATTTTTGTGTAGGATAGTGTCTAGAGTTTTGGGTTTTAGAGTGTAGGGCATAGGGTTTAGGGTATAGGTTATATGGATCAAGGTTTTAGAGTGTAGGATTTAGGGGATTAGGGTTTAGGGTTTTTGGTGTAGGGTTTACGTTGTTAGGGTGTATGTTTTAGGGTTTAGGGTTTATGTGTTTGGGTTGAGTTTTAGGGATTAGGGTTTTGTGTTTAGGAAGTGGGGTTTAGGATCCTAGTGAGTAGGATTTAGGGTTTAAAGTTTTAAGGTGTAGAGTAAGGATGTTAAGGTTTAGGGTATAGTGTTAGGGTTTGTTTTTTAAGGTTTAAGGTATAAGGTTTAGGATATAGGTTATAGGGTTTACGGTGTTAGGGTGTAGGATTTAGGGTTTATGATTCTGGTGTGTAGGGTTATGGGTTTAGGTTTTAGGATTTAGGGTTTAGGGATTATTGTTTAGGGTGTAGGATTTAGGGTTAAGGTTTAAGGTATAGGCTATAGGATTTAGGGTTTAGAGCATTAGGGTTTAGGATTTAGGTTAGGGTTTGTGATGTAGGGTTTAGGGTTAAGGGTTTAAGGTGTAGGTTATAGGATTTATGTTATAGGGTTAGAGTTTTTAATTTGGGGTTAAGGTTATTTTGTGTAAGATAGGGTTTAGAGTTTAGGATTTAGGGTGTAGGATTAGGGTTTAAGGTATAGGGTTTTAGAGTGTTGGGTTTAGGGCATTAAGATTTAGGGTTTGTGGTGTAGGGTATAGGGTATAGGTTATAGGATTTAGGGTTAAGGTTGTTTTGTGTTGGATAGGGTTTAGAGTTTAGGGTTTTAGATTGTAGTGTTTTCCGTATTAGTGTTTAGGGTGTTAGGATTAATGGTGTTTCAGGTTGGGGTTTAAGGGGTAGGATTTAGGTTGTTGGGTTTTGGTGTAGGAAATAGGGTTTAGGGTTTTTGGTGTATGGTAGGGGTTTAGGGCTGGGTTAGGGTTTAAGGTGTAGGATTTAATGTTTATGGTGTAGGTCGTAAACTTAAGGGTTTATGTTGTTAGGGTGTAGAGTTCAGGATTTAGTGTTTAACATGTATGGTTTGGGTGTAGGGTTTCGAGTGTAAGGCTTAGGCTTTAGGGTGTACTGTGTCGATTTTTTGGTTTAGGGTGTAGGATTTAGAGCGTTACTGTTTAGCGTGCTTTGGTGTAGCGGTTAGGGTGTATTTTTTTTAGGGTTTAGGGTTTACGATTTAGGGTTTAGTGTTTGGGGTGTAGGGTTTAGGATCCTAGTGTGTAAGCGTTTAGGGTTTAAAGTGTTAGGGTTTAGGGCTTATGGTGTAGTGTTTAGAATTTAGGGCTTATGGTGTAGTGTTTAGAATTTAGGGTTAAGGGATCCTTGTTTGTAGGATTTGGGGTTTAAAGTGTTAGGGTATAGGATAAAGATGTTAGTGTTTAAGGCTTATGGTTTAGTGTTTAGAAATTACGGTTAAGGGTTTAGGGTATAAGGTTTAAGATTTAGGGTATAGGGTTAGGGTTTGTGTTTTCTGGTTAAGGGTTTATGGTATAAGGTTTAGGATATAGGGTTTTAGGGTTTACGGTGTTAGGGTGTAGTATTTATGGTGTATGTTTTAGGATTTAGTGTTTGTGATGCTAGTGTGTAGGTTTATAGGTTTAATGTGTGTTAGGGTTTAGGGATTATGGTTGGGGTGTAGGGTTTTGGTTTTAGGATTTAAGGTTAAGGCTTTGTGGTGTAGGGTTTAAGGTATAGGTTATAGGGTTTTTCATTTAGGGTTAAGGTTATAGGGTTTAAGGTTTTAGAGTGTAAGGTTTAGGGTATTAGGGTTTAGGGTGTTAGGGTTAATGGTGTTTGGGGTTAGGGTTTATCGTGTAGGATTTAGGTCGTAGAGTTTAGGTGTAGGAAATAGGGTTTAGGGCTTTGGCTGTAGTGTAGGAGTTTATGGTTGTATGGTTTAGGGTGTAGAGTTTAAGGTTTTAGGATGTATGGAATAAGGGCTATGATGTAGTTTTTAGTGTGTTAGGGTTTAGGCTTTAGCTTGTTGGATTTAGGGTTTAAGGTGTAGGGTTGAAATTATTTGTTAGTGTTATATCTTTATCTTTAGAAAAATATATTTTCTGAATCGTTCTTTGCACTTCAAAGAGAGATGAAAATATTTACAAGTAAACGATTGTTGATGTTGGTATAGGAAAATTGTTATTTTTTTTCTCACTATTTTCAATATTACAAAAATAAATTTGGAATATAGAATCTATATTTAGTTGGAATATGATTTGAAACCAACTAATATTTCAGATTAATTTGAATAAAAACACACTTGGAAAGGTTGATTCACAAATTTGATTATTAGAGTTATTTGATTAATGAACACTTAGATAAGTGTGATATGATTCAATTCAAAACTTTTAATATCAATATCCGAATGTATTTTCTATATATAGGAGTAGGAAAGCTTCAGTTTTGCTAGTGTGAGAAAAACAATTCTTGGACACGTTCAATGCAAGACATGTGTTGTTCTTTTTGAAAATGTTTTTTATCGTAACCGTCACTTTTATTGACACTTTATTTAAAAAAAAATATATTTTTTAGGTTAGTGAATATGATTTTTAGGTTAGTTAAAAATATTGACACTTCTATCTACTTTGTGCAATTTTCATCTTTTTTTTATTATCTTTAACTTCTTAGTCGTTTTCTTGAATTATTTATGTTCAAAGAATCCCTAAATCTCCTACCTCTAACTAGTATAGTGGGGTTATACATTTTCTTCCATAAAGTGCTTCTTATGGTGCGCAGGAGTGATAACTACTATTATAGACAAATTCTATTAAAGGTAGATGGTCTCTCCAATCAAATTGCATCCATGTTCAAGAATACAAGCACGGAGCATGTCTTCCAATGTTTGAATGATTCTCTCATAATGACCATCCGTTTGTGGATGATATGTTGTGCTAAGGTTCAACTTAGTTCTCATAGCCTAGTGAAATGCTTTTCAAAGTCCAAATGTAAAATTCAGGTATAGGAATGGCAATGGGTACGGTAGTATAGTACCCGTGCCCGTACCCGCAGTTTAAAAAAATATCTGTACCTGTGCCCGTACCCTCGTGGGTATCAACTTTAATACCTGTACCCTTGCCCTCTGGGTACTTAAGTGCCCGTACCCATACCCATTACCCGCACTTTAACAAAAATATATCGATAAATAATTTATGATTAAATTTAAAAAAATTTCCAAATATTTTAAATCAAAATCATAAATATTACAAACCAAAATATTGTCTAACTCAAAACTTCCAAAATATATCATGATCCAACATTAGTACATTACTACAATAAATATCAAAATATCAAAAATAATGTTTTTTGAAAGAATATTCTATGAAATTGAAAATCCTCTCCGAGATATGTAAAAAAATTGATATGTGTATTATATTAGTTATTTATAATTATAAAGTCATGATTAATAATATAAAAAAAACTCTTAAATATAAAATCACAATTATTTAGTTCTTCATCAGAATCAAATATGTGTATAGGGACTAAAATTTATTTTTTCAAATTTTTTTAATTATTAAAATTATACTTTTTTTACTTATATGTTTGTAATAAAAAGGAGAGGTAGAGAGACATGAGATAATAGAGAGTGAGAGAAATAGTAGTTAGAGATTAGAAGGAGAGATAGAGATGCATAAGATAGTAGAGAGACATATGTGTATTTAGAAAAATCACGTATTTAAAAAATATTTTTTCAAACAAACATGTTTTCTTGAAAATCATTTTTATGTCTTTTATGGTTATTTTTTAGTTTAAAAAAATTATTTTTATAAAATTGTATACAAACATGTTAAAAATTATTGTACAAAAAAAATCATTTTTATAATAGTAAACAAACGGGAGTTAAAAAATCATAATTTAAAAAAGGCTAAATAGCACCCGTGATCCCTTAACTTAATTTCAGTTAACATTTTAGTCCTTTATCTTTTTTTTTTCCGATTTGGTCCTTTATTTTAATTTTAAGTCACTATTTAATTTTTTATGTTTTAAAATGTCAACAATGTTATCCTTTTTTTTTTACAAAAATTCAAAAAATTCATCAAAATTTTCAACCAAAATCCATAAAATTATTTATATTCTTCAATATAATACAAATTTCATCAAATTTGGAACTCAAATCTTCAAATAAACTCATATTTCCATTTTTAACAACATCAAATAAAGAATGAAATTTTTGTATGAGTTTATTTGAAGATTTGAGTTACGAATTTGATGAAATTTGTATTATATTAAAGAATATAATTAATTTTATGGGTTTTGGTTGAAATTTTTTATGAGTTTTTTGAATTTTTGTAAAAAAAAAGGATAATATTGTTGACATTTTAAAACATAAAAGATCAAATTATCACTTAAAATTAAAATAAAGGACCAAATCGGGAAGAAAAAAAAGATAAATAACTAAAACGTTAATTAAAATTAAGTTAAGGGACCACGGGTGATATTTAGCCTTTAAAAAATCTCTAAAAAATAATCTCTAAATTATTTAAAACAAAAATCATTTTTATTTAAGTTAAAACAAACTTACATACTAATAATAATAATAACAATAATAATAATAATAATAATAATAATAATAATATTATATGTGCGGGGCGGGGTGAGTACTATAGTCCCGTATCCGCACCCATACCCGTTCAATTTTGCGGGTAATTACCTGTCCCCATACTCATACCCATTATGCGGGTTTTTACCCTACCCATTATGGGTTTTTTATGCGGGTATCCACTGGGTCTGGGTCTAATTGCCATCCCTATTCAGATATTTGTCACAACTTTATACGAACTAAAATTTTATTTAATCTAATATTTTAAGATTAACATTCATTTTTTTTTTTAATGAGAAAAAATTTAATCATTGATATTATATATTATTTTTAAAATTATGAGAACTAAAAATATATTTAGGTCAGTATCTTTTACATTAGTACTCATATTTATAAATTTTTTATACGAACAAAATTACTATTATAATTATTGGTTTACCATCATTAAATTGTTGCCACAATAATCTTCAATCTTTAATATATTGTTAAATTATAAATATAATAATTAAAACTATGAAGACCACTTTAGCCGCCAATAAAGTTCGATAATCCCGCCTAATTGTTCTCAATTTTTCATTGAATTTATCTGTATAGTTTTAATTATTATATTTTAATTTATATTTAGTTACAATCATTAATTATTCATGTTTCATTAGAGTTTCTATTAAAGTTCATCAAACATAGATAAATTCATAACTCAAATACTGTTTATGATATCCAAATTTTGAAAAATCTTTGAAATAATAATGATAAAGACTATCGGTGTCATTTGCGAGGTTTAATTATATGTAGTCACAATCATTAGTTCTCATAGCAACTTTTAATGAAGCCTTTTTTAATGATTTTGCCTTTTTTTTTTTAATTTTCTTCTTTTCCTTTCCCTAAGTTAGGTGTACTATTGTTATTTTCTATTTTTTAATCTACTTTTAACTTAAAAAAATTATATCTATTTTTTAATCGACTTTTAACTTAAAAAAATTATCTCTGAGACAATTTTTACAATTAATGATTTATAAAAGTATAAATAGTTTATATCATTTTAAACCGTTATCTATTACTAGCATCAAAATAAACATTTTTATGTTAGTCTCTTCCTTTTTTTTTTTATTGCTCTATCATATGCTAATCAAGAATACTAATTTTTGTGTAATTTTGATTTTAAATAAAATGAGTGAATTTGGTTAAATATTATTAAAAAATTTGAACATACACATTAATACAATTGACATGTGTATGCGGTTTCACTTTTCTATTAAGTGTCAAAAGTGTCACATCAATAATTACTGCAATTAATGGATAAAAGTGATTAAAACTGAAAAGGGTATAAACTATAAGTAAAATAAGTTGTACCAAAAATCTGTCTATTTTTCTATTGTGCTAAAGTGTGTTAATCACGAATAATAATTTATTTTGTAATTTTTATTTTTATTTTAAATAAAATGAGTAAAATTGACTAAATACAAAAGTTAAATAAAAAATGAAAACCAATAGCACAAAAATAAGTTCTAATTTTAATATTTTGAGTAATTTTTATTTTGAAATATTGAATTTTAAAAATGGAATAAAAGAAAGGTATCGAGGCATAAAAGAAGATTAAAAAGGAAAAGAAAAGTAAATTGTAAGAAAAATTTCCTTGCGTTGCAGTAATTGTTTAGCTTGAGATAAAATTTAACCAAAAATTTTTAAAATACATTGAGGGATAGATTAGGGAGTAAAATAGACCACACAAAAAAAATATTGTCTTTATATAATAATAATAATAATAATAATAATAATAATGTAGATAAAATTTTATATATTTTAAAAATTGTATGAGTGCATTTAGATATCCTTCACATATCTTGTGTGTAACATAATTTACGATAACATAATAGTTTAGACTCACGTATCAAATTTAATTTGTTTATTATATTATATTTTGATTTAAATAATTTATATTTGTTTTGGGCTAGACTCGTGCTAATGTAGTTAGGTTCAACACGAATTAGATAGCATTATAAAACCTTCTCAAAGTTAAGGCAAGCCACATACGGAGATCGAATCAAAAGTAGCAATTCATCTTAATTTACTTGGACTTTCAATCATGACTACAAGATGGATGGAGAGGAAATCTAGTGATGGTGAACATGATAACTCGCCTATGCACTCCTTATGAGCCACTTGATGGCAATTATGTCATGATTACAACCACCAAATGAGGCTCACTTTCTTTTGATTATAGGGATATGTGTGTGTCATCAGAGGGACATCTGAAGATCAAATATCCCCTCTTGATTACAATGAGAATCTCCTAGAAATCCTAGAAAAAGTTACTATACAAGCCTGATTTATTATATCATAAAGGTACACACAAAATCTAACATAAAATACATGTCATTCTCTGGCAAATGCTTACTTAGTCGTTGGAGTGTGTACAGATGCATTCTCCGTCATCCGTTACTCACCGACACAATCGAGGTCAAGCTCTTGTGTTTAGTATCTCCGATATTGGATAATATTTAATCACAATTAATAATTATTCATGTTAAACTAGATGTTAAACTAGATATTATTGAAATGCTTAAGAGTAGTTGAATTTCTATGCAAGACATATGTTCCTACACTAGTGAAGATTGATCCAAAAACATGTATGGAAAGAAATTTCTCACCTTCGAAGTTGCTTTGGATGTTGGGATGGCAACAAAAATCGTATAATAAAATCCACTGTGGATACGAGACAAATAGTTTATTGGATATTCATTAGTAAAATAGATGGATATCATTGCTACACACTAGTTAATGGATATAGAAGCGGATGTAATGATATTCGTGTTCACAAATATTTGTAAATATGTTAACAAATCAATAAAATTATTAAATTTTATTAATGTATTAATACTTTTTTATGATTAAATTTTGTTATACATTTTAATTAAGTGTTAGTATTTTAATACTTTTATATATTACTATTTTTTTGACAAAAGAGGAAAAAAATTGTACATAATTAAAAAGAAATTGTACATAATTATTTTTTTAATTAAAATATGATATACACCCGTTTATTCGATACCACACAAATATTACCTTGGATACCCATTCTATGCCTATTTGTATGTGCACGTCCAAAAAAAACACTACTAATTGAATTTTGTGAGACTTTGTGTCTATAGAACACTTTATGATATTCGTAAATTCATTTTCAAAAATAAATTTAATTATAATTTTTGTCATTTTATTTTTATCAATTTGTAAAATTAATTTTTATATTTTAAAAATTGACAGTTTTGGTTACTCTCTCAAATTTTTAAACTAAAAAAATGATAATTTGATGTATTTTAAATAACGTGAGACACAATTCTATGATATAAAATTATTTAAATGCATTAATTATTCATATAATGTTAATTAAATTACAAATATGAAAAACTTATGAAGTTGAAAGTCAAATTTTATGGTATTTTATTCTAATTTTCTGATTGTTAATCATTATATGACACGTTATATAAAATACGTTAAATCGTTATTTTTTAGTTCAAATATATGAAAAATGGACTAAAATTATCGGCTTTTAAAATAAAGAGATCAATTTTGTAAATCAGTAAAAATAAGGATGACTAAATTGAATTTAAGCAATTAGTAAAAAAGAAAGTAAAATATTTTAGAAGCAAAGGTGTGAAAAGTAATTCCCAATGTGGCATGCCATTTTCAATCGATTTTGGGTCGGGCCTAAAGATAGAAGCCCATAGGTTAAATATGTAAAACCTAACTCTGAAATTTATAAGGTTATTATAGGGTTACGAGTGCAGCTTCAACCCAAACACCTGCAGAGAATAATATCGCGACGCAGCCATGGGAAGGAGTAAGAATAATATCTTCTTTTTGCTAAATAATTATTTTTCATTTCGTTTCTGTTCTATTACGTTGAATTCTGTGGTTGATTCATCTTTAAGTTGAAGTTGTTTAGGCTTGTTTCTGAAAACTTGTGTTTATATTTTTTCTTATGAACTCGTTGAATCCCGTGTTTATACTTGTGTTTCTGAAGTTTATGAGGTTGTTTACACGTTGATTTGTGGTTGTTGCGAATTGAATGCAAATATTAGTGGTTAATTGGTTGCCGATCTAAGATTTTGTTTTAGTTGTTTAAAATTACTTGAGATTGACGATTTTTGGGATTTCTTCAGAAATGATTTGATTTTGAACGATACTTTTTAATCAAATGTCTGTAAAGCTTGTCTTGCTCAGTGGTATATTTGTAATGGACGGACATTGCGGACAGTAAATAATGATTTTCACAATTAACAAAAAAAATCGTTAGAATGAAGGCTCTATTTTGCATATTGGTGGATTCAGTGACCTTAAATGAAGTTCATCTGCATATATTCCAAATGATAAAAATTAGGTTTTTTTTCAGACTATAAAAACTACTTTTTTCATGTTTAAAGTTTGACTACTGCTTTTTTATTCAATTGTGGCTGTTATATCAATTATTGATGGTTTCAAGAATTTGACCATTCTTTATGCTGTTATGTGCTCATTCAAAACCCACTCGATTTTATCCTGTGGTGGTTCTGTTAAATTAATACTTTTTTGTGCCATTATATGTTACGCCGAGTGCATTTTGATTTTTGGACTTCCTATTGGTCATATTGTATCCATTATACGGAGTCCCTTGTAAATGATTATTATTCTGTCTGAAATTGCAATCTGATGTTTTGTTGTGCTTTCTTATAATTATGGTTTTGAATGTACTGGTTAAGTTTTTGTCTGTTCTACTATTGGTGTGATGTTAACAGTGAATTGTGTTTGATTTAGGACCCGCCAGGTGTTACCGACAAATTAAAAACAAGCCATACCCTAAGTCACGGTTTTGCCGTGGTGTTCCTGATCCCAAGATTAGAATTTATGATGTTGGTATGAAGAAGAAGGGAGTTGATGAGTTTCCCTTCTGTGTTCATCTGGTTAGTTGGGAGAAGGAAAATGTTTCAAGTGAGGCACTTGAAGCTGCTAGAATTGCTTGCAACAAGTATATGTCAAAATTTGCCGGAAAGGATACATTCCACTTGAGAGTCAGGGTACATCCATTCCATGTTCTCAGGATTAACAAGATGCTTTCATGTGCTGGAGCTGATAGGCTTCAGACAGGTATGAGAGGTGCTTTTGGAAAGCCACAGGGAACTTGTGCTAGAGTTGCCATTGGGCAGGTCCTTCTTTCAGTCCGATGCAAGGACAGCAATAGCCATCATGCACAGGAGGCCCTTCGTCGTGCCAAGTTTAAGTTTCCCGGGCGTCAAAAGATCATCGTCAGTAGGAAGTGGTATGTATTTCTTCACCTAGTTTCATCTCCACAATATTGCAATTTGATGTTGAATACTGATTCATATCCATTATAGATTTGAATCTACTTAGGCTTTTTCTTGCTCCATGACTCTTGTTATTGTTGTTTTAAATGTTTGTTCAGGGGATTCACTAAGTTTAGCCGTACCGACTATCTTAAGTACAAGTCAGAGAACAGGATCATGCCTGATGGTGTGAATGCAAAGGTATTGCGAAGCTACATGTGCATGGAATTTAATGTTATTGAAACATGTGCATACATATAGGTTCTGTCATGTTGAGCACATTTATTGTTTGTTAACATCGATTGTGATTGTGATTGTGATTGTGATTGTGATTGTGATTGTGATTGTGATTGTGATTGTGATAATAGTTAGGAATGAATGGAGGCATATTTCTGTTTTCTGAATGAAATGTGTTTTGTGTATTCAATCAGTTTTTCTTCATGTAATTGTGTATGAAATTGCACTTTCAACTAACAAGTTTCTTTGTGGTTTTTCAGCTTCTTGGGTGCCATGGACCATTGGCTAACCGTCAACCAGGAAGAGCTTTTTTGAATGCCAGTGTTAATGCTTAGGCTTGTCTTTACAATGGAATATTAGAGTTTGGGTCGGATTTGTTTTGAAAGAGTGAGTTTGAATTTTATGTTGCCCGCAAATTATATTATAATAATACTGAGCTGCGCTAATTTCCTTTTTGCAAACCACCCTGAATGGATAATTAATGTTATATTTTGATACTGTTTACTGTTGCTCCATTTTAGTAATTGATTTTTGAGGATACTTCAACACACTCGTTATAATTGTTGATTCATGGTTTAAAAGGTTCACATTGGTCCTGTAAATTGATCACTTTATATATAGTAGTGTTTTTCAACAATCACCAAAAAATAGTGTTCAGATAGTTACAAATGTTGTAAGTGTAATTGGTTATCCTCAATCAGCATATTCAGTTTATGTTAGTTCTAGCAGCTTTTCCTACTTTTTTTACGACAAGCCTTTTCCTATAAATAAGGCATTGTGCATTTAGAAAGTGCACAATTACATCGCTCAGAAACTCCATCACCAGAGAAGTACTTTATTTTCTCCTTCAAATCTCCTTCTCTCGATATCTCTTTAGTTCTCAAACTCTAATAAGTAATAACCACTACTTAGGAATTGTTGGAGTGCCATATATTTTGAAGCAGATTCAAGCGATATTGGGACATTTTGATTAATATTTTAAAAAAGTGAATTTGATTTTATATTTAAAAAAATTATTTTTATGAAAATTTATTTAAAAGTAGAAGTTTTTTAAATTTGTTTGTTATTAATTAAAAATAATAATTTTGACATTTAATAACTTAGATATCCATTACTAGAGATTTTAAAATGATAAAAATTACATTTTTTAAGTGTATATTTTAATAATAATTTTTATAAAATTTCTCAAAATAGTTATTCAAAATTATATTTTAAAATAAATTATTTAAATTAATTTTTTTTAAAACTATATTATTTTATAAAAAATATTATAAAAATCACTCTCTTTGATCTTTTGACTTCCTTGCTATTCATTGGCTTGTCCGAATGAGAAAAACCTCGTGAACTCTGCTTGGTTGATGATGCATTATGTTTGCTTGAAAAAGAGGCACTATTGAAGTAGACCTGTGGTTGTCTTGAGATGTTAATTTTAATTTATATTCATAAATAAAAAATAAATTCAATTCCAATGTCAGTTTGTAACTTTATTTTTGTCTTGTGATATTTGTTCGGAAGGTTTTCTTCTGCCATCCTGGCTGGGCAAAATGACTGGTTAGGCCATTTATTTGTCAATGAATACTTCAATGGGCCAGTGTTTATGAAATAAAATGTTACATTCAATCATATTATATATAATAATAAAGTCTTCTAAAATTATACTATTTCTTAAAATATCTCCATAAAATATTTATATAATATAATTTTATTAAAGTTGATGTATAATTTTTATCACTTTTGATGCATTGGAATTGCTCCTCCTTTAAATAGAAGTCGCTTTAGAAATTAGTTTTTTTATTTAAATTTTACCTTAATGTGTACTCTACTCTAACTCATTATACTACACTATGCTATGTATTTATAACGATGCCAATGGTTAATAGGGATTTTATTTATTTATAAAATTACTAGTCACATTCATTTATTTATTATTTTAATGTGTGAAAAAAAAAATCTTAACGACTTTCATTTTAGTATGTCTTAAAAATAATGGTATTGGTATTCATTCCATATTTTCTGAGTCTTACTTCTAACTTCTTGGTGGTAGTGTTGGTGTTCTTGTAAGAGTGCCTAGTCAAGAAGTTGGCTCAATAGCATTCCATGAGTATTCTACTAAGGATGATATCAGAGCAGCAGGACCTCTTGGTGTTCTTGCAAACATATGACACTTACAAAAGGTGGGTTTGATGGTTTGTGTATTAGGCATGGAGATGAAGCGGCTCATAATATGCTTCTAGTGGATAGACATGATATATTACAATTGATTGAAGATAGCTTGAAAGCATTTATTAACAAAATTTATATCAACACGGTGTATCTTCTTCTTAGAGTTACAAAAATAGAAATAACTTTATAGTCAATTATTCTCAACTTAGATTGCTTGTGATATATGAACTCCTAAGAAATTTTTCAATAAGTGTGTGAAGTAGCATGAAACATATTAAAAGGATTCACATTGATTTGTGGACAAACTCATTAAATCATAAATGTTACACGAGATGTTACATTGAACATGTGCGGAGAACCATAGAAGTACTACTAAGGAGGATCAACTAAATAGAGGTTAGTTCAATAGTTAAATAGAGGAGAATAACAAGTATAGTTGAAACAATTTAGTGTAACCAATTTAAGGTTGGCCTCGTAAATTGAAATCGGACTTATAATTCAAGGTTGGTTTGGTGATTAGATTGACTTAGTCAAAATATTTAATGGTCAAGGAGTTACTTCACAAACCAAACAAGCAGACTTAAAATTCAATCTAGCAAACGGGTGACGAATTTGATGTCAAAATAAATCAAAATGTTTAATTTTCGGATTTAACCAAATTGATAAGCAGACCATTAGAATCTTGCATTTTAATTCCACCTTTTACACGGTTTTACATGTGAACTAATTAATGGTGTACAATGCACACATTTTACTATTTAAAATGTTCATTGCAGTCTGAGTTCTGTTATAACTTATAACGAGGGAAATGTAGCGTAATTCATCAGGACGGAAAGGAGTTACAATTATATTAAAAGTTTCATAGCAGAAAAATATGAAGCAAATTTCCCAAATCAACATTGAGGAAAGCATTCTTTGAAGTTGATGCTTGATGGCTTAGATCTATTATTGAGGAGCTCATGTAGACATTTTCTCTTTTACTGGGAAAGGTTTTTTTCGTATGGCATATTGTACCAACAAAGTTACCAAAACATCTAGGTTAATATTGTATGGTTTTCTTTGGAGAGAATAAAGTTAGAGTAATTTCATAAATTATAAGAAAATATCCATCCATCACTTGAGCTCTTAATATTGTCATTAAGGAGTTTAGAACATGATTAACAACTCAAATGATGGCACAAAAAGGAAAAGAAAACAGCATTTATAATACCTCCATTCCTTTTTAATTGTCATTTTAAAATTGTTAACACAAATCAATGAATAAGTAGGGATAATTTTGACAACATTTAATATTACTTTAAAATTTGAAAACAAAAAATAAAAAAGAAACAAATTTTCTGAATAAGTTACACTTAAGGAATGGAGGAAGTAATTAAATTCATCTTCCAACATAAATCCCCTTCTTTTGAATGTATCTTACTAGTAATTCTTAAGCCCAATCCTTGCAAACTGGCAAGTGAAATACACACATATGGTACAAAAGGCCCTTGTATTTTCTTGTTGTTCAATGTATGATTAGTAATTGGAGTGTTGGGTGTAATAAATTCTAGATGTAAAAAAAATCAACAGATTTGTTTGTACATAATTCCCATGACAAAAATAGAAACTAAACTGATAAATATCTCACACCAGATTTTAGCGTTTGGGATTTTAAATTGCTAGTCTTGTGTTCCTTCCCACCTGCCAAATCAGTAACTATGAAGTTATTGAAGTATTAATAAATGCATAACCACAAAATATATTAATACATGAAAAGCATTAAAACAGTTGAAAACATTTTATGCTCTCCTGCAGGGTGTCTAATACTATTATTAACATTTGTACATGAAGAAAACATGTCATCAGAACTTGAAATGGGAAGTGAAAATCGCAGATGCAATCCAACGAATAACCTATATATCACCAGCCAGTTTTGAGTCCCATCGGTTATAATTTGGAATATATTTAAATGCCAAACAAGGCGCTTCAACACAACTGAGTTCAAAGGGACCAAACTCAAACCACAGCAGAACCTTCACGAAAGGAAATCGGCCAATTTTACCTGCTACTGTCCAGAATTTCCCAAAAGTCGCTCAACCGCTGCATGAACATTCCCTGATGTTGCAATAAGAGCCCTTATGTTCTCTTGCGTGTCAAAGAATCCCATCTCTTGAAGCTGGGAAAGTTGGGTAGCATACAGTTGCTCTGGTGGCTCTGGGATGACATACAAATCAAGGAGAGAGCAGGATAACAATTAGTTAGAATTGTAAAGACATCAATAATGAAGTATAAAATGCACATAGAAAATTACAAAACAATAACAATCCTAACCATTTGATCTGTTTGGATTAGCTAGGCTACCAGCTCCAAGTCCACCAAACATACTTGATAACATCTCCAGCCCCAAGTTGTTAACAGATCCTAGTAACAGAAACAAACCAAAGCAATTACAAAAAATACGTCAAATTTTTGAATGTGCAATCAAATGGCAATTACATCAGCCAGCTGCCACCTCAAATCTCCCCCATCATTGCAATTCTATAGATGTATGGGACATTCAAAAGCAAGGTTGGCCCAATATCAGTGTTCACAAAAACCATGGCAGCATGGTGTTGGGGTATTTGACAAGCCACCATATGTTTCCTATGGTGTGGCGGGCTATGGTGATGGCCATTAAAATGACACCCACAGGAATGGCAGATGGGAGGAAGAGGAAAAAAAGAAACAGAGATGGGACCATGACCCTACCCGTTTTGGCATCAGTACCCCTGAAAGTAAATCCTAGAAAAATGGCAGGAGAGAAGAGGAGGCCTAAAGCTTTGGCTTTATTGGCCTTACCGTTCGGTTGGCCATGTAAATGGTATCACATGTATAAATGGATACTGGGGATCCAGTTTAGAGCAGCTAAAATTTGGTTAGGAAGATGTTAAGGCACTGCCCTGCCTCAAGGGCCACATAATTTAAACATCAAGATAAAGCTATACGATTTATTATCCACCTAATGAAGAGTAAGGACTTAGCTACAATCTCATGAAAAACCTCATAGTAGACAAATTTTCACCATATAGATGCAGAGAACAAGTAGAACTGTATAAGAGGACACACATTCACATATTTAAATGTTCCACTGATCCAAAACATTATAATTCACATAAATTCAAGTTTGGATTGGTGATCTTAAGAGATGGTCAAGCAATTTGACGTGCCAATGCAAAACAGCAGTGAAATATTCCAAACAGACAAATGGAGCTTAGTTCTAAGAACAGAAACCATAAAAGGATGCAGAGTTAAATGGCATACCAGTGCCTCCACCTGCTTGGCCTGGTTCCCTGCACAAAGTGAACAAAATAAACTCAAAAGGGGCGTCAAAAGTCAAACTTTACTACTTACTGAGTCACAAGGTAGACTTTCCATTAAAATATTATGCATTGGACGGAGGTGTTGGAGAAAGTTTAGGGTGACAAAAGGATCACCGCAATGAAAATCACCAACTCAATTAGGACTTATAGCAGGATTTGAATGAAGGAACCCTGGGTTTAATGCCAACTGATGTAGATGTCGTCAGAAAAAGGTCATTCAGGTGAGCCGTACCCCTATTGTCCATCTATGTAGACCCAGACCCCAATAGTACATCTTTTTGTGGACAGATAAACATACATCTATCAAGGATTTTATTCCACAAAATTGAAAAAACTTGTTTTACAAAACATCATGTCAGACAATCATGATAGGCAAAAAGAAACAAGCTACAGCAATGAATATTTCCAAAAAAGCTATAACCAAAAAGAAGAGGAGGCAAGAAAGCTCATCCCACCTATATAGTATCAAAATGGAGGCGAGAGAGCAAAAAAGTTGGGTTTAGTTATTCTAGACCATACATATACATAGATGGCCAAGAATCAAGAGTGATTTTGCTCAAAATAAATATAGAGCATCCATGAGAAATCAAATGGTAAAGATTAGCTCTTCCCACACAACTACATGAGAGATGGGGTAGTGTCACAGGTCAAATGAAATAAGAAAAAACACTCAAATATGGACCCAGAATGCTGACATTTTTTCTCAAGCCATACCCAAGAAACATCAAACCCTTCAAGTCCTAAGACCCCCTTTATTTTATTTTTTATAGAAATGGTACATACCCATGCATACCAGTACCTAGTACTTACCAGGTACCGAGCACCAACAATTTTGGCATATCCATGTTTCATAGTATATAATTAAGATATATGATCAATACAATTGAACATTAAAGTATAAGTATAAATAAAGAAAGCAAAAGTTAATGATTGTGAGAATAAGAATATCAGGATTGCTTCATTACTTACTGTGTTGATTGCTGCTGACCAAGCTGAGACATAAGAGCTTGCTGCATAGACAAGAGTTGCTGCCATAGTTGATATACACAAGAGTTAATTTATCTAGGCACAAAATAACACAAACTCTTTATCATTATTTCTTCATCAAAATTTAAATCCAATTGTCTAAGACAAACACATCAAAATTTAATCACAAATTGTCAAAGTCGATTAATTCCCAAATGCTCAGCTAGGAGGCCATTATCCAACCCCTTAGCTCAAATTCATCAAAATACAAGAGTATTCTAATTCTGTCTACCTGCATTGTCTCGGGGGACGAAAACATGCGAAGAAACTCGGGGTTTTGCATCACTTCTCTCATTGAATTTAGATCAGGCATCCCACGCTGATCAGTATTCATACCAAGAATCTAAAAGAAAATAAGACGTTAGAGAGATCATTTCAAAAACATCCACAACACATAGGCTCAGGAAGTAAATACCTGATTCATTGTTTGTGGATTGGAAAGGATACTTTGCATCATTTGTGAAATAGCTGGATTTTGCATTAATTGGGTCAATGAAGCAGGATCTGGCATACCGCCCAACATGCCTTCGAGATCTGGCATACCAAGCCCGCCTAAGCCAGCGGGCGTCTGCTGCCGAGCTTCCCCACCAGCAGCTGGCCTCCTGGCATTAGTTTGGGCACCTCCAGCTAAAATACACAGCATGCATTAGCCCGGTATTAGTTGTACACCAGTAAAAAATGTAGCTACTAGCTAAAATAAAAGCTTTAGAATATAACAAATAAATTGAAACAGCACGTGACAAAAGGGGACAGGGGCATTTAGTTGCTTGATTTTGATTAAGAGATAATGACAGTATGAGTACTTACTTCCAGCAGATGACCAAGGATTTGGAAGCGGGTTAGTATTGGGTACAGGGGATGTTGCTTCAGAATTAGTAGTTGAGGGATTGGTCGATTGACTCCTCGTTTGGCCACCTTGAGTCCCCAAAATTCTGGTGCTGTCATTTCCTGCATTACCAGCCATTGTGGTGGCATTTAAAAATGGTTCCTGAACATTTTCATACATGCGCCTCAGCATGTTGAACCCCTCGGGAGATGATTCAATGTTGCTCATAGCTCTGTCTGTATTCCTCATCATTTCACGCATGATCTCAGGGTTCCTTGTAGCCTCAAGTGTCTGGCGAAGTGTGCTGGGATCATTAAGTATGTGTGCCAGCTCAGGGTTTCTATCCATGAGCTCTTGCATCTGTGGATTGCTCATTAGAAGATTGCGCACTATCTCAGGATTATTTAATAAATTTTGCATGGCAGGTGAGTTCATTATTTCTCTCACTAAATTAGGATTTGACAAAAGTGGTTGCTGCAGTTGTTCAAGATCTGGAGGGCCCGCTCCAAATAAGCCACCAAGGCCACCTCCTCCCATCCCATTGATACCTAGTCCTGGAAACAGTGAAGCTCCAAGCCCAGGTCCTCCTAATCCTCCACCCTCATTAGCACCAGCACCTCTAGCATTTGTAGTTGTGGTATTTGCACCACCACTGGTATTAGTCCCACCAGTTGTATTGGCAGGTGTAAAACCACGAACCAAATGAACAGTGTGATCTGCCTCCAAACCTATATAAATAAATCCAAATACAAAAGAAAGTTATATCCAGTCATACAGGAAATATTCTCTAAAACAATAAAGAGTTTTTATGTGAAGAAATCCTCACAGCATAAAAAATTATTTTAATTGCTATTTCTATTTTCACTCAAAAAATACCATACAAATGACAAACCCATGTTTGGTTAGAAGGGAGTGAAGGGGAGGGGATGGATTATTTTAAATTTAAGTTGTTTGGTTCAATTATTTGGAGAGGAACAAATTCCCTCTTAGACCTCATTTTGCTCCCCCTCCATTTAGGGATAATTTGGAGGGGAGGGAAGGGGACCAAAATAACTTATAAACCATAAAAAATCCCTCCCCCTCCCCTTGAAACAAACATAAATTTAATTAAAATTCCCCCTCCTCTCCTCTCCCTTGAACCAAACAGACCTAAATCCAAATAGTTCTTAAAGAAAATTCCACCTTCCATGGATTGTAAACAAAGTAATCCTAGACCATTGTTAATCTTAATCCATACAAATGCAAACAAAGGGATTATCGCACGCCATACAAAAATTGAGATAAATTATTACAAGAACCGAAGAGAACCAAAAATGATAAACACATATCATCTAAAACAAAACCAATCCAATAAAAAAAATCACACAAATGTATATTTGATTTTTTACGATTATTATAAAAATTGAACATAAAAAACAAAACTCGAATAAAAAAACATCGAATCGCACCAAATAACAAGTCAAAGCGAATAAATATATAAAGGATTGGAAGATCGGGTGTTATACCGTAGCTTTGCAAGGTTTGATCGTCCTTGAGGATCCGACCTTTATAAATCAGACGCTGTTGTTCAGCAGAGATATCGCAATTCTGAGCGACAACGTCCTTAAAGGATCCAACGGTGGAATCGAGGCTAATCTGAACGGAAAACTTGGAACCATTGGAACAGCGAATGTTGATCTTAACTCCTTCGGTGGTTTTTGGCTCCGTCACAGTTTCAGCGGTTGCGTCACCTCCCATGGCGTTCTTGGTGGGAGGGAAATATCTGGTACTGATAGTTGTGAATTGAATGCGTGGATCGAATTGAAGGAGAAATGGATCGAAACCCTAACCCTAGAACGATTGGAAATGAAATCGGGAGCGTGCGAATTTTGGAAGGAAATGGAAACTGGGAATTTGAGAGATAAAATGAGAAATAATGACGGAAAAAATAATAAGAAATAAAATACCTGAGCTCTTTGCTTGTGAAATAAAAATAATAAATAATAAATAAAAATAGGGGAGAGAGATAAAGAGAGAGGAGAGAGAGAGGCTATGCTTCTTAACCCACCTAAGCAGGGAAAGAATTGATGTTGGGCATTTTGTAGGAAAACTAGATCTACGTGCTCAACCTGCGCGTGGCTAAAGATGGCAGCGTTTCCCTTATCTTCCTTTCGTCAAGGACCACGCGGGATGAGATCGAACCTGGCACGCTCTTTGTAATGCGCGTGAGGTTTTTCCTCTGTTTGGTTGTTCTTATTATTTTTTATTTTTCTTGGACTGTCAATAAATATGATAAATAATATATAAACAAATAAAAATAAATATTCAAAAAATAAATATTCAAAAAATAAATAATGAGTGTGACTAAGCTTTTTTAATACAGTAGCAACCTGCACCACATGAGAAGCGTGATGGTAGTGAAAAATTAGAGAACCTAAGCTTGAATTCCATTCCATATTTACAAGCACTACATTCCATGTTTACAAGCACATTTGTACACCAATGAACTTCTCGATAAATACGAAAAATTCTCATAGTCTCCTAAATGTGAAAAATCTTCAAATTTAAATCACTGGTCTCCACTCAATAGTACTATAAATTACTTTATAATCAATTTAAACTTCAAACTCATAACATATTATCTTATGGTTATGTACAAACTTTCATAAAAGGCTTCACAATTTCCTTCACAATTTCGCTATATATATATATATATATATATATATATGCGACAAGTGACTTACATGTTTAGTAAAAAATTTCACCACTTTTATTAGGTCTCTTTTTTTTATTTTTTTGAAGTACAACCTTTTTTTCTCTTAGACTTCTCATCCTTATTCTTTCTATTATTTTGTGACACTGACATGTCACATTCCTTCCATCGAACTTACTCAAATTCTATAATATTTCATCATTCAATAGTATTTTATCATCTAATCTTTTGAGCCTATAATTCAAAGCATTGTCATCACTAACATCATAAGATTAGGTCTCACAATGTTCATCTTCTTTAGGCTGGGCTTCAACACTTATCTCACCTTCAATTTGGGTCTCAATAGATTCATTTCCTTTAAAATGTATGTCATCTCTAGGTTGTGCCTCAACAACCTCAAGTAGGGTCTCAATAAGTTTAGTTTTGATCTCGCCATGTTCAGTTTGGCTCGTCCCAACATCATCCTCAAAGTGTTGGAATATCTACAATTTCAATTTATGGTTGAAAGATTCGATGGAATAGACATAAGTGCACCTTTCTTTTAGTCTTAACTCAATTTATCATTTTATGACTCCAAAGTCATATGTCAAAAACTCATACTAAATTTGAGCAATACTAGAATATTTTATATCATTTACAAGGCTCAATTTCAAAAAAAAAATAACTTCACATATTAGCATCACACTTTCGTTTAAATATATCTTAGTTGTTGAATGCGAGTCACTACATAGGTGGAATTTTATAAGCTCCTTTAGGCCTGGCTAGCCCGTAGAGTCTTAGGCTTTTTCCCACTTTCCCTGACGCAAGGTCGGGGTCGTTACGAATAGGACACATATACACCAAACCTTTGAAGGATGAGGTTCCAGTTTGCCATTCCTATTATTTATAAGCTTCCAGTCTCCTCAGAAGTCCGCTCTTCTATCTTCGCAGAATTCACCCGGCTCTCTTACTCACCTTCGCGTCTAGGGCATGATGTCTTTAATTTAAGATGATTCAATTGGTCAATCGTCTTGTTATTCTCAATCAATTCTTCTGGGCCTCTCTACGGGATTGGAAGAAGGAGTTTTCACCCCAATGAGTTAGAGTTCCTCCGAACCGTGTAATTCTCGAAGTATGGCACAACACTCTGTCGAAAACACGAGGCAGGAGTGCGTCGAAGCATGAATTGACCTAGCGACGTGAACCTTGGGTGAGGTGCAGTGCACTAGCGAGCGACTTCCTTCCCCAAAACAAAAAAAAGAATGCCGCTATCATTATCATGCGCGAAGCTAAGCTTGATAGGAGCCCGAGCTAAGAGAATAGAGCAAACTCGACGTCACAAAACCAGGGATAGATCGCTCAAGGGAGCAACTCGAGATAGATGCAAGATTCTTTCTCCAGCCCTTCACTTAGAATAGAAAGAAAAGTCCATTTTTCAGCACGCACTAATTCCTAAGTTTTTTCGGTCGAATAGCCTTCTTGTGTGACCTTCCACGGGGTGGCAAGCTTTAGAGAATAGGGGCGAGGTCCCCATACTACAAAAGGCCGTAAGCAGTGGCTCGACGGAGATGGTTCGAATCAAGCGAAACCAAAGGCATTCGTTGGCACCCGAGATGCTAAGGATCGAAGACTTTTGGGATATGGAATAGTACTTTCTGTTTGTGCCCCTTTTTACGACCAAGTCACAATGGCAAGTATCTATATGGGGATGCGCTGCTGTGGTGACGGATGCGATGTGAGGACATGCTGGAGGGCCGTTTCGAGATCAACGCCTGGCCTGGGATGGGAGGAACTAAATAGGGAGCTCAAGGAAAGGAGCAGTTCCTGCCTAGGAACGTTGTATGGCTTGCACGAGAGTCCCTGATGCGAGCCGGCACTGTTCGAGAAAATCAAAGCAGACCACGGGGGACTGACCCGAGCTATAGACAAAGAAGGACTTTGATAGATAGAATAAGGCACTAAGACATCAAAAAGAGGGCTACTTCACTATGAATGGTAACATATGAATTGAAACTAATGCGACGGGTGTCAATTACCAAAAACGACTCGACCACTAACTCAGTCCCGCGGGACATTTCTAACACAAGGCCGAAGATGGATGCGAAGAATATTTTACTCTCGAACCATCACACGGATTCCAACCCAACTGCCCATGATATAGTAAGAACGGAATGGAAAGGCAAAAAAACTATTCTATATGCAGACGTGAAAGCTCTATCGATAGAAGCATTCATTCTAGCCTATCTTTTTTTTTAGAGAGGAACGATTCCCTCGTCTGAGAACCGCCATTCACGCACTATTCCTCCCCACTAAAAAGAGCGATTGATAATCTCGATAACCTAAAAAAAATGCAGAAGTGAGCGTACCCCAAAGCTATCCTCTCTTCCCCTTTTTTAGCTTTAGCCAACCCCATTTGTTTTCACCTTGAATTGGTCAAAGCCAAAAATCTGACAAATAGAAGGAAGAGAGATCAGAAAGATAGGCGGACAACTTGACTATAGTATAGGTCGGATGTTTCCGTGAGCAGTAAGCAGCAGATCTCCCCTTATTGATTTAATTTTTAATGGTGGCCGCTTGTGAATTCTTTCAAGGCAAGGGGCGGCCTGATTCGACATTGTTGTTTACTCTGATCCGGTCGAGGTGGTTTTCGTTTACCAGCGCGTAGGCGGTCTAAGTTCCTATGACCGAGTCTTTCTGGCCCTGTGAACATCTTTTCTTAATGTATTAAAGAGGGCCTCTCTAACCGGTGAAAAGTGGTAGGTGTCCACTAACGGCCATTCCTGGCTCGGCTCTGATAACGCAATTCCGGAAGGAGTCAGTAGTTGGGCACTGGATCCCTTCGGACCTGGAGAATGCGTGACGCTGGGTTGGGGTTTGGTGAACCAACTGGTCGCTCCTCTAGTTGAAGTCTCGGGCCCCTTTTTCTTTCGTTGCCTAGGTTACACCTTCGGAATACCCCATAAGGGAATTTCTCTCTATTTCCCTCAATCTTCACTTTACGCCACGCCGACTCTCCTTTCGTCATAAGGCGTGGAATTAGACCAAGGGGAATCTCCGTAGGAACTAGTCCCTCAGATTTCGCACGTAGGAGATCGAGACACAGCCCCAGGGCTTTGAGGAAAGATGTAGATCGATCGCCTCAGATAGACAACTACATAGAGGGTCTCTACAAGTCTATATATTCTTTTATATTTCGTTCCCCCCGTAAGATCACCAATGAGGTCTGCAAGTTTAACATCTAAGTAATACCCGATCCGATAGTTTACGATATATATTTAACAACAACATTCTAAGCTAAGAAAGGAGATTTTTAGATATCGGTAGTTGTCCGGTCGTACCCAAACAGTAAGATTCCAGAGGAAAATGCACCTAAGATCAAATATTTCGAGCCGGCTTCCGTGGAAAATTCAGACTTTCTTTTTGATGCTGCCATCACATAAAAACATAAACTTTGAGGCTCAATAGCTAAATACATGGCAATTGAATCATGAGCCGAGATCATAAAGAGCATACTGCGAGTAGGAAGTGGAATTAATACAATGAATTCAAAAGCATCAAACCTCTCTTGTTCAGAAGAATCGAAACACATCGAAATGGTACCAGCCGTACTTAATAATAGAAGGATTTGGCAGAAATATGTAAAATTGTCCCTCCTAAAAAGATTATTCCGGAATACATGGGCAATAGTTAGGAGAGGTGCGCCAGCGGCGAGCAGAAGCAAGGTTATTAGATACCTCAGGAAAGCCCGGCCAGAACCACACGTGCAAGTTTCCCTGCACGTGGCTCGTCCGTGATAACTTATTCGGATTTGCGCGAACTAGCGGACCGATCACTAAGTGGGGATGCTCCCTCCAGCATGAGCGAACCTTTTCGAAACAGGTTAGGAATGGGCGTCACTACCCAACCAGGTTCTATTGATTATGTCCTCTTCCCCCTTGTCTTGGGGCGTCTTTGGCTTTACGAGAGAAAGCCCGCCAAAAAAGTATTTATCTTCTCGTCCTGGAGAATATTCCGGTGCGTCCACAGAAGTGGAAATCGCAATGCATCTTGCTCAGCAGGCGTAGCTTGGAGTGGGAGTGTAGCGTGGGTAAGGTAAGTGGCCACCAGAGAGGAAGCCGGCCTATTAAGCGCAGCTAAGCTAATATGCGCCGGAGAAAGCCAGGTGCCGGAGGTAAGCTTTATTCTTTTCATGGATTCCCCATAACGAATAGGCTAGCTCTATCTCTCAATTGCCTATCCTGTGCTCGAGAAGGTCCCCCAGTTCCTCGGCAGCACCTCGAGGTGCATTTAGTTGTCTTACATGAGACTCGGGGTATTCCTCACTCCATGGCACCTTTCGCTCGTCCATTCCGCCCGCCCGTCCAGACGCGGCGCCTTTTTTCATTATCATCTACCGCCCTTTCTTTCCTCCCGACTATTCACGCATGAAGATCGTCGTATGTATGCTCGACTTCGGTTGCCGGTGCGTGTAGGTAGGAGTACATTATGGCAGGATCAGTCACCCGAGCAAACCAACCCTCATCCAAGAAGAATTGTGCTATGCCCTCCTGATCCCTATAAAGCGAAAGAGCTGCCTGGTGATCCCTAGGTTGCAGCACGTCCGGTCGTTAACTCCTCGCGCCGCTGCCGCCGTTTCTAGGACCGACTGACGCCTCACCTGCACAGGTACCTACGTAGTGTAGTGTCGGTCGCACATTCAACATAGCGTTCGGACTCATGTGCCTTCCAGAACCTGGGGTATTCGAGCCAGCTGCGTATGATTAGCCAGCCTTGCGGCTGCAAAAGGATTAGACATCCTCCCATGCTACGGTTCCCTACGGTCCGAACCCGGTGCCGCATTAGGTTAGGGAGCTGGGCTTTTTTCGCTCCTCTCACATTCATTCGTTCGAGCTGCTTCGCTCCTCCGCATCCCAAAGCGCGCTGCCCTCCTAGGCGCGAAACACTAAGTAATCCAAGCCAACCCACATTACTGACTAACGGTGGATAATCATATTTCTTAGAGGTACTAAATACAACTCCATGAATGAGCAAAATGGAGGTTGAATTAATGATAAAGATCTCTGGGGAAACCGCTAAAAAAAGATTGAACATGTGGGAGGATCCGAACTAATTCAGTTTTCATTTCCCCCGTCTTTTTGTAATCGACTCTATAGCTTCTTCAATAAACGCTGGTTCTTCGATCAAGTTTTGAATGACTTTCTAGTCAGATCGTTCCTGCGTTTCGGATATGAAGTAGCATTCGAAGCTTTAGACAAAGGTGCTATTGAGATATTGGGCCCTTATGGTATATCGTACACATTCCGACGATTGGCCGAGCGGATAAGTCAACTTCAAAGTGGATTTGTTGTGTGAAGAGTGTGTTATGACCCGTGGCCGCCTGCCTGGTCTGGTGGGGTCCTCCGTTGTGGGTAAACGGGAAACCCGACTCTATGAACCCGAGGAAAGGTTGCACAGCAGTAGTAGGGGCGTGAAGACCGGAGCTTTTTGTAGTGCTAGCAGGAATGCAAGTGAATGAATCCCATCCCCTAGCGAGTGAAGTGCTTATGCCCCTTTAGATTAGAGATAGGGGCGCGCTAGCGTTATAATAATAATAGAAAGGTTAGGGGGCTGAGAAAAGCTTGCTGTCTACTTCTCTTCACTGCCCCGTTCTGTAACTTCCCTTCTTTAGTCCGTCCACGAGGCTATAAAAAGAGAGAGAGGGGCGGCTATATAGCGGGAGTCGTTTCGGTTGTATGCCACGAGGTCCCTATGGACAAGGGGACAAGTGAATCATCGCTTTTGGGCGCAGGCAGCCCTCTACCATCCATCCCATAGCATTCCGTCGTCTCGTATTGTACTATACCGTACCAGAAACATCTATTGAGTGAGAGAAAGGTAGCTTCTCTATACATATATTATTATTTTTTGATATTGATAGGGATCCCCAGATTCCCGTCACTACGGATTTTTTGTCTCTACCTAACTACATGGTAGTGGTCTAGGGAGCGCAATTGCTAGAGCACGGGAGAATGAAGAGTAATGATTTCAGCAAGAGCAGCCGGACGGACTACTATAGTGAGTCCAGTGACTACTAGAGTAGAGTTGAGTCAAAAGGTATGGTATAGCAGCCTTTCCGAGCGAGCCTCTGGGATCTCCTATAAACCCCCATGATGTGGTGGAGGATATTAGGGGAAGCAGTGAGTGGAGATTCCCTTGCAGAGAGCCGGATGAGGGGAGACCTTCACGTCCGGTGGTTTCGCAATCAATCTTTCCTGGGCTAAATGGGTTTTGTCTTTCCTCAACCCAGCAGCAGCAGATTGCGCGGCACCTCGCGAAGCTATCCATTCTAACCTGTCTTTGCCTAGCAAGATACGTCTAGTTCTCCCTCCGCTTGCCTATCTCAGTAGGAAATTGGAACAGTCTCCGATTTCAAAGGCGAAGCCGAGGCAAGCAAGAGCTATACCTTTTGGAACCGGAGCAATAATTGCTATAAAGGAAGCAGATGCGCAGGAACGATCCCTAAAGCAAATACTCGGAATGCTCCACGACTAAGTATACCTATTCAGACTCGCTTTTGTTCAATTGTAAATAAATAACAAGCAAGTTTGATGGAGATTTGTAGCATCATTCAAGTAAATACAGATTGAGATCGTAAAAACATGAGCTTGTGATATAGCTACACCTAATTCCGGACCGGTTAATGCAAGAACTATAAATAAAGGACCAAGATCTCCTATGAAATATAAAAGATCATTCATACATAGCATAGTCCAAGCGGACCCACTTAAAATCTTTACTGAACTATGACCGGCCATCATATTAGCAAATAAACGTATTCCTGAGCTTAATGCGCGAAAACAATGAGGGATTAGCTCAAGGAGTACTAAAAAAGGTGCTAACGGCAGTGGGACTCCTGCGGGTAATGAGAAGCTTAAAAAATGAAGCCCATTTCTTTGAAATCCCACTATAGTAATGCCAAAAAAAATAGAAAATGAGAGACCCAAAGTAATGATAAAATGACTTGTAACTATGAAGCTATAAGGTATCATACCCTGGGGATTACAAAATAACGAAAAAGTAAAAGTGACCGAGATGCAAGGGAAAAACTGTTGTTTTACATTTCCACCTATTTGTTCGTTTACCAGGTTCAGCACGAAATCATAAATAAGCTCTACCAAGGATTGCCAAGCATTAGGTACTGACTTTCCTCCTCCCTTTTTAGTAACAAAATGAACCAGCAGTAAGACCAAACTTAGAGTGAGCAGCATAAACAAAGAGGGATTTGTGAATGAGAAATACAAGTCACCTATCTTCATAGGAAGAAAAGGGATTATCTCAAATTGTTCCAGAGGGCTGGGGATGTTGATAGACGGGTCAAGACCGGGATGATCCTCAAAAATACCATGACTATCGTAATTAGAAGGAGCCGAAGTTTCGGACGATTTTAAACTAGAATCGGAAATAGTCGTCGTAGATTGATTATAAAAATCGTGAGAGCTGGAGGATGTATCACTCCCAATCGAATCAAACCTAGGGAAATAATAAGGAATCATGGATCTGTGTAGTAAATATAATATCAGCTTATTTCCAACAAGAGGAAAGACTTGTTTGTTGTAAATAGCTGGTTGGGTTTACCAATCAAGAAAGACATAGGACTCTTGGGAACAATAGGATGTGTTATACTTTTTTTATTTGCCGAACCAGGTACGTGGTCCTTCCCTGAAATGTATTCACGCGGTTTCACTTTGATGCGTGAAAACATCCCGTTATAAATCCACTCAAAGTTTTTATCCTTCTCGATTAAATTAATTAACACGTGGTAGAGATGTATCTGCTTCATTACACTGTTAAAAATTACTAGTGATGTCAAAACAGAGGCCAGAACCAAACTAGGAATGGGGTAGTTCACTATAAAAGGGAGTGGGAAAGCTGCAGTAATTCTTTGGAAAAGTCCGGTTCTCTTTGTATTCGAGCTTTCATTCCTAAATCCACTGTTTTGTTCCTTCATATACCTCCCCACCAATAGATAGAGACAAATGGGAATAACTGAACCACGTCTACAAAATGCTAGTACCATGCAGCTGCTTCAAAGCCAACGTGATGCTCCTTGGTCAGATGACCAAGATATTGGCGAATACCACATATGATCAAGAAAAGAGTACCTATAATCACATGAAAACCATGAAAGCCAGTTGCTAAGAAAAAGGTAGAACCATAAATACTATCCGAAATAGTGAAGGGTGCTTGATAATATTCCATTCCTTAAAAGCCTGTGAATACTAGAGCCAGTGAAACGGTTGCTACTAAAGCGTAAACTGCTCGTTTTTCCTTCCCCGCGAGTATAGCATGATGAGCCCAAGTTACGGCTGCTCCGGATGAAAGGAGAATAGGGGTATTAAGAAATGGGATTTCCCGAGGATCTAAAACCCCAATCCCTTTTGGAGGCCAAATACCCCCGATCTCTACCGTAGGTGCCAAAGAAGAATGAGAAGAAGCCCGAAAAAAAGCAAAAAGGAACATAACCTCCGATACGATGAACAGAATAGAACCATATCGAGGTCCTAATTGTACGACTTTGGTATGATGTCCTTCCAACGTGGATTCACGTAGAACATCGCGCCACCATACAAACATGGTATATAGGATAAATATTAGGCCCAAACTGAGAAGTGTTGCACCCCCTTGAAATGAGTGCATGTACATAACACCTCCTACGGTGGTTGCCAAAGCTCCGAGTGAACCCGAAATAGGCCATGGACTTGGATCTACCAAATGATAAGAATGCCTCTGAGATTCAATCATAAACAACTTTGCCTCGGTTGTATGTAAACCCCCCCTTCACCCCCACCCCCAAAAGTGGTAAAGAAGGGCTCTTTTGGGTCTTCTTATATATATATATATATATATATATCTATCTGACAGGACAAAGAAATAGGAAGGGATGGTTCTTTCATTGCAATCTCCAATAGAGGTTTCATTTTCGTCCACAAAATGACCACCATAGTGGATGTGAGCAAAAAACATATTCATGATACATGAAACGACAATCCAACAATAATCTACACTAAAAAAACAAACATTTACATTGATGACACGCTATCATTAAAAATAAAAACGATATCTGAAAATAACAAATGACCATGCATGAGACAAAAATAAACATTAAAAACATACACATCACAATAACACTGCAAATAACCCCCTCATTTTATTCCATTAAGTTAAATTAATCATGTTGGACCACAACCCCACACATTATATAATTAAATCACAATTGATCAAAATACACACATTTCATTAAAATAAAGTTGTGTAAAACCTTACAAACCGCATTGTCGCAATCTTCCATGAAACTCTTAGATGAACTCCACAAGTGAATAAAATCATAATGTTCCAACTCCCAATTATGTATTCTCTCGTGAAAATCTCGCCCCAATTTCATAAACCCTAATTCTTGAACAACTCTCTTAAATGAAAACAAATACTCGTAGAAATATAAATGACCTCATTTTGTCCCATTTCAATATAACAACAAACACATAAGTTTTTTCTAATGAAATGTGTTTAAAAAAATATTATTGTAAAGATTATAAGATCTAAAAAAACCAATTTGTTGACAAAAATCAAATGACTAATCTAATATAATTAAATAATTTAAAGGAGTACACTCAATAATATTTTTTTTGATGAATAGTAAATAATAATAATAATAATAATAATACAGTTTAGTTATTTAAACGAAAAAAGTAGCCAAAGTATTCGTACACCATATAAATAGAGATCGACTACTATAATTTATATGTGTTGCATGCAATCCGAAATAAACAAAAAATAAACAAATCACCCACCGTGTGTGTATATATACGGTGTCACAAGGTTTTTTTGTAATTGTAATAATTTTTTTTGACTCATAATAAATAATCATTTTTAAAAAATTAAAATACCACATATTGTATTTTGTGTATATGAAATCAGTGAAAATGTTACTAATGAGTAATGAGTGCGAAGAATGAAGAATAATAGACGCACTTTGTCAAAAAAAATAAAATAATAAACGCACAACTAGGGGGGGCGCTCGAAATGAACAAAGGCTGTGCCTAGTTAACGCTGAACCAATTTCATATCATCTTATTTCACTGCATGCTCCAACGATGCTCAGAATAAACAACAACAAGAGCGGAGTGCTTACTCGTTTTAAAACCCTCATCAACGAATCACGGGTAAATGAATATTGCCTTGTCTCCTCTTATTTTGGTTCACACAATTTCTCAAACACCTTGTGAACATTATTTACATCTCTTTCTAAACTTGCCCTTTAATTATTCTTTTCAGTGCTTCTGCTCCTCACTGCCCAAAAGCTCAGTGAATGATCATTCTTCTTCAGAAACAGAATCTGATTACTCCCTTTGTCGAGGTACATTTGCATTTTGTAGTTGGAACTTGGAACACCTTTTTTGTTGTAGTTGCGTTTTCATTTTATATGCATTTATTTATTTATTTATTTTCCTGATTCTCATTGAGCCACTTTGACTTTTATCAAGCATAATGTATATAAGCACTTACTCAAAAACCAGTTTTTGAACCTGGTTGTGTAAAGAATTCCATGTTAAGGACTTTGGTCACATACATTTGAGATTTGATTGAACTTTTTAATTGTTTGATAGGCAGCATTGACATTTCAAAATGGAAGACTTTCGATGCAAGGAAGCTTGGTATTACCGGTTCTATGATTTCAGAACCGTCTCAGTTTGTCCTGAAACTTCTTCACGAAAAAGGTTCTATTCGGCAATCAGGATAGAACACAAGCATTGCATTCCTTGCAAGTTTATTTCTTTGTACCTAATTCTATGTTTTGCTAATACTCCAATTTTCCTCTTCGGTAACTGGATTCTTTCAACTTTTTGATTTGCAGGGTTTAAGTCCTACTTAGTAGGTGGGTGTGTGAGAGATCTACTATTGAATAGAATTCCAAAAGATTTTGATGTGATCACCACAGCAAAGCTTATGGAGGTTTTTGTGACAATGATATGATTTATCAAATATATTAGAGGCACATTTTTGAGTTTTAGTTAGTTTAAAAATACCTTTTCTTCTATAATATATCTGACAGGCGAGGAAGCAGCTTCGTCGTTCAGTTCGTGCTAATGTTGTTGGACGACGTTTTCCAGTATGCCTGGTTCATATAAAAGGTTCGGTAGTAGAGGTTTGTTCATGAGGAGTTATTCAAGATTATCTCTATCCTTGTTTAAACTACATATTAATTTATATGTGTGATTTAACGCGCTCTTCTTTCGGAGATTCTTCTTGTACTAATGCAATTTCAATAAAATAATTTATTTATATTGGATCAGGTAACCAGTTTTGAGACAGAATCAAAAACTTCCAAAGCAGTGGAAAAAGTTTTACACTCTCTGCTGCCCAAATGCAAGAATAAAGAAGACCGATTTCTCTGCAAAAACTCCTTGCGCAGGGATTTCACAGTCAATAGGTATCTTTGTATATTTGATTTTTATGACCCCCCGAAGTATCATTTTTTATCTTCGAGACATACTTTTTTATCCCTGACTGTCTTGTTAATCCATTTATTTATGATTGTGAAAGCAGTTTATTTTATGATCCCATTGCCAATAAAATATATGATTATGCCAATGGAATGGATGATTTGAGGTCCTTAAAGGTAATTCTTTATTTGATTTGTGAATGAATGTTTATGCCTTCAAGAATGACAGTAAGCTGATATATATTTTGCTTTGTCATATGGTTCAGCTAGAAACTGTGATCCCTGCTCAGCTGTCCTTTAAAGATGATCCTGGTAGGTAGTATCATACTCTAATCAGCATTTTGAAATTTGGAACTCTGACCATATTGATAAGCATCCACTATGAAAATGAAGTTGCTTGTGAAATTTCTCTGCAGGGAGAATTTTGCGTGGCTTCAGAATTGCAGCTCGTCTAGGTTTATCATTATCAAGGGAGACCGAGGCTGCAATCTGGACATGTTCTTCCCTAGTTAAGACCATGAACAAGGTACCTTGTTTGGAATTTTGTAATGATATGCTCTGCCTGAATTTGGTGCAAGAAAATTTCTATTATCTTTTAGTTTTAGTGGTATTACTTCTCCTTGTATCTGTTTTCCAAAGGCTGTGTAGAAATGTCTTTTTGATTGGCACTTCGGTATACTTGTCATTGATAATCAGAAAGGGTAAATTTACAACACGCTTATAACGTTTACTGTTTGGAGATCAAATTAGTTAGTCCTCTTGCTGCTATTCTTTATATATTTCAGGATAGAATAATGATTGAGTTGAACTATATGCTGTCTTATGGAGCTGCTGAGCCGTCTCTGCGCTTACTCTGGAAATTCAAATTGCTTCAATTTTTGCTTCCGAAGCATGTGAGTGGATTGAGTTTCTGACTTTTTCAGTCTTATAATTTAATAGTATGATTCTCATCTACATACAAATTTTACTCACTAGTTGATTGTAGGCAGCATATCTCGACAAACAAGCTACTAAAGAAGATGCTCTGGCTTCCAATATGTTGCAGGTGAGTTAGATTTGCAAAACAATTATAGAATAACCATTTTATGATGTTATTTGATTCATTGAATGCAAATACTAAACTCATTAGAAGCTGAAAGAACGTGCTACTATAAGTTGGTAGTTCACTGTTAACTAGACCACTATTTGAATGCTTAGCAGCGCGTAGCATAGCAGGATAATCGCTAATATGATTTTAGTATGCATATTAGATAATTAACACTACTATAGATGCTGAAAGATTAAAATAATACTCAAAATTCATGAATAACAATAACAATTCACGGGTCTTCTTAAGCAAACTATATAAGTAAATACCGAAAAAGTAATAAAATCAAAATATATAATATCCATATATCAGAAAAACGGAATACCTAAAATACCCCTATTATAAAAAAATTCTGAAGCATTTAGCGGCTGCTAAAGTGGCACGACATCCGCTACAGCTAACTGCTTCGCTATAGCGCGCTGTTGACTATCTTAAGAAAATATTGCAAAAAATAATGAATTGTCTGTTGTTATTCCAAATATAATTATTTGATCAGTGAACTTCATTCAGTAATCTTAATCTTATTTGCCTACATATGTAACTGAAATTCTACTTACAAACTCCAAACTATAAGGATCATAAAAGATTGTTAATTCGTTACTACTTTTCTCATAAAGCTAAAGATAAATTGGACAGTAGGTTAACTTATGTTACGTAAATTACATCAATCTGACATTAAGAAATGTATATGAAGAGGTTTTTGCATATTCTTAGGCTATGCTTGTATGACTAGGAAGAAAATTGGCACATAGTTGGGCATATAAAGTTTAGATGAAATGAATATCGGAAAATGGAAAATGGCAATGTATGAGAACTTCATTGTGTCAAAATATTTTTTCTTTTGCCCTCTGGTTTCCGCCTACTCAAACATGATTGATATGGTCACAATTATAACAATTAACACATATACTTTTGCTATCAAACTTTTCTGCTTTCTTCTTATGTTTCTGTTTTTTGTGCAGCAATTATTCCTGCATCTTGATAATTTGGTTGGATGCGATAGACCTTGTGATTGCACTCTATGGTGAGTAATATTTTTATAATAAAAATTTAGGTGAGTAGGGTTTCCAACAAGGATTATGAAAACAGATTACTCACTGATTGCTTATTTTCAGTTATATATGTATATTCTAATTCATTTGGAAATGAGCATACAACCATTCTAAACTCTTGTCTTTTGCAAATAAACACCTTAACATTCGCTTTGTCCCAATTAATTCGTAAACCCCTACTAATGTGGTAATAGATTGTTCTGTTAACTTAGGGTCACATTACTAACAATATACGAAAATCTCTGTTGTAACTAGAGTTGGAATTTAAGGGTTAATTGGGACAAAGTGAAAGTGCAAGAGTTTAGGGTGCTTGATGGTCGTATGCTCTTTTCCCTAGTAAAATAAAAGGTCCAGATTTGCTGTTTTTGAATTGGTATTTCCTCGGTGATGGATGTTAGAGAAGTCATGCTATATTTTTATGTGTTACAGGATTGGATTGCTAGCGTTTCACCTTGCATTAGTAAATAACGGTCAAGATGCTCTTGTGGTTTGGGCACTTGCTTCTGTTCTATATCATGGAGAGTGGGAAGGAGGCATTGAATTTGCTAAAGAACGTGCAAAAATGTGTGTTAATTTTGCACCTGAAATAAAGAGGTCCAGTATATGCAAATCAGACGAGGAAATCGCGAAAGCAGTCACTAAATTGGCATCTTTGGCTATTGACTCCTTACATGTGCAGGTTAGTATTAATAATCTTTCTCAATCTCTGTCTAGAAACTAGATATCCATCTGTTCAACTCTGTCACATGGTAAGTAAATCTATCTTGGTGTATATATATTTAGCTAAGTTTGAAAATTGTGTGGTTGATTGACTGCACAATAGTTGCATCATGATTATGTTCTGTTCTAATTGATTGGGTTATTCTTCAAACATGCCACAGTTTGGCTTGTGATACTTGTTTCTGTTTAGACATTGATTGGGTTATTCTTCAAACATGCCACAGTTTGGCTTGTGATACTTGTTTCTGTTTAGACGTTGATTGGGTTATTCTTCAAACATGCCACAGTTTGGCTTGTGATACTTGTTTCTGTTTAGACGTTGGTAACTATCAAGAGTTTGAGCTCTGAAAATAATGTAGCTCAGCTGTCACGTAAATAAACAATAAAAGAAATTATATATTTATTCAAAGGGATATGTTACTGAATAAATGAATATAAATATTGAATGCTAAAATAGAGGTTTAATTGACTGAAGATAATTCGTAAATATTTAAGCTTATGTGCCCCAAAGCACACCATTTCTACAGACAGTTTGTAAGTGTAATTTTCAGATAGCTGCCTAGCTCTCAGTTGCATATAACCTGGTAAATGTACACTGTACCATATGAATTATAATTCTATCATAAATAAGAGCTTGAGGCATGTCAGCTCATTTCGGTCAACCTTTACTTGTCATCTTGTGAATCAATGTCATGTGTTCTTGTCACTCGTGATTGAGTTTTGATTCTGGCATTAAATGTACAGTTGGTTGATATTCAGTCTGAAGCAACCAATTTTATACAGAAATCTACCTTTGGTTCCCTTTTCCACATAACAAGGCATGGGGATGGGCAGAACAAAAATTGATATATCAACGGCCAAGAATAAAAACTTTAGAATCAAGTTTGTTTCATATAACCATAGTTGTCAAACTCGCAAATCATGAGTTTACAGCTAGGTATCAAAATCGAGTTAACTCACTTGCATACATTTGTATGTAAACTCGGGTAGACTTGTATAGACTCATATATACCCTCATAAAATCGTGAGTTTGAAGGCAGTTAAAGGAGCCTACACTATAATGGTTATTTTACCCCATTTTCCTAAAATGGTGGCTTGGCGTTATTTATAAACCCAAAATGCAATAGCTTAATAATAAGGCTTTGTAATGCACAAAACATTCATCTCAAAATTGTAGCACTTGACACCACAGCATGCAGCTTCCCAACACGAACCCAATTGCGAAAGATGTGAATGATGTTATATTGAGTTTCAACCACATGGCTCAACATACAAAACATGAACAAACATCATTTCAAGTTTGCAATGAACCCACCAGGCTAACAATCATTAGGGCTAACAGGTGGCCGATTGGAAATTGGAATGAGGTATAGTAGATAATTTTGCGTATCTGTACTGGGATATTGTCCTTTCCTCCCCATTATCATATTTCGACCTGATTATAAATCTGTCTCTATATGTTCAGTTAAGTCATCTTTTACCCTCTGTAAATCATTTAGATGTGCTACTTTGTGGATGTTCATAAGGTTCCAATTCAACTGAAAACTTTGTGGCTTTCAGGCATTCGTACCAAGGAAAACAGGGAAAGTTGTTTCTGAAATTTTCAAAGTGCTGCTCAATGATATTACATTGTACAAGAGTGAAAGAAAAAGTGAAAAGATAAATTATGACATGCTTGGGAGGGGCCATATTTCAGAGACTCGATATGTTTTGGGCAAAATTGTTCTTGAAACTATGCATAGTGGAATTGTTCGAGATGGGGATGGTTTTGAGGCTGAAAAATGTCACCTTAAGACTGAGGGTACCAAGGATTTTGACCAATTGGTGACAACAAAATATAAAAGAAAGGTTTTATCAACACCAAATATAGAGCACAAGCAAGAAAAACTCAAAAAACAGAAATTGACCAAGAATGCATGCATTGCGGAGCAGAAAATGGGCTCGGTTGAATTGTTGAAGTACAGGGAAACCAGTGAAGAGAACCAAAAGCCAGTTAATTTGCGCCAGAAGGTTGATCTATCTATGAAGAAGAAATCTATGCCAAATAATAAAAGCAGTGATAGAAAACAATTGATAAATGATAGGAATAAAATTGCCACTGCCAGTAAAAGTTCTACAGACCATGCTAGACATCTGAACATGGATGAGCACCGTAAGTCATCACAATCTACGGTGTCTAAGAATCATCAGGTGATAGCCAATAAGCACAACATACACGTGGATGTAAAAACAGATGAGTCGGCTGACAAAGTCGTTAACGAGAAAGGAAGACAGCAATCACAAGAAAGGAAGAAAAGTCTGCCTCCACTCTCCAGTGTCTTCAAGTAATGCAGTAGATAATATATTTCCTCCGGCATAGTTTAGAGATAGAATATGTATTGTCATCCTTCGTTGTAACAAGAAGCAGAAGATAAATTTGCTGTGGTTTTGGATAGAAACATATTTGTAGTCTAAAACTAAGCATTATTTTCCTCTAGACTGTTATTGCTAAGGCAGACACTCCTGGGGAATATTTTGCCATCATTGGGAGACGATATTAGAATATGAGGTGTTTTAATTTATTAAGTAAATTTTTTAGAAGTCTTTATTAATTAAATTATTTTTATTCTTTTGAAGGCCTGAAACAATAGCTTTACTCTTGGCCCGGCGGGAGATGACTTTGGCGAGATGACCCCTACATGTAACATTATGTGTATGACAGAGAACCACTTAACATGATACATGGCCATCCTTAACCCTGTTAATTTATTGAGACAAATGAAGAAACAGATTGATCAACATTTCAAAAGCTATAGACTATTTTAGAATATCGACAAACTTTTTTTTTAGAAATGCAGAATATGGATAAACTTAAGGGATTAGATTGATAAAAATGTTTAATTTTAGAGACAAATATTTACTCCACAAATATCAAATACATATTTCACTTGTATACCAGTGATGGGGATGTTTTGGGTAAGTTGAAAGAAAATTTGGTATATATATATTGCAAAATTTTAATGTATTTAAAACAAAAACCATAATTAAAACAAGTTTTGCAATATAAACATAAAATTTTGAATATATCATTATGGTGATGGTCGGGTGATATATGTTATTTATACCAAATTTGTTTGGTGTATATATATATATATAAAAGGTTCCTTCAGCGTTATGTCAAGTTAATTAAAAAAAATAAATCCGCATAAATGTCATCAATTTAAATTTAAACTTTGGTACAAAAAATAAAATTTATTACCTTGTGAAAAAATTGTTATTTTTCTTCTTCTGATTAATACAATGCCTTATGCATTTCAATCATATAAAACGTGTTTTGAAAAATAAAAATAAGTCTTGCTAGTCAATATCCTAAAATCACTAGATAAACACTTTTCAACAAAATATTGTATTCATTAATGTCAATAATTTCAATTTCATAAGATGTATCTTTAACAATTTTTTTTTTAATTTCTTACCCATTCAGGGGCGGATCTTTGTTGACACTAGGGGTGGCTACGGCCCAGCCAAAGTTCCAACAATTTATTTTAATCTATAAAAAAAAAAAAAGGTTAAATAGCACCCGTCGTCCCTTAAATTAATTTCAGTTAACGATTTAGTCATTTATCTTTTTTTTTTTCGGTTTAGTCTTTTTATTTTAATTTTAAGTGACAATTTGATCTTTTATGTTTTAAAATGTCAACAATATTATCCTTTTTTTTTTATAAAAATTCATCGAAATTTTCAACTAAAACCCATAAAATTAATTATATTCTTTCATATAATACAAATTTCATTAGATTTGTAACTCAAATCTTCAAATAAACTCATATTTTCATTCTTTATTTCACTTAAAATTAAAATAAATGACCAAATCGGGAAAAAAGAATATAAATGACTAAAACGTTAACTGAAATTAAGTTAAGGGACCACGGGTGCTATTTAGAAAAAAAATTACAAATTAAATTTAATAAAAAATATACTAAATGTTTCGATTTAAATTCTAATTATGTGGTTTGAGTATTTTCTAAAATATAAAAATCAAATCAATAATTTGATATACTAAAAAATGTAATTGAAAACAATTAAATTAATTTTATTTTTTAGTGTTTGTGTTCAAACTGAACTTTATCGAATATACTCAATTTCTATTTATTTGAGTATAATTTTACGTCAATTTATAAATTTGATAAATAATATCTAAACAAAATTATTATATTTTATTTTATACTATATCATTGTTATTTTAAAAAAATATGTTATAATTAAATGATTTTTAATCATTTATATATTTATTATTTTTCATTACAGATTTAGTATTGATCGTAAAAAAAGTTTCTCCAATTGTTTTAATAGTATAAACATCTAGTGTTTTATTTAAAAAAAAAAAAACTTATTTTAAAATATCATATTTTAACTAAACAAAATCAACATGTTTTTCGTTAGTTTGATTTGAATTTTGTGAGAAAAGTTGTTAAAGCTTCAACAAATTAGCATTGAGATGTTTATCTCTCAAATAAAATAATGAATTAAACCGATATATTGTACCGGTAGGTCTATCTCTTCCAAACTTGTGTAATCTTTCATTCTAATTCACAATTTTTGTGTTCATTTAATTTATAACTTAAGATTTTAATATACAATAAAATAACATATTTAATAATATCAATTAAAATTTAAAATATCCCACACCCGAATCTTTTTGATTGCGTTACCCTCAAATATTTTGTAGTCTCTCTTAAAATATACATTTTAAAGAATATATTATTACTATTTCATTACGTGGAATTCTCAAATTGACTAATTCCCAGCTTGAACCATCAAAATTCCACATATACGTTGTTTTTTATCCTTATCCCTCTTCTTTTAAAAAGAAACTGCAATTAGTATTATTGAACAAACTTGTATTCGTTATACCAATGTGCTTCAATAATTGAATAATCCGAAACGTTGCAATGACTGTATCTGCTGGCCAAGTTTCTCAATTTATTATATAGCCAACAGAATTTAATTTTGTCTTTCGTTTTGATTTGGTATGGTACCCTTAAATTGGCACTCACCATTCAAACCAACGAACCCAACATTTTTTATTTTTCTATTAATGCTTAGATTCATTTCCAAGTGCGGTAGAGCGCAGCAAATTGAAGCGCATAAAGAAAACAAAAAATACAACAAAGTACAATGGTATTTCGATCCAATGATTGGGTTCGAACCTTAGTTTTGCCTTTACAAAAAAGAGTTTAATGCAATGTCATGCAAGTGTGTGACTCTGGATAAATTACGACTAATTATGTAAATAATTTTATAAATAATTAGTGTGTAAGTCATGTCTTGTCTTGTACGGATAAATTAATTTTTCTTTTGTAAAAGATCTGTGTAAATAAAACATTATTCTGTTATAAAATATGCATTATAAAATATACATAAAAATAATAAAATATTTATAATATATCATTTTTGTAATAAAGGGTTTTTATATATATACTTGTAATATTCAGCCTATTGCATTATAAGAAAAAAGTTAAATTTGCAAATAAAATACATGTAAACAAATACTAACACAATATCGCGAGAAAAAAAAATGAAGTATTATTGAGTATAAGATCAAAAACTCGGTTGTATTTTAAATTGGGAGAAAAGGGATGTGAGAGATTAACCTAAAATACCTGATGAGACGCATAAAGTGTCATTCATCGCAACAATCTTGTTATTGATGGTGAATCAAAGTACGATATATAAATTTTGTCAAGATTTATCATTTAGTGAGAATTAATTCAATAGAATAACGTAGTAAAGATTACATCTCATTTTCTTTGAATTTCAAATTGAAATGGTCACTTTCTCCGACTTATAATTCATAAAATGTGTATATTAATTAGTTAGTTAATGGAACTTAATATAAAAAGAAGAAAAAACTCAAGACATGACCAAATGTACTAAATAACACATAATGGATGAATATTAATACATAATCAAAGATAAACATAAGAAAGTTATTTCTCAAAGGATAAACACCGATTACAAAAACCAAATTTATATAATTTAAGAGTCATTAAAATAAAATAAATGATAAAATAGAAACAACAACAAATTGATTAAATATTTTTAAATATTTCACCATAAACAATGTTTGTAGTTGATGAACATACTCTTTGGCAACCAAATGAAAAATGAACATGAAGGAAGACCGAGTCAATTAGAATTGCAAAACTTTATTTTAAAATGAAGGTTAGAAAACCTACCTTGGAAGTTGGTGGCAGAATTATGTATTTATAGGAAAGTAATGGTTTGAATGATATGGAGGAAATTAGGATAGTAAGAAATAAGGTTCTTTTTAGTAAAAATAAATAAATAAATAAATTTTTTTAGACGGGATATTAATTTTGAATTTAACATATTCGAAATTTCTAATTTTGTAATATATTATTTTTAATTTGTTATTCAAAATTCAAATATAATATCAATTTTAAATTTGAAATTTATATTTTTTTTATATAAGTAAAAGTGGAAGAATTGACGATGGAACTAAGGCCGAAAGTGATGAAGCAGTGAAGATAAAGATATACAATAAATCAGCAATAGATGTAGCAAAACATCAAAATGCTCATGGGAGGAGCAAACACATAGAAATAAGATTCCATTTCTTAAGAGATCAGGCGATGAAAGACAAGATAAAACTATAACATTGCAGTACAAATGATCAAAAGGCTGATATCCTAACCAAAAGCTTGAAGAGAGTGCAGTTTCAAGAGATGAGGAACAAATTTGAATTAACATCAATTGAATCACTTTGAATTATGGGGCCTGTTAAATGTATTTCAAATTGATTTGTAGTTAGTTAAGAAAGTTAGAATATTGTTAAAATTCAGTTAAGTTTGCTATAATTTGTATTGTAGAAAACTGTTTGATGTAAAATCTTCTAATACCAAGAATATTCTTGGTTGTGACTGATCAATATGCATTTGAATATTCTTAGTTTACTCTTTCAATTATTTTCTTCTCAATTTCAATTTCTCTAAGTAATATAATCTATTCTAACACATATATTACCAATAAAAACTCTACACCATTGGTAAAAGTGTTAAAAAAAGTGTACACAAAATATTAATTTGTTTGACAAAAAGAGAGACACAATTTTCATATTTATCTATCCATTTTTTGTTTCATTTCATAATTTGAGTATAACGTGTTTTGATAACGTAGTTACTTATTGTACTACTTGTGTATTTTTGTCATATTCATTTTTCTTTTCATTTTATTAATTTGAATATAACTTGTTTTAATCATGTAGTACTACTTGTGTATTTTTGTCCTTTTAAATACAAAGTCAAAAGTAAATATTTTTTTTTTGAAAAGTACACAAAATACGAAATTGCTTTTTTAAATAGTTGTTAGGAAACGTTAAATAGTAGGCATACCTTTCTAGATAATAAGTTTTTTAAAAAAGTATTTGGATAATATTTTAAGTTCTCAGGAATCTTTTATTTCAAATTTTTTAAAATAACTAATATATGTTTTATTTGTAATTATATTCCTAAAAATAAATTTTATTTACAATTCTTAAAATACCCCTGTGGCTGCTAACTTGATTACATAAATATTGAGAAACAGATCATTATTATATTTTTATTATCTTATAAGGTATCTATCATTAATTATTATTAATCTATTATTATAAGTTGGTCGTAACAAGCATAAATAACATGTGTGAATTTAATATAAAAATTATACATATATACATATGTGAATATAATATAAAAATTATTCGTATACATATATGTGAATATATATTAAATATAAATATTATACTTATATATCTATCTTAACATACTATATACGATATAGTGGGTCGTCTTTATATAGTATGTGTAGTCATGGGGCACCATAGAATTTTTATGATTTCAACCGCTTCGAACTTTTAATTCTCACCCCTATTAGAGGGAATTAGTATGTCAGACTACACGGCTAAAATTCATTCCTTAGCATAATTACTTTTTGGGAAATTTTTTGTATTCTATTATACTCTCTCGTAAGTATTATTTGAGTAAAAAAAAAAAATCTTAAAATAAATATTATTTATAATTTTTAATGAAATTTTAATTATTTTTATATTACGCTTTAATTATTATTATATATACGAATTTTAAAATATTATTTTATATTGATAATAATAAAAAATTCATCAATAGTTTAAATGAATAGTTTGATAAAATAACTTTTTTTATTATTATATTTTTTAATATGTGAAAAAAATTTTAAACAATGTTCATTGTGAAACAAAGAAGAAAAAAATCAATTTTTACTTTCGTCATCAAATTCCTCAGAATATATATCTAGAGTTTGAAAAACAATCACACTATTATAATAAGATAGAGTTACATTTGTCCAAAAGGAATTAAATTTGAATATATCAACAATATAAAATAATATTACACAAACGTCTAATTTTTTACAACGTTAATATATACAAATTAAATTTAATAAAATACAGTAACATAAAATAATTGTATATAGTCAATACTATTTATCTTATGATCTACTTTTGGACATCATACGTTATAAATGGAAACTCTACATTGTTGACAAAAAGTTAAAAATTGCATTTTTTAAATAGTTATTATAGATAATATAGGGTTAAATTTTATACTTTCACAGTAGGAGTGAAAATAAGTTGGACTAGGCTTAAACTTGACTTGTACTTTATCACATATTTACTTTTTAAACTTGAGTCTGACATTGATAAAAGTCTGGTATGATATATTAAAAGATTATTTTATTTTAATATTTTTTGAATAAACAATTAAAAATATTCTTAAATAGATTAATGAGTTAATATATCAATGAAATTGATTTTTATTTTAATATTGAATATTGCATTTTGAAGAATGTGACTTTATACACATCCTATTTCAATTCTATTTATAATGATACATTTAAATATGTGAAAAATTAAAGAAGATTAATATGCGTAAATTACTAAAAGTTAAATATCTAACAAAAAATCAAAATTTAATATAATATTTATAGTAGAAAAAAGTTATTATTTATATTTATTTAAATAGATTGACCTAATAGCCTTAAAAGACTTATTATGTGGTACGTAGTCCGACAATTTTAACTAAATAGGTTTTTCATAAGTCTTGACGCTGTCTATTTAAAAGAAAAGCTTGATCTGACTTGAGCCTAAAGTAGACTATATCGTAGGCCTCTGTCAGTCGGTCTAACTTATTTTCACTCTTAATGCACAATATAAAACAATACTATTATCTTACGTTCAACCAAATTTCACTATTGAAACATATATAATTATGGATTTAATTTGTATACAAGGACAATATAATTTTTTTTATATTGTCAATCAATCTCAGCTGTCAAATCATTAGAAATTTTTGAATTTTATTGTAATTATATTAAAAGTCACAACTATGAATAGTTGTGATGTGCTGACAATGTAAAACTTTTTACACTGTCGGTGCATAATAATTAAACTCTAAAATTATATTATATATTACATTCAATAATATATAAATAATTATTGAAATAGTGAGATACAATTAAATATAGTAAAATATCATAATAAAAGTTAAAAATAGTAATTTTATCTTGGAAAAAGAAAAATTTGAACAGTTAAAATTTTGAACACACAATTTATAATACATTTTTAATAAAAAATTTATATATTTAGAACATTAATAAATGATTTAAAGACATTTGTTAAAATTTTCTTAAACATATGTGTAGAAGTATTTTACAATGTCTATGTATAAAAATTAAATTCCATAAGATAGAATAGCACAATACAGGAGAATTGTTTATTGTCAACAACTCAGCATAAGAACATTGTTTGCTTCAATTTAAAAAAAAAAAAAATCCAAATTAGTTATACTTATTTAATATATAAAATAAAATTATATTTAGTAAAAAGTTATTGTGGTTTGAAAATAGAAAAGATTGGTGGGTTGCTTACGGCAAACACACCTTTCTACACAATCACATGACAAACGAATTTATTACCGTTATTATCTCTCCTTACGACACAACAGCGAAAAAATAGAAAAAACATAAAATTTTGCTCCAAAAGAAAAAACATAAAATAATATAATTTTTTTGCCAATCTCAACGATCCAACGGTCACGACTCACTAGCCGTTAATTTTTTCAAAACATAAAAACTCTGTTGTTCGCCACAGACAAATAGACCCAAGATGTTTCACTCTCTTCACTGAACTAGCGTGTCACTTTTACTACACACAACCCTTTGATTTCTCTCGCTTTCTTCTTCTATTTCATTTCTATGCCCTTTTTCTTCTAGGATCTTCAATTCTTTTTTTGTGGGTTGATTTTTCATTCATTCTCAAAAAGAAAATGAAGAAGGTTTGCGATCAGAAGACTTCTATCTCGAACTCAATCAACAACCCAACAAATTTTCAAGGTTTGTTGATGGATTTCATGGTTGATGAGTTTTGATTTTGATTTAAAAGGTTGAAGATTTCAACATGGGTGTTGAATTTTTTTTAATTTTTTTGATTTATGGTATAGGGTTGGATTCTAGAAAGGTTGGGCAAAACAGAAGAGCGTTAAGCGTGATTAATCAGAATCTGGTTGTGGAAGGAAGATCTTATCCTTGTGTTGTTAACAAGAGAGCATTGGCAGAGTAAATTCTCAATCAGAATCTGGTGAATTTGGTTTTTTTTTTTTTTTTTTGGTTTTGAATTT
>JBBPBO010000002.1:7383019-7397701 GCA_037974295.1 Cicer cuneatum | reverse complement strand
GTTTTTTTTTTTTTTTTTTGGTTTTGAATTTTTTGGTTTTTGTTTTGTCGAATTACAGAAAAAATGAGGTTTATGAAAAGAAGCAAGCAGATCCGGTTCATCGACCCATCACTAGGTGAGGATTTGATGATTAGATCTTTTTGTGTGATTTGAATTGTTTGATTTGTTGACCAGAAAAAAGACACTGAAAAGTGTTTGATTTTTGTTCTCTTAGAAACCAAATCAGGAATTTATGAATTTTGTGTTATTTCAATGCAAGTATTTGATAATATGATGGATTTATCTTGATTTGCTGTTAATTTAGGAGGTTTGCTGCAAAAATTGCTGGCACACAAAAAACTCAGGCTGAGGTAGAATCTTTTATTCCTTTGTTGAAATTTTGCTGCATTGTACTGATTCTTACCTTTTGACTGAGATTTTGAGTTTTGGGGTTAATTTGAATAGGGAACTACCAAAAGGTCAAACTTGGAGAATTTGAATTCGAATTCGAATGGATTTGGAGAGTTTATATTTGTTGATGATGAACACAAGCCAGTGGAAGACCAGCCAGTGCCAATGGCTTTAGAGCAAACAGAACCAATGCAGCATAGTGAATCAGATCAGATGGTATTTCTTCAATGAGTTGTTTTATTAATTTAATTTAATTTCAAAATTTAAATCCATTTCAAATTTTAGTTGGTGACTGACTGTCAAATAATTGGCTTTATATTATAGGAGGAAGTTGAGATGGAGGATATAATGGAAGAGCCTGTTTTGGACATTGATACCTCTGATGCAAATAACCCTCTTGCAGTTGTTGAATATATTGAAGATCTTTATGCTTACTACAGAAAAGTTGAGGTAACATTTGGAATCAATAGTTTGGAACATTTGTCTTTTTTATTTTATTTTATTTTTAATTTCAAGGTTCAATTCTAATTTTTCAATAGAAGCATTTATTGTGTTTTCTCTTATAATAACTCAACATTATTCATTATATTGAATCAGCATAAACAAATTTATACTCCTGAATTCTCTCACTAATTAGAGCAGATTTTACTTTTATAATTTTGGAAATCTTAATTGATTTCAGAATTAAAATATGACAATGCTTTCCAATGAAATTTCAATAACTAACAGCATTGAATTATATGCAGAATACTAGCTGCGTCTCACCAAATTATATGGCACAGCAATTTGACATTAATGAAAGGATGAGGGCCATACTGGTTGACTGGCTTATTGAGGTATATTCAATGCTCTTTCTTAATCACTATGCCTTACAATTTGCTAATAACTCGCCTCTTGGATTAAATGTTTTTATCATTAGTTTTCAACACCACACGGTCATTAATAAGATCATTAATTTTCAATTCCTCCCAAATATTGATAATGCTAACTTGGTTTGCTTGAACCTTTTTCAGGTGCACGACAAATTCGACCTCATGCATGAGACATTGTTTCTCACAGTTAACCTTATAGACAGATTTTTGGAAAAGCAGTCAGTGATAAGAAAGAAGCTTCAGTTGGTTGGCCTGGTGGCAATGCTTGTGGCATGCAAGTATGAAGAAGTTTCTGTGCCCGTGGTTGGAGATCTAATTCTTATATCAGACAGAGCATACAACCGAAAAGAAGTTCTGGAAATGGTAACATTTGTTTGCTCGCTTATATTGTGACAACCTTTACATTTATAGCATTTGTGGAGCCATTGCAAGGTTTAAAATTGCAGATACTTCGCTGTTTCTGCGATTGGAGAGACATATAAAACCTTTATACCTTTTTATAAAACCCTGATCACAAGTAATTGAGATTTTTGTGCAAAATTTTGCAGGAAAAGATTATGGTGAATACATTGAAGTTTAACATATCTGTGCCAACAGCATATGTTTTCATTAGAAGGTTCCTAAAGGCAGCTCAAGCAGACAAAAAAGTCAGTACTCATATTTCTGCCTAATATTTTTTTTCATCACACTAGCAAAATCATAATTACTAATTTTGTTTTGCTATATTCGTCACAATGAACAGCTTGAACTGCTAGCTTTCTTCTTGGTCGAGCTATCTCTTGTAGAATATGAAATGCTGAAGTTCCCTCCGTCTCAGCTAGCCGCAGCTGCTGTCTATACAGCTCAATGCACCATTTATGGTGTCAAACAGTGGAGTAAGACATGTGAATGGCACTCCAACTACTCAGAAGATCAACTATTGTAAGCATTTTAAGTTCAAGTTTTTCATGTTCCAACTAAACTAATCTAATAGTTCTTCGAGTTCAAAGACTATTTGTTGGTGTAAAAAAATTGTACATCCAATCATATTGTATAGATATTGTTGAGAAAAATGATGTACGTGCAAAAAATTATTTTACACAAATAGTGTTGGACACAGCCTTTAATTAAGGTTTAGTTGTTTTTATTTTCATTTATTTATATGCTTAATGATGATCTATGTGCTACTTGTTTGTGACTTACAGAGAGTGTTCTGGATTAATGGTTGGTTTTCATCAGAAGGCTGGGACAGGGAAACTCACAGGGGCACATAGGAAGTATTGCACATCTAAGTTTAACTATACTGCAAAATGTGAACCAGCAAGTTTTCTTCTGGAGAACAAGTTGTTGTAGCAGGCCATGAATAGGTTAGCTACTAATGGAAACATACATTGACTTTCATAATTGGGTTAAGAAGTTGCACATATAAAGCAACTTGGGTTGCAATGGGGGGAGGGAAATCATTTATAGGATTCTAAAATCCTCAGTGTTTTACTTATATGTTCTCATGTTATTTCTCTGTTATGTTCTGAATGAACAGAATTTTAAACATTTTAAACTGTATTTCTGATGTTCCCATTGAACATAATAATGGAAGAAATATATACAAAATTTTCAATAATTCTCCAAGTATTTTGATTAATTTTCAATCATATCATGGAATCCTCACACTGTCAAAATTGTTGTTGGAAAAGATTTCTTGTAATTTGTAATTATGGAAATTTCTTGTAATTTGTTTCCTAATTTTGTTCATCAATGAACCCATGTAGATTGAATTTCTCATTTTAGTGGAGTTACACACATAATAGACAAACATAAGCCTTTATAGAATTTGGGGCCGACACATAAAAGAAAAAAAAAATAGAGAAAATAATAATTAAATAATGTATAATTTTAAAATTATTAAAATAAATATATTTTATGTCCAAAATATTGTGTCTAAATTGCTATTTTTTCTCCTTTCCTTTTTGCTATAAGTATGATAATTTGATGTTTAATCATTAAGTGGAGTCAGAATATAGATTATGCACTAGAAAAATTTAGTGATGAAGTTGATAATTTGTTCGGAATAGTCTTCCTCTTCTTGATAAATGTGCAGATGTGTGAATTAAAATGCAGTATCAATGTGGGATGATTCAAACACAATTTACAATGACTCACCAAATGTGGGTCTAGTCTTTCATTTGAGATTTTCACTAGTGTTCCAAAATTAGTTCTTCATTTTGCACATCTTCAACTATGTATTTTTTTAACTTCTCCAGACTGGCAACATTGTATTTTACCAGTATCACAAGACTTACACAATTACTGAAGTTTTTATGAACTTGAGGATACAAATTGAAAATGTGTTTGATTGTTTAAGATTGATTTACCACTCACTAAGATAAGATAGTCATTTGAAGTTGTATATGTCACATATCGATTTACCATTCACTAAGACAAGGTAGTAATATGTTGCATTCAATAAAGTTGATCCTCTGACAATGATGTAGAATGAAGAGAATTAATAAGTTGGATATTTGTTTACAAGTGATTCTCTTATTGTTTGAAGTTGAGGACTTGTGTATTTATAGATGTCTTGGAGCTTCAAAATAATGGACCAACGTAAAATAACCGTTTGGGACTTGCTGAGTTGTTTAGTCCTTTTGGTGGATATAGTGGTTTGTTCATGTTGTGAGGATGACTAATTTAGCTTGTCTTCAAATTATGTTGAGTATGAGGATGATTGTTACTATTAGATCTAATATATAGCACATGGTTATAAACCCACACGCGTCAAAGCTTTTACTTAACAACTGCAACTTTTAACTAACTGAAGCTTCTAGAATATACTGTTTGAGATTGTTATATTCAATTAGTATATATTAGTTATCAAGATAGTTTCAATTCTATTAGATTCAAAGATTCAATTACAATGATCTTTACCTAAAATAAAGATCACATCATTGTAATCATTTCAACAATTCAATCTAATAAAATATGTTTTCAAATTACATCAATTTCTCTCTCAATCTCTTTTCATTCTATGTTTACATTCAGTTGTTCATAACTTTAACATGGTATCAGATGGAGAAATTAGTGATCAGAGGTAGTTGTGACGGCGGATCTATTGTCGAATTCGCAGCATGGCTTGTGAAGGGGCTTAGGTGTGGTTACGACGACCATTTCTGGAGGTTTCTTGTTCTTCTCAAGGTGCATCTCATGTGCGAGCAGGAATGACTCGAGTTCTTCCAACGAACACGAATCTTCTTTGCTAGTGACGAGAACAACTACAAGATCGTAATCTTTAGGTAGGGCTTCAATGACGATTTCGATGATATTGCGATGAGGAACAAGATCTCCAATAGAGATTAAAGATTCATTGATAGTACGAACACAGAGAATGAACTCATCAACATTACGATATCCTTTAGTGAGACTGCGCAACTCAGATCTAAGTTGCCTTGGTTGTGAGTAATGTGTGAAAGTGAAGATGAATTTCTTTCCAAATGTGCCATGAATAGTGATAATCAATAAGTTTTTGGAGGATCAAAAAACGAAATTGTTGAAAGAACTAGCATACAAACGCAAGTATCTTGTTGCTCCCACTTCAGAAATTGAGGATTGATGCGATTTGCAGTGCGGTTAGTTTCTGTCAAGAATCATAGAGGAGCTAAAGGTTCGGTGATGAACTTTTGAAGCTTGTGACCATAAATCACTCTATCAATTTGTTGTTTCCATTACTTAAAGTTCTTTTCATCAAGCTTAACAGAGATGATATGTGAGAATTTGACATGAGAAGAAGGAAAAGTTCTTAAGGAGCCAAGGAAGGGATTCGACGAAGCCATTGATAGGCACAAGGTCGGAAAAAAAGCTCTAAGATACCATTGATAAGCCTCAAAACCCTAATTTTTCCTATAATAGGAGTCATGTGAATGTGAATAACTCAGATTATCAAGGCTATGGCTCTCACGGTGGTAGTAATGGCTGTGGTGATGGTCGTTTTGGTTGTGGAGGGCGTGGTGGTCGTGTACAATGCCAGATTTGCCACAAGTCTGGTCATGATGCCTCCATTTGCTATTATCGTCATTCAGTAGCTGGTCAATATGCCTATTCTCCTTGGGGAACATCGTCTTCTACTCCATTCCTAATGCAACCACAATCTATAGTTCCATCTCATATTGGTTACCCCAACCCTATACATGTTAACCCACGTTCTTTCCATCCTCAAGCTCTTCTTAGTGATGTTGATTCTTGTTTCAATAATCAATGGTGGTATCTAGACTCTGGTGTTTTTCATCATGTCACATATGATGCCTCCAATTTGGAAGATGCAGTTTCTTTATCTGGATCTGATCGTGTGCTCATATGCAATGGTCAAGGTTTGTCCATAAACTCAGTAGGCAACATGAATTTTCCTTCTTCAACTCATCATAACACCAATCTTACAGTCAAGAATCTTTTACTTGTTCCATCTATAACCAAAAACTTAATCAATGTTAGTAAATTTGCACAAGATAATGGAGTTTTCTTTGAATTTCACTCCACTTTTTGTGTTGTGAAATCACAAGCTTCTACTGAAGTCTTTCTAAAGGGAACTGTTGGAGCAGATGGACTTTACAAGTCTAAAAATCTCCTTTACTTAGATTCCAATTTACATATTAATAAATTTGAGACAAATACGGTTTATTGTAATGATGTTTTACCCACTGCATATGTTACTATCAATGATATGAATAATAATGCTTTAAGTTTACCTTCTTCTTCTCTCCCTTCTATTTCAAACTTTGCTTATCATTTATGTCATGCTCGTTTGGGGGCATGCTCATCATGAATCACTTAAGTCAATCTTAAAACTATGCAATATTCCTACACCAACAAAAGCTTCTACTAACTTTTGTTCAGCTTGCTACCTAGGCAAGGCACATCGTCTTCATGCCGCTCACTCTACCTTTGTACCATTATCCCTTTGAACTGGTGTGTGAATTATGGGGACCAGCCCCTGTTAAGTCCCATTGGGGCTATACACATTTTCTCAAATGTGTTGATGCTTATTCTAAATTTGTTTGGGTTCATCTCATAAAACATAAATCTAACATGTTAATACAGTTCAAGCAATTTAAATCTATGTGTAATTGCAATTTAACGGTAAAATCAAAGCTGTTCAAAGTTATGGAGGGGATGAATTTTGTCCTTTCACCAAATATCTTGCTAATTTGGGCATTATGCATCCTTTTACCTGTCCACACACTCACTATCATAATGCATTAGTTGAGAGAAAGCATAGGTACTTAGTGAATATTGGTCTCACATTGTTGGCACAAGCTAAAATTCCTCATCAATCATCTACTAACACCTATTCTCAACAATGTGTCCCTCATTTTCTTCTATTACACAAGCATCCAAGTTACAAGGATATAAAGGTATTTGGTTGTGCTTGCTTTCAACTCTTTAGACCTTACAACCCCAACAAACTTGCATTTAGATCCCAAGAGTGTGTGTTCGTGGGATGCTCTTCATTATACAAGGGGTACAAATGTCAAAGTTCTAATGGGAGGATTTACATCTTAAAAGACGTTTTATTCAATGAAACAAAGTTCACTTACTCTGAGCGGTTTTCTAAATTATCAACTCCACCATAATACCATCAATTCCATTATCATGGCTACCTATGCAAGTTACACAATCCCTACCTCCAAATCCCATCACTATAAACAACAATATTAATAATTTAAGTCCACCTACTTCTGGTTCCTTAGAACTACCAAATCCATCTTCATCTCCTCTTTCATCACACAAGCCTACTTCCGCACTTGGTTCAGTTTCAAGGGCTGCTACACCAAGACATGTAACTCTCTCTTCCAACATTTCTCTTTCTCCAAACCTAATTCCTAGTGCTACTTCTAAGATTGCAACTCCTGCACTCAATCATATTCCTATCAGAATCCATCCTCAGAAATACTCATCCCATGCAAACTAGAGCAAATAATGGAATTGTCTTGCCAAGGTTACATCCTACTCTTATCCTCACACACCTAGAACCTACCACTGTACAACAAATCATTGCTGCTCCATAGTGGCTGGTAGCAATGAAAGCTGAGTACGCTACACTCATTTAGAACCACACTTGGTCCTTGGTTGCTCCACCTCCTAGTCGTAACCTCCTGACGGGTCCATCAATAAGTATAAGGTGAAGTAACTAAAATATCACTAAAAGGGGGTTGAATAGTGATTATCCTTTTTCAAAATTTCCTTTTAAATGTGTATCCTCAATGTGAGAATAGTAGATCAATTTTAGAGGATATATGTTTAGAATTGAAGTAATAATAGAATGAGATAAAATGAAGAGATTATAGTATAGAGAAAGACACACACACACACACATTTATATTGGTTCACCTAAAGTTGATTACGTCCAGTCATCACTCACTTGTGAGTATTTTCATTATGGCTAAAAAATTCCTACCATCTGATGATGTTATTTTCACTATGTATTATCTTAACCTCACCAGGATTACATAAACAATTTCTCTTATTATCTTACCGACCTTACACAAATTCCAACAAGTTAATCTTAACTTGAGGATATACAAGTTTTGAGAGGTTTTTATGAATGGGTCTTGGTTAAGACAAACTCTCAATTTAAGTTTTGATGAAAATAAACAAAGGTTAATTAAGAATGTTAATAATGATTCTAAATGTTATGTTAATTTAACTTGTACTTTTGAGTGTATTAAAAAGATAGGATTCAAACAAAGCAAAGAAATTAGCATTAGAAACAGAAAACTAAACACGACAACGTTCTTGAAAAATTCTAGAAAACGGAGAATGTTCTCCAAATTCAAGAATGATCAAGACAACCTCAAGATCAATCATTCTCCATTAATTAAATGAAGATATTGCTTCTAGTATTAACATCAATATTATCAGTACTTGACAAGGAACAAATAGGAATCATTCTAGTCAAGAAAACCATTCGAATCACAAAGGGACAAGGTCATGAATCAAGCAAGTCCAAACAAGTCTGAACAATCTCTAACTTAACTGCCAAGAAAGATTGAACGATCTTGAAGTATACAAGACATCAGGGCAGATTCAAGAATGATTAGGAAAACGTCTAGAACAATCAAGACTAAAATATCCAAATTGATTATCAATCTCCAGAGTGTTAAAGACTGAAATCTCCAGATTGATCATCAATCTCTAATATCTCAGTAAACATTCTGCAACAATTCATCATCATTCTTCAAGTTGTTTCAACAAGAATCAAAACTCCAGATCAAGCTAAAGGCATCAACAAATATATTTTAAGTATTAAGGATCATTAAGCTTAACAAAATCTGATCAAACATGAAGAATTTAGTCCAGTCAAAATAGAACTCGAAAATGTTCGAAGGCTGGAATATTTTTATTCATAAAAATTGGTTTTGGTCAAGTCTGACAAGAGCACTACCAACGACTCTTTTGACCTTCATTAAATGCTTTCAAGCCTATAAAAGAAAGACCAATGCTCAAGGAAAACGCAGAAGTTCAAGTGCTAATTAATCTGATCAAATCATTCACACTCACATACTTGAAATTCTCCCATTATCAAAGAGAGTCAATTCTAATTCTATTTTCAATCTCTTGTTATATTTGTTCTGAATCTCTTGTAAAGAATCTAATCTCAAACACGAGTTGAGACATCTCATATTCTATCAAACAATCTTATTATTATTGTGTAAAAACTCAATACTATAAGTGATAAGTATAGTTTGAGTAGATTGTAAGAAATCATTTTATGGTTAAAAGGTAAAGTGTAACCTCTTACCTAAAGATTGATAGGTGGACTGATTGTGTGTCTTTCTGGGTGGAAAGATTACAGTTTGTAAACAGATCAAGATCGATCTAGACTAGGTGCTGTAAATCAGGAAGGTTCTTGTTTTAAATACTTAGTGGAAAATCTCAAAATTGTGAGGACTAGATGTAGTCCGAGTTGGGTGAACCAGGATATATCCTTATGTGGTATCTCTTATCCCTTATCTTTTTATTAAGTCTGATTGATTTTCAAGATAAAAATACAAATTGTTTTTCTGATTTTTAACTAACCAAGAACATTCTCCGTTTTCTGATAAAATCAAGAATGTTCTCCGTTTTCTGTTTTCTTAACCAAGATCATTCTTGAGTTAAAATCTTAAGTTTTTTCAGGAAATTTTAAATAGGAAGATTTACAATTCAAACTCCCTTCCTTGTAAATCAACTTTGCTACTTCAATCTTAACAACTAAAACTAAAATATACTTTCAAAAAGAATGATCCAAAGATATATTTAAGATTTGTAGAAAGTATATTGAGGATATGATAAGACTGTTTTAGCATAACTTTGAGCTTTGATTGTGAATTTCTTTTCTTGATATTATGAGGATGAGATCATCTCAATTTATAGAAGTCATGAAGCTTCAAATATGAGGAGCAACAAAATATATCCATTGGAGATTTAGAAAATTGCCCTTTGATTTTATTTGGAATTGCAAAATTGCCCTTCCAACTTTGTCATCGTTTTAAGTACATTGAGAAGATGAATACATGTGGTCTATCCTCAGATTCGGTCAGTATGAGAATAAAGCTTCTATTCCTCTTGATGTGACTATTACTTTCTACTTTTGCTTTTCCCAACAGTTTGGAGTAGTGTGCTCTGTGAGGATAACTAATGAACAACGTTGATCCTCAGTTCTATGTTGCTTATCCTCTAGATCTTGTACAAGTCTACACAAGTACTGTTAATCTTTACAGTTCACAGTTGATTGTCTTTATTGCTCTTTCTGGTTTTTTTTAGATGCTTAAGCTAAATACAGAATTATCCTTATTTAGAGGATAAACTTTCATTTGATAAGAACTGTTAATAACCTGTTCTAAGATAATACACTCAGTGAACAAGTTAGATAACACATATAATTAGAGTCCTTAATCTTTAAATGGTTTTGTTATTATTAAAACATTGAAGAGAGATTTTATCTCAACATAAGGCCCATCTTGTGGCAAATGGATTTCATCAATAGTAAAACATGTCATTGTTTGTATTGTTCTTACCATAGTAGCCTTAACAAATTGCTCATTCAATAGATTAATGTAAATAATGCATTTTTAAATGTTGTATTGGAAGAAGTGTACATGTGCAACCTCCAAGTTTTGATGCTCAAGACAAAACATGGGTGTGTAAGCTTAACAAAGCATTATATGGCCTAAAACAAGCCTCAAGAGCATTGTTTCTCTTGTACATAATCCAACTCTTCACAATCGTACCAAACACATGAAACTTGATATCTTCTTTGTTAGAGAAAAGGTGTTGAATAAAAGCCTCAGTCTCTCATGTTCCATCTCAAGACTAATGGGAAGATGCCTTAACAAAACTTCTTCCTGCCACCAAGTTTGCAACCATTCGTGATAAGCTTAGAATGTTTGACAAACACACCTTAGTAAAAGCACCTTCAAATTCTAAAGGGGGATTATCATAGATAACATATAGCACATGGTTATAAACCCACACACGTCAAAGCTCTTACTTAACAACTACAATTTCTAACTAACTAAAGCTTTTAGAATATTCTATTGAAGGTTGTTAGATTCAATTAGTATAAATTGGCTATCAAGATAGTTTCAATACTGCTAGATTCAGATATTCAATTACAATAATCTTAACCTATTAATAAAGATCATACAATTGCAATCATTTCAATAATTCAATCTAATAAAATCTTTGAGAGGATTAATTTCTCTCTCAATCTCTTTTAATTCTCTATTTAGTTTATGTTGTTCATAACTTTAACACTTAACATTCTTCTTAATTAGTAGGAGTTTGTGCATTGATGTGATGTTGCTTCACGTGTTGCTTTTGTTGAGTCTTGAACATTGTGCATATCTCAATAGTACACCAATTTTGTCTTTTTAGAATTTTATGGCCGTTGCACTTCTTGAATATGTCTGAGAAAGAATTCGGTGAATATCTATCCTTAAATTTGAGAAATAACATTTGTGAACTTCTTCAAATAGTTTTTTATGATATTTTTTTGTCCATGTATTTTTATTGAGGTTCTTTGTTTTGATAATTTATCAAATTCAGTCTAAGGATTAATGATTTTTATGAGATAAGCTTCTCGTGAGGATAACTTAAGTGAAATCACTCAAGTACACAAGTCATCAGAAAACAAATAATATCTTAATTGTAATAATCTTATTTATGTAGTTTGTCATCTTCAAAACATCAAAAAGAGATTTTGACTCACCAATATATGTTTTTTTTAAGATGACAAACTCCTTATAATTATTATTCGGTTTAATTATAGTTTTGATCCTTATATTTTTATTAATTTTTAGAGTTGATCCTCATATTGTAAAACCATACAGTTTTGGTTATTCACTCATTTTTTTTTACTAAAAAAATGATGATTTAACTTCTTTTAAATTACATAACATACGATTTCATATGTAGCATCATCTGGATAGATTAATTATTTATATGTTATTAATTTAATTACAAAAATGAATCATTTTTTAAGTTGAAACTAAAGTTTTTTGAGTGTTTGATTGCAATTTTATTGGTATTAATAAGTCAATATCATCATACTATAAGTTACGTCGTTTAAAATACGCCATATCACTATTTTTTAGTTGAAAAATTTGAGGGAGAAACCAAAACCATTGGATTTTAAAATAGGGGAACCAATTCAAAGAATTGATGAAAATAAAATCACCAAAACTGCAATTAAGTTTTATTATTCTAATTTGTGAGTTTAATTTCAGAGTTGTGAATAAAATTTTTTTACTTATGTAGCATATTTTTAAACATATGTAGCATATTCTCAACTATATTTCTTTCCACTAAGACTTGTAGTTTTGATAGAATCAGAAAAATCAATATAAAAAAGTTTAAGATGTTTATTTGTTGAAATTGTATTTTTTGAATAAAAACTACTATTAACTTGTTTTCTTTTAACACAATCTTCATATATCTTATCCTTTTCAAAATGATCTTTGGAAGACCTTTTGATAGATAAAATATAGATTGTTTTGAGACAATGTTCAAACACACATGATCAACCCTCTAGTGTCAAATTCATTGTTCCGTCTCAACGTGGACATAAAACATAATTCATTAGATAATTCATTTAAGTATAAGACATATAAATTTTTTTTCTTCTATTTAGAGAAAAATGTATTTTTCAAAGATGATTGTTTTACTTCACATATAATTGGTTTGAATATAACTTCAAAGTTAATGTCACAAAGTTAACATATGCTTAACAAGTTAGGTTTCAAACATTACATTGAACATTCTCTATCTTAGTAGATTCATTTTTTACCTATGATATTTGTTCCCTTAATTTGAGTTTTCTCATTATTTTCAAAAGTGGCTAATCCTCCATCATTTTAATGTAGGAACATCTCTTTGACTTTTTCAATTTTCTTTTTAGGAATAAAGAAGCTATCATAATTTTTTATTTTATTTTAAGAACTTCTAAACCTTATTTTGACTTTGTCAAATATCTTTATTAGATAGTCTATAATTTTTTGAAATATCTCGGTATCACCGAATCTTAATCCTCTAGAATCTATATGACATTTAGATCTCAATAAATATATTATTTTTTAAGTAGAATGAAAATGAGATAAGATATAATTATAAGATTCTCTTTTTAAGATATATTAAAAATATTTTAGCTTATTAAAAATCATATTAATATTTTTATAATCTTAAAACTATGATAAAAAAATGGAAAATAGAGAATATCCTAATTCTAAGTTGAGTTGGATGTTGCTAATATCTAATTTGAGGGTTGGTAGAGCGCCGCCAGGCTTGGAGAAACGTAAAATTGAAGTAAAAAAAAACAAGAATATAATAATAATAATTATTATTATTATTTAAGTAAAATGAAGCAAGAAGCAAACATCACTCCCTCTTTCCTATTCGCACCAGCTCATTCCCACCAACCACTTTTTAGCTTATTGTCATGCTCGAAACGATTGTGACATGTTACTATGAGCATTTGAATTTGTTATGGACTATTTGTTAGTATTTAATGTATGTGAGTTTTTTCATTAAAATAAAAAAAATGCCATCAAACAATATTGACTAATTGTTTCAAATAACATTTATTTATTAATTATAGAAACTTGTTTTACAAGTTTTTGTGTGGTATAATTTGTATTTATTACACTTATTATTAACAAAAGATTCTTTTGTATATAACAAAAGATTCTAATTTCAACTCATTGCTTTCTTAATTGTGGTTGCCAATCCATCATAGGCTACTTCCCAAGCAGTGCTTAATTCCTCGCTCCACTTGTCTCCTGCCACTTCCTTTATTGTTTTCAGCAGTGCTTCTTTAACCACCTATAAAGCAATAAAAATACAAAAAAATTATTAGTGGTTTTACACTTAAAAAATAGGTTAATGTTAAAAAAAAATGAAAAATATTTATTTTCTTATATAAGTCTAATAAATATTTTTAAATACCATTTCTTTATATTTGCATATAATAATATTGTATCTTGTAATTTTATTTATTTATATTTTGATACCACAAAATGAGGATTAGCAACTCCCTTCTGAACATGAATGGCACCCAATGTAGCATCTTCCAAGACTATTTCTCCTTTTGTTCGAAGTTGAATAGCTGAATCGTGCACCTATAATTCAAAAAGTATAAATTTCATATGACATATTATTTGTATTACTAAAATGTGATTATATATTATAAAGAAGAAAAATATTAATTCATCTTCAAAGTTTAATTAAACATTCATCCTAACTAGTTAAAATATAATAAGACTTATTTTTTTGTTATATATAAATCATTACATTTGGATGTATTGTTTTTATGCAATTTTAGTCCTTTGTATTTTAGTGCTAACTTGACAAGTTTATATATACGACCAAAGAAGTATTTTGGTAATTTGATATGTTGATCAAAATGTACTTTGGTCATATGCTTGACCAAATATGAAATTCCATTATTTAAAACATATAGAGTATCACATGCTGGTCCTTAAAATTAATCTTAAAAACCACTTGTTATTTTGAACTATCTTTATGCAATTATATGGATCATATTGATAAGAGATTAATTTTAATATACTATCGGTATAAAACAAATTACATTAGCGATCAATCACAAAAAATCAAAAATCATTTGTATAATTTTTAAGTAAGATATATTATATACGATCATAGCTAAATACTTCTAATAATCCAATGAATGTGATTGTTTAAAAAAAATCATATTGTTAGTAAATATAAATTAAATTTAAGGTTAAATAGCACTCGTAGTCAGTTAACTTAATTTCAGTTAACGTTTTAGTCTTTTATCTTTTTTTTTTTCCCGATTTAGTCATTTATTTTAATTTTAAGTGATAATTTGATCTTTTATGTTTTAAAATGTCAACAATATTATCTTTTTTTTTTTACAATAAATTAAAAAATTCAT
>JBBPBO010000002.1:7336653-7382986 GCA_037974295.1 Cicer cuneatum | reverse complement strand
AAAATTTTCAACCAAAACCCATAAAATTAATTATATTCTTTAATATAATACAAATTTTATCAAATTCGTAACTCAAATATTCAAATAAACTCATATTTTCATTTTTTATTTGATGTTGTTAGAGATGGAATTTTAAAAATCAAATAAAGAATAAAAATATGAGTTTATTTGAATATTTGAGTTACGAATTTGATGAAATTTGTATTATATTAAAGAATATAATTAATTTTATGGGTTTTGGTTGAAAATTTTGATGAATTTTTTGAATTTTTGTAAAAAAAAAAAGGATAATATTGTTAACATTTTAAAACATAAAATATTAAATTGTCACTTAAAATTAAAATAAAGGACTAAATTGGGAAAAAAAAGAAGATAAAGTGCTATTTAACCTAAATTTAATTAATAAACAACTAATTTTAAAATTTATAAAAACAAAATACACGTATATAAAATATTTCGTTGTACAACCTATATTTCGACGTAAAATCTATATTTTTAGTGTGTTACTAATTTTAAGAGTAACACCAACATTGAATGAAAAAAACAAATTTGATTAATATGTTAGAATGCACTCACCAATCCAAAAACTTTTTCAGCATGAGCTTGAAGTTTTGGACTATAATGTACTTCAGATGTGTCCTTTAGAAAAGAGAACAATTCCTTTGCTGCAGGTGCTTTCTCCAATATACTATTTTAATTTAACCGATGCAACCAAAAGTTCTCATGTTAATTTACTCCATTATATTTTTTAATTAAACCAAACACAAATTACAACAACAAAAAACATGACCATAAGCATTTTGAGAGAAAACTTACAAAGTGTAGAACAAAACACTATAGTGAGGAAGGTTTTGTTTAAAGGATTCATATGAGCAATTGACTAAAGCCTCCTGCTTCTCAGTGAAACTCATAATTCTCTTCTTCTTTTTCTTTGTTTCTCTCTTTTGTTATTTGTATCTTGCAATGTAATAATTTTACTTCCAATACTTGTTTATATAGAAATCTAGGAAGGTGTAAAGAGGTTGGATCAATTATATAAAAATAAAAAAAGAGATGGAGTTTATTTAATGTGATTTTTTAAGAATATATTGGCTTGTGGTGGCCATTGCCATTATTAAGAGACATGAATATTTTTCATAAATTAGTAAAAATAATAATTAATTAAAGTTAAGAAAATATAAATACTTGTGATATAACTTTTTTTTTTCATTTAATCTGTGTAATCATTATTCTAAATGAAAAATGCAGACATATAGCAACATCTGTTTTTTTTTTCTTTTATATCATTTAAAAAAAAAAAACTTTCTAAAATACTTTACATTAAAATTTATATATCAAAATATTTTTTTAGAGTTTCAAAAGGTTGCATCTCCGCCCTACGACTACCTAAAGGATTATTTTTTTTCTCCAGCATCCCTGGGATCGACCATCTACTATCTTTGATTTTTTTTTAACAAAACAATATAGGAATAGGTCTTAAAAAATTAAAAAAGTTATAGATGGTCCATCCTGCGGAAACGACCTCTTATTGAAAAAAAATCATCCTTAAGGTGGTTGCAGGGTTGAGATGCGACTTCCTGTAAATTCAAAAAATAGAACATTTTAATATATAAATTTCAGTGTGAGGTATTTTAAAAAAGATTTTAAACAAATAAAAGATATAAAAAAAAACCACATCTTTTTATATTATTTTTCTTCAAAAAGAGTATTTTATTATTCTATTTAGTAAAATCTCTTGTGATGGCCCTATTAATAAACAATTAGTACAGATTGTTGGAATCATCATTGAACTTCTTACATTAATAATATTGGAAAAATATATATAACCAAAGGTTGTGTTACTATTTACTAATTTTGTTAAATATTTTGACATAAAAAAATGAAGAATTCTACAATATAATAAAGACGTGAATAAGTGTAAAAATATAATAATATAAATAAAGCAATTAAGGGCTGATACACGAGATATCTCAATAAAATAGAAAGAGATTGTTTGTTACAAATTAAAAAATAAGTGATTTTATAATTCAATAACTTAATTGTATTTTTTAGATATTTGTAAGAAAAGTGAAAATTATTGTGTTTGTTTATCATAATCAAAATATTTTTTAAAATAAAATAATCTATCAAAAATAATTTTTTTTTAAATCACACTCATCAAAATATTTTTTGACATTTTTTTCTTTACTGAATTAGGTATATATTCTCCGGTTTTTTATTTCGTTTTCTTTTTAATAAATTTTTAAGTTAACAAAATGTAGCACAATAATTTTTCACTTATAATTTAAAAAGATGAACTTTTATGCAATTACAATGTAACATTTTACAAATGTACCCAATAAAATCAAAACATAATGTCAGCTAGGTTAGTTTCATTTTTAAAATACTTTCACAAATATCTACATAGTGAAATTGGATATTCGTGTATAATTTTTTTTAACATTTTTAATACATACAATCAAACTCTAAATTTAATTTATATTTAATGACAATTGGTTGTAAGTGGGTGTACTGTATGTACAATAAGAACTAACAATAACAAAAAAAAAAAAGAAGAAAAAAAGTTTAAAGTTCATCTTGTAGTAAAGAAGTATTCACAAGAGAAGGGAATTTACTATGATAATATTTTCTCTCTAGTCGTTAGACACACTTCTATTAGGGTCGTGTTAGCTTTGATAGTTGGTCGAGAAATGCATTTAGAGCAGATGAATGTGAACACAATATTTTTTCACGGTAATCTAGACAAATAAATTTATATGGAGCAGCTAGACAGTTTAAGTGATACCGGACAATGTAGACTAGTTTGTAAATTGTGGTTGTCTCTATAAGATCAAAAGAAGTCTCCAAGACAGTGGTACAAATACTTTGATTCCTACATGCTTTAGATTGGTTGCAATATATGTGAGTATAACTATTGTGTTTATGCTAGAAGCTTTGATGATGGTTCTTTTATTTTTTATTTTGTTACTACATGTTGATGATATGTTGATCGTTGCAAATCATTTAAATGACATAAATGTATAGAAAACCATGTTGGGAAAGATGTTTGACATGAAGGGTACACATGATGTTAAAATTATTATTTGTATGAAAATTTAAAGGGATGTGAGTGCCTAAAAATTATAGAAATCTTAGCAAAATTGTGTTGAAAAGGTGTAACACAGATTTTTCACGAGTGCTCTATTCGTGAATCACTATAGACTTTCATTATATTTGTGTCCAAAGATAAATGCAGAAGTTGAGTACGTGTCAAAGATTCTTTATGTTAGTGTTGTTGGTATTTTAATTTATGTTATGGTTTGCACTAGACAAATTTGGCACAAGATGTAAGTTTATGTACAAGTCATCTAAGCGTCATTGAATAGGATTCAAGTAAATTTTCAGGTACTTGATGGATACAAAAGTTCAAGGTATCATGTTTGGCATTGGACATAGTCATCCTTCAAGTGTAGGATATGTTTATTTAGACTATATGAATGATAAAAGTTCTACAACAAGATATGCTTGTACTCTTGCAAGGGAATCTATTTGTCGAAAATCACCAATTCAACCTATAATGGTTATGTCTACAACTGAAGTAGAGTACACGACAGTGGTTGAGGTTGTCAAAGAAACTTTATGGCTTATGTGATTGGTGAGGGAATCGGATGTTGAACATTAGAGTTGAAAAAACGGGCTACTCGACCCATATAGAGCCGACCATAATGGGTTGCAGGTTTCTTCGGACCAGGCTAAAAAGATATGTTTTAATATGGGCTGATAAAATATTGCCCGAGCCCAGCCCTAGACGGGTTGCGGGCTGGGCGGGTAACCCTCACAATTTTTATAATTTTTTTTTGACTCGTTATATTTTTAATTTCTTTGCGACTCTTTTAATTTTGAAATTTTTTTTATGTCCATTTAAAAAAAATTATAGTATACTACTTATGCATTAAGTATGAGTCAATTTGAATGCTCGTTTAAAAAAATTTATGGTTTACTCTTTATACATAAACTAAGTTTGGATTTTCTAACTAACACAACCTCAATTCAAAATTTTCAAAACAACATATTATTGAAACAACACCCAAATTAAAATAAGTCCAAATTATCCTAAGGTTAGAGATGTTATCTAGCATAGCACAAATGAATTTAGATTTGTTTAATATAAATTAAACTCAAACCAAATTCAAATAGAGTACTAAATAGTTTTAATTTGACTCTAAAATAAGTGTTTTTAAATTTCTTGAGCAATGTTCACATTTTTCAAAGCGTTAGATAATTGTCCACTTAGGAATATAAAGAAATTGATTATTAAAAATATATAACCAACTAAAGATAATATTATATCATAAAAGATAATATATATATATATACACACACATACACCAACTAAGTGAGTTGGATATTTTTTGTACCTTTTTTTATGTGGGCCAATTTTACTATTTTATTAAAAAATTAGTTATGTGGGTAGCGGACTACTCGGCACACATACAGGCTAACCCGAATAGGTAAAGAGTTTATTCGAACCGGGATAAAAATCCCTTAAAAAATACATGTTGAAATTATTAAGCCCAAACCCTGTGCTTTGGCGAGCTGGGTGGACTGGTCTATTTAGGTTAACTCTATTGAATATGGTAGAGTTCAATTGCACTATGATAGTCAAAATGCCATTATTTGGCAAATAATTTAGTGTATCACGCCAGGACGAAACATATTGGTATGATCAAATAGCTACTTGCATATGGATCAATATTACTTGAAAATATCCATACTTAAAAGAATGCTATGAATATGTTGACCAAGTCAATCACCATTGCTTGAACTTGTTACGTGTTTTTCATTGTTAAGCAAGACTTGTAACCCTAGTTGACGTGATGCTAATATTTATCAATGTGGAGAGAACTTACGAAAAACAAAAAAACAAAAAATTGAATAAAAAAAACACAACTCTATTATTATCCCCTTTTGGTTATGGTTTTCAAATGCCACATTAATGACATTAAATAGCAATAAAATAAATACATATTGGAAGATTATATATATTTTTTAGACCATGAGATTAAGTGTTAAAAAATTATTTTTTAAATTAATTGTAAATGTAATTAAAAGTAAGGAAAACATTTTCGAGAGAGTAGTAGTTGTGAGTTGAAAATATCAAACACCACAAAAATCTCTTTACTTAAATAACACTCACTATAAATAAAACCTCTTCAATATTCAAATCTTTGCTAATCATCTCCATTTTCAAAACAAACAAACTCTGCACGATCTCTCTCTCTCTCTAAAAAAACAGAGAAACCTGCCAAACAACAACGTTAACATGACCATATCAATGGCAACTTCACCTCACACTCGTCTCCTTCAAAACACCAACCTTTTCAATCACAAAAACAAAAACAACCATTTTCTTCCATTATCATTCAAACCCATCTCAATCAAATGCGCCACCAAATTAGACACACACCACCCTACAACACCTCTCCACACCCAATCCCAAGATCGTGTCTTCAATTTCGCCGCCGGTCCCGCCACCTTACCGGAAAACGTCCTCCTTAAAGCCCAATCGGAGCTCTACAACTGGCGTGGATCAGGCATGAGCGTTATGGAAATGAGCCACAGAGGAAAAGAATTTCTCTCCATAATTCAAAAAGCTGAATCAGATCTACGTACCCTCTTACAGATCCCATCTGAATACTCCGTTTTGTTCCTTCAAGGCGGCGCCACCACACAATTCGCCGCAGTGCCGTTAAACCTCTGCGCCCCACAAGACACCGTTGATTACATTGTCACCGGTTCGTGGGGTGACAAAGCATTCAAAGAGGCGCAAAAGTATTGTAAACCTAAAGTGATTTGGTCTGGGAAATCTGAAAAGTATACAAAGATTCCATCTTTTGATGATCTTGAACAAAACCCAGATGCTAGATTTTTGCATATTTGTGCAAATGAAACTATTCATGGGGTTGAATTTAAGGATGTTAATTACCCTAACCCTAAAAATTCAAGTGGAATTTTGGTTGCTGATATGTCTTCTAATTTTTGTTCAAAGCCTGTTGATGTGTCAAAATTTGGGGTTATTTATGCTGGGGCCCAGAAGAATGTGGGACCCTCTGGTGTAACAATTGTGATCATAAGAAAAGATTTGATTGGAAATGCTCAAAGTTTTACTCCTGTGATGCTTGATTACAAGATACATGATGAAAACAATTCACTTTACAATACACCACCTTGTTATGGAATTTACATGTGTGGTTTGGTTTTTGAGGATCTTTTGGAACAAGGTGGATTGAAAGAGGTTGAGAAGAATAACAAGAGAAAAGCTGAGATTCTGTTCAATGCTATTGATGAAAGTAGTGGCTTTTATAAGTGTCCTGTGGAGAAATCTGTGAGGTCTTTGATGAATGTGCCTTTTACATTGGAGAAACAGGAATTGGAAGCTGAGTTTATAAAGGAAGCTGCTAAGGAAAAGATGGTTCAGCTTAAGGGACATAGGTCTGTTGGTGGTATGAGAGCTTCTATATATAATGCTATGCCTTTAGCTGGTGTTGAGAAATTGGTGGCTTTCATGAAGGATTTTCAAGCGAAGCATGCTTAGATGAGAATAATATTCTTCAATTCCTATGTATGCAACAAGCACTTGCATTAATTAACCTATTAGAGTAGCTTTTGTTTTGTGTTAGTGTTTCTTTGCCTAATTAAAATTGGTCTCCATCTGTTTTTGTTTTGTTTTTTATTGGGTCTTTTTTCTTATGTTGTCTTTGATTTTTTCTACTTTGTCTCCTTTCACTTTTAAGTGCAATGTTTTGATATACAAATGTAGTGTTTTCATTATCTAATTGAAGTGAATTAGTTTAGGTTCTATTCATTATACCTCTGCACAAGATTCTATGGATTTGAACTACTGTGGTAAACTATGTACAAACTACAAATACCTTCTTGATATATACACTAGAAAGGTTGGGGGAAGCAATGGTTCTTGACTTCTTGTGGATGAGTAAGCATGGTTTAAGTTGTGTATTGAAACTATCAGAGTTTTCAATGATGGACTTGATATTGTTTTCACCAGTCATATAGTGCAAAATTGTTGAATTTGAATTTGCTGGAGTTGTAGAATTCTGAATTTAGGCAATGAAGATCTCATAGACTGAGTTTGGACGATTAAAAATCTTAAATATGGATCATCTGATTTCAATCAAACGGTTATCGATATTCCACCTTCATGAATGTAGTCAATCTTGACTCGAGGAATTGGAGTCCAAAATTGTCACACACGAAATTTATATGAATTCAAAGTTAAAAACATAATAACATAGGAGAAAATAAAAAAGGGACAAAAACATGCTTTTTTTTTTTCCAAATGAAAGCATGAAAGTTTTTATTCTTTTTATTCTTACAAAAGAAAGCCTGCAAAATCCATCAACCAACATTGCATCTATTTTTTCATTTTATTAGTATTCATTTCTCTTGGTGTCCTAAACTCTTATCTTATATTTTCTCTCGTCTTAAATATAAAAAATAAAAATTAATATATTTAATCTAAAATTTAAATTAAATATATTATTTTTTTGTTTATCTAACTTATTCTTGTATTTAAATTCAAAAAGAGTAATATTTTTTTAATTTTATTCATTCATCTACACTTCAATAAGTTCTAAAAAGTAATATTATAATATATGTTTAAAACTCAACTCTGACTACCCTATCATTGGGAACTTAAGGCTTTTTAATGAAAGATGGGTGAGACAGAGACAAATACACAAGGTAAAGGGTGCTTCTCGCCGCAAAGGCAAATAATCTTTAACCCCATTTTTTCCTAGTGTTTCCAATTCCTAACTCTTTCTAGTATCACTTTGCTCCCATTTCATGCAATCAGCCGCGTATAATTTAATTGGGTTGGATAAGTAATAACTCTCGTATGTCTATTTGGAATTTGGATCTCCTCACTTTGAATTAAATATGAGGAGGATATCTTTATCATCTCATCTTTAAAATATATTAAACTTTACTTATAATTTTTTAAGTTGTTAATCACAATACATTTTAATGGTAAGATGATAAATATAATATCCTCATGTTTGATTCAAATATGAGAAAATTCCTCTATTTATGAGTTGTATTTTAGAGAAAAAGACTTTAGAAGACTCTCTGCTGGAGCGTATGTTATTAGTACTTTTCTTTTCTAAATAAATTGAAAAAAACTTATGAGCATATAATATCATGGTGTTCTTTTATGTTTTTTTAAATATCAAAATATAGATTTGACCTTACAAAATCTTTTCTTCCAAAATTAACTCGCAAACACATGTTTAAAGTTTTAACATAATGCCAATTGTTATAAGGTGCCAAATTTAATGGATGCAGGATTTGGATTTATTGCCATTTCCATGTAGATGGATATCCATACTAACAATTGTTGTTGTGAATTCAGATTTATGTCATACTTATAAAGCAACATATCAACCATTCAAACGAAAGCTTAAAACCACAAATATTTAAGTTTAGCTTCAACTATGACGTAAATAAAGTCTGACAAAATTATTTTAGTTAAAATTCGAATTCGAATTTTCGTGAATGGTTCGTCCTTAACTAGAGGTCATTAACCACTTGACCCCAATCATTTTGTTAGCATCTCATATGTACTTTATTGAACTTCATTTTATTATAAATTAAAATCACTGTAATTAATTGTGCCCAATGAATCGTTTTAACTTTGGTTTTCCATCATAAATCTTATCCTTTCCACAGGAATATCAAGTGCTTATAATATCAAGCAACGTTAAGTTGCCAAGCAGCAGCAGTTCAAGAGCCTTTAGCATCAACCTTTTATACAAGCTCAGATAAGCAAACAAGATTAAGCAACCCTAACTTATAATAATAAAATACCAGCTCATAATGCAATAAACATAATGTCTAATTGTCTAATGTACTAATGAAAAGGTGATACTTCGTGAATGTAGCATGCTAACAATGCTGTAATTAAGTATGAACTCAAATGGAGAATTCTCATTCCTTTGGAATTGTCATATTGAAAATTCATATGATACAATTTTCTAGCAATAAGCTTTGACTCAACACATTCAACCATAAAAAAATAATTATATTGTAGCTCCCTGGGCTGGATAAAAAACACCAAGTCCCGAGTGTTGTCCCTCCCCGTTGTATATTATCCTCGATGTTTCTTTACAGGTTGTCAACTTCCAAATTCTTGCATTGAACAATTGCTGTTGTAACCAAGATATATTTTCTAATTTACAGATACAAACCTGCTTTCTCAGTAACAGTGAGTAAGCTAACATACTCCACTGAAAAGCAGACATTCTAATGTCAACAAAAGAATTCTCCAACACTTCCATTTGTGTCATTAAGAAAATGAGAATCTTGAAAAGAGAGAAAGGCCAGATCCTGATGCATCACTTGCAGGACTTGGTGGAACATCTGTTGAGTTTTGATACGTCTGTTGACATTTCTGCATCTGCATTTGCATCAAATAGCAGAAAATTCTTTCTTTTCAGTCATCAACATAACTGAACTTTTGGTTAAAAATAATTTACTTACATTCTATTATTAGGCACTAAAAGAAATTGCTGGCTACATAAAAACAATTAAGAAATAACTTCTGACTCTTCTAAAAGAAAACATTTTAGATTATATCATGACAATTATGGGGAGACAAGAAACGAACATTAGGAAAACTTTTTGATACATGAAACATACTGTCTTGACCAATTACTATCCAATTAAATACTTGAGCATATATTTGAAACTCCTATTATAAAGAACATATTGATAATAAATATTTAAAGACTCCTTCGATGTTGTTAAAATATTATGAGATATTTTTCATATATATTCTTACAAGTGCCCCCTGATGAGACAACACCGGAGGCTATTTAGTATAAGCCAAATGATTTTTACGAATTAAAATTACATCAAAGTGATTCTTAATAAAAACCCTTAAAATATAATTTTGGAGATGTAATGGCATTGCATAGGGAGCACCTCTTTTTAATTTGCACAATTTATTCCTGAAGCAAGAGCCTAGATGTAGATGAAAAGGTAGATGAGGACAAAATTACCTCTTCTGGACTAAACTGAAGCAGCATCCCAATAACTGGTAGCAATACCTCCACTTCACCTGATCAAAGAAAAAAATTCTATTAATTGAACATGCTTCTCAATATTAGCTAGAAAATGCAAAGGAGATGAGGACAAAAAGTGACATCTTTACTTATATTTTAAAATAAATTAATAATACCTGTCTCGAGAAGCTTTAAGATAATATTTTTCAAATATGTCATATCTACACCTTCCCTTTTTTCTGCTCTTTCCATGTTGCGAAGCTCGGTCTTTAACATTGCCTCCTACAGTCATAATATTTGGAAATTCATGTGTAGGTTGCTGTATGCCAACACGTGTAGTTAAAATTAATTGAATCACTAATCCAAAGAATGCTCATTTACTCTTTTTTCAAGTGGTCACAAATTTAAAAATGACGTAGTGTGATAACATTTTTCCTATTAGAAAATTGCAGTACAAACAAGGAGTATTAGCTGAAGATCTTTACCGCTATTAAGTACATTAATTATTTCATGAAAAATAAATGCAACTGTACAACTTCAGTTTTAAATGAACCTAGAAATTGTCTTTCAAGCGAAGAAACAAGCATTGACCTTTTAGAACTGTTCCTTTCATTTCTACAAATAGAAATAGAAATAAAATCTAAATAAATTCCGGCACACATACCTGTTGGCTATGGAGACGATTTTCATGTTCAAGCTCCTCAATTTCTTCCTGAATTAGTAGTAGTATCGTATTATATAGTATTACAGAAGAAAAGGGATGAGGAACAATAAGAGATGAATATTCTAAAGAAATCTAGACATACTTGAAGAGCTAAAATATGGCGCTGCGACTGTGCTAGCTCTTCCTCTCTTTGGGCTTGTTGTCTAGCCAAAATCTGAAATTGTGACAAATATCAAAACAAAGACTCAGCGATGGATTCTCCAAAATAAAATAATAGATGAGAGGGTATGAAAGAAATAGTCTTATATGTTATATGTCTTGAATAATAAATCTCTCTTCCAGTTTCATCACCCCCCACACACATTACCAAAACAATTAAAAAACCTCACTGAGACAACTAAAAGATTTGCATCTTCTTTCTCATAGTTGACCAAATTGCTATACACAAATTTCTTACTGAATACTTCAAAAAAATCTCAAAAATGTATTACAGAGATAAATAGAATTGAAAACTGCATTTGCAGAATGCTATACCAGAATTTGATGTTCTGCATCTGAGGGACTTAAATTAGTTGAATCCAATTTATGCAAGGCTGTGTACATAACAGTTGAAGAAAAAGTGTCACACATCACCCCTTAATGATAGACTTAAGGAAACTCGGCAAGTGGAAAATGTATTGTCATACCATAATTAAATCAATACCTGTGTTGTAGTTATCATTTTGATTGGCCTGATATCATTTGCAACATTGCAGCACCAGTAGAATAAATATGCAAGATCATGGAAATTTTTAATATACGACAAATGTCTTGATTTTTTAGAAAATAGATAAATAAATAAAAACATACCAGAGATCTTGATTGAAGAGACTGGCGGAGATTCTTATTTTCATCCAAAAGTCTGGATATTTCATTGTCTTTTTCCTCAATCATTCTATCAGCGAGATCATGAAATGAAACATGTTCTTCCTACGAGTTATAGATTCAGTTAGCACCCAAAGAAAAAAGATGGGCAAAAACACTAATAAAGACAGGAATAAAGTCCAAGCACAGGTTTAACAATTTACACATTACCTTCAACTTTTTACATCTCTGTTTGAGCTCTTCCAATTCCTTTTGCATATGTTCTGCAGCAGTTGCTTCGCTTTCAGCCTTCATTGCCTCACATCTGACTGAAAAGATTGATTTAAATTAGTTTTTTTTTTATGCCAAATTCATATATATGAGCAAATCAAATAAATATAAGACATAAACAACTTTTAACCAAGTAGTTGTGTGTATTACGTCTCCATGTTTCTTCTACATTTTGAAGGCTTAGTCCCCATTCCTCTTTCTCTTTTAGGTGTTGAGCACTAAGTGAGTCGAGCTTTATTTCTAAGCTCCTTATCTGTTGCTTGGCATTTTCAAGGGTATTGTCTCTGAAATTCATAAAATGAGAGGTTGTGAATGCTCCACACTGAACGAAAAAAGGTAACTACTAGTGCATCCGATACGTAATCCCCAAACCATAGCTGATAGCACAAATCAATGGGAAAAAGCAAATTTATCACAAGATCAGTTACTTGTGATCCTACTTTTGTTTCCAACTGCATTTTTTCATCTGTATGGTATTTAAAGCGGCATATCAGGTATACAAGCCCATTAAGATTTTTCAATAATATACCTTTCTTCAAGTTCTTTCTCATTATTAGCCATGGCAGACTGAAGATCTTGAACAACTCTATCCCTTTCTTCTGTTATTGATATTACTTCATTTTCAGCCTCCTGTAGACAATAGCGAATGTGATTGGTAATATTTATATTTTAATCGGACGATGTCTTCTTCAAAGACTATGATAAACATGTACTTTAAGAGCTTCCTCAAGAGCTTTGAGTTGCTCAGAGTCTTTAGCTGCAACCAGCTCTGCGTCCTTCTTCTGAAGAAGTGCATGTGCACGAGCCTTGTATGAAGAAAATTCCCTCTCAAGAATGCTAATCTGCAAAGGTGCAAAACGCATCATAGATCAGTCATGCAGTGTAAATCACGTGTGTCTAATCTTCACATGTGATGTGGCCAAGGGTCAAATTAACAGCCATTCAAGAATGTGGATTGAGTAAGAGCATATTTGCATGAACAATTGTCAATGAAAGGCTGTATGGTTATGAAATGTATATGAAGTGATAAAAGTATCAGATTCAGTGAAGCAACAACCATACTGTAACCTAAAACCTATTGGTTCCTCTTCTATGTCTGCCAAATCACAACAACAAAAACTTCAGGCCATATTGTAACAATATTTGAGCGGCTGAATTAACAACGGTAGGAAATTCTCTTCATTTGGGTTTTTTACAATGTGTTTAATTTTTTACAAGCTAATTTGTAAGGAAAGATTTATTAGAACCTGTTCTTTCGCAGCCAACAATTCAGCATCTCTCTTACTGAGGATCTTGGCTTGTGCAGATACCTCTGATTCAAGCTGACCTGGCCATTGCCAAAAACATAAAAATCCATTTGATATAAATATAGGAAATTTTAGAGAAGGATTAATATGTACTTCTTATTTTTGCTACTTCAACTTCTGCACGTATACAGTTGCTCTCAGCAATTTTGAGCTTCGCTTTAAGTGCCTGAGATGCAGCCTCCCAGCTTTCCCTTTCTTTTTCCTGAACACACCAAAGCTTTGAGTCAAGCAACCATATAAAAGAAGTACCAATAAGTGCATAACAGCAAGACCTCCAAATTCTAAACATTCCAATTTCTCTTTTAATACTCATCTTTATCACCTATGCAAAAAATAATTACAGCAAAAGGCATCCCAACTGGATATAACCATAATTTTCTTCCATGCGTAAAGGTAAAGAAGATTTATAACAACTATTACTCGAGATATCTTCAGTAAGATAAATCACATAAGAATTTAATTAAGTGATTCAATCATCTAAAACATGCATTTCAGTTAACAACCAAGTTAATGCATTTTGGGTGATTTCATTCCTGATTGTACAAAGGGAAACTCAACCAAATAATTAGTTAAGTAACTCATTCTTCCATTTCAACACATGTAATGGAGAAGTCAATGCATCATCTAAATGTGCATAAACATGTTGCATGATCACTTATAATCATTAATTGGAATTCTGGAAATTTCCAAGTAAAAATGTTATAATCAAGACAGAAAACTGACGAGTAGAATACTGAATACATAATGGTTGCCTAACAATAGTTATGCATATAAGATGTCATCATTGGCAAGGACAAGTCATTATACTTACAACCTATTTTATTTCATTTGAATTTTAAAATTGGATTTATGCATTATGAACTCATTTAGTGTGCGGTTCAAAATGTCAAAACTCAAAATTATGTCAGGTGTACATATTACATGATATCACAACAAAACAAAACAAAACAAACACTTGCTTAAGGAGAATAGAGCTCCGACACACAATGAAACACTAAATTACTAATTTATACATATTGAAATTCAGAACCATACATGCTTCTGTTTTAGGTGAGAAATCTCCCCCTTCACACTTTCCATGGCTGCTCTGAGTCGTGCTGCTTCCCCAGTTGATGCTACCTCCGTCTCTGCAATTCTAGATTCTTTCTCTGCAACTAGAACCTGGAGGCATTAGTCGATTTGGCATGGTCAGCCCATCAGCCGGAAACTTCTGACATGTCCAGGAATACATGCATTCATATATATAAGAAGTGATTGGTACCATGTATATTTTTGGATAAAAGATTGGCACCACTAATCAATCCAGGAAAATGAATCCAGGGACAATAAATTTAATATTCAGAAAGAATTTAATTGTAATTGAAATATGCAAGTAGACAAAGCACATGAATAGAATGTCTACAAATAAGAAACGTTTCAGCTGATGGAGCTCGTCCTCCAAAGTCAGATTAACTCTAGGTCTAGTAAACCCGAACTTTACTAGATTTAAATTGATTGTTGGTTTTCGGGCCCAAGTCCATCTATAAATGGTCCGGTTGTCTAGCCCTTGCAGACCTCTTATGCAAAAGTAGAGCTATTCACCAAGGAAGCTAAGCATGGAATGGAAAATAAAGCCACATGTGGATATTTTTTAACGTATGGTTATACCAAATCCTTGAGTCAAGTATGGACAAGCTCATGATCACAAAACTCACCTGCAGTGAAGAAATGGATTCAGCTGCCTTACTTCTATCAGACAAAGCATCATTGAGTTGACCCTCCAAACTCTCTATATTCTGCAGGAAACAAACATTGAATGGAGCCAAGGTGCAACTATATACAAAATACATAGTAAAGATTAAGAATATCACCTTTTTCCGGTGAAATCAGAGAAACTATGAATATAGCCAGGCAAAGATGCTAAAAGATACCGACATACCTTTTGATGTTTAGCAGAGAGCTCAGCTAGTGCAGCTTGCCTTTTTTCGTCGGCAGCTTGAAGTAATCCTCTCATATCTTCCAGCATCTAAGTTGTCAATTATTTTTAGGATATCCAACAAACAGTGTTATATACTTACCTACAAGTGATGTGCTACCAAAATAACAAAACTACACAAGTTTGATGATACAGATATGATCGTTGAGGAAAGTTACAAGAACAGAGTACAATAAATGAAATACCACAATTTCTGCAAAAAATATCTAAATCATATAAACAGTTTCAATCAACGGAAAGAAAACACAAAGCAGGCACTTAAAGTTTGACAAAAAAGATTTAATTCCTAAAACAACATCTTTAATTCCTAAAACAATGTCTTGTCTCATAAGAGGATAAAAAAGACATTCAATGTAGAACAACGTTTTAAGGAACAGAGTACTAGTCCAAGGAAAGGATCACATAGTAATAAGCTTTGGCATAAATCTATGTAGTCAATGGCGGATAGCAGAGCAAAGCGGCCGACTCCTAAAATGCTATAGCAGTACGGCTGTTGCGTCAAAATTTAGGGAAACAATACAAGGTGATACCTTACACATAAAAAAACTATAAAAATAGAAGAATACACAATATTGAAGAAATTCGTAACTAATAATCAAAGTCCATTGCTTCAATATTCAACCTCAATATAAAACAAATAAATTTTAGCAACCAAGGATTAAAATATCTCATCTATGCCTTTAAAATCAATATAAGTGATTCCTTTAATGGAATCATTTTCTCCAACGTGAGAATGGCTGCCAAAAAGTTGCAGAAAAGCCAACGAAAAGCCGCACAAGATGAGGAGGGGAGATGAAGCCATTTATTTCAGAGAAGACAGGAGGACCCCATTTCATTGTCATTCAGAATTTCAAGGTGAGGGCAAAATAAACAACTATAAGTTCAGGGAAAAATTGGCTATTTTAGGGTGAAAGACCAGAAAGTCCAAATAATTCAGAATTTTACATAAGTTTCACTGCCACAGCCACTACAACTGCTATATGGTTGGAAATGGTGACACTACAGCCGCTACTCAACACAGCAACGCAATAGGGCTTGGTATAGTGCCAGGGAGTCACGCTACACCACTTTCGTGGCCACTACGATAGCTATTGACTACGCCCTAAACACAAACCTGATGTAGAGCAGAGACATTAAGATAAGCTGGGTAAAACAGCATCTTTGCCGAGTATTATTTAATAAAATGTAAAGCATCAATTATTTAGTTTACAGCCATAAATAGAGTATTGAGTTACGTTAATGATGCAAACATCCACAAGATACAAAGACATATATTACAATCAATTATTAGTAAGATTTAACATAATATACTTACAGGAGATCTAAATCAAATAAACATTTCTCCTATTAAAATAAATGGATAATTTTTACCTGTTCCTTTTCAGCAAGTGACGATTGCAATGCCTCAAGAGCACTTTCTTTAGGTTGCAGTGAACGCCGTAAATCCTCAATGGTATCTCGAAGCCTAGGCAACACAGATTTTTTAATTAATAATTATAATAACAAAAAGGATGAGTGCTTTGAAATCTCCTTTGTCAAAAAAAAAATTGTAAGCCTAGAGGCATATTTTTAAAGCAACCTTCTAGAAACTACTTTACAATCAATTTAACACAATATTGTTTTCTAATGATTCTTACATAACGCAGAAAGTTGAGATCAGGGGTTAATATCTTATCTTGGAGAGGTTTCTTCACAAACAGGATAAAATGGAATTTCTTTTCAAAGTATATTTTATACTCCCTTCATCCCATAATGAGTGAGTCATTTGATCATTTCACACATTAAAAAAAAGTGTGTAAATGAAAGAGAGAGAATACTACTTTTAATCCTTGGTAAGTATTGGTGCATTTCAATATCATAAATGCATGGTAGAAGATATTGTCTTCGAAGTGATGTAAATAGTATTAATTAAAGAGTACAATTGGTAAAAACTGCAATGAAAATTAAAAGGGTCATTCATTTTGGGACAAATTTTTTTTGCAAATAGGTCGCTCATTGTGAGACGGAGGGAGTACCAAACATGCATAGGGACCCAACCCCTTATACAAAAAAAATCCAATGTGGTGTGTTACTCACATTTCACAATTTAAAAAAGAATATAACCACATTTAGTTCCTCTGAAAAATTTGGGTGCCATAATAATTTTTTAAAAATATTTTTGTTATTAAATTAGCCCTTCAAAGATCGAAGTGTCACCATATTGGTCTTTCAAATACTTTTTTGACAATATTAGTCCTTAAAATATACAAAAATGTTGCCAAATTTGTCCTTTGGTGTCACTGTTTTATTCCTTCATATGTATGAATCCATTGACAACTACACTTCTGAGGTACTAATTTTCTGAAAAATTCTTCTAAGGGTTATTACGGTGACACATTAATTTTGAGGAGATTGATCTGATAACAAAAACTTTTAAAGCACTAATGTGGTGACGCCCTAATCTTTGGAGGACAAAATTTACAGTATGCTCCTTGGAAAAAACAGGTGTCAAAATCTGTTTCTATTTTATATCCCTCAAGTATAGGGATTCAGTTGTATAGGAGTACTAGTAGGGATTTAGTTATATGTGAGTACTAATAGGGATTTAGTTATATATGAGTACTGATAGGATTTGGTTGTTTAGTAATCTAGTATGTATATATATATATATATATATATATATATATATATATATATATATATATATATATATATATATATATATATATATATATATATCTGATATATTGCCAACATATTTCAATTCAATAAATATATTTTACCCTAATTCTTGATATGGTATAAGAGCTCTCAGTCTTTGGGAGTCTTGCTTCCGCATAAATCTGCCGCCTTCATTGTGGTTTCTTTTTTCCTGAAACCTTAGCCACATTCATTGTGGCCCTTTTTGCTACCTTCATTGCACCAACTTGAGATTTCTTTTTGTCCTGTTCGTTGCCCTAGTGTGTTCAATATTCTAGATCTCCTTTCACCGCCGTTTTCAACCAGATTGTAGATCGGCCGTTTCTCGCTTCGTTTTGAGGGTTCACTTTCTGATCGGAGCACTTTTGTTTGTGGGTCATTTGAAGCTCACACGGTTTTTGCTCACACGATCAATCTTTCGTCTCTAATATCGTTTGTCTGATAATTTCACAGATATGTCCGTTAAAGATAGCAAAAGTGGATTGGCCTGGCATAATGAAGATGAAGTAGAGAAGATTAAATCACTTCTTAGTAAAATGCTTTAGATACAACCTATAACCAATATTGGATACTGGATTTTGGAGCCATCCTAAATTGTCTACTAGCTTAATTTCCATACAAAAACTAACATAAGACCTATCATGTAATGTTTTTTATAACAAATCTTGTGTCTTTCAGGACAAGAATTCAAGGAGGACAATTGGTAATGCTAGAGAATAGAATGGTCTTTATTACTTGGATAATCAAAATCTTCCTCCAAACCTACTAAGCAATACCAACTCTTTTTTTTCTGAATCAATAAAGACCAACAAGGACAAAGTTATTTTGTACCACTGCCGCCTAGGTCATCCTTCATTTAGAGTCATAAAACAGTTGTTTCCTGCCCTCTTCAAAAAATTAGACGTAGAAAGTCTTCACTGTGAGGTGTGTAAACTTGCTAAACACAAACATGTACATTTTCTAAATTAGTAACCAAATGAGTACTTCTCCATTCTGTTTAGTTCATACTGATGTATGGGGTCCCTCTAATGTTCCAAATATATCATGAGTCCTTTGGTTTGTAACCTTTATTGATGATTGTACCCGAGTTACTTGGTTCACTTGCTAAAACAAAAATCTGAAGTCAGTTATGTGTTTGTACAGTTCTCCATGATAAAAAAACCAATTTGGAGTGAGTATAAGAGGATTAGGTCTGATAATGCCAAAGATTACTTTAATCGCGAACTTAATTATTTCTGTCAAAAGGAGGGCATTATTCATGAGTCATCATGTGTTAAAACACCCCAACAAAATGGGATTGCTGAGAGGAAAAATGGGTTGTAAGATCAAACTCGAGCGATGTTATTTCAAAAGAAAGTTCCCAAGAAATTTTGGGAAGAGGCAGTTTTAACTGCATCGTATCTCATAAACCGATTACCTTCTAGTGTCCTTGCCTTCAAAACTTCCACGGAGGCCCTGTCCTCGTTCTACCCTAATGTGTCCACCAGTAGTAATTTGGGTGTGCGTCGTTTGTCCATATCCATAGTGATAGTAGAGGGAAACTTTTGATCCTAGAGCCTTAAAATGTGTCTTTATCGGGTACTCTTCCACCATGCCAAAAATTCTATCTTCTGAGATGTCACCTTCCATGAACAAAGAAATTTTCTTTGGTCAAACTCATCTTCAGGGGGAGAATACAAGTAAAGAAGATGAGTCTCTTCTACTTCTTGAGTTGACTCTTGAACTAGAAATTGAGACTGAAATTGATTTTGAAAAAGATGAAAATAAAGGAAATAACAATGTTCAGACTAAAATTGATTCTGAGGAAGATGGAAATGATGACACTAATGTATGATACAGGAAGAATCTAGTATATACAAGAAGAACAAAGGTCACTCCTTAATCTATTCACATCCATGACTCCAATTTGACCTTACATGAGGTAACTTCCCTTGACACTTCAAACTCTAGTGATCCAATCTATGAATCTTCCTATGAACAGGAATTAGAATCTAACACACCACCAATTTATGATGACCTCATATTCCAATTGCTCTTAGGAAGAATACTATGACATGTACCAATAAACCACTCTACTCTTTATCCAACTACCTATGATTTAAACAATTTTCACCTACCCATAATACCTTTCTCACAAGCCTGAATACTATCACTATACCTACTCTCTATTTGAAACATTGTCTGACAGGAAATGGAAACAAGCCATGGACTTGGAAATGGAAGCACTGGACAAGTATGGTACTTGGGATTTGGTCCCTCTACCAAATGGAAAGAAACATGTAGGATGCAAATAGGTATACACTGTAAAGTACAAGGCTGATGAGTCTATTGGGAGATACAAGGCAAAGTTGGTAGCTAAAGGATTTACTCAAACGTATAAAGTGGATTACTTAGAAACATTTGCTCCAGTTGCAAAAATAAATACCGCCAGGGTGATATTATCTAGCTAATTATAGTTGGAACTTGCACCAATTTGATGTAAAAAAATGTTTTCCTCCATGGAGATCTAGAAGAAGAGATTTATATGGACTTACCTCCTGGATACAGTGAACTTATTGCTGCAAACACCGTTTGTAAGCTAAAAAAGGCTCTACGTGGGCTTAAACAATCGTCACGAGCGTGGTTTGGGAGGTTTGCTAGATTCATGGTGGGTCTAGGCTTCAAACAAAGCCAAGGAGATCATACTCTCTTTATCAAACACTCTAAGTCAACGAGAGTAACAATGTTATTAGTATATGTGGATGACATTATAGTGACGAGTGATGATGAAAAGGAGCAACAACTGTTAGGACAACACCTAGCCAAGGAATTTGAGATTAAAACCTTGGAAAAATTGAAGTATTTCTTGGGAATTGAAGTGGCTCACTCTAAAAAAGGGATTTTCATATCCCAACAAAAATACATCACAGATCTTCTGCAAGAAACGGGCAAGACAGCATGCGAGCCAGCGAGTACACCAATCGATTCAAATTTAAAGTTGGGAAATGCAAAAGAAGACATTGCAGTTGACAAGGAAATGTACCAAAGATTAGTTGGAAGACTCGTATATCTATCACATACTAGACCTGATATTGCATTTGCTGTAAGCCTAGTCAATCAATTCATGCACCAACCAAGGAGGTACACTTGCAAGCTGCACTCGTAATCGTGCAATATTTGAAAGGAACTCCGGGAAGAGGAATTTTGTTCAGACAAAATAGAAATGTGGGTCTTGAAGCATATATTGATGCTGACTATGTAGGGTCAATTATAGATAGAAGGTCAACCACAGGATACTACACTTTTCTATGTGGGAATCTTGTGACATGGAAAAGTAATAAACAAAGTGTGGTATCCAAATTCAGTGCTAAAGCATAATTTAGGGCAATGGCACAAGGGATATGTGAGTTACTATGGTTGAAGATCATTTTGGAGGACCTGAAGATAAAGTGGGATGAACCAATGAAACTCTACAGTGATAATAAATCTGCTATTAGCATAGCACATAATCCAATGCAGCATGATAGAACCAAGCATATTGAAGTCGATAGACATTTCATCAAAGAAAAACTCAACAGTGGCCTAATTTGCACTCCATATGTCTCCTCCTAAGATAACTTTGCCGATCTTCTAACTAAAGGGCTAAACAACAGCAACTTTGAAAGAATTGTATCCAAGCTGAGAATGAAGAACACCTATTCACCAGCTTGAGGGGGAATGTCAAAATATGTTTCTGTTTTATATCCCTCAAGTATAGGGATTCAGTTGTATATGAGTACTAGTAGGGATTTAGTTATATGTGAGTACTAATAGGGATTTAGTTATATATGAGTACTGATAGGATTTGGTTGTTTAGTAATCTATTATATGTATCTGATGTATTGCCGACATATTTCAATTTAATAAATATATTTAACCCTAATTCTTGAGAACATGCAACTGGTTACACTTGAATAAAGAAGACATGGAACAAATGGAAGGTGATAGTTGTAATTGTGATTTGATCCATGCAGTGCAAATAATCGTAAGGCTGGGGTAAACTCCTATCATAAGTATAGCTTATTATTACACATATAGAGTTTGTGATGTAAAATAAAACAGAACATAGCTTCCCCTGACACACACCTAACCTGAAGATACACAAATTTCTAAGTAATGGATGTTTTTATTTATTAATCATCATGATGAAAAGAAAATTAGAGTATTTACTTGTTGTTTGCATTTCTTAATTGTTGTCTATCACTATCCATGGCTTTCAGTGCCTCATTTGCTTGTTTCCTTGTGCGCTCTAACTCTTGTTGCAATGCTGACTGTTGGGAGGCTGCTCGCTCAGCAGATTCATTTACCTCGGAGAATCGTGCCTCAATATCATCTTTTTCCTACAAATGAAATTTTCCCAAACCAAAAAAATGAACTCACTTCTATATAAACACATAAAATAATCCAGTGAAGTGTCTAAGACTCGGAAAATTGTTCCAAGAGGTTTTGTTGAAGCACTATATAAGAACCTCCTTACTTATTTGTGCTTATATAAGAATTTTGGGGGCCAGGGTTCATTACTAAAAGAAAATAGATTAGTCGCATTCCAAAATCTCAATCATATAAGAAAGCAAAGGAAAAGAGTATTCCCATTCACACAAATTAATAATGTGGCTACACCTACACTGTGTACGTTTTAGGGGCTGGAGTTTAAGTGATCCAGTCGATTAGAAGTTTGAGTGCAATTTATGATAAGAGATTGTGTAAGTAGCATTACTTCAGGGAAATATAGACAATATCAACGTAAAAAACATTAACAAACAAGAAAAGAATAAAGCAATATTTCACCTTTTGAATCTCTTGAATGCGTTGTTTTGCCCTTTTGTGAAGCCTATTAAACTTGGAGTCAAGTTCAGAGTACTTCTCCTCACGTTCTTTTATTTCATGTTCCAGATTGTTTTGAGCTACACAAGAAAGTAAGACAATGCATTCATTCTAAGGAAGATAAAATGTTCTTGGGCAATGTTAATTCCCTTATGTCAGTATGAAGCAACCATTAAATGCATAGTTTATATCTATATCATGCTTAAACATCGAGGCAAAACAAATCCAATCTACAGCTGTAAGAATTAGTTTTGGAGGTAAAATTGGCTACCAAACAAGTAATATACATGGTAAAATAATATTTAATGAGTTAAGTCTATTTATTCATGATTGCCATACGACTTTCACTATTTCATACATACACATATAAACATAACCACACCTTCTACAAGCTTTTCAGAGAGTTCGTGGGCTTTTGCTTCTGCATCTGAGTATGCAATTTGAAGGTGCTCCAAAGCTTTTTCGGATGCAATTCTTGTTTGCTTTTCTTCCAGAAATTCTTTATTCAATGATTCTATCCTTTCCCGCAGTTCCTTCACGATGTCAGATTCCCCATCTTCGATTACACCAACTCCTTTCTCTATACTAGAGTCACTACTAACAGTATTAACATTGCTAAATCCCTCAAACTGAGACTTCATGAATTCATTCTGAAATTTGAGGTCAACCACCATTTGCAGAAGCTGATCATGAGTATCACCCGAACCATCATTGCCATCAGATAAGCCATTTTCCAATATAATATATGCATCACTTCCTTCTTTGCTTTGATAATTCATATCAGACAAATTCTCCTCAGATCTAGAAGAATCTTCTACGCGACTCTCCATCACTCCACCAATATCACCTTCACCAGATGCCATCAACTTCTTGTATCACGCGTTTTACCAGCATAAGCTGCAATTGGACACTGAATAACCGCGAACCTACTACGTTATTATATGAGATACATATTGAAAATTCAAATTGAGCATGCATTCATGATGAAATTCTCTGTAGCACCAACACCTCTAGTGTCCCGGTGTCCGACACACCTATACCATGATTACATTCATTTAATTCATTTTTCTAAAAAAGTGAAACATTTTAAAAACATTGAATAACAAACTAGTTGAACAGCAAATCCAAAAATTAACAATTTAAATTACTTGAAATTCAACTCCGAAATGGTGCATACATAATAATCCATAAAATTGAACCAATCTTGCGTGATTGAATCAGAATTGAACACGAATCTAGCAACGTTATTGAATTAGGAGAATTATTGAATGTGGAGATTCTTCAGAATTGAGTGCACCTTATATTGAACAAGTGTGGGGAGCCTGTTCTGATTTACGAATGAGGATGAAGAGATTTAAACGCGGGAACCACCGGTGAAGATGAGATCGCCGGTGGAGAAGTGGATCTGAAGACGCCTCGGACGTCAAGGTGAGGAGAAAACGCTGCCGTTTCGTGATGGTGTAGTCACCGTCTCGGCAAATTGATATTCCGAACAACAAGGAAAGAGGCTTTGGATCCAGCATTGAAGTTGTAAATACTTTGATTTCATAAGGACATTCAAGTAATCTCCTGCTCAATTTTTATTTTTTGTAATAATAATGGTAGAGTATATTCCAAATTTTTCTTCAATTTATTTTTACATAATGCAACACAAGTTTAAGACAAATAGAAAAAAGATACAACCGATTTCTATCGAGCACCCCCACACTTGTATTTGTCATCCCCTCAAGACATATAAAAAGACAATTTTACCTTTTAATCATTTATAACAAGTTTTAAAATAGATAGTTTTGAAAGTTTCCAAATTTAGAGAATTTCAAAAATTTCCAAATCTAAAAAATTTCAAAGTTTCCAAATTTAGAAAGTTTGAAAGTTTCTAAATTTGTAAAATTTCGAAATAAAAAAATTCCACAATTTCAAAATTTTCAAATAATTTGAAACTTTTAAAATAGAAAATTTCAACAATTTTGGAAAGTTTCTAAATCTGAAAAATTATATAAATTTCAAAAGTTTCGAATTTTTTTAATTTCTATTTTGAAATCTTCAAAAAATTTAGAAAATCCAGGAAACTTTCATTTCAAAAATCTGAAATCTTTTCTATTTCGAAAGTTTCAAATTGTTTAAAACTTTTGAATATCTGAAAAATTTGTATTTCGAAAGTTTAGAAAATTGGAAAATTTTCATTTCGAAAATTTCAAAACTTCAAATAATACTTACTTTTGAATTTAGAAGATTTGAATACTTTCAAATGTAAAGCAGAATTCTGTAAAGTTTCGAAAGAGGGGTTGAAAAAACAAGTGGTAAATTTTTTTAAGAGTTTTATAGATATTAAAAAGGACAAAAATGTATTAAGGTGTTAAAAAAAATTTTAAATTGTTTGAAAGTTTCGAAATTCTTGAATTTTTCTATTTCGACACTTTCTAAATTTGGAAACTTTCGAAATTTTTCAGATTTGGAAACTTTCGAAATGTAATCCTTATTTCGAAAATTTGAAATTTTCAAAACTATCCATTTTGAAACTTATTATAAATAGTTAAAAGGGTAAAATTGTCTTTTCACGTATCTTGAGGGAGTGACAGGTACAACTGTGGGGGTGGCAGGTAGAAATCTCAAGATACAAACATGATAAATTGACGGTATCTCTTGGGCTGTTTGAAAACATTCTGAGGCCTAAAGTTAAGTTGATGTGAGCCCTTCTTAATTTTTAATAACATTTTATTTAATTGTGATGTTTTTATTTAAATTTATTTGTATAAACTTTTCAAAGCTAATAAAAATTATTTAGTTTTATTTATTTAAGTTAAATTATTACAAATGTATTTGAAGTTGTTATAAAAATTAAAGAGTAATTTTCATGGACAAGAAGAAAATTTGGCTTATTTCTCTTAATTTGATTTAATTTTTATTATTTTTTATGTATAATTTGTATTTACTTACGAAGTAATGTTGATTATTAATGTGATATACGACATTGATAAAATGAGTTTTTAAAGTGAAGTTTGAACTCGCAACTTATAGATTCGATGTTATCTTTTTCATCAAGCTATTAAAGTCAACTAATTTGATATATTTCAAATATATTTAAGGACTAGTTATTATTTTTATATACTTTAAGCACTAAGCAAGAGAATGATATTTAGAAGATTAAATTGATGATCTACTCCGTGATTAATCTTTTTTTATGAGTAACTGCTTAATAGTTGTTCTATGGTATAATATTCCTACTTCTACTTTTACCGAAACAAAGAATCATCTATAAAATTTCAAATAAATGGATCAAAATTGTATTTAGATATTAATTTTCACATATTGTTAGTGTAAAAACTTTTGCATTATCGATAAATTACAATTATTCATATGTATGACTTCATAAGTAGTTATGTTTAAAATCAAATATTTTCAATAATCCAAATATTATAATTAAACGACAAGACGAAATACTTTTACACTAATGGTGTATATAAACTAAGAGTCAATACATAATAGAACATGTAAAATATTTGGGGAATAGTCATGAAAGAAGTTGCATAGATATGGACAATTCATTTTGTTCATCTCCTAATAAACCTCATAAAGATTTGGATGCAAATTAAGAAAAGATCTACATTTTCCTTATGATAGCACATCAAAAATATCTTATCTAGAATTGGTAACTAGGTCAATTTCAATGACCATGTTATTCATCCTCACTTCTAGAAGACGTTATAGTGCAAGTAGTAGCCTAGAGGCCTGCCCTCACCATTTGCAATTACGAAGAAGCTTAGATGAATAGAAGGTTGGTTATAGCCATCACAAACATATATGTTCAGAGGATGCCATCACAAACACCTCTTGAAATGTTTATCCTAGAATGATATCAAAGGATGTGCATCCATGTTCCTCAAATAAACCTATATCAATATTGCATTTCATTGAGCCTGTATTAGGTGATACCCAACAATCATCAATCTGAAGTTGAGGTTGAGTAATATGGTTTTGAAAATGTAGGTGTTAGATTTGTGAATAACTTGCTTAAACGTGAAATGCTTCCATTATATGTGGCAATGTAAGTTTAAGAAATGAAGTGAAACTTGAGAGTATATAATCTTTCTTAATACTTCCTCGTAAGTATTAAGAAAGATTATGTGATATATTAGAAATCTCACTTTCTTATGTGATGCATTAGAAATCTCAGATTTTATGCTTCCTAGAAGCGGATCCACTTCATCCCTTTAAATAGAAGATAGAATATATATTCAAGATGTCTTCAGAAATGAACATACCAACCAATTGAATAAGGGAATGAGGAAAATGGTTGGATGTGAAATCTGAAATGTAGTATCCAAATTTTAGTGATGCACTCACCAACAAGAATTTTGGCCTTCAAACCAAAAGAAACAAAAAAATTTGTTTAAAGAGCTAAATACTAAATGGGATATCCTTCACCTTAGATGTTAGAAGGAAAAAAAACATGACAAGTAGCATCTGCTTTTAATTTTGTCTACAGAAATTAGCCATACTGGTACAAGAACCTCTGCACTCAGCAGCAAAAATTGCAAGTAAAATGTATTATAACTGATATTTGAGATCCGCTACATCATTTTGAACTGATCATGATTCTGACATTAACTACAACAGCCTTCCTTTGAAGTCAATCAATCCAAAATGAGATCTAGGGAACCAAACATCTCAAGTGTTGTTCACTTCATTTCTATCTGGATTCTGTGCACCTGAAAATGTAATAAGGACACCAGTTGAGGACTAAAAATGTGCTTAAAATAATTAGTCCGCGTGGAAGATTTCTGGAATTTAAGCACAAAGATAAGACTTGAAGAAAACTAACCATTGTTCTTTTCATCTCTAAAGTTAGCAGCTACATTTGAGAAAAATGGTTTTGTAGCATCTGCACAATCGAGGGAACAAAAATTGTGATATGAGGCTCACATGAGATAACAATTTTTCTGCTACAGAAGTTCCCTAAAATATAGAAGACTATTTAATAGTGCCATAAAAACTAAAACTTATTAATCAATATGTCCTACAGACTGGTATACTATATGATTCAGATAGGTCTCTTTAGTGGTGGATTCTGATAAATAAAAACTAATAAGTACTTTCAAATTTATTTTCACAGGTAATAGGTATTGAAAAAAATACTACTAATTACTCCAATGATGGGTTAAAGTGAATCCTATAGATAGAAGCACAATCATATATTCCATAAGAATGTGACACCATAAGCATAATTTCTGTCATCAACTATGAATCAGCCTAGTATATTAATCCATTTAGTAACAGGTAAAAAAAGGGGCAAGAATTTGGGCCTGCAGTTTACCATGTTGAGAGTCTCACATTGGATACGATATGGCCTGAAAATGTGTTTATAAGTGAAAGACATTCTCCCACCATACAAGCCTATTTTGTATTGTTTATTTAACGTCAATCCAAATTCTAAAATAGTATTAGAAGAGCCTATCCAAAATTTGTTGGACCGTCTGCTATCAAATCATGCTCTAGGCAAGCAGACATCATCTATACCTCACAAGCCAGTTTTGAAGGGTTGAGTTAGGCTCAACCCAAATTCTAAGACACTCTTAGAGAAGCAAATAGTCCTCAATGATATGGTATGCTTGAAAGTTAACTTACCATGTTTCATGGTTAAAGATGGGTCATGCTCCCGTAGACCTCCAATAACTTTTGCTGGTATTCCTCCCACAATGCTTTAAGACAAAGCAAACAAGACAATAAAAGAATCATCAACTTTTTACTATGAAACAAATCAGGTTGCATGTACTAAGAATATTCTAATAGATAGACAGACAGATATCCATTAATACCTGCGAGGAGGGGCGTCTTTTAACACAAGGGAGCCAGCAGCGATCATCACACCATCGCCGATTTTAATATTTCCAAGTATAGTTGAACTAGCTCCAATCAGCACCCCTTCACCTACTTTGGGATGGCGATCACCTGTTTCCTTCCCTGTGCCTCCTAATGTTACACCCTGTCAAATCAAATATATATCACCTAAAGAACATAATGAATGTACGAGTTAAAACCCTTTGTTAAAAACAAGCTTTAATCCTAAATCCATTGTAGTATATAAAGTATCTGATAAACCCTTTTCATAAAAGTGAAATCAGATTAGCTTTCAAAAGTAGTTTCCAGGATAATTATCCTTTCAATGTAAGCTTTTGTTTAGAGAACTTCAAATAGATGTTTACTAGTTACTGTCATCAATCTCTTGAGTAGAAAACATGAAGTGTTAGGAAATTATAAAAGCACTAATTTACTTAAGATTATTAAAGGTTTCAAGCAACTGGACAAAAGCAATATAAAATAAATTAATGAAGAAACACACTCACTTGCATCAATGAAACTCTGTTTCCAATAACAGCAGTTTCACCAATAACCACGCCTGTCCCATGATCTAATAAAATTCCCTCCCCAATTTTCGCAGCTATATAAGAAAACCATAAAATGTAAAGTTCAACAATAGTAATAATATTAATAAGTAATAACCAATGACCAAAGATCTTTCAATATCTTCAATGGAGACACAAACATCCTTCATGACATAACTTAATCTGTCAGTTGCTTTCCAAGAATTACAGATTGTACCCTCAAGAACACCTTCTGCTTAAATGATATCATTCTCCTTTATTCAAAAAATATAAGTTGGCAAGCACAACATGAATATATTTGCAACATTATATTGCTTCTACTCTGATAGAAATCTATAACTAAATTGCTTTCTTGACATTCACAAAACAAAGCCACCCCCTTATAACTAAATTGCTTTCTTACATAAATAATTAAGTTATTATAAATTTGCAAGCTAGGATGAAACCAACATACCAGGATGAATGTCAACTCCAAAAACCTACAGGGAAAAGACAAGGACTTGAATTATCAGTGGCAGAAAAAGAAATATGAAATCCATTTATGTTTATTGGATTTATATCAAGTTTAATCAAATAGTAAGCTACCTCGCTGACACGGCTTTGAAAGGCCAAGGCCAAGACTTTGCGTCCCTGGTGCCACAATGCATGCGCTACTCGATATGCTTGCAGAGAATGGAAACCCTGTTACCAGAGCACAGTATTGAATGTTAGTCACTTAGTTCTGTGAGGCTAATATATGCATGGGCATGTTGAGGAGTAAACATAAAATTCAAAATAAAATATTATGGATGCTACCACAAGAACATCATATTCAAGCAAATATAGTGAATTGGGTGCACAAGTTAGTAACATTTGATGGTGCTGAAAATGTTCTCAAATAGCGGGTACATTGGCGCTAAAGCATTATAGCATAGCGGAATTTGAACAAATTGATATTGTCCGCAATACCGTAGTTAATACAAAGTAAAGTCAAATAGAGGCTAAAGTGGTACTGTAGCATTGCTCATAGCGGAATTTGAACAATATTTTCCACAATATGCAATTGACAACACCGAATCTGTGAAAAAGCTAGCAGCACCCTCGAGTTCACAAACATAATTAGGTTGTATATAGAACATCAAATACTTCTAGTAAGATATCAAAGCTCCATTTGTTAAAATTAAGCTAACTTATCTATATTATCAAATAGAGCCCGAGTCTGGCTAAAAGGACAAAACTTGTTTACAGTACCACAAGTGTTGTCGGTGTTGTCAATAACTTGCCCATAATTAATTGTCTTGCATACATAAATATCTAGGGAATCTAAAATTTCATTTTTTACAGTACCACAAGTGTTGTCGGTGTTGTCAATAACTTGCCCATAATTAATTGTCTTGCATACATAAATATCTAGGGAATCTAAAATTTCATTTTTTAGTGTAAAACATCGCCTACAACACCTATGGTACTGTAGGAATGTTTTGTAACCACAAACGAACAATAAACAAACCCTATAGTGAGCATCACTAAATTTGTTTGTCCTGTTCTTTATTTAGTGGTCCCTATACATTTTACGTGCACTCAATAATAAATACTTTTTGAGAAAAAAATAATGGAGTAGAGAATGTGGTGGTCCTTATGAAAATGTGGTGCTAAGTGCTAACATTTTAAAATTTTTTAAAATTTAAGTGTTATTTAAAAACAATTATTTTCGAAAGTTAAAAAATATCCAAATACTCCACTTTTACAAAAAAAAAGGGTATTACAGAAATATTTTTAGAAAGTGCTTTATCCCTAATAATGGAAACAAGAACAAAGTGCATTATTTGAAGTCAAAAGCAACAAGAAGTCTGAGTCATAAAGTAGAGAAAAAAGCAGAAAGATTTACCTTCATATACAAAATGGCTGAGCAATATGATAAGCATGCAGGGTCCCGATCTTTAAATGCCTGTTGTTTATAAAACATCATTACAAACACAAATAAGAATCAATTTAAAAAAAGAATAATAATAATAATCACTTTTCAATGTATGTATATGTTTGTTAAATCTTTTTTAAAAAAAATGAAAATTTAAAAATAATATAAAAAATGGTTTTCTTTAAAAGCTATTTTTAGTAGTTTTTAAAAAAAAAATCATTTTTTATAATTGACTTTTTTATAAAAAAAATAAAAATAATTTCCACTACAACAAATAACACCCAAAATAGTTTCTTATTTTCTTTAAAATGTTTAAAAAATAATCTATCAGCATTCATTCAACACACATCACATTCATCCCCACTCACAAACACACACTTTCAATCCAATGATGACGGAATTAAATTAAATTAAATAAAAAAGAAAAACTACTTTGACATCCCTCATGAACAAAAATTCCAAATTCCCCTTTGTCTTTATAAAATATTTAATGGACTTATTTAATTTGTTAACATTTTTAGTATAATTTTATTTATTCACGCATTCAATTAAATTAAATCTCATCATATAAATATCTCAGAAGATATTTTACTAAAGTTTAAATTAATATCTCTAAAGTAACTTTGGATAGATAAATTGAAATTTACCTGAACATCAAGTCGAATGGATCGCTGAATAGCTTTGTCGTGCATGATAACATTGGAGATTATGTCCATCAATTCAGTGGCCAAAAGAGTTGCACTTTGAAGACGGTTAGCAACAACAAAAGCAAGTGCTTGCTCCAAACACTCATGCGATAAAACACTCGCATACAAGAAGCTGCTCAATATCGGCTCCTTTTCTGCCTGCACCCCGTAAATTCAACACTCACCCCTCAGTAATCTAATAACATCAATTTAATCCTAATTAAAATTTTTAAATATTATTCAATCTCATATTCTAAACCCATTTGTTACCTATTATTAAAAGAATTAGTAAATTTGACATATGTTTTATATAAATTTAAAAAATTAATTGCATTATTTAATTGTAAAATTTTTTTTCTTATAATAATTAGCAGAGGAAGTATTTATTTGCCGTGATAAAATTTATTTTTTATTAAATAATAAGTAGTATAAATTGATTTTTATAATAAAAACAGCTAGATTTTATATTATTTTCATATTGTGGTTTTTTAATATAAAAAAATGTGAACAAACACTAAAAGTGATTGCTTTTAAATATGCATAATGCTCATTGTTACGAAATTGTAATTAACGAAAGGCAAGAATATCACTACTTTAAAATGATAATAACTTTTTCCTCCATCCAATAATTGCAATATTGCAACTATACTATGTTTGGTCAGTATTAACCGAAATAAAACTATATAAATGACTAAAATGGTATTTCACCTCATTTTTAATATTCACCTATTTACTAATAAAACAGTAAATAAATAATCAAGAATAGGAAAAAAGAAAAGTTGCGAGCGAACCTCAAGCTTAGCTTCTTGTTTAACAGCATCCCAAATCGGGTCAGAACCGTTTAAGATGAAATCTGGATCCGGGTCGGGTAATCCCATTGCATAAACAGGGAAAACTTTTTCGAGGCAATAGAGAGAGGATCGTTGTTGTTCGGTGACCATGCTGTGGAGCCAATTACGGTAGTGATTGTTGTTGTTGTTGTTGCTGCTGCTGCTGTGAGTTAAACATGCCATGTGAGACTTAAGAAGAAGAAGAAGAAGAGAAAGAGAAACCGAAGTAGTGTGTGAAATTGAGGAGTGAATTGAGGGGGTGTAACTGTAGGAATAGGGGGGGTGTAGTAGCAAGTTGTTCTTCGCTTTGTTTTGGGAAGTGGTGTGTTTCGCACCTCATCGCGCACAACCGTTACTGTTGTTGCTTTTGTTTTGGTGCCTTCACTCTTCAGTTACAACTTAACACGCACGGAGATAAGAAAAAACTGAATAAAAAGTTATCTTACAATAATATAAATGCAACTATAGTATAAAATTGTTTTCCCATTAATAAACTACAGTAACTCATCAAATCAAAAGTTATGAGAATATATATAAATAAATGCCTTATGATTGTCGTGTGATTAGTATTCCTATTTCTAAATATAAATACATGTATATTTTACTTTTATCAAGAAAAATTAGTAGAATAACTAATGTATTTATTTTATATATATATATATATATATGTATATAAAATATCTTTTAATATAAAATTTGTATATAGTTAATTTTAATTTTTTTTATATTTTAAGATATTTTGCTGCATTAATTAGGGTTTATTTGAAAAAGAAACGGTAAATGTTTTTAGTAATTTGACAAATTAGGTTGTATTTAAAAATAAATTTTTTATCAAATAAGTGTTTATGTTTAACGATAAATAAAATAGTAAAGGTAAAGAAATAGTAATGAATATTCTAGAATTATTGTTTAAAAGACTAAACTAATAAGTTTTTATTAAAAGTTGTACACTTAATGCATTGAAAATTTAAATTTACTGACTTTTAAATCAAGCAATTGTTTCATTTAAAATTTTTAAATCTTTAAAAAGATTAAAATACTTAAACAATACTCTTAAAACGACACTCCGTCTAAATAAAATATAAATAATCATTCAAAGATTAATGTATTTGAATAAAAATTTAATTTAAATAATCAATTTTTTAATTTGTTATTTTTTTATATATTTTATTTTGGAACGAGGAATTAACTATACTCCTAAAGTTAAGTGGGTGAAAATGTTTTTGACAAAAATGCAGCTAAGGAACAAAACAAAACAACAGAAAAGTGGCATATCGAATGGTTCAGAATGCGTCTCTGCGTGGTGGGTGCTTTGGCTCTTTTTCCTAATATCACGGTCAATCAAATCAAAACCTTTTAAGTTGTTCCTTTTATATTTTATGTGAGTTATGAATAAATTTTTAACTTTGACATTTTCATAAAATAAATTAATTTTGTCCTTAACTATTATTGTAACTTTTATTTTATTTGTAAATTATAAAAATATAATAAATAGTTTATCAAATATTTTTATTCTATAAATGCAGTCAATGAATTATTAGTCTCTAATTTTAAAAGTGAACTGAAGAATTAATTTTATTTATTAAAATAATTAGAGTGATTGTTGAGAAATTGAATTTAATGTTTACTGTTAATTATGAATGTGAATAAATGTTTTATTGACGGCATTGCTAAGCTTTTACTCTATTTGGCTTGTGAATTGTGATAGACTATGAGATATTTTTTATCTTTGATTATTTGAGTATATTATGTACTTACTATATGACATGATAAAAGAGAAGAAACTTTAGTATATAATTATTTCAATCAATTTTACCGATTTTAAAATATTATAATTTGATTGGCTTTTCATGAATTAATTTGACGATAAAGATTGATTTGTTAAATAATGAAAATTGTTATGTTAAATTTTCATAAATTAACTCCACAATATGTGTATTTTTTGTCCACCAAATACCCAAATGTAACAACAAAACAAGAGGCGCAAAAGGTTTATACGGTGAAAACTATGTAATATAGACAGATTGTGATTAACGTCGTTAATTTTGTGTCTGTTTCATGTCGAAAGAAATAAAGAAAAAAAATTAAAATGCTGTTTTAATTTCTCATTTTAATCAAATATGTAAATTTGATCTTTTTATTTTTATTGCAATTTTGGTATCCGATTTCAAAAATGTTAACATTTTGTCTCTTTTTTATTTAAATTTCATTGTCGAGCATGTGACTTAAGTGATATATAGAAAATATATATAATGATGTAAAAATTATAGTTACGTGGAATTTAAATTTAATTTTAAATTATTTAATTCTGTATTAATGATTTCTGAAAATAAAAATAAATAATTTTAAAAAAAATATTATTTTTGTTGTTTTAAAAAATTTTGAAAAAATTTCAAACCAGTATAATTTTTTTTTAATTTCTTTAATTTTTTAGAAAATGGAGTTTTAACCATAAAAAAATTTGGGTACATGTTTAAAGTAAATAAACGTTATTTAAACAAAAATTTGGATTTTTTCAGGAAATTTTAAAGCAGATAAAGGTAATTAAAAAAATATTTTATAAAATTATATTAAGTAATTTAAAACTAAATAATATTATATGATTTTTTGTCCCGACAATTTTAAAAAAAAATCATACGTGTAATGGAATTTGTTTTTGTCTTAAAGCATGTGAGTGACACTTTAATTTGGCAATATAATAATATCTGAAGAGTGTGTGAACTGAACTGTAGGAAGTGGTTGTTGCTTTTGTGTTTGTTTTGATGTCTTTGTCTCTTATTGCCCTTTGATGATTAAAGGAAAGATGAATATGACTAATTAAGTTGTATGTGGTCTCATACGTGACCAGAGACATTTTCCAATAAAGCCAAAGCCTCTTCTGATGCGGCGAACATGATTATTATAGTGTTATCAACAACAATAATCAAATAGATACTAGATACTAGCTGGTACTATACTTACTACTACATCACATGACAATATTCAGATGATAGATGCAACAAAAAATGTTCACCAAATTAATACACAACTTCATACGGATTATACTACTAATTAGTTTAGATCTATATATACCTCGTTATACTTCATGCATGTTTACAACGTGATAGATACATATAAACATGGTGTGTCAGTGTTTGATTTAAGAGAAAGAAAAAAACGTTTTTGTACATTTTATTTGTAAATAATATAAAAATAAAAGAAAACTTATTACGAAAATAAAAATTGATATGATTTGCGAGTGCATGACTTTATGGAAGTTTTTAATCCTTTATAGAAAGTGGATAAATGTCTTTTATCTGGACTATTTTTATGATGAAAGAATTTGAGTAACCCTTGTACTCTCTTTAATAATATTTTGCTTATTAAAAAACTCAATATAATAGTCACCTTTTTCAAATAATAACCCTAGGTTCTCTTCTTCTTATACAGAGGGGTGATTCAATAATATTTTTTAGTCTAGAATCATCTCTCCAAATCATTTTTCTCCTTCATTTATCTAAATAAGTGACTTTTATACAAATACAGTTTTCTTTCAATGTTTTTTTGTGATTCTATCTTCTTATTGCAATGTTTTGAATTTTGTCATATTTGTAGGCATGCTGTGATTTAGCGATATTTGTCATTTTACGTTATTAACTTGGGTGATGTGTGTTTGTTTGTAGATTCATTTTTTTATTTTTAGTAACTTTAAATTTTTATTGCATCGATATATTTTATAATTTGAATCAATGGTTATTTTTCTATAAAGAAAAAATAAAAACTAACATGAAAATGGTGCGAAAATAAAAGAAATTATGTTAATAAAATACTTAGAGATGGTTCTCGTTTATTTATTTTTAGTTTTCAAAAGTTATTTTGAAAACAAAATATGTTTGAACGAAATGAGGTTAAATTAATTTTTCGCTTCTATTTCTTCTTTATTTCTTTCGTATCAAAAAATCTATCAAAAAATAATCTAAATAAAGAAAGATTGTTATACTTAAGTCTTAACTCAAATGACAAATGTAAATATTGTTAGGTTGAACATTTTTTCAATCTAAAGTATTCCAGTTGTATGCGTAATTTATAGTGTTATTTATCATTTTTTATATTGACCAACAAAATAATCTATAGTTGTTGATTAGTCATATCAAATCTATCAGGTTTAAATAAGTGTTTGGTCCTTGTAATTATAATTATTTTTTATTTTGGTCCTTGCGCGCTAGGGTTTCGATTAAGTATTTAAAGACTTTTTATGCTGTAACAGCAGGTACCTTTTAATTGAATAATCGATTTCGAGAGTATTATCTTTTCTGGTGGATTACATAACTTGTTTGTTCTTTCGGATTTAGCGCTTGCTAATCTTTTGTGATTCTGACTGCGTCACATTTCAATTGGTTCAACAATCAAACTTGCACAACGTTGTCGAACATTCATCATTTCATCATCTTGAAATAGTGTAGAGTTCGTATGCATATAGGGTAAATAAATTAAACACTTAAAATCGATAATGTAAATGATATTTTTATCTGGTTTCCACTCCAATGAACACATGAAGACTACAATATTCTTCCTGTGACAATTAATGAACAATTGTCAATGACAACTATAATGTGCAAAAAGTTAAATGTGTTAAGTACAATTCTCTCAAATTATAATGAAAATTTACTTACTTGTTAAGTTAAATGTGTTAAGTACACTTTTTTTTCCTGATGCAACTTGTTTTGCACAAATTATCATATGCGTGTTCGCAATTAAAGGACTCTTGTCCAATATCACAAATCATGTCCTCTAGTTGATCGTTCATATCTGCATTAACTTCGTATTTTCTAACGCATTTGGCGTGTTTAACGAATCATCATGACTTATTCATTTTGTATAATTCAGGTCAATCCCATAAAAAAATAAGATGACTTCGTATTTCCTCAACATGTAATGTATTTTTTTTCAAACAAACAACACAAAGACAACAAAATTTTCATTTACTTCTAGAAAGTTTTTAAAGCAAATTGTAAAAACTCTTCAACTCCTTTTTAATACTGTTCACTCAAATGATTAACATTTATCCAAGTATGATTCATAACTACATGTGACAAAATACACAATCACAAATAAAATTGAAAAGCTAAATTTCGTAACATAATTTTAATCACATAATAAGAATAATAAAACATATACTAAATTTATTTTGACGCACAAAATAAATAAATAAATAACATTAATAAATAAAAAATTTATAGAATTATGCGTTAAAAAAAATTTCATTACTAAATACTCACTTGAAAGTCCCGTAAAATTGAAATTAATTTCGAACAATTATAAAATTATAAAGTTTTTATAATCGAATATCTTTACTAAACAAAGACTTGTATGTGTTTGACAAAAGTTAGTTGAATTTCTTCCAATGACATATAATAAGAGTGTTGGGGTATATAAAAAAAGTTTCACATTGTTTACCAATTGAGACTAAAGATTGTTTATAAATAACACTTACACTCTCATGACATTAGAAAGAGAGTGTAAGTGTTATTTATAAAGATCTAGTGTAATACAATAGAAAGTATAAAGAGAGGATGAGAATAACACTTGATAGCTCTTAGACTTTTTATTTGAATGTTTTGTAGTTGTGTGTTTAATGAAGGAGAGCATCATTCCTTTTATAGAGTTGTAAGATGGTCTATCCATGTGTTTTGATGTTTCGTGTTCGTTGGGTTCTTTAATCAAAAATCCAAGGTAAGTAATCTGAATTACAGAAATGTCATTCAGCTGTCTTTTGTCTTGTTTGAGCGCAAGAGGATGGGAATTCAGTCCATCCTCGTATGGGAGGTTCAAACCTCCTTCAAGTTTGGGCCTTATCTGTCTTTTGCTTTTGTGTTCTCCAAGACATGTCAGATTGCATTTTGGTCTTGTTCAATACATCCTTTATGTACTTTTGAAAAGGTAAAACCATTTTCATCATAGGAGGATGAAGAGAGCTGGGGGTTCGTCCTCTTATACTTCATTATTCTGTGTTCATTCTCTGCCTTTGTTTTCTTCATTTGACTTGATTTTTCATCTAAACTTTAACACTGATTTAACTTCTCTTTTGACAAGAAATCAATGTTATCGTGATTCTGAATATTTTGCATAACTGTTGGTTCATCCTCTTTGAGGGTTCATCCTCTAGTCCGTCCTTCAGTTTGAAAAACTTGTTGGATTGACTTAGATTTTATCTCTTTTGAAGAGCAACCTGTTTTGTAATAATAATACACTCAATAGCACAAATTAGTCTTAACAAGAATCACAATCATTAATTTTGTTATCATTAAAACCATTTGAAAGATATTTTGTCTCAATACTAATTTCATTTCCTTCTCCTTCATCCTCATATTTTATTCAATGGTTAAGTAGGTTTTTTATTTTTATAAATATATAATTTTTCGTATCCAGCACCTTTAGTTTTTTTTTTATCAAACAATAATCAATGAAATATTTTACATTTACAATTTTGATCCTTACGTTTAACTTAATTCATGTGTATCATTCGAATTTTTAAACGATTTTTTATAATTACGTTTAGGATATTATAAGAATATTCCTCACAAAAAAGTAGAAATTTTTAAGAACGGATGACTTAAATATGAATTTTTAAATTTTTAGTGTTTAAAAATTCATATTTTATTAGAAAATTATAACTTTCGTGAATGCTCGTAAAAAATATTAATTTTTTTGAATAAAACATACAAGTTAATTTTAAAACTTTTGATATAGATCAAAATTAAAAGTGTAAAATATTTCAGAGGCAATTATTTGATAAAAAATCTAAAATACAAAAAATAAAATATAATATATTTATAAAATAAAAAACGTATTTAAGTCTCAATTATAAATACAATATTGAATAGTGGAGCGGGGATCCAATTTGAAAAGAATTATAATAATTAATTTGTTAATAATCCAAATATGATTTCATATAAGTTTAAATATTCTATTTATCTTTATAAATTTCGAACATGGCAATTTAGTAGAATAAATTAAATAATTAAATTGATTAAAGAAAAATGCTAAAACACTGAATTAAGAACCCTTTCCTCGAAGCTTTCATGGCTGCTCGAACATTAATATGAATCTTCTATAGTTAAAGTTACTATCAAAATCACCAAAACACACTCAAATTCTTCAAAAACCCTAACACCACCAGCCGCCGCCATCGCCAATGGCGACGAGACGATCCGCATCACACCTTCTCAAACAGCTCTTCACCTCACGCCACCACCTCAACCCGACCCGCTCCGTAACCTACATGCCCCGTCCCGGAGACGGAACACCACGTGGCGTAACACTCATTCCCGGTGACGGAATCGGACCACTAGTCACCGGCGCAGTCGAACAAGTAATGGAAGCGATGCATGCTCCTATTTACTTCGAGAAATACGAAGTCCACGGTGACATGAAAGCGGTGCCAACTGAAGTGTTGGAATCGATAAAGAAGAATAAAGTTTGTTTGAAAGGAGGACTTGCTACTCCTATGGGCGGTGGTGTTAGTTCCCTTAACGTGCAGTTGAGGAAGGAACTTGATCTCTTTGCTTCACTTGTTAACTGCTTTAACCTCCCTGGTTTGCCTACAAGGCATGATAATGTTGATATTGTTGTTATTAGGGAGAATACAGAAGGAGAATACTCTGGCCTTGAACATGAGGTCGTTCCTGGCGTTGTTGAAAGCCTCAAGGTATTTCATCATTTTGATACTTAAATGTGCGAGACATTGTTGTTATGTCATTATAGTCTCTGAATGTATTGAAATTACAAGAATAATCGATTGTGTATTGTTGTCTGTTGGTAATTTCAATGACCAAATTGACTTAGTTCACTATTGACATGGCAGAGGATTAAACTAATTAATGAAAAACACTGACTTGAAGGATAGGACATATTTGAGTATTATTGTTTGTAATCTTGATTTTCATACATTCAGAAGTTACAGTGGTGTAGATTCTTGATGATTTACTTTACTTCATGCATGGTAGATAACTTAGGATGCGACAAACTTTTGGACATGATTTGCATTGAAAATTGGTTGTGAAAGAATTCGTGTTGCAAGTTTAGCACTTCTGGCCCTCAAACTCGGTGGTAGAGAATGCTATTTGGTAATTAGACGGGCTAATTTACTTATGTTTCGAAGTCCTTAGAAACTGGTGAACCTTAGCTTCTTAGATGATAAACCCATATTGCATTCACCGATAGTATTTGAATGTCATATACTGAAACTGCCAAACATCAGTGGAACACTTGATGGAAATGCTAACAAAGAGAAAAATAGTAGTACACAGTAGTTAAATTAATTAGAATATTAATTTTTTTTTATATACATTACTTTTTCTTTGGTATACATTCTGTACTTTGCTGCCCCACTGTCGATGTCCTCTAAAGGTTGTTAATTTTAATCATGCTTTAAATATTTCCCGTTTTCTAGAGGGCTATTCTTTTAATGGATAAGTTATGTTCCTTTATAACCGCTCATTCACTCTAGAGATTTTTCTTGTAATCTTTAAATGTTATATCTCATGATATTAGCACCTCGGCATTGTGATTTATGGGTTTCTGTTGGCACCTTATTCTAAAATTTTGCTAGGTAATAACAAAGTTCTGTTCAGAGCGCATTGCTAAATATGCTTTCGAGTATGCTTATCTAAATAACAGAAAGAAGGTGACTGCGGTGCACAAAGCAAACATCATGAAACTTGCAGATGGTTTATTCTTGGAATCTTGTCGAGAGGTTGCCACAAAGTATCCTGGAATCAAGTATAATGAAATTATTGTAGATAACTGTTGCATGCAGCTTGTTTCAAAGCCTGAACAGTTTGATGTCATGGTATGTGTATTATTTTTTTTCAAATAAAATCAATGTCTTTCCCACTGTAAAAAACTAGTATTTTTGCAATAAAATCAGCCTCTTTTCTCTGTCTAAAAAATTTTGGTTGCTTTAAATGCTCTAGTAATTATGAGAGGAGTTTCGAACTTGATTGACACTATTTCTACTTGCAGGTAACCCCCAATCTTTATGGAAATCTTGTTGCAAATACAGCGGCAGGCATTGCTGGAGGCACCGGTGTCATGCCCGGAGGTATAAAACTATTCTAATGTGTTGAAACTCTACAGCTCACATTTGATTATGTTGTGCTCTTTTTCTTATCAAATAGTTTCTTGCTTCCATATTGTCATTGTTGTTGTGAGATGTGTGATGACTGCTCAGAACTTGAATCTAGATTTATAGTGTATTTGTCTAGTTCTTTTACTTCTTTCCGACAATTATTCCAGGAAAAAATTTCATTAGCTGAAAATTTTCTGCCAAAATATAGCAACGATTGATTAAATTAGAGATTGCATATTCACTGAAAAGAAAAATATGAAGGTGGTATAGAAATCAAACTGGAAATTCATTCATCTGCCTCAACAGGTTGCAGTATGGAGGCAACAGCAGCCATTGTGGGGTAATGGAGTTGTCAAATGGTAGTGGCAATGTAAGTAAGAGCAGTGAAGTCGATAAATTGGCATTTTATTTTTCCAAAGTGATCAACTCAGAACTCACTTTAGATGATAAAGTAAGACATCTCAACCAATAATGAAAAATCAACCTTCAATATCATATGCAGTGCATAGTAAACTGTGAATGTATTGAAATATCAACAACTGATTCTCTCATCAATGGTTGCGATGTTATTGCACCCTCTTGAATGAGAGTTAACTTTAAATGAGTCAAATCTAGTAAGCGAAGATGGGTTGGATCTCTGGGGGCGGCAGTGCTGTCGGTGTCGGTTGGATGAAGGTTTTAATGAAAATATCAGATAGGGCTGTTGGTTATTTGTGTTGGACCTTGGGGTGGAGTTTCTGGAATGATGTCTAGATAGAAGTGATTATTGTGTAAAGCTACTTTATCCTTAAGCTTGAATATCTAAAATTATGGATGCAATGCCTTTGCAGGTAATGTTGGGGCTGACCATGCTGTATTTGAACAAGGAGCTTCAGCCGGAAATGTTGGCAATGACAAAGTAGTGCAACAAAAGAAAGCCAACCCCGTGGCACTCCTCCTTTCATCGGCAATGATGCTTAGACATCTTCAGTTTCCTGCATTCGCTGACCGATTGGAAACTGCTGTGAAAAGAGTCATTTTAGAGGGAAAATACCGGACAAAGGACCTTGGAGGTACAAGCACCACCCAAGAGGTTGTTGACGCCATCATAGATGCAATACATTAATTATATATTCACTTGCTCGTCTACCAAATGAAGTTAGCATTGGAAATTTTCCGCTAATTTTCGAGAAAGTTTTGCACTCTTTAAAGGTGAGATCGCCAATTTTTTATCTTGAATAATGTTTATCCAACACATAATATGATGTGATACAAATATTGATGAGAGCATGTTCTCTGTTCGCCGATCTTTTGGATGTTGTAATTTTATGTGCTATTAGTCCTTAAAGTTTTGAAAATAAAATTATTGGGTTAACTTAATGCATTGGACCCGTTAGTTAACTATAAGTCAAATGAATTCTATAGTAGGAAGTTATAAAATTCAAGACATTGTACGATAGAAGTTTATCAATCACAATCTATCTTACAATTTGTGTTGTTAAGTTGGTTTGGACCCATGATTTCATACATCATTTATAAGATATGAAAGCTTCGAGTTTATTGTCTCAATAATGTAGTGTTTATGACATTAGAATATGTAACCATGTCCCCTTGCATTAGAATCAGGCAATTTTTGCACTCCCAGACTTTTCTTAAAAAACAAAAGAAAATTATTCGTAACATTCAACGCAACTAACAATTCATATATTGTGTGTCTTTAGGAAGTAATGACTTCAAGTGTCTAGAATAAAACAACAAATAAGTTTATTACAAGCTTGTTTGGCCCCTTACAAATTTTCACATCTCCTTGTTTTATTTAAAATCATACAAATCACACTCTAATTAAATTGAGTCACACCCCCCATGACCCATTGCTTTTTATCTTTTCTTTAATAAGAAATTTTTGCACCTTCCCAGTTGAATTAAGAGGCAAATCCCCAAAGACCACACTCTTAGGAACCATGTGAGTATCCAATTGATCTTCACAAAACTTGATGATATCTTCAACAGTAGCACTACATCCATCCTTCAATTCCAGAATAGCACAAGGTGACTCCACCAAACACTCATCATCATATCTCCCCACAACAGCTGCTTTCAAAACCATTGGATGATTCAACAACACTACCTCTACCTCTAGTGAACTCACGACCTCACCTTTTGAATAAATAGCATCTTTTTCCCTATCTTTCAAACTAAAAGAACCATTAGGTAGCCTAACACCTAGGTCCCTAGTCCTATACCATCCACCCTTAAAAGCTTCTTCAATCACTTGTGAACTCTTAAGATACCCTAACATCAAAGTATTCCCTTTAAACATAATTTCACCTATGGTTTTCCCATCATAAGGAACACTCTTCATTGTATTTGGATTTTTCACATCAACCTCTACCATCATAAAGTCTATTAGCCCTTTCTCAACATAATAATTTAGCTTTGTAATATCATCATCTAAATTTTGTTTCCACTTTCTTACAATCACTGGACCTAAAGCTTCTGTCATACCATATCCAATGTTTACATCAAATCCAAGCTCTGCCACCTTGTTGAGGATTTTGAATGGTGGCAATACACCAGCAACTGTGACCCTCACCTTGTGAGGAAGAGGCCTATTAATAATGTCACAATTTGCAATGATTTCCAAAAGGGTAGGTGCACCACACAAATGAGTTACCTTATGAACATGAATTGCATCAAAAATATCTTTTGCTGTGAAATTTCTAAGACAAATGTTGGTGCCACCAAGAACAGACATTGCCCAAATGAAACACCATCCAGTGCATCTAAACATGTCCACTGTCCATAGAAAAACCGGCATAGGATTCACGTCGAAACGAGTAATCGTTGCGAGTGAATTAAGATAGACACTTCTATGACTATAAACAACTCCTTTAGGAATTCCTGTGGAGCCTGATGTATAATTCACTGATATAGGATCACATTCATTACTAGGCATTAAAGTTTTAAATTTTGATTCTCCCTTTGCTAGAAGCTCATTGTAGAATAAGGTACCTTTTGGAATATCTTTCACTAATTTGTCATAATTTGGCATTAGGACAATAATGGGTGGCTTGCATTTTTTTTGAGAGATTATATTTGATGCTATGAAAGCAGAGTCAATAAATTCATAGTCAACAAATATGACTTTGCAAGCTTCTAATTGTTCCAATATAAGTGCTAATGTTGTTGCATCTAGTTTGGGGTTTAGTGCAGAAATAATAGCACCTGCCATAGGTACACTAAAATGAAGCTCATATTGTGCTGGAACATTTGGTGCCAAAGTTGCTACCTATGTATTAGTAAAATACATAAACACGTCAGCACAATATAAAAGCACGCTAATATATAAGAAAAAAAATTGAGTCTTCATAAGCATAACAAACTTTTTTCTGTTGGGGGGTATAATGAGCAATTTCATGTTGGTTAAGTAAATTTCTTTCTAAAGTAGAGAGTGGAGTTTTGGTGTATTTCCATTCAACAAACCATTATGAGATAAGCATGCATAACAATTATTTTAACTGAAAAAATCGCAACTTCAAATAGTCAAAATTCTTTAATACCCAAGAATAGTTATTTCTCATGTGATGAGACTAGAGCATGAATGAAAATGGTTATTTTTTTATTCGTTCTCCTATGTTCTTTCACATAGATTAATAAAAAGTGTTACAATTCTACAAATATGCCTTTATTATTGACAAATTTTTCATACTGCAGCACATTATTATTAATAATGAAATGATGAGTTTTCTCTTGTAAAAAAACAAATTTTGCATATGTACAATGGAATATTATAATAACTTAAAAGTGGTGCACACAATACTAATTTTAAGAGATAAATTGAAATAAATTAATCTATGTTAGATTGAAAAAATAAATAACATTTATTTTATAACAAAATTTATTTGTTAAAATGACATTTATAAAACATGAATGATAACTTTAATTAATTAGCAAAAACAACATAAACATACTCAAAGAATTATCGCGTAAGTACATAGCTCAGTTTGTAGCTACAGTTTATAAAGACATTGATATGCAGAAGTTTGAGTTCAAACTTTTAAAATGTGTAAATTTAACTATTAAAAAAACATACTTTGACATTTGTAATAGATATATATTTGTTTTTTGGGTCAATACGTAGATATGTACATGTGGAGCTGTTAAATTTGACCTAACTCAATGAGTGGTAGTTGACCCATTGTTTTAGCATGGACCAAGCCACAAAAATAGACTCAAGTCAAAAGTGAATTAAATTATTGACAAATGCTCGTTCTTCGTTTCTCGGCATTTTACCGGAACTCAACTTTCAAAAATGAAAATTAATCTGAAATGCACAATTGGGAGAACATTTCCAATAGTAACTCAACTTTCAAAAATGAAAATTAATTTGAAATACACAATTGGGAGTAGTTTCCAATAGTATATTTAACACTATATGAACAAAATAAAGGGGAATGAGCAATTAACGAGACTATTTGACCAAGTCTAATAAAACACCGGATTGGACCGATATAGGGATTTTAAATTTTAATTATAAACAAAGATAAAATCATGTTTTAGAATCATAATGAATATATAAAAATGATGTTGACAGCGGAGAGTAAAAAACTAAAAATAATCATAAATATTCTATATGGATTTGCCACATTCAAATGGCTTTAAAGTTAACGTAGAGTTTTTCAAAGACCAAAGACTTTTTATTTTATTTTTTGGTTAACCAAAAAGGTTTTTTTATGTACATCGCTTTTTTTTTTTTTTTAAATTCTTCGATATATTCTACAAGAAAATTT
>JBBPBO010000002.1:7269470-7336511 GCA_037974295.1 Cicer cuneatum | reverse complement strand
TTTTTTTTTTTTTTTTAAATTCTTCGATATATTCTACAAGAAAATTTATATATCAAAATACTATCTGAATGATGTTTTTTGTTTTGCAGTAGGACGTATCTCCAGGAAGATACAACAGTCTGTAATCTTTTAAAATAAAATAAAAATTAAAAGATTATAGATAATGCGACCTCCTAATGTAATAATAAAATCCATTCTATGGTCGTATTGCAGGATGCGACTTCCTGAATGTAAAAAAAAAAAGACATTTTAATATATAAATTTTAAATTATAGTATATTGGAGAGTTTAAAAAAATATATACATAAAAAAAACCACCAAAAATAATACTTTCCATTTTATTATTATTAATAATAATAATTATTATAATAATGTGTTTGATTGGTGTAAATTTTGGTATGGAATAAAATGTCAGCGTGGCCAACTCAATCGTAGAATAAGGACAGCGACTTATATTGAATGAATATGATTAAATGAACAGTATTCGATTTTCCATTAATACGCGTTTATAATAAAACTTCAAAACAAAATATTTCAGATGGTGAAAATTAATAATGAAATCATGCGTTCCTGATTCCTTCCAAGTTCCAAAGATACATCTTCTATTTTCAGTAAAAAAAACATCCTATTCATTAAAATGGCTTAATACACTTTTCATCTCGGCAGAGATTTAATTTAAAGAGTGAAGACTAATAATAATTGATATTTGATATTTTAGGAAAAATAAAATGCATCTTTATTATATTTTATATGGTATTGTAATTGTGTTATATTTTGTTTCAAATTTTATATTTTAATAACATTACTCTAATTGTTATATGATCGGTGAATAATGTATCCAATACACTATATACAAGGTAGACATTTTATTTTTTTCATTATTCTACTACTAATGTTTGTGACTTACTTATATAATGATATATAATAATAAAATATTATTTATCCAAAAAATATATAATGATATATAATTTATTAAATATATATATATATAATTTTATTTATGTATTTGATTTTATTTTTTGTTGGAATAGAACATTAAATTTTTTTAAATTTTTATTGTGATCTTTTGTGGATTTGAATTCTCTCCACCAAATCATTCTCTATACTTTCTCCACCTCTCAATCTCTCCTCTCTCCTCACGTATTTAAAAAAAAATAAAGAGATGATAAAAATTGATGAGATTCCATAGAAAATAAAGAGTGTAAATAGAAATTTGGCAGAGTCGTCCATTCTAATGTTTTGCTTATAATTCAACAATTTATATATCATTTTTTTTAGTTCAATTTAGATATCATATTATTATATTATATAAAAGTAATTTACGTGTCTTTAAGTCATAATTGAATTGGTAAATGCTGATATTGTTAGAATTAACAAATGAATGCTTATTTTAAATTTGAACCCAAAACCTCGCATAAGTTAATTATATGGATTTATCATCTATTCTAAAATAAAAAAATAACTTTTCTATTTTCTATTAATGTACTCTATCTTTAATCATCGTTGTATAAAAAATAAATTCTGATATTTTTTATAAATTTACTTGTATCTGGCACAATAATAGCTTTCGATAGATCGTTGATTGAGTGTATTTCTTTTTGTACGAAGATTGAGTGTGTTTATATAGTAAAGTTGTACACCTAAATATATTTTCCATGTCAAATTACCATTCAATCAGTCACATAATTTTACAAATTAAATCTGATTGTTTTTTTTTTCTAAAGAATTTAGTGGCAAAACTAAAACACACTAAATACAAAAAAGATTACATGTATTTATATGGTAAGGTTTTACACCTAAATATATTTTTCATGTTAAATTACCATTCATTCAGTCACATAACTTTACAAGTTAAATTTGATTGATTGTTTTTATGTATTTTTTTTTTTAAATTAGCGGCAAAACAAAGAACACAAAGAAGTATTGTGAATTTAAATGTTTTAAATTATAGGACTTTTGTATAAATTGAATTTTTAATTAAACTATAAAGAAAGGGTCAATATTAGGAATGTCAAAAAGGCTATATTTGATGGACCACCATTTAACCCATTATTTTATACATGAATAATTGATGTTTTAGATCCCATAACACTGCTAAATTAATTAAGTTGTGACAATGAGGGAACGATGACACATTAGTTCAACTTTTATGGCTTGTGACTTAGGTAATCCAACTTGCTTAAAAATCAAAATACTTTGATAGTTTTACTTTTTTTTATTAACTAGTCAAATTATCAGTTTCGTAAGTACATCTCATATAATAATTTTATAAATATTTGTTATGCTGAGACATGAGTTCAAACTCATGATATTTCTTTTCATCATAAAATGTTTATCTTTTATTGTTATACTATATAAAAGAAGAAAAAGTTAAATTGTGGCTTGTAGGAAGTACCAACAAGCGAATTTATTATCACTGTTAGTGCAATTTTTTTATATATACTTATGATTAGATGTTATAGCTCCTTAATAGTGTAAGAGTTATAGTTATTTAGCTTCTTTATGAAAATTTCACTTATTTAAAATATCTTCGTATAAAGAACAAATTTAATTAAGAAAGTATATTTTGATTTGAAATGTGTAAAACTACTTTTCTTAATAGCCAAAAATTAAAAAATTAATTGTTGTATTAATTTTTCGAATTTAAATCTCAAACCTCTTTGTTAAACTCCTTCAAGGTATCTCTTAATATTTAAAAATTTTTAACCAAAAAAAAATTATTTAAACTAGATGATGAGGTGATATAAATTGAAATTTGAATGAAACTATAAACAGAAGAAATCCATAATTCAATATTATATAAAATGAAATTTAAGTATTGTCAAAATGCAGTGTAAATTAAGGAAATGGTTGGAAGATGAATACGAACTTACAATTTCACTACGAGAAATTCCTAAGTTGACCAAAGCAGAAGCAAGATTGAGGCATCTTTCATGGGTTTGTTTCCATGAAAATCTAACATGTTCATCGTAGATAATGGAAACCTTGTCACCAAACACGGTGGCTGCTCTTTCTAGGAAACTAATCGGTGACAAAGGCACGTAGCCTTTAGAACATTCATCGACCATGTCTTTTCTCATGGTAACGTCCTCAATGGTTCTATATATATATATATATATATATATATATATATATATATATATGGAGAGCATGTATATATTATAATTTATATATAGAGAGATGGTGTTTTAAAAATGGGACCGATTGGTCAAATAGGTTAGAATGCGATCCAAAATCATAATGATTTAAAGAAGTCTATATTTTTTTTATTAAGAAAATAATAATTTTTTGGTTGGTATAGGGTTATAGCATTTATATCTTTCAGTTTTATTCGTTTTTAGATTATTTATTTTTCAGTTTTGTTCTTCTTTATTTAATCAAATAATTTAATAAATTATATATTTTCATAAAATTTTGTAATTTCTAATTTTTTTTTTAACAAAGTATAACTTGTTTATCACTTCAAACTTGGAAGTTGGAGTTAGAAGAATATATGTAACATGTGTGGTTAATTGGTCACAACATAAAGTTGGTTTATTTAAGATTTTAAAAAATTATTTTTAGTTATTTTTAGTTATTTTTGTGTAAAGCTTTCTTTAAAAATTATTTTGTTTACAAATATTTTTATATTGAAAATAAAATAGTTATTTTAATTAATTTTTAAGAAAATATATTTTTAATAGAAGAAAGATAAATACAAATTTTTTTTTAAACATTTAGTATTTTTTTTTAAATATCTTTCATGCTTATTTTACTCATTTTATTTAATAATTATTGGCAGAGGTATTTCACTCAAAGAGTGACAAAAGATAAAATTCACAATTATCGAATATTAAAATTATTTTTTTATGATCCGTAACAAATAGATAAGCAAACATTTTAACGTTCGTTTGCACATAGGTGCATATATATTGTGTATATTTAATTGATATACATATATTTTATATAAATAAACAAACTATATATACTTCTAGTCATATTTAACTCATGATACTTCATTATATTTTTTTATATGGAAAATTTAAAGTAAGAGGATGGTGTAATTATCCCTAAGAATTTCGAGTTCAAAAAATATTTAAAATAAATGTTACATTTATTTTTCTCTAAAATCATTAGCGGAGTTTGATACTTTTATGATGTTAGTATAACGGTACTTATTCAAAATAGTCTTAATTTGAGCGAAAAAAACCAATTTTGATTGGATACGAAGGTTTTCCATAATTAAATGGTGGGGGCGGATACGAGCGTGGATGTAGTTGTTATACACCCCGCACTCGCATTTGAATTCATCCCCTCTAGTAATATTATTGTAATTTTAAAATTTTATATATATACTCGCATCTGAATTCATCCCCTCTAGTAATATTATTGTAATTTTAAAATTTTATATATGTACGTATATTGAATATACTTAATATTTTTTAAAATATTAAAAATTAAAATCTCATATCTATAATTTTTTTTTAATTTTATTATTGTCAAATAATAATCATTTTATTTTACTAATTATAATATATATGATTTTTAAATTTATAATTTTATATATATATATATATAAATGGATGCGAGTAGAAATCCAAAATCTGTTACGGGCGAGAGGTCTAAATTTCACACTCACTTAAAATAGAAACGGATGCAAAAATGTGGTAGCCAAAATTCACCTCTGGACCGCCTCGTTGCTATGTCTAGATTATTGTTATATTTGTAAGACGATTGGATTAATTAACTAATATAGAACAAAAATTGTTTATGGTGATAGTTAAGATGAATTAAACTCTTCTAATATATTACGAATGGTGCAATCCAAGTCAAGAGTCATTTAGCAAGAATTTTAATTAATGTATTCTATATATGTTTGTCCTCTTGACCAAAACAAAACAAAACGTTTAAATTAAATCTAACGTGTCGGAGGCGTAGTGCTGATTAATGAGTAATGACGCAAGTCAGTGAGTAATGGAACATTCATCAGCAACATCGTCATATAAATCTTACGTGAGTAGTGTGAAAATAAACAAGTGAACAAAATTTTACCCAAAAATTGGTCGGATTTTTCTTTACCATGACAGATCTAATATTTAGAGTGTATTAGAACATTTACAAAGATGGTATTCTTTATTTAAGTGTTTAAATAGTTCACACAGTTACATAATAAGTATTTAATTTCTCTAATCTCTCATTTATAGAAAATTTACTAAATAAATTATACCAATAATATTTCAGCAACATTCATTTATTTTAATATAATTTATTAAATGAGACAAAAAAAGTCAAGAGAGTGTAATATAACTACTCTTCATTAAAAAAAAAAGTGTTTTTTCATTTGACCAATACATATATATTATTTTTTTTCTATTTATATATAAAATGATTCACATACCAATATTTTAGATTGGCAAGTAGTGCGCTCTCCATGCCTGACAGGTGGCATGTATGTATGTTATTGGGTGTGTTTGTCTCATTTTGAAAGGAGGGGATTTGCTAGATTCATGGTAGGCATCGTGATTCATTGAGAAGAACGGAATTGATTAACAAAAAAGAGAAATCATTGAATAATAAATTGAATTATTTTATATTAATTCAATATAACATACATATTATATATAGTGGTTATAATTATATATAACTTTCATAAAAGATTCAAAATAATATCACTACAAAAACCTGAGTGTGACATGTCAAAAGATGCAATGCTCTACGTTTGGTCTGTGATTCGTCACATACTTTTTAGGTCTCAGTTTAGCATCGATAAAAGTCTTGTATAATTTGTTAGCTTATTTGCTATTTCATTTCAGCATTTTGGAATAAGTAATCAAACATATCTTTAAATATATTAACGAGTTAATATGACAATAAAATTAAATTATATATTGATATTTAACATGATATTTTTTGAAGAATATGACTTTATACACATCCTATTTCAATTCTATTTTATAATACATTTAAATATATCAAAAACTAAATAAAAATTAATATGCGTAAATTAGTAAAAGTTAAACAATTAACAAAAGATCGAAATTTAATATAATATTTATAGTAGAAAAAAGTTATTATTTATATTTATTTAGATGTGCCGACTTAATAGACATTTTCGAAAGCTTTGGCTTTGTCTATTTAAAAGAAAAGTCTAACCTGATATGAGTATGACGTAGGCTAAGCTGTTTGTCGGTCTATTCTATTCTCACCCTTATTTATAGTGAAAACAAAAGAATATAAAGATATTTAAACAATAAATATATTTTTAAAATTGCTTTTTTTTTTACTTATATTTTGGCCCAAAAATTTCTAAAAAAAAATAAAAATCTTATGTGATGTATCATGGTTAGTATTTGTCTTTCCTATTATTTTTTTTATAGTTTCACACAACTCATACATAGTTGACAAGTAAGGGTGGAAATAGGTTGGACCGAGTTAGACTTTGCTAGACCTGAGTCTGACCTGTCAAAAAATACAAGGCGTAAGTCTGACTTGTGGTATGTCATAGGCTTACTTTTTAAGCTTGAGTCTGGTTTTGATAGAAGCTTTGTATGGCCTGTTAGCCTACTTAAAAACCTATTTCATTTTAATATTTTTGAATAAGTAATCAAATATATCTTTAAATAGACTAACGATTTAATATATCAATGAAATTCAGTTATATTTTGATATTTAACATCACATTTTGAAGAATATGACTTTATATACATCCTACTTAAAATATATTTTATAATAATACATTTAAATATGTCAAAATTTAAATAGGCTTTTTTATGTGGTATGTAGTCTAACCTTTTTAACTAAATAGGTTTTTTTATAAGCTTTGGTCTTATTTGTTTAAGAAAAAAGTCTGGTATAGCTTGGACCTGACGTAGGCTAGACCGTATACCCGGACAACCTGACCTATTTCAATCCCTATTGACAAGTTTTTAAGAGTGTCGCACAATTCAAATATAATTAAAAAATGCATCAATTTTCTTATGTTTAATCATTGTATCACTCTAAAAAAAAAACAATACTAATCACGTAAAGAAGCAAGAATTTAAATCTTAAGCATCATTCATTAAAAAAATGCACAAATCAATTACTAATTCAAAGACTAGAAGACAAAAAAGACTACAAGACAAAAAATATTATGAATCAAAAACCAATAGTCCCATGCTCAATAAGTGAATCTTGTAGATTTTGTAATAATATATCCTGTTTTTTTTTTAATTCTCAGTATATCCTACATTGAAATTTTTTTTTCAGAATGCTCTACTTTTTGGGCTCAATTGCTCGTCGCAACTTGGGCCTGCGATGACCTGAAGGGTCATTTTTTAACCCAGTTGCTCATCGCACCCTGGGAGTGCGATGATGTACCCCTTTTTTTAATTTAATAATTATAATAAATTATAAATATTTAAAATAATTATTAAATGAAATAAAATAAAATGAAATAAAATAAATAAAAAACTTTCATAAATAATAATAATAATATTAATAATATTAATAATTACAGATTAAATAATAATAATAATAAATAAATAAAAAGAAAATTATAATAATAAGAAACATAATAAAAAAATTAAAATAAATTAATATTTAGGATAAAAAAAATTGTAATAATAATAAACATAACAAAAAAATAAAATTATAAACATAATAATAACAATAATAATAATAAATTATATTAATAAAATTAAAAAAATACATTAATTTGAAATGAAAAAAAGACATCAAATTTGAGTAGATGTGTCGGCAGCGTTTGGACAATGTTTTCTAGTATACTAGAAACCCGACATAATCCGCACTTTCTTGACACTATTTCTCTAGTGTCCATTTATGTTCTAATGCGTTTGCTTTTTGGGCGACTTTTCTTGACTCTCCGCTTGAGAGGATTGTGACATACCTTAACACCTTTATATTCTGACCAATATGCTTTATTTGATATAGGTCTGAACGTTTCGTCGTACACTTTTAGTAACGTTTCCACCTTGTACACATCAGGTATAAGCCTCCAATAATCATATTTGATACTAGAACATGTTGCTATCATATGTGAACAAGACACGTGTTTAGCTTGATATTTCCCACAGTCGCACCAATTGTTATGAAGGTTTACACTGTAATGACCAATTGGTCATCCTTCTATTGGATTTACCGTCTCGTGGACCATGAAAGTATGGTTGTTTCGATCAAAACTATCAACTCTATGACTATTAGATTTACTTATTTCAGATTTCATAAAATTGAAGCATGTTTCTGTGAATACCTGACCAGAAGCTAAAATTGATGCGTATAGTTTTCCCATGGATGGAAATAGTGTCCTTGTTTTATAATATGTTGATTGGACCAAAGCAGTGATAGGAAGGTTCCGCGGTGCTTTTAATACTTCGTTCATTGACTCCACAAGGTTGGTGGTCATCTGACCCCAACGGCTACCTTCATCAAATGCTTGAATCCAATCTTGTCGCGGTATGTTATCTAACCATTTCAAAGCCTCCGGATTTAATATGCCGATTTCTCTGAGGTAGTGTCGATATGTAGGTTCATTAATTGAGTAACCTGTATTGATATAGTAGACAATTCATTGTTAACTAATTATAAAAATTAACAATTAAATTATTAAAAATTACACTAATTATAAGAAATAAGAATGAAATTATTACTCATGCAAACAACTTTTTTCTTCAAAGCATTATCCTTAAATTCCCTTGCGAAATTTTGTGCAATATGTCGGACGCATAACACATGCTTTGACGGAGGATCTTGCCATCCATTATTCGAATTGTTGTAAGCACTCTTAATGGATTCGTGTCTATCCGAAATCAAACAAATGTTGGGTTGTGGAGTGACATGTTTTCTTAAATTTCTCAAAAAGAAACTCCAACCCTCTTTTGTCTCACCTTCCACAAGAGCATAGACAATAGAAATTACATGGTCGTTTCCATCTTGGGCAACTACTACTAATAGAGTTCCCTTGTACTTGCCGTACAACCAAATAATTTGAACGCATATATGCACGGAATGTAAGCCCAAAATAGTCTATGAAAAATCCTTATCCCACTTATCAAACTATTCTCATGATAAGCTGGGATCGTTTCCATTTCAATTTTGGTTCCTGGAGCAAACGTTTGCATAACCAATAACCATTTTGGGAGTTGATTGTAAGACTCTTCTCAATTGCCATAAATTTTTTCGATGGCTTTATTTTTTCTCATCCAAGCCTTTTTTATAACTAATTGTGTAGTTGTGTAAGGCTTGAATCTGAGTAATAATGACCTTCACTTTGATTGAAGGATCCACTTTCAAAACTTGCATTACGCTTGCACATATCATATTAGAATTGAGCTTCGTATGATCTTGTGACAATGCCGAATTTGTGCATGTATGAGGCAAATTCAATTTACCAATCACCCACAAATCACTTTTTTTGCGTTTTGAAGCTCTACATCTAAACAAACAATTTGGAGATGAACAACAAATAACGTACCTTTGTAAATCTGATTTTTGTATCACAAAATTCAACGATTGTTTTAAATGGTACCGTTTGATTGCATGTACGCATTCATCCTTGTTTTGAAACTTCATTCCAACGACAAGAGTTCCATCTTTTGTTGGGTCTTCGTTAATGAACATGACATCAAATTCACTTGATTGCTCTGCATTATCTAAATTGATATTCTTCATGTATGATGATGGATTGAATTCTGCTTCCATATCTTCGTCAACAACAATGTCATCGTCAGAATCACCAGATGATTCATCGAAGTATGTCTCATCATCTTCACTATAATCACTCAATTCTTCCTCGTTGATATCATACAAGACATTAAGGGGAATATCGCATTGTGGACTTACTGAAAGAGATTCCTGATGGAGTTGAAAACTTTCTGGATGAGTTTGTTCTAGTTGGCTAGAGTATGGTTCATAGTGTTGTGATGGTTCATATTGTGATCGTTCATAGTGTTGTGATGAAGAATATAAGTTGGGTTTGGTCAAAAGATGGGATATAGATAATTATGCGTTGCTACGAAACCCGACGTCAAGTCTATTGGAGGATGTGCTCTGTTGTTACAAAATTGGGCATGGTATCGTTTGTTTTGTGTCGCTCTAGAATCACACAGTGCATGGATATTTCTGTTGGAACCAAGTTGGTTCTAAGACTTAGGATTTTGATGTTTACAAAAGCACTCAATGTAAACTTATTTTGTACCTTGAATTATTAAGTTAAATGCCCCATAAACTGAAGGAAACAGAAGCAGAGATCAAAGGATTCCAGAAAAATGAATTCTGGATTGACCAGAAGATATCCAGGAATGTCAAAAATATCACCAGAAGATATCTTTGCTGGCCCATATCAGAATGAAGAAAAATCAGAAGGAAACATGGATCATACCATTGGAAAGCCTTCCAGAAGGAGAATTGTTCCAGACAAACAGGAATCAAATATCAATTTTATTCCAGAAGTTATTCTGACTAGAAGATGGCCTGGCAGTGAAAAATTACACAGTCCAGACTTGTTCCAGACTTGACCATGAGGTATGTTTATGAGTCCAGAACAAGAGGATCAATCTAGATTTGGCCCAGATCATAAGATAGCATGATTCAGTGCATGGAACTAAGTCCAGAACAAAAGAAATGAGTTCCAAAATCAATCCAGACCTGGTCCAAAATTAAAGGTAAATTGTCCAGACTGAAATATTTAGAAGACTGACTTGGAGGGTCAGTAGCTAGGATGTTAGACTATTTGAGAAGACTGACTGGGAGGGTCAGTAGCAAGGTTATAATTCAAGGTTGAATTAGTGAAATCCTTCTAGGCGAAGGGACTGGACGTAGCCTCGTTAACGGTGAACCAGTATAAAATCTGTGAGTTTTATTTTTATTTTTATTTTTATCCACTGCTAACTCTGTTTTAATTATACATCAAGTTTTGTTTTGAAAGTATTAAAACAGGAAAAGTATTCAAGTTAAGTCAAACACAATTCAACCCCCTTCTCGTGTTTGCACCTTCAATTGGCATCAGAGCTCGGTCTCAAGGCTGAGCACTTAACAGTGTTTGAGGAAAGGTCCAAGGGGTTCAATATGTCAGAAGAATTGGGAGGCAACATCAACAGACCACCAATATTTTATGGAGAAAGGTTTGAGTATTCGAAGGACAGACTGAGAAGTTTTGTCATATCTCAAGATCCTGAATTATGGAAGATGATAGTCAGAGGATACACTGCACCTACTGATCCAGAAGATCCAACTAAGAAACTAGACTTGGATGATATGACACGAGATCATATCAGACTACACAGACTTCATCACAAGTCCAGAACCATCATGGTCAGTGCAATCACATTTAAGGAATTTGATAGATGCACAAATAAAGAAACAACAAAGAATATATTCGATAGTCTGGTTCTGACCTATGAAGGAACCAAGCATGTTCAACAAACAAAGGCTAACATATTGGTCAGAAAGTATGAGCTGTTCAAGATGGAAGAGGATGAAGACATTGACACAATGTTATGCAGATTCCAGACTTTGGTATCAGGACTGAAAGTATTAAACAAAAGCTATACCACTGAAGATCATATCTGGAAAATTCTGAGAAGTCTACCAAAAAGGTGGAGACTAAAGGTTACTGCAATTCAGGAAGCTAAGGATCTGAGTACCTTGAGGGTGCAAGATCTGATCAGCTCACTCAGGTCTCATGAAATAGAACTGGAAGAAAATGAACCTAAGAAGAAGAAGAATCTGGCTCTGAAATCGAAACAGAAGAAAGCTGCAAAGGCAGTATCAGAATCAGAGGATAGTGACAGTGACTATGATGATATGGCATACTTAACCAAAAAGATGGTTAAGATCTGGGAAAACAGAAAGAAAAGAAACTTCCAGAAGAAACATAACAGCAGAGATAAGGAAGAATTTGACAAGAAGAACATCATCTGTTATGGATGCAATGAACCTGGACATATCAAGTCAGAATGTCCAAATCTGGAAAAAGGAAAACAGCACAAGAAAAGTTCCAGATACAGAAAGAAAGGTTTGATGGCTGCCTGAGATGTATCAGAATCAGAGGAAGAATCTTCTGATGAAGAAGAGGCAGAAACAACAAAGATGGCTCACATCAAGTCTGCTTCTGGACCTCATAAAGGCACGAATTCCAGAAGGAAAACAGGCAGAAGGAAGAATGATCGAAGCAATCATTATGGCAAATCTGGAAGCACATCAGAGGAAACAGTTTTGTCTCTGATGGCTCATACCAATTCAGGTTCTGAATACTACTCTGAAACAGAATCAGAAGATGAAGACAATGAGTTCTGGGTACCAAAAGAACAAATTGTTTATGTTGCAGATATTTTGAGCAACCAGAAGGAGACACAAACAATGGTGCCTGGACAATGGATGTTGGCAAAGCACAAACAGAAGAAGGTTTATGTTCCAACATCTACCAAACAGAAGCCAAGTGACTCTGGTAGAAGAAGAACTGGTCAACACAATAGCTATCAGAACCAGAACCAGAATTATAGGAGGAACAGGAAATATCATAGACATCATACGAATCAGAACAAGAACTGGAACCAGAATCAGAACAAGAACTGGAACTAGAATCAGAACTGGAACCAATATCAGAGGAACATGAACTGGAACCAGAACTGGAACCAGTACCAGAAGCACAGAAATTGGAACCAGAACCAGAACTGGAACCAGTATCATAGGTATAGGAACTGGAACCAGAACCAACACTGGAACCAAAACCAGAACTGGAGGCACAGAAACTGGAACCAGAATCAACACTAGAACTAGAATCAGAATCAATACCAGAACCAGAACCTGAATAGGTATCAATATCAAAGGTTGAGGTATGATCATCAGAACTACTTTAATTATCAAAATAAGTATGATTATCAGAATCACCATAAGTTCCAGAATTACCAGAGGAATATGGTGTATGAGCCAAAACAGAAATTAAAGAATTAGAATCAAGAGAGTTCTTCAAACTCTCCAGTGAGATTCATCAAGACTACAAACCTGGAAGGGAATTCAAATTCCCTCATCCAAACCATGTAATCTCAGAACATATAGATTAGGAATCTGAAAATCAGAAGCAAGAGGATTTTCAGAGTAAAACTGAGGCTACATCTTGCTGTAAATACTATTATTATTTGATATTTATGATTACTGTGATAACAAGAAGCTTGATCTTAACAAATCAAAACTAGATAACTATTCTGCAGGTTTTCAAACTGTCAGAGGAACCAGGTGATTCACCCGAATTGAACACCTCAGCAGAAACAGCATTCCAGTGGTTTCAAAAACAAACAGAAACCACCAGAAGCAGAATTAATGGTTTGATTGTATTGAGTTAAATTTTAAATTAATTGATTTATATTATTATATATGACAAACTGCTTGATCTTGACAAAACAAAGCAAGATAAAAATAGTGCAGGTTCACCATAACCAAAAGGAGCAGAAGCAGAAGAAACAGAAGCACCTGTAAAGGATACAAGTAAGTCAGCAACACATGACAAATCTTCAAAAGATAAATCTGATCAAGTCAGAAACAGCCAAGATAAGTCAGATGAGAAATCTGGATATTTACCAGAATCTGAAGCTGTTACAGATTCACCAGAACCAGAAGCTGTTACAGATTTACCAGAACCAGAAGCTGATTTATCAGAATCAGAAGCTGTTACAGATCTTCCAGAACCAGAAGGTAATGCGAACCAAGCAATATTGATGAGGTTTTGGCAGAGGAAGGTTGGATACTTGCAATGCAAGAAGAGCTGAATGAAATTCAAAGGAATGATGTTTGGGATCTGGTATCCAGACCAAACAGAAGCATTATTGGAACTAAGTAGGTATTCAGAAACAAATTCAATGAAAAGGGTGAAGTTGTAGCTCAATGATACAGTCAACAGAAATGTATAGATTACACTAAGACTTTTGTTCTAGTGGCCAGGTTAGAAGCAATTAGAATTCTCTTATCATTTACTGCTAATCATGATATAATGTTGTATCAAATGGATGTTAAAAGTGCATTCTTAAATGGCTACATAAGTGAGGAAGTCTATGTCAAACAGCCCCCTGGATTTGAAAATTCTGATTTTCCAGACCATGTTTTTAAACTTAAGAAATCTTTATATGGTTTAAAACAAGCACCAAGGGCATGGTATGACAGACTTAGTAACTTTCTGCTTAAGAATGAATTTAATAGAGGCCAGATTGATAATCCATTAAAACTGATATTCTGATTATTCAAGTTTATGTTGATGAGATCATATTTGGATCGACTAATGGCACTTTGTGCAAAGAGTTTTCTGACCTAATGCAGAAAGAGTTCCAAATGAGCATTATGGGAGAACTTAAGTTCTTCCATCGGAATTCAGATTCATCCAGGTAAATCAGATGAAACCAGCCAAAAGGTGGACCAGAAAACATACAGAGAAAATCTCCCACCTACAAACTAAGAGGTTTCTGTGATTCCGACTATGGTGGAGACAAGTTGGAAAGGAAAAGTACAAGTGGCAACTGCATTTTCTTAGATCTCTTGGTCAAGCAAAAGACAAAGCACCATTGCCATGTCAACAGTTGAAGCTGAGTATATATTAGCAGCAGGATGCAGTTCACAGTTTGTGGACACATCAATGGGCTGATATCTTCACCAAGGCATTACCAGAAGATAGGATCGAGTTCATTAAGAAGCATCTCAGCATGACCTCCATATCTGACTAGCTCAAGTAGTCATCTTAGGAGTTTTTAAAATTTCATGTTAATTTATTTTCTGTCTTTTATTTTCTGTTTTTACTTTCTGTACTTTGTAAAGAGAAAAACAAAAAATACAAAAATAGTAAGACCACTTTTTGGCTGATGACGAAAAGGGGGAGAGAGAGAAAAAAGAAATAAGTAGAAAAGGAGAGATAAAAAGAAAGGAGAGAGAAAAAGAAAGAGTGAAATCAGAAGGAGTTGAAAAGGAGAGGAATCAGGGAGATAGAAAAAGAAAGAGTGAAATCAGAAGGAGTTGAAAAGGAGAGGAATCAGGGAGAAAGAAAAAGAAAGAATGAAATCAGAAGGAGTTGAAAAGGAGAGGAAATGTGAAGAGAGAAAAAGAAAGAGAGCAAAAAGAAGGAGTTGAAAAGGAGAGGAGAAGAGAAGAAAAGAAAGAGAGAACAAAGAAGGAGTTGAAAAGGAGAGTATCAGACTTAGGGGGAGAGATTGGTCTGAAGGGGAGTAATTCAAAGTTTTCGAGTTATAAGTTAACAAAATAAGTTAAGGTTTTGTCATCATCAAAAAGGGGGAGATTGTTGGAACCAAGTTGGTTCTAAGACTTAGGATTTTGATGTTTACAAAAGCACTCAATGTAAACTTATTTTGTACCTTGAATTATTAAGTTAAATGCCCCAGAAACTGAAGGAAACAGAAGCAGAGATCAAAGGATTCCAGAAAAATGAATTCTGGATTGACCAGAAGATATCTAGGAATGTCAAAAATATCACCAGAAGATATCTTTGCTGGCCCAGATCAGAATGAAGAAAAATCAGAAGGAAACATGGATCATACCATTGGAAAGCCTTCCAGAAGGAGAATTGTTCCAGACAAATAGGAATCAAATATCAATTTTATTCCAGAAGTTATTCTGACTAGAAGATGGCCTGACAGTGAAAAATTACACAATCCAGACTTGTTCCAGACTTGACCAGAAGGTATGTTTATGAGTCCAGAACAAGAGGATCAATCCAGATTTGGCCCAGATCATAAGATAGCATGATTCAGGGCATGGAACTAAGTCCAGAACAAAAGAAATGAGTTCTAGAATCAATCCAGACCTGGTCCAAAATTAAAGGTAAAATGTCCATTCTGAAATATTTGTTGTTCAAGTTAATTTCAGTTTGTTCCAGACCAAAGTCCAGAATCTGTCCAGATCAGAGTAAAAACTTCCAGATCAATGGTTCAGAAATAATTATTTGGTCCAGTGATGGTCCAGATCAGAAAATCAGACCATGGCCCAATGGTGGCCGAAATCAGAGGGACAGACTGTGCAGTCCAGCAAAGGCCGAATTCAGAGGATTTTAGCATATCAGGTGCGCGTCCAGGGAAGGCCGAAATCAGAAGATCAGAGGGTTAGGAAGAGTGGTCCAGGAATGGCCGAAATCAGAGGATCACAGCATATCAATTCGGCTGGTCCATTTGTGGAATATTGCATGAAGATCCAAGGGTGCAGATTTGATCATGGGGATTAAAGGTGAAGATCTTATGTTTTTTTTATCAAAGTATTATTAAAGATTTGTTATAAATTAAAGTGGAGTAGCATGGAAGTCAGAAGCTTTGGCGGGAAGCAATAAAAGGATTTGATTGGCCAGTTAATTTATGAAAGAAATCTAAGGCTTAAAAAAAGATATGTTTTTTTATTTATATGAAGCCCAATTGGTCAAGTTATTTTTGCAAGAGAATCCAGCAAGATTCAGTTCGAAATTAAGCTTGGAAGAGGCCCAAATCTGCATCTATAAAAGGAGGCTCAAGGCAGAATACTCAACATTGAAAATCACAAAAGAGTCATACACTTCCAAAGCAACCAATCTCAAATTTTCATATAAGTCAATTGTGAGTTTCAGCTTTCAAGAAGCAAGTACTCGGTTATTTTCTTTCCACTGTGGCAAATCTAAGTTGTTGAAGTAGAGTCTACAATCTGAGGGAGTCAGTAGAGGTAGCAGGTTACTTGGCAATTAGATAGGGTTGTATCTAAGTTGTTGAAGTAGAGTCTACAAACTGAGGGATTCAGAAAGGGTAGCAAGGTACTTAGCAATTAGATTCATAGTGTTGTGAATTCTTCTACAATCTGGGGTGTCAGATTGGCTGAAGAACAAGAGTTGTTTTTCCTCAAATAAGTCTAGGATTGTTAGACTATTTGAGAAGACTGACTTGGAGGGTCAGTAGCAAGGTTGTAATTCAAGGTTGAATTAGTGAAATCCTTCAAGGCGAATGGACTGGACGTAGCCTCGTTAACGGTAAACCAGTATAAAATCTGTGAGTTTTATTTTTATTTTTATCTGCTGCTAACTCTATTTTAATTATACATCAAGTTTTGTTTTGAAAGTATTAAAACAGGAAAAGTATTCAAGTTAAGTCAAACACAATTCAACCCTCCTTCTCGTGTTTGCACCTTCAATTTCCACTTGTACAAAGGTAACTATTGAAATTAATTTTTATATATTTTTATTTTTTTTAAAACTAACTACTTACCATATTACTAATATTATTATATTTTTTATATTTGATATATTCGACAAATTTAATTCCGGTGATCTAAATTTTAGTAGAGTTCCTCATAACGACACAGAAGGCTACCGGAATACAATCGATCACATGGCGGTTCAGGAAGTAATATTAATATTCATTCACATTTAGTTGAACTTTTTTAATTATATATTTTTATATATCTTAATATTTATTTAGCATATTTTTAACATATCAGTTTCGGTGGAGGCCGTATCTCGGGTTCCAACACGAGGTACCCGAACAAGAGATGAACACTTGGGCGACATGTACCTATCTACATTGTTACCATATTGTCGAAAAATATCATGTAGATAGAGTCGCACTTCAGTTCAGCTTCCATCAACCAATTCCGCAACCACCAAAGGACATGAAAAGGCGTGGGATTGATGAAAATTGGAGGGTGGTTTGGAAAGATGAGATTCAACATTGGAATGAATGTCAGAATTATGTACTGCACGCTTAATTAATAAAAGGTTTTTTATGCCACAGTAACAAATATATGAATTGGTTCAGACATCACACCAAATTATATATATATATGTGGAAAGATATCTGCGTGATCCACGTTTGCAACCTTCAATGTATTCTGATGTTCACTCAACCCCTCAATCAATGCCACAACAACACATCATGCACCAAATACCATCTTTATCGTCACCACCACATCTACACAAATCTACATATATACCGACTCAGGACTACGTTCCTTCAGTGCCAACATTGCCAACACCGGTTCATCCGATAGATAGCAGAATTTTCTATAATTTGTTTGGTACTCATTGCACAACACCTAAGTCAGCTTATGCTGTTTTTGATTCGATGTATAACATCAATACTCAAAATTATACGGAGGCATGTGGTAGTGGTTCTAATCCACATACAACTTATAGCGAAGATAATGATCAAAATGAGGATCAACCACAACAACCTGAACTCGTACAAAGGGCTAGACGAGTTCGATGACCACGTAGATGTGGAACTGGAGGACATTTAGATGGAAATAATTAATTGCAAATTGATGTAGTTTTTTCTTTCAATTTGATGTATTTTTTTCATATCAAATTAATGTATTTTTTTAATTTTATTAATATAATTTATTATTATTATTATTGTTATTATTATGTTTATAATTTTATTTTTTTGTTATGTTTATTATTATTAAATTTTTTTTGTCCTAAATATTAATTTATTTTAATTTTTTTATTATGTTTATTATTATTATAATTTTCTTTTTATTTATTTATTATTATCATTATTTAATATGTAATTATTAATATTATTAAAATTATTAATATTATTATTATTTATGAAAGTTTATTATTTTTTATTTAATTTTATTTGATTTATTAATTATTTTAAATATAAATAATTTATTATAATTATTTTTAATTATTAAATTAAAAAAAATGGGGGGTACATCATCGCACCCTGGGGTGCGATGAGCAACTGGGTTAAAAAAATGGCCTTTGAGCCAGGTTGCGACGAGCAACTGGGCCCAAAAAGTAGGGTATTATGAGAATTTTTTTTCAATGTGGGGCATACTGAGAATAAAGAAAAAGGATATATTATTACAAAATATGAATCTCGTGCTATAATTTGAAAAGAAAAGAAAAACCAAAAATAAATTAAACTATAAATAATGGAGAATGTTCATATTGTAGTACCCTAATTTTGCCGATTAATTAAAAATAATTCAAAAAAAAAAGAGTAATAATATGTTTAATAAATATTTTACAATTGTAATAAAATCTAAAAAGTTATCGTTTTAGAAATCTGACCAAATGCATAATTTACATAGGTGTTCCTATTTAGCACCACGTTTTTTCCTTCAGTGTGCACTCCCTTGTCTTGCTTACAAACCTCCTACAAAGGAGTAGTTCCTTGTTTCATTTTATTTATTTATTTTTCTTTTTTAGTTTAATAAAGTTATTATTTGTACACTTGTGCACTCAAAATCTGATGTTGTTTAGTATTTACTACAAAATAATGCAAAATCTAGAACTTAATTTTTATCTGATGAACAAAAAGATTCACCAATTTAACCTATAAATTGATACCAAAAATCAGTAAAAATGGAGACTATTTTTTTTTGTGGGAGATCTGATACCAACAAAAAAGCACTTAAAAAAATAAGAAGAAAACAAGCAAGGTAGTAGCAAAGAAAAACAAAAAACAAACAAGGTTAAAGTATTTTCTTTACATTATAATCACTCCGACCAAAAAAAATAAGAAGAAAACAAGCAGAGTAGTAGCAAAGAAAAACAAAAAACAAACAAGGTTAAAGTATTTTCTTTACATTATAATCACTCCGACCATACTTTTTGACCCCTCTGTTCTCCTGATCTCTCCCCATCCCTCTCAGTTTCCTTCTCCCTCTAAATAAGTATTTCTTTTTTTCCTTGCGTTTCTTCTTCTGATTTTCCTCTTTTGGTTTTCTGGGTTTTGTTCCATATTTTTCTTCTCAAGCGTTGTTTTCCTTCTTTTGAACGTTTTAATCCTTGTTTTTCCTATCAGCTAGAGCGCTGCTTTCCATATGCCTAACACTACTAATTAGGTTACTTATATATATATATATTATTTGATATTTTCTAATTAATTTCTTCTGTTTTATTATTATTATATGATCACTTGATGTGACAGGATGTACATGTGTATCACTTGGTGGTTTTAAAACTGAAAATAATATAAAATATTAATTTGATGTGATATATTTTTAGTCATTGAGTTTTTAAGATACATGATGTACAGTTTGATAGTCTTTAAACTCATATTTTTGAATAATTATTCAAGTCAAACAAACTCATTTCTTTCGTCAAAGCTTTTTTTTTATTGATAACAAAACACATTTTCTTTAAAAGCAATTAACACATCCGCATTTTCTACCAAATAACTACGTAACTTTGATTTATCAATCGCACCGGGAGATACGTAGGAGCAATATCACACATTTGTCAAGCACATTAATAAAAAATTATCTTTTTTTCTTCTATTTCTTAAACACATATTTATTTCAAAATCACGTTAAAAAATAATTCATATTCATATTTAATAATAAGGAGAAATAAATATATTTAAGTTAATATTAATTTTGCACAATTAATTATAGGTAACCGTATTTTAATGGACGTCGTATGGACTAATACCTTATCTACGCATAATCGATTCCCGAACTCAAAATTTGGTTTCAAATATCATTTTTTTATTCAAGGGTTTCCCAATTTTTTCTCTATTTTAAATAAATTTTGATGACGACTCTATTAAATTCGAAATTTTAAGCTGCGACACATACCATCAAACCAAACAAGTGTTTAAGTGGAAGAAGACTATGGCCATGGAGCATGACATTAAAGGAAAACAAACAAATTCGTTCAAAAAGCTCAATCAATCGACCTCATTTAGAAATAGCATATGAGGAAAATAATGTTAAATACCACATAACACTGTTGATCAGAGACATAGAGTCACACAATAAGGCATATTTGAGTGAGATACGCAAGAGACAACGATGCGATAGAGTGAGTGAAATGTACAAATCCAAATACTTCAGATGTATTTTAGTAATATACTACTATTATTTATTATAAAAAAAACTTTAATCTTAAGGATACCGTGACATGTGTGCACTCCTAAAAGATATAGTCTCCGTTTAAAATGATGAATCATTTTTAAAGAATCAGAGATATGAAATTGATATTTTCTTCGATGATAATTATTTTATCTCTTTAAGGTTGATGTTATGAATCTAATACTGTGTTGAGAAATATGGTATAACCATAAAAAAAAATCAATCGAGATAAATATTTAATTATTTTAAATTGGTTCAATGAAAAAAATTAATTACAATAAATATATAATACACTTTTTATATAGTGATTATAACCAAAATTTAATGAACATTTAGTCAATAATGACCAAATAGGTTTTCTATTACACGTAGCATAAAAAAAATCGATGAACCTCAAATCCATTTGAATCATAAGTGTTTTTCAAATTGAGTCTTGTTAGCTTCTTTAAAACATTTTTAAACATGAGATCACTTTCATTCACACACAAAATATTATTTATGATACAATATATAAAAAACAACAAAGAAAAATAATAATATGACAACGCGGTGATCTGACACCTAACCATGATTATAAAGTCTTAAACCACTTCAACAAATATGGGTCATCATACTTCGTGCAGAGGTAACTTGAACAACAAAATAACATTCAAAATAAAACAAAATATCACAAATATATTGTTGGTGTACATCTTAAATCTTGGAAGATATTTGGTCAATATATCAAAAACTTGAGAGTCGGAACAACAACCAGCGAACTTGATCTCTTGACTATTTATAGCCATGTGTATAGCATGAAATTTCACTTGAATATGCTCGGTCTTTCCACGTTGAACTAGATTTTCAACAATAGCAATTGTTGATTTGCTATCACAATAAATCGATGTTGGTTTCAGTTGTTGTATTCCCAAATCAAGTAGGATTTTCATAAACCAAATAGCTTGGTTTGTTGTTGCAGTTGCTACTACATATTTTACCTCAACAGTAGATTGAGCTACAATTTCTTGCTTTCTTGAGTTCCATGAAAACATGCCATAGTAGACTTGTTGCATACACATGGACAAGTTTGAGATAAGTAATATAAACTAGACTTCCAATCAAGCTTTTATGAAGAAAAACGTCAAATTTTTCAATTTCATATTCCTTTGAGAGCTTCAAATTTGACACTAAATGAGTGTGGACAGATTTGCAACTTTCCATTCTAAACTTATTCCAAATTTCACGGCCATACTTCTCTTGATTCAAAAAAATTCATCTTCAGTTTGATGCACTTCCAAGCCTAGAAATTAAGTAGGTCATTTATCCTAAGCTAGACATCTCAAACTAGTTTTTCATCTCCTCCATAAATTTTTGTACTTCTTTTTTATTTTTGCTTATTACTAGTAAGTCATCAACTTACAATGAGACAATTAAATAACCACTATCCAACAACCTTCTTACATAATGAGTTACATCATTTCCACACCTCCTAAAGCCTTTATCGTAAAAGTGGTTATCAATTTTGATGTACCAAGCTTTGGGGGCCTGTTTTAGCCCATACAAAGCTTTATAAAGCTTATACACCATTTCTTATCTTCCTTTTACTAAAAAATTATCACATTGAGCAACATAAATTTCTTCATCAATATTTCAAATCAAGAATGTTGATTTAACATCTAAATGCCAAATTTTCCACTTCACTTGTGCATCGAATGCTACAAGAATTTGAATAATATCCATTCTTGCTACCAATGCGAATGTTTACATGTAATCAATTCTAGACTTTTGAACACAACCTTTGACCACAACTTTGGTCTTGTATTTGTTGATGGATCCATATGGGTTAATCTTTATTATATAGACCCATTTAACTCCAATGACATGCTTATCTTTAGGCTTGTCAACTAGTTGTCATGTTTTGTTCTTTTCAATGGTGGTCATCTCCTATTTCATAGCTTGGTTCCACGCCTCAACTATACCAGTATCTTCAAAGTTAGTAGGTTAAAGAACAACATTATTACATCTTTGATAAATCTCCGAAAGAGGTCGGGTACCTCTTACAACGAAGTCATCATCAATTTATTCATCTTGATCTTCAATTGTGCTCTCAGGAGAAGGCAAAATGAATTTCAACTAACTTAAAAGGTCTCCCGATTGCAATATGCATCTTCATCCATTATAAAATCTATATTAATCAAATTTTTTTCTTAATCAATTCCATAGACTATATAACCCTTAGATTTTGAGTTGTAGCCTATTAAAATTCCTCTTTCGGCCTCTTTATCCAATTTGGTTCTTTTTACTTATGGTATATGAGTGCAACACAATGAACTAAACGCCTTTAGATGCTTGATAGAAAGCTTGATGTCTCCCCATGCCTCAATAGGTGTCGTCCCCTTTACAGCCTTGTAGGAAGTTGATTTTGAATGTACACAACAGTGTTTATTGCCTCTACCCAAAAAAAAAACCTAGGCAATTTCTTTTAAAAAATTACACATCTAATCATTTAAGGACAAATTTGTTCTTTCTTTCAGAAACTCCATTTTTTTGCGGTAAGTTGGTGCTCGACACCCAAATCATCTCAAATTTATTAAACTATGTAGAAACACACTCCTTCCAATTGTCAGTTTTGAGTTTATTCAAAAAACCACCATTTTTGGTTTCAACTAACGCTTTAAATTTCTTAAAACAAAAGGAAAAACTTCAGACTTATGTTTAAGAAAATAAACCAAAGTCATTCTCGTAAAATCATCAATAAAAAGAATAAAATATTTGCTACCATAGAGTGAATTAGTATTCTTAGGTCCACAAACATTTGAGCAAACCAATTTAAGTTTTTCACTTGCTCTCCGTGTAGCCGACCTTGGAAAAGACAATCTATGTTGCTTATCAAGTTGACAACATTCACACACTTCTGACCACATTTGAATATTAGGCAAATATTTGACCAACTCTTTCTTTTGAGAAAATTGAATGGATTTCAAAATATAGTTGTCACTCAATTTACATTAATGTTCATAAACTAATTTCCAATTAATAGGAAAACTTATTTTTTTCATATCTATTTCAAACAATTCATAATTATTAACATCAGTAATCACACAACTTCATTCTCTAAATAACAAGCAGTAGTTGTTTTGCATCATTTGACTCGTACTCATCAGGTTTCGATCAAGTTCGGAAACTAAAAGAACATCAAAAATTTATTTAATACACGTTGCAATATGAATTTCCATTGTTCCTTTATCCATGATGATAACTTTTTCTCCATTTTCAATCTTGACAAATCCTGTAGCAGATTTGAGTTTTTGAAAAAAAATATAGTTTGATGGTCATGTGTTTTGTGCATCTGCTATCATGAAACCAAGTGTCTCCATCCTCCAAAGTTTTTGTAGTCTTGGCCATGAACAAGAGTTCTTCGCATTCACTAGTTTTTGTCACATTTAACTTTTGAGAAGTATGACTTTTGTTGCTGCTGTTTCAACTTACAAAACCTCTTAATATGCCCATTTTTGTTGCAATATCTACATTGTATTAGTGGTGGTGTTTTTCCTTTGTACCAACAATCACTCTCTCTATGACTAGTTCTTTTGCATATTCCACACTTTTGAAACATTTCATTCTTGTTTGTATCTTTTCCATAATGCTTCCTAACAAATTTCTTTCCATATTTGACTGTTATGGCTTTTTGTGTGTGTTTGACTTGTAAGGTTGTTTATGTTGCTTCCTTTTGTCTAAGAAGTCTTATATACTATTGAGTTTGAAGAACATTTGTAAGTTTTGTTAGGCTTATCTTAGAAATATCTTCCCCCAATAATTTAATACGGGTCACAACTTTCATAACTTTGATCACGAAATCATTTATAGTTTTAGGTTCATTCATCTTCAAGACTCAAACTCTCTTTTGAGATTAAGAACTTGTATTTGCTTGGTTCTTTCATTTCCAAAAAACTCTTCTTCCAACTTCTCCCAAACTTGTTTTGCTGTCTCCAAGTGCGAGATTCTCATGAAAACATCATCATTCACAGTAGAGTGAAGGAAGGTAAAAGCCTTAGCTCTCTTAACAACTTGTTCATTGTAGTATCTCATTTGGACAACAATTGGATTTTCTTGCAAAAGTGGTTGCCCTCAAGTGAATCCTCATCTTTATAGACCATATTTAATAATTCTTTACTGTAAATACATGAGGTGCTGGTAGTGTAATATTGTTAGAAGCCATCAAGAAAAAATGTTGGGTATCAAGAAAACGAGTTGTTATTTGTTTTTTTAATTTTCTTCTCTAGTGATTTTTTTATTGGTGGACATATTATATAACAATTATTAACCTGTATGTATTTTATAGGTGAATTATTTGGAGGAGTGATCCACCTTCGATACTTAAAAATAATTAAAAAATTTAATGGCGATTAACGATATCTCTTAAAAGTAATAGTTTACGATCTTCCTTATCTTTAGGAACACTAATTGTGTTAATTCGATACGACATATATATATATTTCATTATTTTTATCGAACATATATAATTTAAGTCACTATCTCAGTTATAAAAATAAATATGATTATTGACGTCTATTTCTAAAAGACAATATCTGTAGTTATTAGAGTTTTAATTATTTTTAAGTACTAATTTATAATAGAACATAATTCATATTATAATACGAGTCGTATTACTGATAAAGGGGATTCTCATATCCATATTTCATAATTATTTCCTGTAAATACAAGAGGTGTTGATAGTGTATTATTGTTAGAAGTCATCAATAAAATACATTTTTTGTTTTTAATTTTCTTCTCTAGTAATTTTTTTCCTTTTCAGATCATATTGTGTTTCTCAAAAAATTGGTATGCTAGTTTTTTTGTGGTTTTAAATCAGAGGCCCTTCAAGACATCAAGAGGCTTTGGATACCAATTGTTAGTTTATTTGAATATTTAGAAACACAAGATCACTTTCATTCACATACAAAATGTTGCTTGTGATACAATATATTAAAAGCAGCAAAGAGAAAAATAGTAGGATAACATGATAGTTTGTCACCTAATCGTGATTGCATAGTCTTAAACCACTCAAACACGTATGAGTTATTATACTTTATGGAGAGATAACTTGAACAAAAAAATAACATTTAAAATAAAACAAAAGATCACAAAATATTATTGGTGTACATCTCAAATCCCAGTATTTTAACAAGTCTTATATATAATTAACTCCTTCTTTACCTTTCATATAAAGTAGTGTCTGTCAACTGCGTGCATTATCTATTAAATTATTTTGTTTGTATATATTTATTTTTTACATTGACATCAATCTCAATATTTATAACGATAAACTGCTTAAATATGATTATCTTGGTTATTCTTTTACAAGTATTCAATAAACTCTAAAGTCATATACTTTAGACTAAAACACTATTCCTAGACTTAAATGAAAATTATTTAAATAATTAAAAACTTTCTTTGTCTTCGAAGCGACACACTGGATCATCATCGCATTGCTTCAAAACTAACAATTAAGAGAATAAAAAAATATCTCCTCATATATTTAATTTCTATTTATAATTGAAACTACTATTAATAGTGCGGGAACTTAAAAGTAGCGAAAATTTAGCGCAATATTGAATTCCCAAAGTTCCCGCTCTTTTGGAGCTACAAAATAAATACTCCATTTTTTCTTATTCTTTTCATTATCACAATTTGCTTCTTGCTGCTTTGTCGTTTCAGCCTCTTCCTTTCTCAATGGGTAAACGCGCTCAACAAACAACTGAAAACGACGACGTCGTTTCGCTTCTTCCTTCAGAACGGAAAAAGGCCAAACACTCTTCCGTTAACCCTGGCGCTTGTTTCGTCGGAAAGCCCATTCCCAACGCCGAAGCCCAATCTAAATGGCCTAGCCGTTACTCCAAGAAGGTTTTTTCACTTCTCTTTCTCTCTTTCTCTCTTCTTTTCATCTTTTTTTTTTAATTCTCATTCTGTCTTCACTTTTTTGTGTGTTTCCGTTTCAGGGGGAAAAAGGAAGCTCAAACGAGTGAGTTATTTCTTTTAATTTCGTTAATTTTTTTAATTATTTTCTTTCTGCTACGCGAGTTCAAACTCATTAGTATGTGATTGATTGTAGTGGATCGAACGAAACTGATTGTTTGAAAGCAAAGTGTCACTACCGTGAAGCTAATGTTGATGGTGTTATCTATAAGCTTAACGACAATGCTTATGTCAAGGTTCTTACTTTATTTGATTTGAATTTAAGTTGAAAATTGTGTTATAGGGTTTATTTATTATTAAACCACCATTTTAGTCTCTGAAAGTGTATGATATTGTTACTTTTGTCTCAGACTTAGATCAAAACCTAAATTAGTCTTTGAATTATCAAAATATTAGTCAATTTAGTTTTTGACTTTATAATGATTGTGAATTATTTTAACAGTAAATTGTATTTTTTAGATACTTTTATAATAGTAAGTTGTATTTTTTGAGACTATTTTGATCATTTGAAGATTAATTTGTGTTTTTGGTTGAATTAGAGATTAAAACGATATAGTCTTACACTTTTAGGGACTAAAATACCCTTGATATTGATATGATGCTTGTTAGTTTTGTTGATTGGGGTTTTTCTAAGTGTTGATTTGTTGAACGCTGTGTTGTTTAGGCTGAAGATGGTAAACCTGATTATATTGCAAGGATTGTTGAAATGTTTGAAACTCCTGATAAGGAGCAGTATTTCACTGCTCAGTGGTTTTATAGAGCTGAAGACACGGTGAGAATGTTTGATTTTGTTCTTTGCATTTTGTATTTTTAGTGGATTGTTTTGGGTATTGTTAAATTTGGATATTTGAAATGTTTGTGCAGGTTATTAAGGATCATGGTAATCTTGTTAATAGGAAGAGGGTGTTTATATCTGATGTTAAAGATGAAAATCCTCTTGATTGTATTGTTTCCAAAGTTAAAATTGCTCAAATTGCTCCAAATGTAGGTGTTTTGTTCATTTGCTGTTGCTTAGTTTGTTTAATTTATGATTGTTTTTGCCTTAATTAAAAGGTTGAATGTGTTTATAATTTTGTATACTACAGGTGGGTACAAAGAAGAAAATTCCTTCTTGTGATCTATATTATGATATGAAGTACACTGTGCCTTATTTAACCTTTTCAAACATAGTAAATGGTACGAATTTCATTATTTTTATATGATGATTTGTGCAAAGTTTATGCATGCCACATTGCTGACTTTTTCAAGTTGATTGTGGTTTGCCCTGATTGATACAGAACCAGCCAGAATAGAAAGTGATTCAACCTCTACAATTTCAAGTGAATCTGGTTCTAATGGTTGTGTTGCTGATAGTAATGTGGCCAATGGAGGGAAGTGTCAAAATAAAAGTTCTGATAAGTCAGAGTGGACATTATTAGATTTGTATTCTGGGTGTGGAGCCATGTCCACTGGCCTTTGCTTTGGGGCTTCCATATCTGGCATGAAACTTGTCACGGTAGGTATTTAGAATAAAGAACAATCTTTTTCACTAGCAATGTGTTCTTTTTAACATTTTAACTTATTTTTAAAGCAATTTTTCTTGACTGATTTTAGAATGTTGTTTTTGTTTTCAAAGAGGTGGGCTGTTGACATAAATTCACATGCATGTAATAGTTTAAAGTTAAACCACCCAGAAACACAGGTATGGTTTTGTTGGCATCTTGTACTTAATACTAGTCATTGTATTGTATCTTTACTCTTTTACTCTTAATCTTATTAATATTAGTATTCATGTATTTTACCAAAATCTGAAATTCAGGTGAGGAATGAGCCTGCAGAAGACTTTTTAAGTCTACTAAAAGCTTGGGTTAAGTTATGTGAAGAGTTTTCATTGATAGGATCTGAAAGGTCAGATTCTGATCTAGATGTGGATGAAGAAGTAGATGATGAAGCTAGTGACGTGAAAAATGAAGCTATAGATAATCCATCGGACACTGAGGAATTTGAGGTGGAAAGGTTACTTGCTGTTTGTTATGGTGATCCCAATGAAGCAAAAAAACCAGGACTATATTTTAAAGTATGTTGGCTTCAAACTTGCACAATAACTTGATTGATTTACATTAGGACTGACTATTGTTAAAAGTTTTTATAGCCTATTTTGTGTTGCACTATAATCTGGCTAATCTTTGACCATAGCTTATTATTACTTAATATATGCATAGCTATTTCCAACGCTAGATTTATATTTGGAATAATGGTTTCCTTTTTAATTCTATTGTGTAATGAAACTTTTTCAGTCAGTATTGATTATTTTGATGTCATCATTCAGGTGCGTTGGAGGGGTTATGATTCCAGCGAGGATACATGGGAGCCAATAGATGGCTTGAGGTAAACCAGTTATCAAGCTACTGAGTATTGTAATCCTTAACTTTGCTTTACTAAATTTTATCACTTACCAAATGCTTACAGCTAAATATCTATGCAAGATTCTGACTGTAATTTTACTTGTAACAGTGACTGTACGGATGCTTTGAAAGATTTTGTTACAAAAGGATATAAGAAAAAGTTATTGCCTCTTCCAGTGAGTATCTCCATTCCTCATTGTAGGCTTGTTCACAACCTTGTTTCACTTCTATTGGGTATCAACTGATTTTATATTACTTTACACTTGTTCAGGGAGATGCTGATTTTATTTGTGGAGGACCACCTTGTCAAGGTGTAAGTGGTTTCAATCGGTTCAGGAACAAAAATGCTCCATTGGAGGATGTAAAGAATAAGCAGTTGATTGTTTATATGGACATTATTGATTTCTTGAAGCCCAAATATGTGCTCATGGAAAATGTTGTTGACATTTTGAAATTTGCTGGTGGGTTTTTGGGTCGATATGCCATTGGCCGTCTAGTGGCCATGAATTACCAAGCTAGAATGGGTATGATGGCTGCAGGATCTTATGGCCTTCCCCAATTTCGGATGCGTGTTTTTCTTTGGGGAGCTCTTCCTACTCAAGTAAGGCTATTATTGTTTTTACTACTAATATTTTGATTCAAAGTTTAAGTTGAATTTGAAATCTTCAATTAGAAGGTTGATGATTTATCTACTTTTATCTGTTTGTAGAAATTGCCTGCATATCCATTGCCAACTCATGAGGTGGTATCAAGAGGAGTCATACCCACGGAGTTTGAAGTAAGGACTAATAGAATTAGAAATGTTTGAGCCATTTCCTTAGATAAGGAATGTCTTTAGTTTTTGAGAAGTTTTAATCATTGGAGTTTGGCTATTGTCACAATGCAGGAAATTACAGTTGCATATGCCACTAATGAAAAATGTCAGTTGGCTGATGCGGTTTTTCTTAAGGATGCAATAGCAGATCTCCCTCCAGTATGTTTGTTTTTCTTACATATACGTTGTTAAATTAGTTTGTTTGATTCATTTAAAGTTTTGATGACATTTCTTGCCTTTGTTTATTATATCGTATATCAAACAGGTTGCAAATGATGAGAGCCAGGATGAAATGAGCTACGGAACCACTCCTCGTACCGATTTTCAAAAATACATCAGATTAAAGAGAAGTGGTGTGTTTTTGCACTTATTTGAGTTTTTATGTATGTCGTGTCTTGGTTATTCTGTAGTTAGAATACCCTGTTATTGCAGAATGTACATGGCTATATTGAAATTAAACGTTTAACATATTGATTTCATTAAATAAAATTGAGCCAATCTTTATTATCAGTTGAAATCTACTGACTGCAAAAATTTGAACTGCATTTTGTCTTGGTTTGTATTGCTTTTGTAATAACTAAAATTGTGTATGTTGTGATTGCATTGCATGTTACATATCATGGTGTAAGAAAATTTGTCATACTACCTTCTATGCATTAACTGCACCAACTATCCTACAGAATTGATAGTGTCTGATCTTTGTTTTCTGTTTTGTAGAGATGGTGAATTATATGGCTACCACTAAAAGTGCACCTCATAGAGTTCTGTATGATCATCGTCCCTTGCAATTAAATAAAGATGACTATGAAAGAGTTTGCCAAATTCCCAAGAAGAAGGTTCATATCTTCAATGAACATTATGTGCTGTTAGAATATTTTATCTCCCTGTAAGTATTAATTTTTCCTGCTTGGCTTTTTAGGGTGCAAACTTCAGAGACCTGCCTGGAGTTCTTGTGAAAGACAACAAAGTTGAATGGGACCCTTCAGTGGAAAGAGTGTTGCTACAGTCTGGGAAGCCTTTGGTATTAATCCTGTCTTGTCTGAGGCACACATTTTTAATTGAAGCTACTTATTTGTTGACCACAACATTTCTTTTTTGCATAGGTTCCTGATTATGCAATGTCATTTGTCCGCGGAACCTCCTCAAAGTATGTATTAGCATATTATCTAATTCTGTTTTCATGTTTTTTGGTTTTTTCATGTATATCAAAATTCTAATATTCCTGCTGAAAAAACACAGGCCTTTTGGTCGTTTGTGGTGGGATGAAATTGTGTCAACTGTTGTGACAAGAGCAGAGCCTCACAACCAGGTTAGTATTCTAAGTTGTATGCATTATTTTGTAAAACTAGTGCCACTTATACAATTCTCCCAGTAAAAAATCTCTTCAAAACGAATGTTTCATTTATGATTCAAGTGATGTTAAGTTGTTAACTATACAAAGACTTTATGCAAGCATTATTTTTCTTCAATTAAACTGATTTGGCTATGTCCCTTGTTTTGACTGGTTGTGTAAGTGGCAGTTTCTTTCGTGGTTGTTTCCCTTTTCAAGTATCACTATGCATTTTCTCAATCCAAGTTATTTTAATTTCAGGCCCTTCTCCACCCAGCACAAGATCGAGTTCTTAGCATACGTGAAAATGCAAGGCTTCAAGGATTTCCTGATTGCTATAAACTTTGTGGGCCTATCAAAGAGAGGTATGTTTAGAAGGATTCAAAATCCGTCCTTATTAAATGTTAACGACTTCATGTAGTTTTAGTCCGAGTGAAGTGCATGTTTACATCAGGTGTTTCCCTTTTCCATTTTCATTAATAAAATTTACATTAGAGAAGATATTGTAAAAGCTTTTGAAAGTGTTGTTTTGTGAAAATTCGTAAGTATGTCAGAACACTAGTTAGCTTCAATTTTCTCTCTATAAAAAATTAAAAGAAAAATCCATAATCAACTGTCACTAAATCCACCTACATGGAACGTAAATATTGAAAATGAAAATTGAAGGTTTTTAGAAAGTAAATGGGTCATAAGTTATTAAAACATTTTCTTTTTCGTTATCCATTATATATTACTTGGCACTGAATAGTTCTTCTATCTTGAATGCAGGTACATGCAAGTTGGAAATGCTGTTGCTGTTCCTGTGGCTCTTGCCCTCGGATACACATTCGGTTTGGCTTGTCAAGGACTGTCTGATGACAAGCCTTTGACAACTGTTCCATTTAAGTACCCTAAATGTCTTGCCATTTCATCTTCAGTTGATACCGTGAAGGATGAGAAGGATGATTCAAGTTGAGGTTATCCTCTTACACTACGATCCATGTCTCTTCTAAAATTATGTTATTTCTTTCATTCCATTGTTATTTGGAATTCCCATTTTAAGCTAAGTGTACACTTCCGGCTGAAGAATTGTACGAGTGAATGTTTGTACAATTAGTAACATTATTCATAATGATTTAAGATTTCACTTCGGTGATGGTTTTGTAAGTTGTATCAGAAAACACACTGAAATATGCATGATTTAACAAATGGAATTAAATTGATGCCACTTTAATTTAATCAAAGTTATTTGTTGTTACTTTAACCTTGAATCATATCAAGCTCTTATTTTAAACCTTACGTCTCACTTCCTTAAAAATGACTGAGATGATTGATTAGCCACATAATTGAATATAAAATGATAATAATGAAAAAACTTGTATAGGTTTTGATATAAAGGGCATTTTAAAAAGTTCATGATATGAAATATTCAATGTTATAAATTGTATTCATAAAAATTATTCATATAACTAAGTGTTTAATTAAATTGATTGTTCAAGTTTATTGTTAGTATTATCATATGACCTATTCAACTAAATTAAATCACATGCAAGTCACGAGGGTATACCAAAGGGTTGACGTTGATCAATGTGGGGCTGTTACATCACATGTTTGTCCAGCAGTGTGTAGATTTGATCTCATATACCAAGTTTGCTAATTAAAATGGGGTTTATTCAGCACTTAGTGCGACGTAATGGTAATTCTATAGATAGATAATAGATAGTATATTGGAAAATTACAGGAGGGAAAACCATCACACATGGAGTGGTGTGCTTTTAGATCAGTAGAGGACCAGCCACCTAAATTAAGTCCAAGATCCACTCATTCTCCAAGTCTTATAAGGCTGGGGAGTTATAAAAGTTAAGTGAAAATGAGCTTGGGAGTTCAATCACCACTCTAATAAGATACTAACATTGGCCGTTGAAATTTTTTTTTGGAATATAAATTACTATCAACCATATATGAATTAAATTGTCTTTATTATTGTTGTGCCTCTTGTATTAAATGCCACTTTAGGTGATTATTTCATATATGTATATTAAGTCGTCAACATAAATAAAAGTGTATTAGAATTTGATAAATTTTATTATATAAAAACATCTTTAGATTACTCCGTTTGAAAATAGATATACTATCGGTTAAAAAAGAGATTTGATGTCATACGAGAATCTAATAAAATTTCGATGGAGAGAAGACTTATTATTTTAATTTAATTATTACTTGAACTAATAATGGTTAACGAATTAAAGCCTTTTATGTCTTGATTGCTTGATGTCATGTTGGATGACAGTGAGTCCACCATGTATTATTGTCTTTGCTTATTAATAATATTTATTTTTTTAATTTGTTCATCACGCTTAATAAGAATATAAATTGGACATAACACATTGTTTTTGTCTTTTTCATGATACTTATACATATGACTTTCATCCGAGGATACACATGCTTTACATAAATTAAAATCACATGGAACCATTTCCAAGAGCCAATGCTTTCAGAAAAAAATAAAATAAAATAAACAAAACCTACCTAAGCTTATGTTTTCTTTCATAGTATTCTAGAGCTAGAGAACTAAGGTATTCACTATCTGATTTTGTATTTATATTAGTATGTTGTGCTCAAAAAAATATGATCTGACACTTCTGTTTACATTGGAAAAACAAGTATTTGGGTTGTCTACATTCATACCATCTCCATTGTTCATTTAAGATTGAACATTTTAGAAATTAAGATTGGATTTTTTGTTAAAAAAATTAAAATTTATTTTAAAATCTACACACTTTATCTAATCCAAATTTGAAAAACAATATGCTTGTTTAAGTTTTTAGGGGTTGCAATTACTACTTTCACCTTTAAATATAAAATTTAATTGACTAAATTACAAAAATAATATTATTAAATGGATTGACAGTTAATATTATATAAACATAACATGCAAATTGTGAACCCTCTGATTGAAGAGAGAAAATGTTGTTTTAGTTCTTAAAAGATGTATATTTTTTTAATTAAATTTTAATTTAGTTTTATCAATTAAATTTCTAGGTATTTACTTATTTCAGTTTAGTACATTACTTCAATATAACATTAATTTGAGATATATTATTCAAGCTAGATCAAATAAGTTTTTATTTATCGTATGAATTAATAAAGTAGTCGGTTATTTATATTAGTCTTTTCAACTTTTATTCGATTGATAAATTTAAATGGAAAAGAAAAATTAAATTAAGAATTTTGTATCATGCAACTATTAAAAAAGTGATTTCTTATAATGAATTGTAAGTACGGCAATAGATGCGAATATTTTATAGAACATTTTGTGTATACCTTTAACTATCACAACTCACAAGTTCTTGTGTCATAGAATATGATGCTTGGATACATTGATCTTGAAACGTAATGTTGTTGTTTACTCTGCTAATGCAGGCAGAAGAACACAACAAAAGAGAAAAAACTTGTTAATTAGTAATTCATTTAAAATGAAATATAAATAAAAATAGTAATTGAAATGATAATATATTTAGTTAAATTTGAACTATTTTTTTTAATATATTTCATTTTAAAAGTAGTACGGTGCATGTCGAAATCAACATGTGATTCCTGTAAGTGCCCTCTCTCTTGTTACTAACTCTAGACACAACAATACATCAAACCAAAGCAACATAAACAAATTATATGCGATGGTGTTTTTATTATGCTAACACATCAATTTCCAAGGTAGGAGAAATCATAAATATATAATTGGTTGATTGCCACCCTTTGTCTCCCTATAACAGTAAATGCACTACCATCACATCATATATTTGTCTCCCAAAATCCAAATGATTTACTCATACCTAGATTACAGGCCTGTGATGGAAACTTAAGACTGCTGACTTCAGCTACCGAATTGCTGGCCTAAATTGTCAGAAAGCCATATGAAACATACATCACTCAAATTGCCACCACATGTAGACATGTGATGTGATTAATGTTATTTAGATGTTAGAATTGTTGTTTAAAAAGAGACTTTTATATTATATTTTGAACAAAGGCTAGTTGTGTGACTCAAGCAAATCATTGTCATAGCAACACCATCCTAACAAACAAAAACAAAGAAAACAATGAAAGCCATTTCAAAATATCCCTATACACATCAACCATTAAGATCCATTAGTTTTCCTACAAGAGAAAACCCCTCTTCTCAAAGAATACAATCACTTTTAAACAACCTTAAACAACATCACAAACACTCTCTCTCATCCAACATTTATTCAAAAACAGAGACAACTAAGAGTGATTTAGTGTTACTTGCAGAGATGTACAATTGCATGGAGGAAGAACTCTTCAATTCTCAACAAACTCAACAAGCACTTCTTCACTACAAAGATGGAAAACTCATATCAGAAACATTGTGTGGTTCAGTCACATTGCTAGATGCTTGTGAGTGTTCAAGGGATTTATTGTTGATTCTTAAAGAACACATGCAAACACTTGAGTCATCAATACGTAGAAGAATTAGAAAAGGTGATTCAAGCATTGAAAATAGTGTTTCTTCATATGAAAGTTTTAGAAAGAATGCAAAGAAGAAAATTTCAAACCAACTTTTGCAGCTAAAAAGAATGCAGAATAAAGTTAATTCACTTTCTCTTTGTGATAATCAAGATCAGAAACTAGCTTTTTTGGCAACAGTTTTAAGAGAAGTAAATACAATTACTATAACTATACTACGTTCTGTGCTATTTTTTTTGTCTATGCCAGCACTTGGAACAAAAGGGTCATCTTTGATTTCAAAGTTGAAGCCTATGATGTTGTTTTCTTCTGAGAAAGAAGGGAAGAACAACAATGGTGTTGGAGAACTTAACAATGTTTTGTGTTGTCTTATTGGAAGAGAGAAAAGTAGTGATTATAATAGTGAAGGTCAAAGGGCATTGAGATTGTTGGAGAGATTGAATGTTGATATTGATGGTTTGGAAAGTGGATTAGATTGCATGTTTAGATGTTTAGTAAAAAATAGAGTTTTGTTTTTGAATATGCTTGCTCATTAGGGTAACATAAATGGATTAATATTCAATGTCCTATCTAAATGCATGAGAGAATGATCTTGTAGTAAAAAGTAATAAATCATGATTATTAGATCTTCCCATATTTTTTTTTATTCAAGTTCATTCTTTATCATTTGTCAAAAATAAAAAATTCTTTACCACTTTCTAAATTACTTATCCCAAACTAGCTGATGTTTAAGATTTGTTTATTTAATTTAATAATAAATTTGGTAAAATTTTATCCTGGACTGCTAATCATTCATTTGTGACAGCAAATTTTAGATTATAAGAATTTCTTTCTCCTATAGTAGATGGTTAAAATAAAAAATAAATTATAAGTATCTAAATACTTGACCCTGCTTATAAACACAGAATACTTAAACCTTATCTATTATCACACTTTGATTTTTTCTTTGAAACATGAAATTATTATGAATTAAAGGAGCATTATTAGTCATTTTACAATCTGTTTTAGGAGATTTGAATTCTATTCCTTGACAAAAATTTGGAAACATAAGTATTCCGATTACTTTAATTTTATTAAATTTGTAGAGATTTTTTACCGCTATTAACCTGAGTGTTGTGAGTTTGTTTGTAAATTCATTCTTTTCGATTTTAACAAATTTGTATATGTGTTATTTTCTATTGATATACTCTTTTAATTTGAATGAATGAATAAAAAATAATTTTTACACTAACATTCAATAAGATATGTATTTTACCACATCATTCCACTCTACTCCACTTTTCCGACAGAATAAATAATTCTTATTAGATGTGATGTAAATGTAAAACTACTTTATTTATTTATTTAAACAAAATATAAAACTACTTTACACTAGAGTCTATATCCATTAAACTAAAAAATCTAAAGATGTATTATAACCCGAAATCCAATCTACATCATTTCACACTATTTACATTGAGTAACTACAAAGATAAACACTTTTTTTTTTTAATTTTTTTTTAGTAAAACCTATAATTGAAAAAAGTAAAACCATAAAACAAGAAAACTTAGTAGCTTCATCGTTATTTTTTTCTACAACAAAAAACCAGATAACATTTGTGACACATAAAAACTCTAAATGAATAAAACCATGGCCGAACTCATTATCCCCACGTGTGAAATCACCCACGACAATTTCCACTTCACTGAGTTATAGATAAATTCTAAGTTTTGACGCAACTGGAATCGATCTAGAAAACTTAGTTGTCGGAGTTTTCGACCGAGTTTCATTTAGTCTTCGACGTTGTGCGTGTTACCCAATGCTACCCAGTCGTGTGAGACACAATTTCAAACATGTGATGTTCGTCGATGTAAAAATCGATTTGAAATATGATATGATGTGATCAACAAACATTAACTCGGAGGAAACATTCACGTAGACGAAAGAGAAAGAAAAATAAACAGATGAAAGACATTATTTTTCTTAACAATTTTATGATTTTCTAAAAAAATGGAATAAGGAGGAAAGGTGAATAGATTAAAGACTTATTATTATTTACTAACAATTTCTTATCTTTTTTTCCTAACAATTTTTCTATTTTTTGTTGTTGAAAATGCTTATATCCATGTGTAAATACATTTGTACATACCACATAATTAAAATTGGACAATTGAGAAATAAGAGAGCAAGAGTACACTTAAGCCTAAAACTAAAAACCATATATATAGGGTTTCTTGTTTTTCGTTTGTGTTTTTACGCTCACTTCTATAGTCTCTCTGAAACTCCAAAATCATTCTGATTTTGCCATCACCCAAGACCACCGACCTTCCACCTTCCGGCACCTTTTCCGGCAACGTTTTCCGGCAACGCGGCCGGCATTGTCCTTCCTTCTTTCTCAATCGTTTAGTTCTGGTTCGTTTCTATTCATCCTTACCGACTTTTTTCTCTTATTTATTCTTTTTTATGTTGTTTCAATGGTTGTTTTGGTTCTTATTATGAACATTTTAGTTTTGTTTTGATTGTTTTTCTTGATGTGTTGTTTTCGTTGAATTATTGTTCTTCTACTATGTTGATTTTTTTTCAAACATCGTGCTATTTTGTGAAGGAGGAGAATGGATTTATTTCAAAAATTGTGACTTGTTTTTTTTTTCTTTCTCTCTTATTTGAGATTGATTTTCACGTGGTTTTTGCACTGTAGCCTTGAAACCGTAACTTGCAAATGATTTTTTAAACAATCTTGATTATAATGAATAAATTACTAATGTTTTTGCAAGAAAAAGTATAATGATGACGATGTTTTATTTTTATAGTTCCCCCAGGGCACCAAATATCTTTGGACCGGCCTTGGATGGAGAGTACTGTTGTAGGATTATCCTGTATCTGTAATTAGGGTACTCTACATGGAGTTACCATTATCATTTCTTCTAGTAGAGAGATTCTCTCCAACCATCTTATTGTAACCTCTGATGCAATGCATATCTTAATTCTCCTATTTGTCATGGTTCCTATTATATTTGTATGCTAAATGTTGTTTACAGTTTCAAATACAAAGTTGCGGGGACTTCAAGCCATTGATTTTGCATCCTTTTCTTATTTCTCTGTCAAATGGAAACTAAATCCTCCACAAACTTAATAGATCAATTAGTGGTGAGTGGGTGCTGCTATTTGTTAACGTGTACAACTATTTTGCATAGTTTTTTTTTCATTATGTTAATAAAATAATAATGTATGTTTTTATAGTATCCGGGAGATGTGGTTCTTGACCTCTCTACCATGACAAACCAGACAATTAAGCTTGGAGGCGGTTTACGTCAGGTACCTCTCCACTTTCACAAAATTACAATACTCATTCATTACTATGCTTACGTCCTGTTTGGATAAACAACTTATAAGTGTTTATGCATAAGTTATTTCTATAACAAAAGATAAAACAAAGTTAAACTGTTTTCATAAGCTATCCTGGAGAGCTTACAGGAATACGGTGAAAAAAGCTTATGGATATGCCATAAGCTGTTTACATAAGCTCTGTCAAACAGTTTCACAAGTGTTTATGCCAGTAGATAAGTTCAAAAAAGCCAATCCAAATAGATCCTAAGTCAACTGGCTCACTCTTTTTTCAGTTCAACATTAGTGCATTATATTATATTGGAAGCACACAGACACTCATTTTTATCAATGCCTTTTCTTTATTTGATGCCATGTTTAGTTTGACACCAAGGACCCTGGCAGTCATGCTAGATAACAATCAATTGATAATTTCCCTCTGAGATATGCTGTTTGAAATTTGAAAACTTATGATTGCACTATATTTTTTTTATTTGAATTTCTTCTTCTTTATTATTAATAGATTTTTAGGCTTGGGATGGAAAAACTTGTTTGTTTTTCATTAATTCACTTTCCACCTTTAGAATGGCAAACTGTGTGGAGCTAGCTATGCTAACTTCTATTCTTTGTGGAGGTAGTCTAGCTTAAGTAATTAAGTAAACATATTTCACTTATAAATTATAAAGTGGTTTTTCTTCTTTTACTTAGGGATAAAGTGAGTGGAAACTCATCATTTCATTAACTCTAAAATTTCAACTTACTGATATTACGATGTTTAGATCTTTTTAATTTCATTCCGCGGAAATTTGCTATATATAATATATATACTTTATGGAACTTCAAATTTCAATTTTGTATGAACCTAAGGTGTCTTGCTCCAAATCTCTTGTTTCATTATTCAACTCCATACTTGGTATCTTCTAAGCAAGAAGGAAATAGTAAAGGATTGTTCTTGCATTTTTCTAATTTTTTCCAGTATATTATTAACAGATTCTCATTTGTATAAATTTTTTTTTTAGGACGATGATGTGATTTCTGTAATGAAGGCTGGCAGGCTTAGGTTCTCCAAGCCTAATAAATACTGGGTTGAAAGTTCTCAAAAGAGGGTGAGTATAGATGTAAAGGCTTTCTTTGACTGACGTGACAATGTTAATTTTTCAATGTTACTGGTTCAATTCCATTATGGTTTTATAACATGTTTATCTGTTATTTGAATTTACTGCCAAATATCTATAATATATGCCTTCCAATCAAGCATGTGTTTCTATTATATGTATTCCTAGGATATTTTAATAGAATGGACTAATATGTTTCCAATCTACAACAAGAGGGCTAAAGTGGAAGTTGGTGGAAATAATATCCCAAAATCAATGCTTTAATTTTTCATTGTAATGTCATCTGTTAGTGTCAAAATTTGGTTGTCTTTTATATTTGGATACAATACCTGTCATGTAATTTGTGTTGAACCTTTTACAATGTTTGCTTTCGATCTCTTTCTAACCTTATTGAATGAGGTGGTAACCATGAAATTAGGTTAGTGATGTGCGCGCTATTTTGCTTTTAAATTTTACTCCTTAGCACATTTTGTACGTATTAAGTATATGAGAGTTAATTTCTTGCTTTTTATGATGAATTGCAATTTGCATTCTGGAAGAGACTTGCAATTATTTTTCTCTAGGCTTATAGATATGCTATCTTCTTTCCTTCCATATTCTGATTATGCTGTTTTGTACAGTATGTGCCTCATGCAGAGGATTCGGTTCTTGGAATAGTTGTTGACTCCAGATCAGATGTAAGGAACTTTATATTTTTGTTTAGTTTTTCTGTTCATTGAAGTTCTTTAGGTCTGCTGTACTTTCTTGCTGAATGCAATTTTTATAGGTTCTATAACTTGTTAGTTTCTATTAACTATATAAAGTTTATGGTAATGGTATCAATTGGGCAAGTAGTTTTAGGATTTCAATTTAGAAATTAGGGGTTCCATTTGGGATATTTTTATTTAGGGATTTATCCTAGGTTGGATTGTCTTATTCCAGGATAAAATAGGGTTATCTTATTTTGGTGTTTGTTCTATGATCAAGATACCATCAACAAAACATTTTGTACCTTTTCGCATAAACGTACAATATCGAGATCTCTTTTTCCTCGAAGTTTCTGAAACCCGAGTCAGATGAGTACATTGCCCTAGAGGAGTGCTCAAGGCTTATAGGTTCTAGATCAGTATTTATCCACTTTGTTAAGTCCTTAATGTTGGCCGAGAAAAGAGAATTAGCCATTGCATTGTGATATTGGCCTTCTTCAAAATTTAGTTTTTGCCTACATCAACACAAAGCACATGATGGTAATTCAGGGTGGTTGCATCTTAACATATAACAACAACAATCAAGCTTTATCCCACTGGGTGGGGTCGGCTACATGGATAAAACAATGCTATAATGTATCTTAACGTATAACATGTAAACAAAAAATTACTACAAATTACCAAATGAATGAATTGCTTGGTTCCATTCAACTCTTCTACTTTCTATTTCCTTGAAAAGAAATGAATTTTTTTCTTAGCTTTGTGGTTTATTCTATTTTATTTAAAATTTCATTTTATATCTGAGCAGAACTTTCTCGTGGATATAAAAGGACCTGCTTTAGCATTTCTACCAGTGCTTGCATTTGAAGGAGGAACTAGAAGAAATATACCTAAGTTTGAGGTGTGCCTAAATTCTATACGCTATTTGCATAACTTATATTTGGTATCTCTTAGACACTCACGACTCATATTGATAGAACTGTGCAATAGTTCAAGTTTAATTTCTCTACATATCATTTTATCTTTTTTAGTGCATGTAGAGAACCTTTTTTTTTATAAAATAGAGATCTGTTTAGGATAATTATTTCTCTTTGCGGTATCCTTTTCCACATTAGCTAATGGCAACATCTTTTGGTTGCTTTGCTTTATGAATTATGACGTTCACAATTATCATGGTTGTTGAGGGATCTGGGACGGAGTTAATGAATCAAGAGTTCGTTGTTGTGCACGCGTAGTAGTTAAATGATATGGGGTTGATTTTATAACCCTAGAGACCTAGACTATAAATATAAGCATACTTAACTAGATATAAGTGAAGAGACCTGTTTATACATTATACCAAGGACAATAAAATTGCGTCCAAACAAGGCACTAGTACCTTTGAGCAGTTATGTCCAAAACACAGATTTTGAGACCGGTTACATGACACAATCTTGTTACTTATCTTTAAGTCAAGTTACTATCCTGCTTGAGAAATCTTGTCTCTTGTGTCTATGTTATAATAGATAGTAAAGAATTAAGAATACCACTGAGTAATAGTTCTTATATTGACGAATAACAATGAACACAACCAGAATATGAAAACAGTGAGTCCTCTGTTTCACAAATAAAAGGAAAACAAGAATGAAATTTACGTATTCAATTTATAGGTATTTGAGAGCCTGTCCTCTCCCAACTGCAGTTTACACTTAACCTGTCATCCCCCTGGTGGTGTTAATGTTAAATAGTGTTTCCTGGTTCGTCTACCCTGTTTTTGTAGGTGTTTGTGGTTTTTTGCTTAATTCTTGACCTTGCAGGCAGGCACTTTGCTTTATGTGCGGGTTGTAAAAGCAAACCCTGGAATGAATCCTGAGCTGTCATGCACTGATGGTTGGTGTCTTATTTTGTGACTTCATTTTTAAATTCCTTTTTGTGTGTATCTTTTAATCATGGAGTTTTTCTCTGGTTAATTTTAAGTTTCTTTCCATTCTATATTTGCAAACATAATTCTGTCTTTTATTTTGTTATGGTGTTTGTTTAGCCAGTGGGAAAGCAGGAGAGTTTGGTGCCCTAAAAGAAGGCTATATGTTCGATTGTTCAACCGGTCTCTCAAGGATGTATGGAATTTAAATTTCTTTTTCTTTTTCTTTACGTGCATACTTTTAATAGATCATGAATTGTATGTTGTTTGTAGGCTTCTCAGCTCACCCACATGTCCAGTACTTGATACTTTAGGGAAGAAACTGTCTTTCGAGATAGCAGTTGGCTTAAATGGACGTGTTTGGGTATGCAGATGCCCTCTAGTCTCAACGCACCATATTATATTATTTGTTTTTTATTTCTTGTCCTATTTTGAAGTATTGGCAGTCATTTGTAAGTTGGAATTGGGAAATTTTCATTCTACTAATTGAGTTTTCCTTTGGAAATTGTTGTTTCATCTATAGGTCAATGCCTCTTCTCCATCGACAACTATCATCGTAGCTAATGCTATGATGAACTCAGAGACATTGAGTGGTGTACAACAGAAAATAATGGCTGAAAAGCTGCTGCAGAGAGTCCAGTGACCAAGTTAACTGTATGTGTATAATTGGGTTATAGTTCCTTGTGGTTTTGCATTACAATTCTTGTGTTGTAAATGCCATCTTATGCCATTTCCAACTCATGAGGTACATATTTTTGTCTTACCATAATATCAATGCTTTTGCAGGGCGAGTACTGTTGAAGAGACTACAACACAAGCTAAGTGCATGAATGATTTTCAACACCTTGGTTGTTTAATGTAAGTTACATGGCATTTAGATAAAGGTGGAATTTAACATGGACCAATGCTAAATTTGTCCATTGTAGACTGATGTCCTTTTATAGCAATTAGATTTAATAGTTAAAGTATTCAACGACCTAGATTTTTAAAGGGCTATTTGTATGCTAACTTGTAAGGCCATTAAAAAGTTATTTACTTGACAGTTTTTCAAGAGTGCTGGAATTCATTTGTTGGGTATTGGCTACATCATCTAGATTTTCTGGTCTTGGAGACATGTTTTTGTTTTAGGTTGCAACGTTTTTTTCTTCTTCTTTTTCTGTATTTACAGTAAGTATACTTTGCTGCGAGGTGCTTGAGCACAGCTAGTGGTTTAGTTTTTTTATGTTACTTTCATAGTTTTAGTTACACTTTTTATTGATGAATTCTGTTTGTTTACAAAAAATAGTAATTGTAATTTTTAGGCAAAGAATACTATAACCTTAGAAAGAATTAAAACTTCAAATTAAAAATTAAAAGAGCAGAAATAAAGAACAAAAATTTATTGTTTCTAATTGATGTATTACTATTGAATTGTATACATAATATTTATATACAAATTGACTGTGCAAAATTTTTCTATCCTTGGAAGATCCCTAAGATATAGTCACGATGTTCAAAAGACAGACTCTGGTTTTAACCAAGCCTCTGAATACACTCTCCAAACCATTTTCCATCCTTTCAATGACATTCTCCAAAATTTCCAGTCTTTCATGTGCAACTTGCATCTTAGAAACCAGATTGAAAAATAGACACGTTCATTACAATGACTTCTCTAATAACTCTTATCACATCAACAAGTTCTTTATCTTCATTCAAAACTTGTGATGCTCCAAATTTACTTTCCATTTGTTTCAAAGATGTTATCAACTTTGTGACATTCTTTTTCATTTTCTTGTTGAAGAAGTTATATTCATATACACTTGTTTCAATGCTTGAATCTCCCTTTCTCCTTCTAATAGAAGAGTGAAGTGCTTCAATATTTTCTTTGATTTGTAACATGATGTCTCTTGTAATACCACATATATCCAAAATTCTAACTGAACCATCCAACAACTCTTCCACAAATTTCTCACCTTGATGGTTAGAAATGGCTTTTTGTGTTGATGACATATTGAGAAGATCTTCCAATGAAACGTACAAATCTTCAAGAAATGTAAGGCCACTGATGATTGAATCAGATGTAGATGTTGATGTGGCTTCCCATGTCTTGATTTTGTTGAGATGTTGTTGTATTGTAGTTGAGTTTGGATGAGATTCAGAAGGAAAACTATTTGAACGAACATGATACTTTGTTGCCATTTTTTTGCTCTTTAATTGTTATTTATTTTTTCTAAGATAATTGTAAAGCTAGCTCAATGTTTGTGTGATGTTACCAAGTGCTTGAGTCTATCTTTATATAAGAGCTAGCCAATCATGATATTGGTTGATAAAAAATTAAATTGATATAATAAGGCAATAAAACAGGCAGCACTTGTTAATCATGGTGTACAGCATGTGGTGCATGCATCGATTTTCCTTTGAATATGTAAGGTTGTAACATGTCTACCCAACATTTTGAATATGTGAATGATATTTATTAATTGCATGTGATATTCTGCAAGATGCTATGATGATAGTGAAATGAGTTTGAGGTGCACGATGAATATAAATGGCATGTCTTCCTAGTGTTGGCAATCACAAAACCTTATGAGTCATCAATTAGTTTGTCTTCTCTGCTGCCACATTACCCTCCATCATTTGAATTATTTAATTGGTGCTGCTTGTTGCTCTGAGATTTGTGCAGTGGATTGTCTCAATATGAAGGAGCTACAAGCTACAATATGTTGTTTTAATATAAGGTTGGGATCCCGATCATATGGTATAGAAAAATGTACAATAAATGAAGGGGTATTTAAGTTAAATACAATTCAGAAAATAAAATGATGACCAAATTAGTAGCCTTTAGATTAGAAATGTTTTTGTAATAAAAAATTAGGAATGTGTTTGCACGAGTGGAATGTGCAATTCCCCCTTTTTGTGTTGAATAAAACAGTTTAGGTTGGAGACACATTAGGGCATGAGAAAACCTAATACTCAAATAGTACTTAAATAGGTACTTATATAGCCACCAACGAAATTTTTACACTTGCATCGGAATTTAGACCTATGTTCTTGTAAAAGATGAGCTTTTTACACTTGCATCGGAATTTAGACCTACGTTCTTGTAAAAGATGAGCTGAATTCTTATCATCTAATATCGACTTATATCTTTTCAACGTAAAAACTTGATTTTTTTCTTTCAAGATTCGATGAAGTTGATCTTAACATAGAGCTTGTTTCTTCCATCTCTTTAAAATACACTTATATTATGAATAATTATCACTATTATAATCATTTTAGATTTTAGATAAGAAAGAGTCACAATATTTCAGTTCTCTTCCTATTTATTTTAGTTTTCAAATTAGGAACATGAGGCAACAAGTCACTTGGACAAATGTATGACAATACAACATAGTAGACTGGGGTGAGTTTTGCCTCCACACTCGTGTCTGATTAATCAGAGAAAGTCATTCTCCGTCTTTGTTTTTTGTTGGGGTTTGAAATTTGAATCTCTATTCACATCCATATATATATATATATAAAATAATAAATTTAAAAATCATATTTATTGTAATTGATATATTAAAATAATAATAAAATAAAAATATATTAAAATCATTTTTTTTATAGAATTAATTAAAAATATATTAGATTTACATTTTCTATAGTATTAATTTTACAAGCAGCTCACATAATAATATGGTTTTATATTAGTAAAATTTTAGGTCTAGCTGTCACCTTCTATTTTGTCTTCATCTTCTTCCTAACAGAAGATGAGTAATTTAAGACAATTTTTTAGTTCAAAACCACCACTCTACGTTGTTCTTCCCTTGATCTTTTATCTTAAATACGTGATTTTCACATAAAAAAAATTTCTTCATATTTTTCTGTTATCTCGTCAATGAAGTGCAAAATTTGGTTTTTCCGTTTTGTTGCAGTGTTCATTTATTTAGATTTACTTTGATCCAATACAGACAACTTCTATCAATGACTTTAGCTCTAGCATAATTGCAGATCCGAATACATGAGTATTTCAGTCACTTTAATTATATCAAATTTGTAGATATTTTGTCATTTAATGCTATTAACCTAGGTCACGTGAGTTTGTTCGTAGATTCATCATTTTTTATTTTAACAAACTTGTATGCGTGTTGTTATCCATCGAAGAAATTTTTTAATTTGAATAAATGGATATTGTTTTTCAAGTCAAATTTTTTTTACTAGTTCGAGGACGAGTGTGGGGCAGGTATGCCAACCCCGCCTCCACGTCCCGAATTTGAATTTCAAAAAAAATCCGCAAATACAAAGTGAGTTTTTTTGTCATAGTCGGGATAGGTTAGGGTGAATATTCGAATATGTAAATTGTGTTGTCATACCTACTTAAACATTTAAGTACAAATTGATTTTTATTGAAACTATTAATTTTGTGCAGTGAGTTAAATGTTTAGTATATTCTTTATGGGTAGAAGATAAAGCTAAAAGAAAATTAAAGGCGTTCCGTAAACCATTTCTATTTTAACTCAAAAACTATAGATTTGAAGGTCAAATAAAATAACGGAGCGTTGAATATTAAATATTCAAAAAATCATAAATTAACTGTAGAGTAAAAATAATGCATATGACTACCCTTAAGTATATTTGTTAAATCTTAAAATAAAAATATCGAGTATAAACTTTTCATTGTAATTGATTGTATGACTATTGAATTGTATGTGTATTTACAAATTGATAAGGCAAAAAATTTCAATCCTCAAATGATCCCTAAAATTTGGATGCTTTGAAGATAAAATTAAGACTTAGTACACTATTGAGTCATAATATTTAAAAGACACACTCTAGTTTTAACCAAACGCCTAAACACATTCTCCAAACCATTTTCTATCCTTTCTATTACATTCTCCAAACTCTCCAATTTTTCATTTGCATCTTTCATCTTTTCAACATTATTTGAACCTTCGCTTAAAAGGGTCCTCAAACATTCTTCCACACACTTCAATTCATTCAAATCCTCTACACATGATGATGATGTTACCTTCTTATTATTCATCAACTTTGCCACTTTCAACCATTTGTTTGACTTTGACTTTGACTTTGATGCAGTCAAAAAAGTTAAAAGAGATTGAAAGATAGACATGTTCGTTACAATGACTTCTCTAATAACTCTTATTAGATCAACAAGTTCTTTATCTTCATTCAAAACTTGTGATGATCCAAATTTACTTTCCATTTGTTTCAAAGATGTGATCAACTTTGTGACATTCTTTTTCATTTTCTTGGTGAAGAAGTTATATTCATATACACTTGTTTCAATGCTTGAATCTCCCTTTCTCCTTCTAATAGAAGAGTGAAGTGCTTCAACATTTTCTTTGATTTGTAACATGATGTCTCTTGTAATACCACATATATCCAAAATTCTAACTGAACCATCCAACAACTCTTCCACAAATTTCTCACCTTGATGGTTAGAAATGGCCTTTTGTGTTGATGACATATTGAGAAGATCTTCCAATGAAATGTACAAATCTTCAAGAAATGAAAGGGAAGTGATGATTGAATCAGATGTAGATGTTGATGTGGCTTCCCATGTCTTGATTTTGTTGAGATGTTGTTGTATTGTAGTTGAGTTTGGATGAGATTCAGAAGGAAAACTATTTGAACGAACATGGTACTTTGTTGCCATCTTTTTCTCTTTAATTTGTTATTTATTTTTTCTAAGATAATTGTAAAGCTAGCTCAATGTTTGTGTGATGTTACCAAGTGCTTGAGTCTATCTTTATATAAGAGCTAGCTATTCATGATAATAATTAATTTGATATAATAAGGAAATAAAAACAGGTAGCACTTGTTAATTAATGATAATGTAGAGCATGTGGTGCATGCATGAACTTCCCTTTGAATATGTGAATGATATTATAATTGCATGTGATATTCTGCAAGATATGGTCATAATATTGAAAGGTGCATGATGAATATAAGTGGCATGTCTTCCTAATGTTGGCAATCACAAAACTTCATTAGTCATCAAATTAGTTTGTGTCCTATGCTGCCACATTTAACTCATCATTGCAATAAAAAAATTATGTGCACAGAACTGTCTCAATATGAAGGAGCTGCATGCTACAATATGTTATTTTAAAAAGGTTGAGATTGATATATGATATAGAAAAATGTAAATAATTGAGAAGTGACATATTCAAAACAAAATGACTAGAAAATAATTAATCTTAGAATAATTAAACCATTTAGCAGTTCTAGCTCCTCAACAATATAACATGCCAGCCAATAGATACATCTGAACCAAAAACAACACATTTTTTTTATATATTAAAAATCAGATGTATCAGTAGAGGAGGCAAATTCTAGTTGGTGACTAATGTGGTTTTCTGTTTTGCAACACTTGGAAGACATGCCAGTTATACACCTCAATTTCATTATACTACCATCGAGGTGTATATAATATTGCACAATGTTTGGCATAAATGTGACAAGTTTAACAAATTCTAAGGAAAAACCATGTAGCTACTACATGTTCACATTGATTAATGCATTATGCTGTATTATTTTTTGAATGAAGCATGAATTGCTTGTTATTATATATAGAGTGTCAAGGACTTGGTAACAGTTAATACATGCATAAAAATTCAAAATGAGGATTTAATTCTACTCTACTCTTAGAAGGAGAAAAGGGGATGCAAGCATTGAAAAATAAATGTAGCTGAATTCATTTTCTTCTCAAAGAAGGTTTAGAAGAATGCTAGGAAGTTGATCACATCATTGAAGAAGGTGGATGGAGAATATGGAGTATCATTATTGAATGAAACACCAAAATTAAAGTCAAAGTCAACCAAATGATTAAGGGTAGCAAAATTGATGCATAAGAAGGTAATATTATGTGAAGAGAATTTGGAGAAGTTCAATGAGTTGCAATGTGTGGAAGCATCTTTAAGCACCCTTTTAAGTGATAGTACTAATTTGTGAAGATTAAGGCTGCACATGAAAGATTGGAGGCTTTGGAGAATGACATTGAAAGGCTAGAGAATGGTTTGGAGAATGTATTTAGACTCTTGGGGAAATCTGAGGGAGCGTGAGAGCAGCAACAAGCTATATTTGAGTTGCGATGTGGTGTTAAAGCCTCTTGTGAATTCTAGAACATTTGGCTTGTTACTTCTATCGTGCTTCCCGGACACTCTAACAAATGGTATCAGAGCCATAGTTCGGCTTGGTGGGGGAGCGAGAGTAGATTCTGGTGTTGAGTCCTTGTATCGAAAGTCTTCTTAGTGGTGTAGTCGGGAGATTAGTAATAATGGTAGTACAAGTATAGAATGTGAGAGACTCACACTTGAGGAGTTCAAGTATCAGTGGTTAAGTCTCACATCGACTATGAATGTGATAAATGTAGGATATATAAGAGAAGTGACTTATACATATATTGCCTTTAAAGTTTTTGGTGAATATATGGTGTCAAATTCTCTTGTGATCATAAATCTATTGGTGTCAATATTTCTTATGGTCCTAAATAATATGATTAGGTGTGAATATGTATATTGAGTCTTTATTTTTCTCCAAATTCGACTAAGTATCCACATTTTAGGGATCTGGTGAGGATTGAAAAAATTTGCTTCGGCAATTCACAAATTTGTACATGTATACAATTCAATAATCATACAATGAAATACAACAAAAATTTCATACTATTTGTTTTCATATTTTTTAACTCATTCTTTATATTAGTTTCTCCTACTCAAATTATGTCACTTTGTATAAAAAAAAAAAAATCATCTTCGTTTAGTTAGCTGTTACTAATGATATTGGCAAGAGAATAACGTGTAATTAGAAAATTAAGTGATTAAGTTGTCTTTATGATTTTAAGAGAAACTTAAAATAGAGAACCCTTACATTTGTTAACAAAACACAATGAAAATAAATATAAGTTGATTATAAGTAAAAACAAAAAAATAAACTTTAAAAAATTATCGAGACAAAACAATTCTAATACTGTGGAATTTTTTTATACTTTTACATTCTCTATTTTGTTTTATTACAAGGAGGCTCAAAGACTTAATTCTAACTCAAATAGTGGAAAATAGGATATTTTTTCATGAATAAAAAGGTGCAAGCCTCTACAAAGACAAAGGAAACAAACAAAGAAAGAAATTAAAAGCTTCTAGAAAATACAACAAAGTTTCTATCTATCAACAAGATTAAAGAAGCAAAATTTATAATTAAATTGAAATACTATTTTCATTGGCTAATGATAGCCCAATCCTTATAAAATATTTAGGAGAAAAATTTCCAAAATATATTTAGAATTCTATAATAGTTATATTAATGTAATAAAATTAAATAATTTAATGTATTACTTGATCAAGTGGTTGTAATGCTTGAGTTTAATGCATATATTAGCCATCAAACCAATGCACCTGTTAAGTTATCAAAGGTTACAAATTTTTTCAAGAGTTGTTTTTTTTTACCAATTGGTATGAGTTTCTCTATAAATAGAGACACTTTAGAGGTAGAAAGAAAAAAATAATTTTCATGTTTACATGAGTCAAATTTTGTCAAAAATTTCTTTGAATTATTTCTAATTCCTTTCTCTAGTGCACGAGAGTAAATAAATGAACTTTATTATGTAAACTATCATTGATCGATAGACTTAATGTGAATGTGCAATTCACTTCAAAGATTCTAAAATATCCTGAAAGGAATTTGCTGATTAACCTGTTTGCATTCAATATAGATTGGTTGGGGTCAATCGAACTTAAAGCTTAGTGTGGTATACACACTTTGAGATTTATTTGTGCAACCTTCATCATCATCAATTTTATTTTCTTCTTGTTCAATATTTGCAGCATGCTTCCAACAAAAGATCCAATAATCTTTATGTTCGATTTTTTGATTTTAATTTATTTTTGAACAATGACTGCTTCTTTAAAGAAAATGAACAATCACATATTTATGATTATGGTGAAATGTATGTAATCAATATATATTAACATATGATATGTTTGATATTCATGTAATTTTAATATTAAGTTAAAGACAATATATTCGTTTGGATTGCATGCCCTGTTGCCGACTTGCTAGCATATATAATTGATGATAATTTTATTCTGGTTTATATATACATGAATTTTGTTGTTCAGATTTTGAAAATCAGTTTATGTCTTGATTTTTATTCGTGAAAATCTTCTATTTTAAAATTGTTGACAAAAAGAAACGCAAAGTTTGGAATGTCAATATGTTTTAAAAATTATATTAAACCTTTAAATTTTGGAAACAAAATTTACGCAAATGTTAATTACCATGGTCGTCGATCATAAAGTTTATAAGATTCTAAATTTCTATAATTTTATGAAATACTCATAATTGTAATACTATAACGAGTTCATTTTTTGATACTAACAAGTGTGTGATTTTATTAGCATTCATATATTTGACTTATGATGCATGCTTGTGTATTAGTTTATTATAAAAGTAGTGTAAGTAACTTTCATAAATATCAAGTGGGATTTTAATTGGTTCATGCACGAAGTTTTATTTTTATTTAGAAAGAATGATCTCATAGTATATGTACATGATATATAGTATGAAATTATTTGTTTCTTGCTTGCCTTGATATTGAAAATGACTTGGATTTATTTTGAATTATTGTAAGTTGATAAATGTCAATGGAGGAAAACTATAGAAAATATTAATGATTTAATTCATTGTTTATTTTCTATTGTGATGCTTATTTGAATTTACCATATGACTTATTTAAGTATGAAACTTGAGATTAACAAATGGAATTTATAATGCATGTATTAGTTATAAGATAACTAAGAAGAAATTGTTTCTTTACTAGAATTGAAATGAATTCTTATTTGTTAAGAAATAGATGACTTACATGTTTGGACTCACCTTATGATATTTGATTATGAGGAACTATTATGATCATATTATTTGTTAGTTTGTTGTAATATATATTTAATGCGTTCAATGAATTATATTTTAGACTTTGATATATTAATAGGGGAGTTAGAACTATAAATTGAATTGCTTATTAAATATAGTAAAAGGTAAAATGACATAAAGGTTTATGTATGTTATATAATATGAAGAGATTAAATGGTAAAAGTGTCATAGTTTGGTGATAGTTGGTCCACACTATCAAACATATATAAAAAGTGTAGCTATGTGGATGAATGTATATTCAAAGTTTATTAAAGTTGAAAGGAATCTTGCAATTCTTTGACAAAAAGTTGACAAGGATATGGTGTCTTCAGATATGATGTTGAAGTCATTGAAGACATTATTAAGGGTGTGATACAAGCTCATATCTAAATAATCAAAAATGGTGAAAATGATTAACTCACACTTGAGTAACATCAAGTTTTGAGTTCGATGATGAAAGTACATTATTAGAGTGATTGAAGTATTTGACAAACTGAAACGTAAAAATATTTGGACCATTAAATAAAAGTTGTAGGATGAGGTATCCTCTTAATGAACATATTGAAATGTATAATTATGGGTGCATTTCTAATGTAGTCCACCCATATGAGAATGAAGTGGGCTACTTCATAGAATTCAAGAGCTTGACTCTTAAATTTTCATGAAAATGATATAAGACATAGAGTTTTATCAAATGTGTCATATTTATATTTCGATCAATGGTACTGAGATTTCATGTGTGAGTTATGAACACTTGTTCTAATGAATAGTTGGTTCAAAGTTTGTCTACCAATGTATTTACGATGAGTGAAAACATAACTTACTAAGTAATGGTTCAAATCGTAAGATACCTTTATCTGAAACTATAAAATTTATTGAACAGAGGATTTGGATATATTTTGAAAATGGTGGGGTTGTGAGGGGAATTTCCAAAATATATTTGGAATTCTCTAATAGCTATATTAATGTAGCAAAATTAAATAACTTAATGTATCACTTGATTAGTGGTTATAATGTTTGTATTTAATGCATCTGTTAACCATCAAACTAATGCATCGGTTAAGTTACCAAGTATTACAAACTTTTTCAAAAGTTGTTTTGTTTCACCAATTGGTATGAGTTTCTCTATAAATAGAGATATTTTAGAGGCAGAAAGAAGAAAAATATTTTCATGTTTACATAAGTTAAATTTATGTAAAAAATATCTCTGAGTCATTTCTTTCTTTCTCTAGTGCAGGAGAGTAAATGAATGAACTTTATTATGTAAACTATCATTGGCCGATAGGTTTGATGTGAATGTGCATTCACTTCAAGGATTCTAAAGTATCATGAAGGGAATTCGCCGGTTAACCTATTAGTATTCAATATATATAGATTGGTGGTGCGAATCGAACCTAAAACTTAGTGTGATATACACGCTTTGGAATTTATTTGTGCAACATTTATCATCATCAATTTTATTTTCTTCTTGTTCAAGATTTGTATCATGCGCCCAACAATAGATCCAACAATACATTATTTGCTTCACAATGAAAATGACTAACTGAATTATGCATCAAATGTTAGACTTTTTACCTATATATAACATTCTAACAATCTCTTCTTTAGTGTGAAACTCCTCCGCTCTTTCAAAATTTATTACATTGAAATATACTTTTTGTAGTATTAGACAGTATCAACTGCTATTCCTATTAATTAATTAAAAAGGACTAAGCAGTCTATTGTTAAAATTATGATGAAAATTTAGTACCGATTATATTGAAAGCTCATGAAAAAATAAAAGGACACATGAATGGTACATAAGCAAAGCAAAGTACACACGTTCCTAATCTTAAAGGCTACTACTATTTTGCTCATCATTTTGTTTTCTTAATTGTATTATTTTCTATATCATAAGATTTAGATCTCAACCTTTTTAAATCAACATATTGCAGCATGCAGCTCCTTCATATTGAGACAATCCACTGCACACATCACAGAACCAATTTTTATAATTGAAATGATGAGTGAAATGTGGCAGCATAAGACACAAACTAATTTGATGACTAATGAGGTTTTCTGAGTGCCAACATTAGGAAAACATGCCACTTATATTCATCATTCACATATTCACAATGTTGGGTAGACATGTTACAATCTTACCACATTCAAAGGGAAGTTCATGCATGCACCACATGCTCTACATTATCATTAATTAACAAGTGCTACCTGTTTTTATTTCCTTATTATATCAAATTAATTATTATCATGAATAGCTAGCTCTTATATAAAGATAGACTCAAGCACTTGGTAACATCACACAAACATTGAGCTAGCTTTACAATTATCTTAGAAAAAATAAATAACAAATTAAAGAGAAAAAGATGGCAACAAAGTACCATGTTCGTTCAAATAGTTTTCCTTCTGAATCTCATCCAAACTCAACTACAATACAACAACATCTCAACAAAATCAAGACATGGGAAGCCACATCAACATCTACATCTGATTCAATCATCACTTCCCTTTCATTTCTTGAAGATTTGTACATTTCATTGGAAGATCTTCTCAATATGTCATCAACACAAAAGGCCATTTCTAACCATCAAGGTGAGAAATTTGTGGAAGAGTTGTTGGATGGTTCAGTTAGAATTTTGGATATATGTGGTATTACAAGAGACATCATGTTACAAATCAAAGAAAATGTTGAAGCACTTCACTCTTCTATTAGAAGGAGAAAGGGAGATTCAAGCATTGAAACAAGTGTATATGAATATAACTTCTTCACCAAGAAAATGAAAAAGAATGTCACAAAGTTGATCACATCTTTGAAACAAATGGAAAGTAAATTTGGATCATCACAAGTTTTGAATGAAGATAAAGAACTTGTTGATCTAATAAGAGTTATTAGAGAAGTCATTGTAACGAACATGTCTATCTTTCAATCTCTTTTAACTTTTTTGACTGCATCAAAGTCAAAGTCAAAGTCAAACAAATGGTTGAAAGTGGCAAAGTTGATGAATAATAAGAAGGTAACATCATCATCATGTGTAGAGGATTTGAATGAATTGAAGTGTGTGGAAGAATGTTTGAGGACCCTTTTAAGCGAAGGTTCAAATAATGTTGAAAAGATGAAAGATGCAAATGAAAAATTGGAGAGTTTGGAGAATGTAATAGAAAGGATAGAAAATGGTTTGGAGAATGTGTTTAGGCGTTTGGTTAAAACTAGAGTGTGTCTTTTAAATATTATGACTCAATAGTGTACTAAGTCTTAATTTTATCTTCAAAGCATCCAAATTTTAGGGATCATTTGAGGATTGAAATTTTTTGCCTTATCAATTTGTAAATACACATACAATTCAATAGTCATACAATCAATTACAATGAAAAGTTTATACTCGATATTTTTATTTTAAGATTTAACAAATATACTTAAGGGTAGTCATATGCATTATTTTTACTCTACAGTTAATTTATGATTTTTTGAATATTTAATATTCAACGCTCCGTTATTTTATTTGACCTTCAAATCTATAGTTTTTGAGTTAAAATAGAAATGGTTTACGGAACGCCTTTAATTTTCTTTTAGCTTTATCTTCTACCCATAAAGAATATACTAAACATTTAACTCACTGCACAAAATTAATAGTTTCAATAAAAATCAATTTGTACTTAAATGTTTAAGTAGGTATGACAACACAATTTACATATTCGAATATTCACCCTAACCTATCCCGACTATGACAAAAAAACTCACTTTGTATTTGCGGATTTTTTTTGAAATTCAAATTCGGGACGTGGAGGCGGGGTTGGCATACCTGCCCCACACTCGTCCTCGAACTAGTAAAAAAAATTTGACTTGAAAAACAATATCCATTTATTCAAATTAAAAAATTTCTTCGATGGATAACAACACGCATACAAGTTTGTTAAAATAAAAAATGATGAATCTACGAACAAACTCACGTGACCTAGGTTAATAGCATTAAATGACAAAATATCTACAAATTTGATATAATTAAAGTGACTGAAATACTCATGTATTCGGATCTGCAATTATGCTAGAGCTAAAGTCATTGATAGAAGTTGTCTGTATTGGATCAAAGTAAATCTAAATAAATGAACACTGCAACAAAACGGAAAAACCAAATTTTGCACTTCATTGACGAGATAACAGAAAAATATGAAGAAATTTTTTTTATGTGAAAATCACGTATTTAAGATAAAAGATCAAGGGAAGAACAACGTAGAGTGGTGGTTTTGAACTAAAAAATTGTCTTAAATTACTCATCTTCTGTTAGGAAGAAGATGAAGACAAAATAGAAGGTGACAGCTAGACCTAAAATTTTACTAATATAAAACCATATTATTATGTGAGCTGCTTGTAAAATTAATACTATAGAAAATGTAAATCTAATATATTTTTAATTAATTCTATAAAAAAAATGATTTTAATATATTTTTATTTTATTATTATTTTAATATATCAATTACAATAAATATGATTTTTAAATTTATTATTTTATATATATATATATATGGATGTGAATAGAGATTCAAATTTCAAACCCCAACAAAAAACAAAGACGGAGAATGACTTTCTCTGATTAATCAGACACGAGTGTGGAGGCAAAACTCACCCCAGTCTACTATGTTGTATTGTCATACATTTGTCCAAGTGACTTGTTGCCTCATGTTCCTAATTTGAAAACTAAAATAAATAGGAAGAGAACTGAAATATTGTGACTCTTTCTTATCTAAAATCTAAAATGATTATAATAGTGATAATTATTCATAATATAAGTGTATTTTAAAGAGATGGAAGAAACAAGCTCTATGTTAAGATCAACTTCATCGAATCTTGAAAGAAAAAAATCAAGTTTTTACGTTGAAAAGATATAAGTCGATATTAGATGATAAGAATTCAGCTCATCTTTTACAAGAACGTAGGTCTAAATTCCGATGCAAGTGTAAAAAGCTCATCTTTTACAAGAACATAGGTCTAAATTCCGATGCAAGTGTAAAAATTTCGTTGGTGGCTATATAAGTACCTATTTAAGTACTATTTGAGTATTAGGTTTTCTCATGCCCTAATGTGTCTCCAACCTAAACTGTTTTATTCAACACAAAAAGGGGGAATTGCACATTCCACTCGTGCAAACACATTCCTAATTTTTTATTACAAAAACATTTCTAATCTAAAGGCTACTAATTTGGTCATCATTTTATTTTCTGAATTGTATTTAACTTAAATACCCCTTCATTTATTGTACATTTTTCTATACCATATGATCGGGATCCCAACCTTATATTAAAACAACATATTGTAGCTTGTAGCTCCTTCATATTGAGACAATCCACTGCACAAATCTCAGAGCAACAAGCAGCACCAATTAAATAATTCAAATGATGGAGGGTAATGTGGCAGCAGAGAAGACAAACTAATTGATGACTCATAAGGTTTTGTGATTGCCAACACTAGGAAGACATGCCATTTATATTCATCGTGCACCTCAAACTCATTTCACTATCATCATAGCATCTTGCAGAATATCACATGCAATTAATAAATATCATTCACATATTCAAAATGTTGGGTAGACATGTTACAACCTTACATATTCAAAGGAAAATCGATGCATGCACCACATGCTGTACACCATGATTAACAAGTGCTGCCTGTTTTATTGCCTTATTATATCAATTTAATTTTTTATCAACCAATATCATGATTGGCTAGCTCTTATATAAAGATAGACTCAAGCACTTGGTAACATCACACAAACATTGAGCTAGCTTTACAATTATCTTAGAAAAAATAAATAACAATTAAAGAGCAAAAAAATGGCAACAAAGTATCATGTTCGTTCAAATAGTTTTCCTTCTGAATCTCATCCAAACTCAACTACAATACAACAACATCTCAACAAAATCAAGACATGGGAAGCCACATCAACATCTACATCTGATTCAATCATCAGTGGCCTTACATTTCTTGAAGATTTGTACGTTTCATTGGAAGATCTTCTCAATATGTCATCAACACAAAAAGCCATTTCTAACCATCAAGGTGAGAAATTTGTGGAAGAGTTGTTGGATGGTTCAGTTAGAATTTTGGATATATGTGGTATTACAAGAGACATCATGTTACAAATCAAAGAAAATATTGAAGCACTTCACTCTTCTATTAGAAGGAGAAAGGGAGATTCAAGCATTGAAACAAGTGTATATGAATATAACTTCTTCAACAAGAAAATGAAAAAGAATGTCACAAAGTTGATAACATCTTTGAAACAAATGGAAAGTAAATTTGGAGCATCACAAGTTTTGAATGAAGATAAAGAACTTGTTGATGTGATAAGAGTTATTAGAGAAGTCATTGTAATAAACGTGTCTATTTTTCAATCTCTTTTGACTTTTTTGACTGCATCAAAATCAAAGTCAAACAAATGGTTGAAAGTGGCAAAGTTGATGAATAATAAGAAGGTAACATCATCATCGTGTGAAGAGAATTTGAATGAATTGAAGTCTGTGGAAGAATGTTTGAAGACCCTTTTAAGGGAAGGTTCAAATAACGTTGAAAAAATGCAAGATGCAAATGAAAAATTGGAGTGTTTGGAGAATGTAATAGAAAGGATAGAAAATGGTTTGGAGAATGTGTTTAGGCGTTTGGTTAAAACTAGAGTGTGTCTTTTAAATATCATAACTCAATAGTGTGATTAATTAGTTGTAATTTTCTCTTCAAATCTTCTAAAGTATCCAAATTTTAGGGATATGTCGAGGATTGAAAAATTTTGCCTCATCAATTTGTATATACACATAAAATTCAAGAGTCCTTCAATCAAATACAATGAAAAGTTTATACTCTATATTTTGATTTTTTTATTATTTTTATTCTAAACAACTTATTTTTTAAAAAATCTAGCAGAATTCACAATACTAAATTAATTTTGAAGAAAATGGAGTATTCTAAATTCAAACTAGTGTTTTAACATAGAGTTCAACTATTATTTAAACTGTATTTACGAGACGTTCACTTTTATTTTTTATTCATGTTACATGATGTTACTTTAGGTGAGTTTCAGCCTCTCTACTCTCTACTCATTTCATGTGATTTTATTCTCTCTTTCCTTAATTTGTCTTCCATTAAAAAAATTAAATTGTGTACACGATTATTATATTCTTTTGAACACATAAAATGCAACTGACTTTTGGATGAAATTCTACACTCCATTCTTCAAATTGTCTAGATTTTAACTAATTCATCTTTTTTTCTTCTTCTAAACTATCTAATAACAAATTGTTTAATTCGGTGTCAAGATGTAATTAAGTGAACATGAAGTAATAGCATGGTGAACATAAAGTTTAGGGCAGATGTATAATTCATAAAAATAACGTATGGGAGTGTGATGTGATGGTTTAACAAATGTTTATTCAAGACTTGAGGGGTGCTAACAGCACATAATGAGTTGGGAAAGAAGAAATATATATGGACTCATGAACGTTGGGCCCTTAGCCCAAAGAGGGTTGAGTTGAGCTAGTAAATTTGTCGTTTCTTGACTAATTTTAGCCCAGTCCAGTCAGACCAAAATTGAAAGCTCTAGTGCAATCTAGATGTTGCTTGGTCCCCTATCTATCTAAATATTAGGGTACCATAATTAGTTTGAACAAAGTTGAAGGAGTTGAGGATGAAAAGACCAAAGTTCAAATCTTGATAAAAGAGGAATATACTAATTATACTAACATCAACAAATCCAGTAAACACAAGAATAACATCAACATTTATTTGAAAGGAGACAATTTTACAAAGAATTAAGCCATAATTTTGAAAGAAAAAAAAAGTTATATGTATATAATCTATGATGGAATCTAAAAAGCAATGCAAGGCATGTGTCAAAAATAAAATTGTTGCAAGACACTTGACAAAATTAACATAGGTATATTTTTGATTTTGGGGAAAGTATTTCTTATAGATTTTGATTGTTTTTTCCCTTGTTTTCTATTCATTCTGTTTTTAGGTTGCTCCTTATTTTACTTATATATATATATTTCATATGCGAAGCAGCCACCACTAGCAGTACCACATGGTAGTTAGTTTAGACTTGAAATTCACATTTTCTATGAGGTGCATTTTGTTGACCAACAATTGTTGCTTCGTTACATATATATATATATAAGGACGCATTTCTCTGACCAAAGAAAATACTAATTAACAACTTGCAGTGTAATGTTAATGACCATACTTATCAAAATTATTAAACCATGACCTTGCAAAATATCAATTTTAAAATTGTATATTAAAAAATAACTATAAATAAAACAAAGAGTATCATTCTTAATTCATTATTGTATTCTCTCTATTTCGAGTGTTATTTTTACTTATTTCATATATATTAAGAAATAATTATAAATAAAAATAAAAAAGTAATTATTTTATTAAATTATCTTTCTTAATTATTGATGTGTTTCTCATAATCATATAATAAAATTGATATTTTGTACGTAAGGTACGTAGTAATAATTGAAATTTATGATTGAAAAATAATAATTAAAATTACCTTGAAAATTAAAAATATATTCATTTTTGAGAAAAATTTCTTGCTAAAGTATCTCTCACCGTGAGACACATGGAGTATTAGATTATTAGAGTTACTTCTCACAATTAGGACAAATTGGCTACTATCACGTGCACTCAACCCCTTGTCCGGTTAAAATTAAATAGTTTAATTTTGACATAATAACTCTCGTGTTCCTTAATTTAATTTTAAGGAATGTTTTAGTTTTTTATTATTATTTTTCATTTATATATTTTATGTTTTTAAATAATTACAATTTTACTCTTTAAGTGAGTTTCTATTAAGACAACGTTAAAAAATTCCTACTCCATTTTCTTCTTGTTTTCTATTCTTTCACATTTCAAAAACTATTGTTTGGTTTTCTTCTCTCACCCATGAAAATCCATTTGAACAATAACAAGAAGGAATCGAAGAACACACTGTCGGAATCAAACTTCAAGAAATCGTAAACCCGATAAGGACTTCAATAAACATAAGAATCAATAAACACATTACTTTCCTTCTCCTGTTAATGTGGGCTTACGATTTATTGAAATTTGATTCCGATAGTATGTTCTTCAATTTCATTCTTCGATTTTTTCTTGTTATTGTTCAAATGAATTTTCATGAGTGGGAGAAGAAAACCAAAAGATCAAACAATGATTTTCGAAATGTGAAAGAGAAGAAAACAGAGCAGAGAATTTTTACGTTGTCTTAACGGAAATCCACTTAAAAGGTAACATTGTAATTATTTAAAAACATAAAATACTGAAATGAGAAAAAAATAAATAAAGGACTAAAAATGTAATTATTTAAAAATATAAAATACTAAAATGAAAAAAAAAAAAGATAAAAGACTAAAATGTTACATAAAATTAAGGGATCACATGAGCTATTATGCCTTTAATTTTTAAAATTATTTTTTATTTTTGTTTAATATAAAATTTTAAAGTGAAAATCTTAATTGAAAAATCTCAAACTTACCGAATTGTGCCAGCAACTAAACTAATTCCTCATTTGATAGTTGGTCAAACACAATCTTCATCATAATATATACATCAATATTAATAGATAACATTAACATTTAACCGCCAACTATGATTAATTAATTAATAAGTCTAAAAAAATCTCCACCAACCTAAGTTGTACTATTTTCACATAAAGTCTCCTACACACCAATTTTGCAATATGATGGCTTATACACACACATGGGAGTTTTAATATTCAACAAAAAAATGTCAAAAAAGTAATGTTGAAATTCCATTATGATTCCCTCTCCTTTTAAAATAGTGTATTATTTCACACCTATCTATATATACACATCAAATATTTAAGAGAAATTGCAACACAAAACAAAACAATAAGGTAAAATGGGTGAAGCAAAGGAAATTTGGTCAGCACCAATAACACCAAGAACAGGAAATTCAGTAATGGGAACACCAATAGTGTCATCACCACCAATTTCATGTCCACCTTCTCAGCTTCATTCACCATCACTAACAAGATCACCACTTCTTCAATCAGAAAATGGTGATGCACCAAATCCAAAGAATAAGACACCAAAGACACCTAGAACACCAAGAATGTCTTTGACACCAAGGTTTATTACCCCTTTGGGTAGTCCTATGAGAAAAGCTTTAAGATTAACAAAACTTGATCCTCAAGATGCTTGGTTACCAATCACTGAATCAAGGAATGGTAATAAATATTATGCTGCTTTTCATACTCTTTGTTCTGGAATTGGAATTCAAGCTCTTGTTCTTCCTGTTGCATTCACTATTCTTGGTTGGTAAGTTTTCTATATTTTTTTTTTTCAATAAAAAAAAGATATAATTTTTATCTTAACAACTAAATTTGTGATTGATAACAGGACATGGGGAATAATAAGTTTAACAATTGGGTTCATATGGCAACTTTACACATTATGGTTACTTGTTCATCTTCATGAATCAGTGGAGAATGGTATTCGCTATAGTCGATACCTTCAACTCTGCTTCGCCACATTCGGTATAAAACTAGATATCATTTTTGCTTATAAATAGTAAATTGCAAATCAAATATTGTAATAAAGTGTTGGAATAATGTGTTTTTGTTGCAGGTGAGAAGTTGGGGAAATTACTAGCTTTATTTCCAATATTGTACCTATCAGCAGGAACATGTACAACATTGATTATCATAGGAGGATCAACAGCTAGGACATTCTATCAGGTTGTATGTGGTGATTCATGCACTGCAAAACCCATGACAACAGTGGAATGGTACTTGGTATTTACATGTGGAGCTGTGGTTCTGTCTCAGTTACCAAACTTGAATTCCATAGCTGGAATTTCCCTTATTGGAGCTGTAACTGCTGTAGGGTATTGTACCTCCATTTGGGTTGCATCTGTTGCACAAGGTGCCCTTCCAGGTGTGAACTATAATCCTGTGAAGGGTCAAAACAGTGTTGAAAATGCTTTTAGTGTTCTTAATGCACTTGGTATCATTGCCTTTGCCTTTAGGGGTCACAATCTCATCCTTGAAATTCAGGTATGTGACATGATTTTCTATTCCTCTTACCTAATTCAATTTTCTTAAATTATTGATAAATTGAATTATAAAAAACATAATTTTTTTGTTGATTCATCTATTTGGGTAATTTTCAATAGTGGTCATTGTTTCATTACTTAAAAAAAATGCCAATTTGAAGTTTTTTTTTATGTTTCCTGTTTTTGACTTTGTAGTAATTAGATAGGTACATTACATATTGTTAATTTACTAAGTTCACAATTGACAAGAAGTTCTTTTGCTTAAAAAGTTGTTGAAAAACTTCATTAGAAATAATGGGTCAAGCACACAATATTGAAGTTAGTGGATGAATTAGTCCATTATGATGTATGGAATAGGAAACAAAATTAGGATTGGTGTTGAATGTTAAAAGAGTAGTCAATTTCACTCAATAAATAAGTTTAGGTTGAGTTGTGACTTTATGTTACTACTTCTAGGATAAATCTTTTGTAATTAAAAAAAATTACTACTAACATCCAAATCTATACTTTTATATAAATTGATCTAAATTTTAGATATTTGATTGGGTGTAACTTAATGGTTGTCCATGACTTAAGATTCAAAAAATTAAATTAAATCAAAACAAACACTATTTCTTTTTAAATAATCAACTTATCTTTCAAGTATCTCATCATAGTGACTTTGTGATTTCTTGTAGGCTACTATGCCTTCAAGTGAGAAGCATCCATCACATGTGCCCATGTGGAAAGGAGTGAAGGTTTCTTACACAATCATTGCTGCTTGTATATTTCCCTTAGCTATTGGTGGCTATTGGGCTTATGGCCAACTGGTATGTATCTAAATACTTAGAACTAACTAAAGAGATTAAAACTAATCAACTAATTAATTATTATGACTTGTAACTTGTATGGTATAGTACCATTCGTCAATGTAAATTTACATTGTAGTGTGACTTTTAAGATAATTTATAAATAAAGTCAAATATTTTTAATAATCTGAAGTTCTGTGACTAAAAATTTATAGATCCCTGCAAATGGAGGAATGTTGACGGCCCTATACCAATTCCATTCTCGTGACATATCAAGATTTGTACTCGGATTAACAAGCTTTTTCGTAGTAGTGAATGGTTTGTGTTCATTCCAAATATACGGCATGCCAGCTTTCGATGACATGGAATCACAATACACAAAAAGAATGAAGAAGCCATGTCCATGGTGGCTCCGATCGATTTTTCGGGTTCTGTTTGGGTTTATATGTTTCTTCATAGGAGTGGCAATTCCATTTTTGTCAAGCTTAGCTGGTTTAATTGGAGGAGTAGCATTGCCAGTGACATTGGCATATCCATGTTTTATGTGGCTCAAAATAAAGAAACCAAAGAAGTATAGTATAATGTGGTATCTCAATTGGTTCTTAGGAACATTTGGGATTGGTCTAAGTGCCATATTAATTGCAGGTAGTATTTATGTTATTATTGATACTGGTGTTAATGTGAGTTTTTTCGACCCTCAGTAGTTTCAACCAAAGAGGAAATCAATTACTAGGGAAATTCTATATGTATGAAATTAGGAACATTATAGTTGTGGTTGGAATTTTTTTTATCTTAGAAATTCAAATTTGTGTACTGCTGTTTGTGGTTGCAATTTGTATAAACACCTTCAAACACTAAGCAAACTCAATAAAAAGTTGCCAATGTATATCTTGCATAAATTATGTCATAATTTGTTTTAAGAAACACAAAAATATTGAGAATGTCCATGTCAAGTTTGCAGAACAGATATGCATGTAGGAAAATATTGATTTTTATTTATCATTGTGTCTATGCTGTTATATTTTACATATATATACAATATGCCGTACATATAGAATAGATATAAAATCAAGTGGTGGAATGTTTAATGTGAGATAAGGACTATTTATGTAATTTATTATTATTATTATATCTTTTGATTTGTTGAATTTTCAATGTATGCCTTTTTTGAACCAATACAATTGATATGACATCTCCTTAAATTTTGATGATATTAAAACACATTTATATTTCATGGGCATAAATTAAAATTTTATTCATTCTAAGTCTGAAAAATATTCATTGAAATTATCATGAAATACAATAAGGTGAATAATCAAAAATTTGGAAACTAGTCAAAATGTGACTTTTTTAGTTAGATAATAAGTCACCACGTTTATTTGTTTGTGGTCTAATGAACTTAAACTAAAAGTTGTGACCTCATCTTATAGTTTTTTTTTATCACAAGACTAGTTGCATATCTTCTTTTATTAAAACAAACAAGTTGCGGAAAAGAGGCATGTTGTTAAAGCTCCTTGAAGTTAAGAGAATAATGACTCAACTATTTTGTATTAGAATGATTCTTTTAGTTACTTTGTTAGCAATGTTATTGACTTATTATGAGTATGCACTAGCTTATATAAATTTAACTAATTAAAAACATAATATATATATATATATATGTAAAAACACATATAAATTACATGCGTCAACTGCTTTTTTATAGTTATTGATTTTCAATAAAGAAAAGTATTTAATTAAATTTACAATAAGTAAATTTAACATATGTAATTTGAAAAAAAAAATTAACATATATAACAAATTATCAATAATTATATTTATCAACAAAAAAATATAAGTAAATTATTAATAAGTTAATAGCACTATCTCAAAGTTAAACATTTTATACATTAGTCTTTTAGTTTGGATTGGATAAGTTAATTGGTCAATTTTATTCTTTTAATTTGGTTGATTTAATAAAAAAGGGAGGAAAGAGGGAGGAAAACCAACTAAAATTACATTTTTTAAATAAATAAAAAAATGTTTTTTTAATTTGTCACTACAGACCAACCTGTTTGCTCCGTTTTTTGGTGGGTTAAATGGATCAATCCAATAGATTCCACCCATTTTGCCACCCCTAATAACAACCATTAAAAAAACTCAAATTAAGAGAAGTTGTTGCGCAGGTATTTTTTTATTTTTTTTAATTTAAGTGGATTAAAAAAATTAATATGAAGTTTTATGTCTTAATTGTCCAATGATCCACAATTTAGTAGTTATATTAATAATTTATACAATTGTACCAATGTAATTTATATAAGAGAAGTATCGTTGTTAGACGAATGACTTGAATAAATGAAGTAACATATTAATATTGAGATTGATGGAAATGCCAAATATTGAAGTAATGTATTTGATAATTGAAATTAAGAGATAGACTCAATTGATATACAATTGAGATACAAAATGTATTATTTTATTGCTTAAACTATAAATATTAAAGTGAAATAGTTGGAAATACATTCATCTTTTTTCATTATTTTTTGGATTGGTCAATTTCATTACACCCCCCCCCCC
>JBBPBO010000002.1:7085545-7269393 GCA_037974295.1 Cicer cuneatum | reverse complement strand
CCCCCCCCCCCCCCCCCCAATTGTTTTTCTTTTGGTTTATTCTTTTTGGTTCTCCTTAAGGTATGTAGAAGGAAGGACTCTTTCATCAGAGGATGTAAAACGCTCTATCACAATCTTCTAATTTTTTGTTGTACCTTGATTTTTTTTGTCATTTGAGCAGAACTTTGTTGGTTGCAGTGACTTGGTTTCCTAGTTATTGAAAAGGAATAAAATACCATTAATTGTCCATAAAAATGTGTTTTTTTTTTAAATTGTGTAAATGTTATACCTGTTTGATGTGAGTACTATTTATCGGATCGCGGAAAATGTTGGATGAGACAAAAGTTCTTGTTATGTTTGTGATCCTTCTTTCAAGTTCTTATCCAACAACCTTATTTCAAAGATGAGCTCACGGCTACACATATTTTGTAGAATTGACGGTATATCTATGTTGTCCCATTTCTCTAAAAGTTAAGTTGTGGTGTTGAGGATTTTTTGAGCTTCTTTATCAAACATAGTGAATGTTGTTATTGCCGTTTCATGTGAGACTCTCAATTAAATCTTGAATCTATAAAAAATCAACCTATGTCATAACTATGAGTTAAACAAAATAAAGGTGGGGAAAGTAAAATTTTATGTGATACCTTGGTGCAAGGTACTTTGATGTCATGTCACATGATGGGCAGTTGTATTGTTGGCCTTGTTAAGTTAATTTTGTGAGACAGTTTTCACATCCAATGTAATTCCATCCAAATTTGTAATTAATGTCATTGATGGTTGCACATATTATGAATACTCTTTCTTGTATTTTCGGTAAATTATATATAAATTGTTTAAATTCTATAAATTATATATTTTTGGTAAATTATATGTAAATTGTTGAAATTATATAAATTTTATATTCTATAGATGTAAACATTTGACTCATGTAAAATATTTGGAATTTGAAGAGGTAGAAAAAATATATATGAAAATCCATATGTAAAAGATTTTTAGGGTGAATATTCCATTAGTCATGTAGAATTTAAATTTGATGATGATGATGACAATGATATTACAGTAATAACTATAGTGTTAAAGATAATTTATGTTCCGTTTATTTTTTTAAAAGAATATTATGATGTTTTTTATCAAAACAATGCAGAATAGTAAACATCACTTAAAGTTCACACACAATTATAAAGTTTTGGGTTCGAACCCATAATATAATATTATAATTTTTTTCAATTGTTGTCCAAATGTTAAGTTACATGTCATTTTTTTATATTAAATAGTGCATAAATAATTAAATAATCGAAATGTAAACTTATCCTGTATATAATATCTCAATTTGATCTATAAAGTATAATTTTACAAAATTATGTGATTACATGTATATATGTGGTGCTAGGTGCTAGGTAAGTAGATAGGTAGGTAATTATATACATATTAGTATATGGTCATGAAATTGAACATTAGATTCCCATGAAACTTTTACTGGATTTCCTGTAAATTGAATATGTTTTGAAAATTGTTTTTGTAATTTTTTGTTAATGTTAATGAGGTCTTATAGAATGACAAAAGGATGTAAGTTGATGTGCACTAACACATATAGTATGTATAGGTTAATATAAACTCTTGTTGTTGAAGTTAAGTTGATTAAGTAGTCATATGTATTTACAATAAATAAGTTAACGTGCACTAACAGTTACACTTACGGCATAAAGAATAAGAAATGTATTAGAATTTTGTTGAAAAAAAATAAAATTAATTTTAATTTTGAAACCTCTAAATTTTTTTATTGTTGTTGATGTTACTGCAACAATTTTAGGACCATCATATAGATTGTGGTGGACAAATACATTTTGAAAATCAGTAACTATTTTCCTCCATAAAGTGATTTTGACAATTTCACCCCTAAAAATTAAAGCAAAAAAAATATTTAAAAAATGGATTAAATGTTATAAAGAAATGGAATTATAATAATGTTATTACATTTTGAATTTAAATTGTTTTGTATTTTATATTAAAATTTGTTACCCATGCATTTTGATTTCTAGTCTAAGTACTTTTGTAGACTTGTCGACAACATAAACTTGCTCTTCATGTCCAATAGCATGTAGTGTTTCAATGATGTCAGCAGTCCAAAAAATAGTAAATACCAAATGATGTTTATTTGATAGTTTAGAACTTGAATTTTGTATTGAACGAATTATTACCCGTTATATTTATTTTATCTCCCAATCTTTGTGCTAGTGATTTGAATGAAGTAAACTCAAAATAATGGTTTTGAATGGTAATTTTTGGGTCTTGAATTTTGATTACAATAGTTGTTGTAAAAAACAATGTCTTCTTTGTTCCTACGAATAGGTCTGTAAGAATCATTTACTGGTGATATTTTTATATTTGTTGTGTTGTATATATCTCCTTCTTGTATGCTGTTTTTGAAAGTTGAGACAAGTTATTTCTTGATTGTTGCATGCAAATGTGTTTCCTGTGAGTAAAAGTCAAATAATTTTAGAGTTGATCATTCAGAAAGATTTAATTATATTTGTTTTTCAATAACTAACATTTCAATGTTTTTAGTCTTTATAATTTTAAAATTAATATTGTTTATATATCACCTTCTTGTATATTTGTTTTTGGCTAAATAGCATCTGTGGTCCCTTAACTTAATTTTAGTTAACGTTTTAGTCATTTATCTTTTTTTTTTCTTTTCTGATTTGGTCCTTTATTTTAATTTTAAGTGACAATTTGATCTTTTATATTTTAAAATGTCAACAATGTTACCCTTTTTTTACAAAAATTCATCAAAATTTTCAACCAAAATCCATAAAATTAATTATATTCTTCAATATAGTACAAATTTCATCAAATTCAAAACTCAAATCTTCAAATAAACTTATATCACACAAAAACTTAATGTATATGTTATAATAATTAGGTGAACATAACACAATTTAGTTTAGTTTTTCCATCAAAAAACCGACCTTTAGAAAAATCAGTGACCCTTTGCAAACGATGTCACACATTTTCTTGTACTAATATATCCAACAAAAGAATTCATAACCTTTTAGTAAATTAATTAAATAGTTAAGGAAAAGAAGATAATTTATAGAATCAAATGTGACACAGAGGTGTGGTACTTTTATTGATAGAATGGTAGAAATGCATACAAGTGATGGGGAAGTTAAGAGAATAAAGACTCTTTTAATTTATTCTAGAAATAGATCTTTTAGGCATATTTTGTTAATTTGTTTCACTGCACTTTTATTGTGTGGTTGATGTAGTCATTTTAGTGTATGTGTGCATCAACTTATATAAGCATTATATAGTGTGATGATAGGAGTCAATGAAGAAAATAATATTTTAATTTGTAGTTATTTTTCTAATTTTCATAGTTTTGGTAATCTTAGTAGAAAAGAGGGTAATTAGAAAAAGTATAGTAAAAAAATTAGAAGAAACTGTAGGAGAAAACGTTTAAAAAAATTAGGAATTAGAGAGATTAAAAGAGGGAAAAATTAAAAAGATGGAAATATGAGGCGAAACACAATACACAAGAAAACTCGCTAACAGAGCCTACACATAAGCTTTTTTGCTGAAGTGAAATATGTTTGCACACGTGGAAAAAATTACTATGAGGTGGCAGCAATAAAGTGAGAGAGTCTATTTTAAATAGATACTAGATTCTAACTCGCGCATTGCACGGTAAGTGTTGATATATTTTTATATGTGTATATATAAATTTTCATTAAAATATATAATTATTTTTCACTACAAGAATAGATAAAATAACGATATAAAAGTTTTGTATAACTAACGATACAATTATTTATAATCTTAAAAATTTAGGAGAATGTTAAAAGTTTAAATATATCAACGTGAAATGAAAATGACTTGTTTTTTGTAAGACCCTTAAATTTAAAATTAAATTACAGATTTAATTTTAAGTGTATTTTGGGATTAATTGTAAAATATTTAATATATGTATGTTTTGTGTAAATATATATATATATATAAATATTTATTTTTGGAGGTTGAATTAAAATTATTGGATGATGGATGAATTAATTTAATTACAAGTAATTAAATTATCGGGCAGTTACTTAAGATGTTATCTGCTAATTGCGACGAGACGGGTTAAGTGCTGGAAGGTCAAGCGATATTATAATACTATTGTTGGGTGAGGTGGCATATACCTATATATATATTAAGTGAGAAACAATTTTTTCTTTCCTCTGCTGTGTTAGTTTGTATATATATATATATATATATATATAAAAGAGAGAAGCATTTCTTTCTTTCCTCTGCTACGCCAGTTTTCTGCTTTATTCTCTCCTTCTGATTTTTGTGTTGGTGAAGAAAAAGAACTTGCTCAAAAGGCATATTATTTGGAAATTCGAGTGTCGAAACAGAAAGTGTCGAGTACGAAAGTTATTCCTCTCATCGTTACGGAGCTTAAGAACTAACTTTTGTAGCAGCGAATGCGAACGAGAGTTTCGCCGGCTTTGGTCGCAGAAGCGTAAATGAGCTAAGAGAACGTAACTAAGGTAAGGGGCACCTTCCAACTTTCTAGATTTCATTTAGGGTTGTAAATGCATGTGTGATGGATGATTATTGGGTTATGTTTGTGAAAAATGTGATGTTATGTTCTGAAAATCAAACTGTTATTGTGTTGTTGTGTTGATGATGTTTTGTTTGTTGTTGATGATCAAGATGCAATTTTGTTGAGATATTGTTTTCTGTTGTTGTTGTTGAGTAAGAAATCATTTTGTTGTGTTGATGATGATTATTGGGTTATGTTTGTGAAAAATGTGATGTTATGTTCTGAAAATCAAACTGTTATTGTGTTGTTGTGTTGATGATGTTTTGTTTGTTGTTGTTGATGATCAAGATGCAATTTTGTTTAGATATTGTTTTCTGTTGTTGTTGTTAAGTAAGAAATCATTTTGTTGTGTTGATGATGATTTGTTTGATGTTGCTTTGGAGATGATCCAAATGCATGAGTTGGTTTGTGTTGTACTGTTTTGTGGTTGACTTTCTGGTTTTGGTGATTCTGGGTTCTGCTGTGTTTTGTTAACAATCTGGTGTTGATGATGGTTTCAAAGAAAAGGGATTTAAAATGGTGGAAGTGTTTTTCTGAAAAATCTGTTGTTGATGGAAATGTACTGAGTTTTGAGGTTTCTAAAAAGTGGTAAATATGATTCTGGTGTTGTGTTGGTTTTCAAAGGAAAAGGTTTGAAAATGTGTTGAAGTTTCAGGAAAATTTCACTGAATTCAAAGGTGTATTCGAATACAGCATGAGTGTATTCGAATACAGCCTGCAAAGCTTCTATTTTATTCAAAATTTTGAACTTGTATTCGAATACGACCCTCTGTATTCGAATACAGATTTGCAATTTTTGCCACTGACTTCGCATCTATATTCGGCTACGACAACCTCATATTCGAATACAGAATGCTGATTTTTCACTGTTTTAGCTTCTGTATTCGAATACAAGGGAGCTGTATTCGAATACACATTCGTGTTTTTCAGAAATCCAAAGTATTAAACATTGTTTTATAAACCTTCAGTGTTGGGGAACATTGGGAAGGTTTGTGATGAATTAAAATGGAGTTTTTGTGATGGTTTAAAGTGGTGATGATGAAGTTTTTGAGATCTTTACTGATGTTGTGAAAAATACTGATTTTGCACTGTGTTAGCTTATGTATTCGAATACAAGGAAGCTGTATTCGAATACAGAGTGTTGATTCTGCACTGTTTTGGCGTCTGTATTCGAATACAGATTCGTGTTTTCCAGAAATCTCAGTTTTAAACACTGTTTTATGAACTTTAAGAGTGGGGAAACATTGGGAAGACTTGTGATAAATAAAAATGGAGTTTTTGAGATAATGTGAAGTGGTAATGATGAGGTGCTTGAATGTTTGTATTGATGTGATGATAATGAAATTGTTGAGATAGTGTGAGATGATTTTGAGGTGGTGATAGAGTGGCTGGACTTTCAGCTGGCATTTGCATTCTGTTTTCAGTGAAGAGAAAACACTGCATGTTCATGCATTGCATAGTCAGGTGGTAACCGCGATGGGCCACAAAGTAATACGTAAAACATGCTGGTCTGTTGAGTGACTGCACGAGTGCTGATCTGTTGAGCGATTGCACTGGTACTAGTCTGTGAGTGACTGCACGAGTGCTGATCTGTTGAGCGATTGCACTGGTACTGGTTTGTGAGCGACTGTACCTTGGTATACGTAAAATGTGTTGGTCTATTGAGCGACTGCACGAGTGCTGATCTGTTGAGCGATTGCACTGGTACTGGTCTGTTGAGCGACTGTACCTTGTTATATGTAAAACGTGATGGTCTGTTGAGCGACTGCACGAGTGCTGGTCTGTTTAGTGACTGCACTGGTGCTGATCTGTGAGCGATTGCACCATGATCATGTTGGCCATTAAAGTCAAACATATATAAATTGTGTTGGTCTGTGAGCGATTGCACCTTGGTAATTCCAAAAAGTTGAGTACATGAGTATATGCATATTGCATCGGGGTGGTTGACCGGTGAATTGTGATTTGGATATGTGTTGATGATTGGAAATTGATGTGTGTAAACATATTATGGAATCTGAATTTCCTGATGAATGATCGTGATTGTTGAGTTGATGTTTGTACTTACAACATGATTTTCATATTAATTTGGTTGCTGTTTTGCAAAGGTACAAATGTCATGTATTTTCAAAATTGAGCATCCTTATTCATCATCATTGTTATATGATATGTCATGAATATATTTGTTATTGTTGACATAAATGCTATGTGGTATTTGTTAATTTCGGTCGGTGACCCTTTACAATTATTGTGGAAAATTGGGTTTTGCCCTCAGATGATACTCAAATACGTACCTCCGACGGTCACATTAACGACAGAAACATCGTTAATTTTCTTTGATCTTCACGTAAGGCGTAATTGTGGACAACGCCGAGGGGTGGACAACTGGGTGAAGACGAGACTTGTAGATAATGCGGTGGAAACCGTGCTACTATAGCTGTAGTGCATGATCAGACTAGACTTTTTGTATAGGGCCTAGTGTTGAAGGCTGTATTTACTTATTTGGGATAATTGTATAACTTTTCCGCTAAATTTTTCCGCACTCTGATAAATATTTGGTGGGTCAAGGATATAGTTTTGATGTATATTTATTTTAGTATATTTTAAAGATCAATTTCCCAAAAATATCTTATTCGATTAATCGTGATGTTGTTATTTAATTACTTTTCTATTTTGGATTACGATGTCGAATGATATTTATTTTGAATTGATTTTAATCATTCCGAATTAATTTGAAAGATAAAGATTCTTTTATTTATTTTAGTTCAAAAAAAAAATACACTCGCGCTGTGTTTTAAACTCGGGGTGTTACATTTTTCATAAACATCATTTATTTATTTATTCATTTACACACTTTAAATTTTGGTTTACTTGTACCATTGTTGCTCATCAACTATTTTAGTTAAAGAATTAACCATAATTGTTTTTGTTGAAGAATCTTTGAATATTTGTAACTAATAATATTATATCGTTTCTTAATGTGATATATTCAAATGTATTAAAAACTTGAAATTAGAGAGTTGGGATTGAATAACATTTTTTAAAGCAAATATGAAAGTGTAAAGTCAGCATTGTGATTAATTGACATCTCAATTGTATTGGCTGTTGTGACAAAAATCCCTTTTTCAAGTGTTTTAATGATGAACAAAAACAAACTAATTAATCTTATTAATTATGATTCTAAAACCACAAAAAGAATTTAACATATCTTCTTGAGTGTTGTTATCAAAAGATAGGTATCAAGCAATTCTTTCAGAAATGGATAGATCAAAAGCAAAATAAACAAGATTGTTTCAAGATCAATCTTGAACTCATCAAAAATTAAAACAAGTATATACAAATGAATGATCAGCCGTCAAACCCATTCATGATTGAGGGAATCTGTTCCAAGAAGAATGGCAAAACTTAAGGCTGATCCAGAAGATCAATTACATCACAAGAAATTATGTAGCAAAGAACAAAACAAGAAATCTAAGAAAACTGGAAACCAAGATCAATCTGGAGATCAACTGGAACTGTCTTCCTTTTCTTCTGACACATGCCTAAAAGTACACAGTCTTTACAGCCTGTATATCAACGGCTACATGAGCTGGCAAGGCCTCTAAAAAGCCTATAAAAGGAAGTCCAAGGCAAAGGGAACATTATCAAAATCCGAGTGCAATCATCCTCCATAAAAAGATCATCATTCTCGAATTTCATCAAGCTTGTAAAAAAAACTCAGCAAGGTTGTTTGTCTCTGTCATCATAAAGGGTCAAGCTTAGAAATATATTTGCTCAAAACAGAAATTCAAACAAGAGTTGAGATACTGTTGATCAAACCAAATATCTTTCAAAAACAATCATTTGTTAAATCCAAACACTAGAGAGATAGAAATAGTGTGAGGAAAGTTGTAAAGATCCTTCAGAGAATAAGTGTTAAGATACTTTCAAGTGTAGGAAAGTTATCTGTAGAAAGGAAAGTAACCTGCTGTAAATCAGTTTTGATCTGTTAAGGTAAAAACAGGATCAATCTTGTTTTACCAAGTTAGTGGAAAATCTCACAAGATTGTGAGGACTGGACGTAGCCCACGGTTGGGTGAACCAGGATACATCAATGTGTTATTCTCTTCTCTCTTATCTTTACTTTGATTACTACGCACACATTATTCATTGCATTTTAACGTCTTACTTGTTTCTAACCAAAACATCAATCTGCATTCTTATTCCCCAAACCAAGATCAATCTTGAGTTTATTTTTACAAAGCAGAAATTTTAAAAAGAGTCACAATTCAAACCCCCCCTTTCTTGTGACCCACATTGTCACTTCATTGGCACTTCCATTTACCTATAAATATTTAGGCACCCTAAAAATATTATTAATAAAATGAAAAGACTGATAACAAAAATACAGGGAGAAAAGAACTAAAATCATCTAAGATCGAATTATCTATTTATTTATATTGCTAAAATAAAGTTAATTTTAAAATAGTAAAAGATTGAATCATTATAATAATACTTTTTAAATATAATTAATTAAGTTGTAAGCTTTTCTTTGCAAATATATGTTAGCATTAACACATCAAAAAGCTAAAATCAGTTATATAAGAAATCGTAAATATGAAAATGTATTATAGTATTATTTCTTTTTATGGGGATACAATAGTGTTAAATCTTTTAAGGAGAATTTTTGTTGTCCATTGTGGTCGAACTTGATTCGATAGATTAATCTTTGCAATTGTGCGCGACGGATATCATATTCACATAAAAAACATATTGCTTTTGAATGATAGGTATATGATTTCTTAAATGTATCCTACACAATAACTTTCAAAAACAAATTGTACTTTATCATTTTGTGTAGTAAAAATAAATAAATCATAATATTTTACATTAAGATCTTCATACAACGATGCTCCAAAGAATTGTAATAACTTTTTAGATGTAACATTTCGTTTACTTTAATGTTTTATTGAAAATTTATTAATTTTGTTGTTAGTGAAATTTAAGTGAGGAACACCGAAAAGTTTTAAGAAGGAGACTTCGAGTTCAAAATCTGATAAAACTAATATGACTATTAATTTACAAATATTTACTTATAAAAAAATATGTTTCAGCTATTAATAATGATATTGAATATGTCATTATTATTTTTTTGTGAAGAAAGATTAAAAGTAAAATAATAGCTTTAAGGATAATTGAATTTTCCAATTAATTTTAGTATTAGTGTGTATTTATTTGTTGAAACTTGAAATATTTTGTTTAAGGTAAACTTCTCGAGTTTAAAATCTAATAAAACTAATATAACTATTAATTTATTAACATTTACTTATAAGAAAAATATGTTTCAGCTATTAATAATGATATTGAATATTATTATTTTTTTCAAAGGAAAATTAAAAGTAAAATAGTAGTTTTTAGGATAACTGAAATTTTCAATTAATTTTAGTATTAGTGGGTATTTGTTTGTTGAAATTTGAAACATTGTGTTTAAGGTAAACTTCAATTACAATTGTTTATCAAATAACTTTATCAAAAAATTGTTTATTAACTATTAAAAAAATAAACTTGCAATCTTTTGTATTAAAGAGTAAAATGTTGTTGATCAAATTTTTTTATTAAAATTAAAAATATAATAAGTTCAAATTATTTTAAAAGTCTATATTTTATCATGGTTGAGTGAGATGCAAGATGAATTTGGATCTTTTAATACTAAATTGATTAAACATGAAAGGAGTCATGTTTGAAGATCATATCAAATTTGTAGATAAAAATATTTGTTTAAAAAATATTTGAGACATAAGCTACATATTTTTTAACACGACATAAACTACAAATTGATATAAAGAATATCAAATGTATGATGAAATTTTAATAGAATGAAAGAGAATCGTAAATACTTGAATTTTTTTCTTACATATAGATCCAATTTTTCAAACTCAAAATATGTACCTTTAAAATGTGTCGAAATACATCAGTTCCAATTTGTCTTTTTTTTTTTACGGAATTTTCTGATAACGTTAGAGATATAACATTTTCGTTGACCGTTTATTAATTTTTTATTGTTGCAATTTAAGCGATACTTTATTTATATTTATATATAATGAATTACAATGAAAACATATATATTTATATGTAATGAATTACCATGAATACATATTTGAATTAAGTTATAGATTGGTTGTTGAGGAACACTCAAGAGTTTTGTTCAAGAGGTTTTGCGTCTAAAAAAAATCAGATAATACTAATTTACTAACATATATTTATAAAAGAAATATATTTTCAATTATTACGAATGATGTTGAATATGTCATTATTATTTTGTGAAAGAATATTAAAAATAAAATTGAAATGCCAATATTGATCACAAGAAATGGGGGTTTGAATTGCGATTTTCTTTTAAAATTTATGTATTAATTTTATAACTCAATCTTGGTTTGATAAATTATAAAGGTCGTTTTTTGTTAGAGTATAAAAATAAAAACTTTACAAAGTGATTAGTATTATGCAGGTGAAAAATAAAATGGAGATAAGGGAAAGAAAATTCACATGGCAATATATCCTGATTCACCCAATATGGGTTGCGTCCGGTCCTCACAATTTGTGAGCTTTTTCACTAACATGTTCAAACAAGAACTTGTTTTTCCCACCAATGATGAAGATCAGCCTTGACCAATTACAATTGTTCACTTTACCTTGAAAGGTTTTTCAAATATTACCCTTCAGTACAGAAGAGTGTTTACACTTCACCTTTTGAATACAAAAGGATTTCTCAATTATACTCACATTATTTCTAATTCTATAGTGTTTGAGTTTTGTAAGTGATTTGAGAAGGATTTGATGGATCAACTTTTACTCAACACTTGTTTGAGTTTCAGTTTCAAACTATCAGACTCGGAAAAAAAAATGAATCTAATGAAAAAGAGTTGGAGCCTTGCTTGATGTTATAGCTTATATTTCTCAAGAATGATGATTTTGATGAATGATTATTTGCTTTATCTAAACCGTCATTCTTGAAGATTAATCTTGTAGCTTTACATGTTATGCATTGCTTTGACATTGTGAGTTCTTTTAATGAATTTGTCCATAGTATCCTTGAGTATTCAGTTCTGTTCATTTTTTATAGTTAATGGTGATTTGTCGTGCATCTTAATGTATCATTGCAGTCTAGATCGATCTTGATTTCCAGAAAAAATTTGTTCTTTAGTAATCAAGAACGTTCTTGGGTTAATGCTTTGAAAGTCATATCATTCTTGATTTTTTCTGTTTCTGCTAACAGAGCAGTTTTGACTCTATGGTTCTTCTGCTTTGATCTTTGTTATGTTTGAAATCTATATTTGATTTAAATCACTCAAGAACACACGTTAAATACCAATGATTTTTAGAATCATAATTAGAAGATTAATTAACTTGATTTGATTATCACCAAAACATTTAATTTGGGATTTTGCCTCAACAAAAATAATAACTTAAAGGATACATAAATGTTCAAATTAAATTTAATATTAGTATGTATTTATTTGTTGAAACTTCAAATGTTTTGTTTAAAGTAAATTTCATATATTTCTAAATAATTTTATCAAAAAATTGTTTATTAATTATTAAAAAAATTAAAATTGCAATATTTTGTATTAAAGAGTAAAATTTCATTGATTAAATTTTATTATTAAAATTAAAAAATTAAGATAATATTATTTTAAAAGTTTATATTTTATCATAGCTGAGTGAGATGCAAGATGAATTTGAACCCTCTAATATTGAATCGATTAAACATGAAAGATATTATGTTTGAATGTCGCATCAATTTTGTAGATGAAAATAATTTTATTTATTTATTTGAGGACATAAGCTACAATTTTTTTAATATGACATAAGCTACAAATTGTTATAGAGAATATCAAATATGTCATGAAAATCTAATAGAATGAAAGAGAACTACGAATAACTGATTTCTTTTTGACATATAGAGAATACCATATGTCATGAAAATCTAATAGAATGAAAATCTAATAACTGAATTATTTCTAACATATAAATTCAATTTTTCAAACTCAAAGTATGTACCTTTGAAATGTGCCGAGATGCTCTAGTTTCAATTTTTTGTCTTTTGATACCGATAAAATATCTTAGAACACAAAACAACATATAAATATATGTTTATAAAAGTGTTGTCTAGTTGTGTAGACAATTTATAGTTAGTTACATAGGCGAAGATAAGTGTATCGATGATACAAATTTTCCAAGACATGAAAATAGATAGCTTTGTGAGATCAGATTCAGATATGGCTTCGTGAGATCGGATTTCAAACTTGCAAATGATTACGAGAACATTTGGGATGAGATAACGTCAATATGACGTATTTTGTTGCCAATTAATGTATAAGATATGTAAAGTTAGAATTGGAGGAGTTGATTGGAGTGAGAAGATGGTAGAATTTTTTTGTGATGAGCTTTTTTGAAATAGTTTTTAACTTATGTATACGATGTGTGAGATACAAAAGTTAAATTGAGGAATAAAATATGTGAGATAAATAGTAAAAATCTATTAAAGTACTACATAAGAAAATAAACGATGTGACGCAAATGTTATGATGTGGCATATAACGTGTCATTCAATAGAGTTGAACTTTTGTTTTAATATATTATAATAGATAATAGATACGTGATGTTTCAATGAAATGGGCCCATTGAGAAGCCAAGGCCCATTAAACTTTGCAGCATGTACCGATCCAAAAGCACGCTCACAAATAGATCGAATGACATAGCCCAAGGTCTTAATTTACATAAAAACAGTATATTTGACTTGAATATGCTATATAGATGTTTTAAAAAAAAAAGAATATATATATATATACTTTGGATTGGCCGGACTGAGAAAGTCTCCTAAATAATTAAATGGTTGATATCATATCATATGCATGTTCGCATGGATTGCTCCTACGACTCTACACACCTAGCTCGAGGCATAATTTTGCAATTATTCATGCCTATTGGATCCATCGTATATTTTTTGAAAACGATTTTTCTCCAACATTTCATTATTGTGAATTATTCTTAATTTATTGAAATCATGGAAACAGATTACTAGTATCTTTGTCCATGCCTACTAGTATTAGTTTCTAATTCTACATGCCTAATCTGTCCGGACTCAAATATAAGTATTATATTTAGCACTTAAGAATATTGTAAATTTCAACTAAAACTGTAAGTATTATTATTATTATTATTATTATTTAATATATTACATCCTCAATTAAATCAAAATTTATTTTTTTAGGATAAAACTTAGATCAACTTCTTTACATCTAGTTTGTCATAAGAATGTCAAAAACTATAAGCAACTATTGAAGGGGTGTACGAAGAAATTATCTCATGTAACCTTTTTGATGAAAATAATTATATATTTGTGAGTCGAACAGTAGAACAAGCACTCAACATAAGTTTTTTTATATAAATAATTAAATAAAGGAAAATATAGTTTGGAAAATATAACTTTTTATTATATAAAAATATAATATAATGACTCAAATATATATATATATATGTAATATTATATTGATAATATAATACTATGTCATATTTTACAAATAAATAATATTTGTCTTTATTTTCAAGAAAAAAAATATTTTTGTTTTATATAGTATGTATGAACCAAAAGATTTCTATTGATTTGTTGAAAAATATTTTCTTTTACATTGCCCCCTCACCCCTTATACTATATATTATTTAGTAATATTATTAGAACGTAAAATTTAACATAAATACAATACAAATATTTTATAAAAAATAAAATATGATTTTTATTGTATACGGTATTATATTTATGTCTTATTTTGTATCAAATTTTGTATTCTAATAACTCATGTTATTTAACAAAAACTAAAAAATAACTTTTGGTGAGTAGTTCTATCAATTATAGAAAAAAAATATAACTTTTGGTTAATGCATAAATTTGAAGTATAATCTTATTTTACATTGACTTACTCACTTATTTATTATACCTCTCTTCATTATTGTAACAGTAAAATAGTTGGAAAAATTAATAATATATAGTTGACATAAAAGTATAATATAATTTTTCAAATTTAAAAATAACACATAAATAAAGTAACATTTTTTTTCATAAAAGACCAATTATTTTTTTCCGATCATGAGTTGAACTCAATATTCCGAGATTTACCACAACTCACATGTATTGTGCATCAAGAGAGAATCAAATAAAGAAGAATTGATTTTGTTTTGTTCCCACATTTCTTACAAATGACACACCCTAAAAAAATAACAAAACAATAAAATATTATATATGATTCCTACTCATTTTATTATATATAATAATTCCTCATCCATCTATATATATATATATATACACCCAAAGTGTAACACATGACATTAGACACAAAACAAGACAATAAGAGAGTGTATTAACACAAAACATGGGTGAAGCTAAGGAAATGATGTCACCACCAGTGTCATGTCCACCTTCTCTAATTCACTCACCATCTCTCACAAGATCACCACTTCTTCATTCAGAATATGAAGATTCACCACATCAAAACAAAACACCAATTAGATTCTCACTTACTCCACCAAGGTTTATTACCCCTTTGGGTACCCCTATTAGAAATGCTTTGAGATTAACAAAACTTGATCCTCAAGATGCTTGGTTACCAATCACTGAATCAAGAAATGGTAATAAATATTATGCTGCTTTTCATACTCTTTGCTCTGGAATTGGAATTCAAGCTCTTGTTCTTCCTGTTGCCTTCACTATCCTTGGTTGGTAAGTTTTGTATGTTTCATTAAGAATTTAATTTATATTACGGTCGATCGGTCTAAAGAGTTTTTATCTTGTCAAATTAATTACAATCGTTAAATTATTAAAAATATTTAAAGTTTATTATATTTATCTCTAAAATTATGGTCGTAAATGATTGTGTTTGACAATATAATTTTTGTTATCCATGACAATTAAACTTTTTCATTAATTTAAGTGTGAACATAACATTTTACTTATGAAATTGACTTATACGTGTGTGTCTCTCATCCTCATTTTGTGTCTCTTTTTCTTCTTCTTTTTTCTTCTCAATAATTTTTAGTGGAGAACCTGTCTCTCTAAATGAAGACTTTTTCAATAATAGCTAATTATTGAAATGAAAAATATTTATAAACATTTGATCGTATCATATATATATTTTGCTAAAAAAAAATATGACGCATATATTTGTTGAAATATCTTAGAAAATGTCAAATATTTTTTTAATTTAAATTTTGTTTTTTAGTTTTTATAAAAAAATTCTTCAATTTTTAATTTACACAATATTTAATTTTTTGTCAATTCATTTATACCTTTTAAATTCTTTAAATGATTTTTTAAAAATATACTTAGAATATTATAAACTTTATCCTACGAAAATTTTTAAACGTCAAAAACTCAACAAACCAAAATACATTATTTGAAAATAGAAATATTGAATTTTGAACTATTTTTTCATATACCTCTATCATAGCACATGACGCATAAAATGTATCATAATGCAATATAAACAATTTGTTTTTACATAAAGAGGACATATTCCAACAAAGTCTTGTTAATATTAATGTATACTTTATTCATAAGGAGAAGTTCTTAAAAATATCTTCTTTTTTTTTCAACGATCTAGTAATATTAATATTGTCAGTATTTTATTGAAGTAGAAATCAAACATAACATAGATGTGACTTCTTTATCACTCTACTTCCTCACTTTAACCATTAAATCACCCTTATATCTTATATTCTTAAAATATCTTAGTATTATTATCTATTTATTAAATATATAAAAATATAACTAGAAATTGACTTTTGCTAATGATAGAATATAATAAAATTAAAAAAACAATTGTACTAATAAATTTGATTAAATAATTTAATAAATTTGATTAAATAATTTATTTTAGACAGATACTTATGCAATCTATGCATTTTATAATCATGCTTAATATATATAATAACAATAGTCAAATGCAATAAAGCTCATTAAACACACTTAGACTAAATTTTAGAAACAATTTCATGATAGACTATATTTTCAAAGTAGTCCACATATTTCCTATTTTGTCTAACAATAAAAAATTCAAGTTATGATGAGTATATATAATTTTAGATTACATGCATAAAACAATTGATGTATAGTAGTTAGTATTTAAATCTACCAGTAAAAAAAAGTATCTTAATTCATTTAAAAAAAAACTAAATTTTTATTAGACTTAATTTTTCATTGAATAATTTTATTTTTAATGTTTTATTTAAAGGTGTAAATTAATGTTTAACGCACATATTCAAAGCCCTTGTGAATGCAATTTTTGTTAAGGCAAAATATTACTTATACTCTTAATGTTAATGAAACAAATGTGTGATCGATTGCAGGACATGGGGAATAATAAGTTTGACAATAGGTTTCATATGGCAACTTTACACCTTATGGTTACTTGTCCATCTTCATGAATCCAAAGAAGAAGGTCTTCGCTATAGTCGATACCTTCAACTCTGTTTTGCTACTTTTGGTACGATCATCTCTCCATTTATTTCTTTTCATTTCACTTGAATTTTCACCAAATAAGACAAAATGTACTCTCCAAAATAGGAACATTTCATGATCAAACAAAAGCAACAAGTCTAATAAGTAAATGAAAATATAATGTGTAAATTATAGTAACATACAACTCCTTTCATGCAATAGCTCATTGATTGATTTATACATCATGCCTAGTTTGCATATAAATTAATAAAAAAGACATGGCATGTAACATGACAATATTAGTAAACTATTCACGTTGACGTCCTCTTGAAAATGGTGGTGTTGTAGTAGTATTTTTCAATAAATTTTTAGTTACTTGTGCAAACAATTCGAGTTATGAGTGGTAATGAAAAATAAACGCAACATCAATTTAATAAAAATTACAAAATAATGTACTTTGAGTTGATTTAAAAGGTTCGTGTAGAGCGAGGTTTGGATTACATTTTGATAACTCGTTTTGATATGGATTTCTTAGTCCGATTCGATAAAACTTGTGATTTGATGTAGATCGGTGATCATTTTTGTCGACTCTAATAATAAATAATAATAAAATAATTTGACTCAAATAGTTAATAAATTTTATTTTTGAAATGTACAAATTTTATATCATTAGTCAGATCAATTGGTAGTGGAAATGTGATGAGACGGTTACTTATCCCCCAAGTACCGGGCTCGATTCCCACGGACCCCGACCCTTCAGCGTTATCGGCGATGCTACTCAGTCTTCTCACTCCCCCTAACCATGCCTTCCGTGGAAATCGTTTGCCTTCCGTGGAAATCGATTCCGGTACCTAAGGATAAGTAGCCGCCTCATCACATTCCCACTACCAAATAATCTGTTTATTTTTTGGTATTTACACAATAATTTTACGATAGAGAATTTGGGTCTGTATAGATCAAAGATGTTAATAATATGGAAAAAACTGATTTCAAAATTGATGAAGTGTTGGAATTGTATAATGCAGGTGAGAAATTGGGGAAATTACTAGCCTTGTTTCCAATATTGTACCTATCAGCAGGAACATGCACAACATTGATCATCATAGGAGGATCGACGGCTAGGACATTCTATGAGGTTGTGTGTGGAGAATTATGCACTTCCAAACCTATGACCACAGTGGAATGGTACTTAGTGTTTACATGTGTAGCTGTGGTCTTATCTCAGTTACCAAACTTGAATTCTATTGCTGGAATTTCCCTCATTGGAGCTGTGACTGCTGTAGGGTATTGTACCTCTATTTGGGTGGTTTCTGTGTCACAGGGTACCCTGCCAGGTGTGAGCTATAATCCTGTGAGGGGAGGGAACATGGTTGAAAAAACTCTTGATTTGCTTAATGCCTTAGGTATTATTGCATTTGCCTTTAGGGGTCACAATCTCATCCTTGAAATTCAGGTATGTGATTGTATGATTATGTTCTTAATTTACTATTTAAGTTTGAGAAATGTTAAAAAGTGCACTTGTTAAGAATATAAAAATTGTTATAAAAATTTATTGAAAATTGTGTATTTAATTTTTTTAAAGCAAAATTTTTACTTTTAATTTCTTTAACAAAATAGTATTTGTTAGCAAAATCATTTAAATTTTATGAAATTAGTGACAAATGGAATTAATATAAGAATAAATAGAACATAATTTGGTGCATATTGTTGTTTTCGGATAAAAAATACAGTTTTGACACACACAAAAAATAAGTGTTAATTATCGAAGTTATTATTGAGTGTTAATTATCAAAATTGTGCAAGCAAACCATCAATCACGGTGCTCCCAAAATAAAATAGTTCTGTTACAAACCGTATCAGCGTCTCACTAAACTATAGAAAGCATTTTAGAAGTACACTCTCAAATATGACACAAAATCCACTCACAAATCGAATGAACTACAATACAAAGATTGCTTTAAAACCAAGGGACAATGGTATTAGAACAAAAGAACCACTCTAAAAATATCGAAGAGATTAAAGATCGCTTTAAAATCGAAGGGACAATGATCACTCTAAAAATACCAAAAAGACAAAAATAAATGGGATAAGTAGCTCAAAATATTTCATGTATAAAAACTATGCAATGTGAAATTTAAGTTGAGAACTAATCAATGAGTAAAAACTGATTATTTTTTTTCAATTCCTACACATTTAAGTTCCAACATCATTTATAGGGTACTTATCACTGGTCAAAGTTATGTTAGCTGAAGTGTGTGAATTTGAAGTTTCTTTTGACGTTGTAGTAATGAGATAGGTACATTGTTTTGTTGACAATTGATCAGAAGCACTGCTTTCAAAGTCGAAAGGTTATTCAAGAGGTTAGATGAAAGCATACAACACTGAAGTTAGTGGATGACTTTGCCTTTTAGATTAACTAGTCTAACTCTAGAATGACTTTTGGAATAGGGCAAAATAATTGAAATAATTGAGTATTGAGCATATTCAATATCATTAACCAAACAATAAGTGGAGCCCAATTGATAACACGTTGAATTTGTGAATAAAAATAATAAGGTTTGATTTATATTTAGCACATTTTTAAAGAGTAGTGAAGACCTTTTAAACGTGACTAAGCTCATAAGAAAAAATTGAAACTTAAAGGATACCCGATTTCATAAAAATATTATAGAGTATTGGACCCTAACTACAATAGATTAGTAATAAAAATAATTGCTACCGTTGAAATCTCAAAGTTTTCAATAAATTGAACTTAAAAATTTCATTAGGTGTAACTTAATGGTAAGCTAAGTTACCATCGCTTAAGTCATGTAAGAATTTAAGGGGGAAAAAAGAACTACTTGTTAATTAAAATATGAGTGTTCTTCAAGTATCTAATCATCTTGATTCTCATCAAACATCTATGATATTTGTTGTAGGCCACTATGCCTTCAAGTGAGAAGCATCCATCACACGTACCCATGTGGAAAGGAGTCAAAATTGCTTACACACTAATTGCTGCTTGCTTATTTCCGGTTGCCTTGGGTGGCTATTGGGCTTATGGCCAACTGGTAAATCATCTTACATTTCTTACTTATTACAACTAAAAATAATTTACCTCATCTAAACCTAGTAGCAAGTACAATTTATTTAAATTAAAAGCATGTGTGATGTTTGAGTTCACTTTTTCAAATGGTTGTCAATATCATGCTTCACATTGATCATATATACCTAGTATTTATGTTTGTATTAGTACTTTATAAATAAATCTAAAGCGAATATAAATAATACAAGGTATTAATATTGACACATTTTTTTTTATGTATGTGTATATAATACCAATTATTTTGTTTATTAATAATTTATATTTAATTTTTTATGAAATACATTATTCACTTTAGAAAAGTCGGAATAAAACTAAAAACAAGGTTAAATGGACCAATTAATGACTAGGACTTGAATTATGGTATACCATACATTTTAATTTACATTTTTTGTTTGAAAAAACATTTTAATTTATATATGATTTAAAATGTACAGATTCCTGAAAATGGAGGAATGCTCACAGCCCTATATAAATTCCATTCTCATGATGTGTCAAGATTTATACTCGGATTGACAAGCTTTTTCGTAGTAGTGAATTGTTTGTGTTCATTCCAAATCTATGGCATGCCCATTTTCGATGACTTGGAATCAAAATTCACCAAAAAAATGAACAAGCCATGTCCATGGTGGCTCCGCTCAAGCATTCGAATCTTCTCTGGATTTTTATCATTTTTCATAGGAGTGGCAACTCCATTTTTAGCAAGCTTGGCTGGTTTAATTGGAGGAGTAGCATTGCCCGTGACATTAGCGTACCCATGTTTTATGTGGCTAAAGTTAAAGAACCCAAAAAAGTTTAGTATTATGTGGTGTCTTAACTGGTTCTTGGGTACTTTTGGGATTGGTCTTAGTGGAATGTTGATTGGTGCTAGTATATATGTTGTTGTTGATAAAGGTATTAAAGTGAGTTTTTTTGACCCTAAGTAGTGTCAAGGGAAAAAACTATAAAGGAAATTATATATGGAGGAAAATTAAGAATGTGGTTGCTAATTTTGTCTTTATTTTTCTTCTAAAAATTGTATACCTCACTATGTAGTTGTGTTGATGCTAAAATAATCATGATATTGGTGGTGATTAGAGGTGTCAATGTTAGTTGTTGAGTAGGTTAAAGTTCGGCTACTTTTTCTCTATGGATTGACAATGTCTATTTTGTGGAAGTTAGATTTTTTTTTTTTCTTCCAAAGATGTCATGTTTATTTTCTTTGATATTGAAAATTGAAAATGGTGGTCATAATCAATTGATGTTTTATAAATTTTGATTCACATTCTAGGTAGTTTTCAAAATGTTTTATTTTCTTAATTTTATTTTACTGCGGTACTGCATGATTTGAGTTTGCAAAATGAAATTTTGAGAGGTTTTGACTTAAATGATATGATTTAATTGATTTACAATGTTAAATATTTTTTTAGACCGCTATTTAATTATAAATTATCACATAAGTTTTGCTTGCACGGATTTTGTATACTAGTGATCTACAATTTTTTGCATTTTATTTAATCTTTTATGTGATGAGATGGTTACAAGATCTATGATTTCTTTCTTGGATAGTTGAGAAACATGTGACACTTACAAAAACACCACTGAAAAAACATGACACTTGACTTACCTCACGTGTATTTGGGGAAAAATAAAACATATATGAATTAGTCAATCCAAATATATATTTTGAAGGTTTTTGATAAATATAATAGTGGGAAGAAAAAAGGTCATCTAATATTTTTTATATGTACTGTGGTGTTTCATTATAGGACAAATAAATTTTGAACTTTGATTCAGAACCCTACAGCCACCGCACCTTATGCAGCACAGGGATCAATTTTGCTCTTTCTATCTCTCTAGCTTAAACAACCATGACATCAAATTACAATACTAGTATTTCATATGCCTCTTGGTGGCAATTAGAGTCATTACCATGATGGAGGAGTGCTGACAGTTGTGCAGTCTCTGACTTTGCAATATGTCATTATTCTTTACACGTATTGAACTACTTGATAACTGTTTTCCAAAACGATCTTTTGAAAACAAAAACTGTCTTAAGGCAAAAAATACGATTATTTCTAGCAAAAGTAATTTTATTATGTAAATGAATAAAAGTTAAACACAGACCACTTTTAAAATTTATTTTAATTAAAAATAACTGTTAAATGAAGTCTAATAAGTCTCTAATAATATCAAGTTAAGAGTGTGATTAGCAGTATTGTTCTACAGAGACTTAGAAAGAACTAAACCGAAGTTTAATATAAAATATTGCAAGTTCTAACATTTGCCAAGTCTTTCTTTTGCCACTCGGCATGTTACCGTAAGCATGATCGCAAAGTTTGCTACTTCAACTGCTCGCGAGTATGCAGCTTAAATACTCTATTGTCTTTGCATTTCATGACAAAGAGTCAGTTTGATATAAGCTAGATAACATGGTCTAAAGAATAACAATGTAAACCAAAAGAACACGCTAGCACTGCAACTATACAACAAACATGAAACGTCAACCTTCAAAAATTAGCAAATAATGAATGATAGAAGAAGAGAAATAACATTGTTAGTAGCCTAAAATTAACTTCTAATCATCTAATCAAACAGATGCACTGACATACAAAACTTAAAAGACTTCAGCAACACCGACAAGCTGCAACATCCGAGCATGTGTACGGCCTTGAATGTTCCTCTATCTCTTGTGGGGTGGGTAGTGCTTCTAAACCGTATGATCTCCAACTTCCACAGCAGAAGTTGTATACATTTCTACAAACTCCTTTACTGAAAGGATGCACTCTCTCTGGAATTGCCCTGCAGATTAATATAATGTGCTTAACATAGATATTCCAAAAACACAGACATCTAAGTTATCTTTAGATTATTATTTACCATCAACATACATATAGCTGAAACATTAAAAGCAATGCAACAACCAAAAAAAGAATCCCATTTCGTCAAAATGTTATCTTTAGATTATATTACTCCCTCCGGCTTCGGTCTCAAATATAAGGAAAAATAGGTTAAAGAAAATTGATGTATCTAGTCCAAATTTTTAACCAAATACATCAACATTTTTTGAGCCTCCTTTTGTTTATATTTGAGACCAGAGTAGTAACTATTAAGTTAAAAATATGAAATAATACAAAAATGTCAGGAGACTACTTATCTAACCTTAGATAAGCAATCCGTCTTCTCCTAACAAGTTCATAGGTAGTCTGATTTGTCAGAATGAGATAACTGCAAAAAGACAAACAACAGTGATGCTCTTACTGAGTTGAACCGGGATGCTCAAATATTAAGTAAACATGGTGGAGATAAAGTGCCACAGTATAAAAAAGAAAGAACATCGTAATTTATTTCACATATGATTATATTGAGAAAACAGAACTCCTAATATTTAGATTAGATGCAAATGGTAGCAAACTGATTTAACAATTTATAAATCAAAAGGTCATTCCACTATACATCCATCTTTCAAACACTTCGGATGTTCTTTCTAGCTATTTCTTCTTAACATTGATTCTAAAAACCTCCCAAATATCTTAAATTGGATTCTGAAAATCAGGATAATTGAATTTTCAGTTAAACTCCTCGAAACAAATATTTTATGGTCCAAAGATAGATCCATTTAGTCCTCATTGATCGCGCGTATCTTCAAGGTGATGGAATGTTAACATCCAATTCAAATATATAAAACCAAAATGTATTCCACACATAGGTAGGAACACGAGGACCACAGATAGAGATATACTGATAGCACTTATATTCCAACATAGAATCCTCCAACAATAAAAATAAAAAAAGAACAATATAGAATTTGATAGGTTTGAAAGGAGACTTTCCATTAGGAGGGTCTATCAAAGAAAGGGAAGCAGAGAAATAAGGGATCAATATCAAAACCCCAGAAGTCCTTCAAACAGAGTAACTAACTAAAGTTAAGTAGTTATAGTTAAGGGAGAAAAACAATATAAGACAGGTCAGGTGATAGAGCAGGGGTCTTCCAAAAAGGCTGGCATTCTTTCATTCACTAAAATTATGACATGGATTGGGAGTAGGGTTAATTCAAAAGAAGATTCATTCATTCTTCTTAATTTCTGATAAAGTTTCTATTAGAATTGTACAAAAATTGTACAAGTATCTTACAGGTAAGGAACAGAAGCAAAGACATATAAATGCAAACTAATGCAAGATACATAATTATAACATATATAATATCTTACAGGTAAGGAACAAAAGCAAAGACATCTAAATGCAATATGATGCAAGATACATAAATATAACAAATAATAACAAGCATTACCTGTGAAACATCAGTAGGAGAAGCAGAAAGATAAGACAAATTGACAGAGTGATCAAGAGTAGTATCATGATCGCATCCTGCCACCTGACAGCCAAAAAATTTACCATTCATTTTCAGATTACAAAATGTACAGATAGAAGGAGGATTGGACTTTCTTCCTTTGGATTATGGCAGAACTCATAAGGAATGCTAGCAACATACTCTCCATCAAATTATCAATAGGTGAATTTCATGTGAGTCTCACTAAATAAAAAGCCTCAGTTATCTAGTAGACTAACACAAAACTCACCCAACGAGTTTCAACATTCATCCTAAATCATTCAAAAGAAATCATACCAAACCCTTGTAATGTGAGCCTTCAGGTGTGAGATATACAAGATGCCTGTCCAGATGCACACTGCTGTCTCTTCACAGAGGTACCACCTAAGTATTTTGAAAGATAGGACGAAAATTTGTAGTGACAAACATATATTTAACCGAATAGATAATATACAAAGGAAATTGATGAAATTAGTATCATTGCCGAATGCTGACAAAATTACTGTTACATGGAGAACATAAGCTAAAATTCCCATTCATCAATTCTGCAAGTGTTCAAGTAAGGCTGTAAAGTACTGCCTTTGTCCCTATTTATAGACTATAGACACCTTTGGCACTTTTCACATATATTAAGAAAAACAAGTAGTGAAATTAATATGTGCATTTTGTGTATGACTTGTTTGATATTGACTTTTCATCTCCCAAGAAAATTAGTAGTATTGTTTAGGGATATATTTGGAAAAATTAATAAATGCATCTAATACTTTGTATAGGGGCTTATATTTGGAGACAACTTTTTCTAAAGGGGGCTTATAAGTAGGGACAGAGCTAAAGAGTAAATTAAGGTGTTTTCACACACATACATATATGTGAAGCTTAAAACCATCTATAATTATTAATACAGATAGTACTTAATGGATAGAAAAGTAAAGGCACATATGCTGTAAAAATAAATAAATAAATAAATAAATAAATAAATAAATAGTGCAAGGATAACATGCTCAAGTTTCTAAATTAGGTTCCGAGTTTTTTCAAATTCGTTTCTATTTTTAAGAAAATTGATAGTGATGCATACTGCAACTAGAAAATTATGAATCATGAAACAAACAAAGACACTCTACTGATCATTTGTGGTGAATGGTTGCATTTCCAGGATCCTTCAGATAAATATCACTAGTAGTAGTTAAAAAAACATCATCAAGCTAATATTAAATATTTGGTAAAATGAAATTGCATATCTCATATTAGATAGCTGTGATGAAGTTTAAAAACAGAGGAATCATGATGCCCAAACAGTAATGATGAATTACATATCTCAACATTATAAACTCACCAAAATTGACAATGATTACCCTGGCCAATGCAATTTCCAAGCCAAACACAGTGATGATCAAACTGAAGAACACACTTGTCACAATCGTGACAATGTTTTGCCCGTGGAGGCTGCATAATGGTCATCAACATAATAATTGAGCATCAAAATCAAGAGGATAAATTATTAGAACCCAAAGGATAATAGCAAAAATAGAGGTGTCCAGTATTGTGGTATAAAATGAACTCCTATTGTGCTGAAAGTAATATATAGAAATATTGCTTTCTCGTAATTCTATTACAAGCACACAATCCAGCACGACTAAATTCATTCTAGAATTTTACTGAAGTTAAACAATCACTTTTGGTTGAAACTAATAACACAAAACTAAGTATTGACATCAAGCTACCTTCTTTCTCTTACAAAGCAGGCTATATTTACATCAGAAAACAATACACAAACAATGGTTCTACAGATTCAAGATAAAGAATAGCAATTGGGAAAGTTCGGCAAAATTACTTACAATCTGATGACATTGCTTAATTATTCAATAAAGATACTTCAAGACATGACAATATATTCTTATTGTAGAATATGTCTGAATGTTATTTCGTAAGTACACACATGGAGCTTATTTTTAATCACATATTAGGGCATACAAAGATCAGCCATAATTACATAAGAATCAATCATATCCCTAATTTCTAGTAAGTTAGTAACTGATAATTACATATTAAGTATGTGTTAAATATGCCATCTAACACTTATGATTAATTGTGGTACTGCATTTAATTTAATAGTACATAATGAACTTTTGAGTACTGAAACCATCAAACAAATGCCACACTATAACTGAAAGATGCATTGAAGAAGCAATAAAATAAATAAATAACTTAATCAATAACATCATGACATAATACAAATTAAATTACAAATCGCTATACGTAATACCTGTTCCACATTGCAGTAGGTGCACGTCCATGTTCTGCAAGGAAATAATAATACATGAAAATTTTAACCAACAGTATAAGTAATGAGAGATCTTATATATGGCTACCTACCTGATTGTTGATCCAATAGGATACAATTCTGACACCAACTTTGACCAATATGTTGCATTGCTTCCTGAAACACTTTTTACAGTCTGATTTCCCTCCATGGAAATTATGAAGCTCCCATTTCTGCTTGAAGCTGGTTGACTTTGCTTAAGCATATGAAAATTGAATATAAATAGTTAGATCAGAACAAAAACATTACTTTACTTCATATGTTATCAGATTCTTATTTTTAATGATAAACGTTAGAATGGGGAAAGGATGGTTTCTTACTTTGATGTTTCTGGTGTCTTTGTGCCAACTACGTTTCTCTTATTAACAGCCATCATGGCATCAATGACATAACTGTACATTACAACGTAGCAAAGGAAAATAAATTGCATCAGGAACATATAAATTAAAAAAAACAATGTTCCTCATCACAATCAAGTATTCGTTTCATCATAAGGAAATAAACATTTTTAATACCCTGGATTGGAAATAGATGTAGCAAAGTATTGTATTAAAGTAACAGCAAACAGCAGCAAGTATAAAGCAGTGTACCTGAAAGAAAATCAAGTAAAAAATAGAAAGTCAGAAAAATTATAGCAATTATCTAAAACTGCTTGGAAGCCCTAAATCATACAATTATATTAAAATAGACTTTTCCTTAGTTTCTCTAAATTAAGACTTCATCACACTGCTCGTATGTCCTTCTCAAAAGGATCAGTGCAATTAATTGCTTCATACAACACAATAAACAGCTAACAGACGCATTATAGAAATAATATTCATTTTCATCACTTGTGTACCTAGTCGTCAGAATTATATCTATAAAAATTTGATTGTATTAAATAATTCATTGCATGTCGTTAAAAGATATGTTTTGTACTAGCTCAAGTACTAGTAGGTTGAACTAAGGTCAGTTTGGATTGATTTCTTGTTTACAAGAGCTTTTCAGTTAAAATGTATCACTTGTAAGCTTATGCATATTCATGGACAAATTAAATGAGTCTCTGAAGATAAATTAGATGCCTAATTTCAACTTATACTAGAAGATATTGTACAAAAACTCATAGTTAGTACAAGATTTTGCTTACTATTTCCTTTTTCACAAGTATTTCCACTAAACTGCAACCTAATCAACAAAATCCAGAAAATGCCACTTCAATTTTGTCAATAAATTGACATAGTGTGTTCTATGATAGAAAACATAATGACGGAAGAAAAAACCTACCACGGTTCTTTCTTAGTCTTCTCTATCAAATCTTCATCAATTAAGAAAAGAACGCCGGCATAAATCAGATGAATCACCAGCAAGACAAGCTTTAAGAACGACGTAGACCTTCGAGCTAAAATTCAGCAATTAAATAAAGTTACACACACAAAAATCCATAAAAAACGTAATTCATAGCAGCATTTCACCATTAAGCATGCAAAATCGAGAAAATACAAATTAAACAGTAAAAATCAAGTTGAAAATTAAAAAATCGAATAGTAAATCAACTAGAGGATTTTTGAAATGCACCAGGATCAGCGAGACAGGGGAAAATACGGAAGAATAGATCCATTGGTTGATCCCAAGGGGAACGTGAAGGGAGACATATATCGGCGATCGTCATCGACGGAGGGAGAAAAGGATTCGCATCGGAGATGAGAGAGAGTGTTTGTTTCCCGGGAAAATGAATTTTCTCAGTTGAAATAAATTTTCTCGAGAAAATGAATGACACAACTTAATAAACCACAGGGGAAGAATAGAGCGAGAGTCTAGTGGTGATTCTAAGTGATACACGAAACCGCTAATTTAATTGTTTGTTATCTTTAAAACTTGATAGAGAAGGTGCGCAGTGCGCATATTGGGCGTGATTTAGCGCAACCTAGCGGTCTAGTTTGCTGGGGTTGGAAAAGCCATGATTGAGGAATGAGATAGAGCTGGTAAAAGACTGTTAGTTGTTGTTATTTTACCGAAAGAACCGATGAATTGAAAGAAAAATTCTTCAGGATTCACATAAAAAATTAAAAACTTAAATATATTTTTTTGGTAATTTATCATTAATCAAATATTTATTGGAATCTTTAATTTATTTTTATTTTTTATAAATAATGAATGTTAATCATTTTTATTATAATTTTTTGAAATAATTATGGGATTACTATTAAGAGTGTATATAGGTTGGTTGAGTTTTTGTCAAGTGTGATACTCGAACTGATCAATTTTATTTTGATTGAGTTGAATTTTTGTGATTTTTATCTGTAACTCAAACCAAACTAATCAGTTATGAGTGGATTGGGTTCGCGAGTCATAAAGAAACAAAATTAATAAAATCAATTAAATTTAAATATTTATTGCAAAAATAATAAAATTATATCACAATATATCATTTAATACTAAAAATATATCCACAAACACAATAAAACACTTAAATAAATTAAAAGAGCAACAAATTCTCAAATATAATCCAACAACTAAATTTTAACTATACATCAATAATAATAAAAATATATATGTCATGTCAATAGATATGCGTGTTCAAAATGTTAAATTTGTTATTCGAATTGAATATCATTGAATTTAAATGATTAGTTCGAGCTAGACCCAAACTTGAATGGATTAGGTCAAAATGCAGTTTGAGTTTATTTTGATGACTGAGTTTGCAGATTTACATGTATTCATTAACACCCCTAATTATTATTTTTATAAACTATTGATGTCTTGTATCTGTTATAAAGTTAAGTGTGTAAATTTAACAAGAGCGGGATGAAAATTCAAATAACTTTGATAAATGCTATTTATTTTAAAGAGTTTATATTTATTTAAAATTATGTGAGGAGAGTTTTTCAAGTGCAAAGCTGTTATTGAGTCAATTGAATATTTTTTTAAATAATATTATAGTAGATGTATATTGACAATTATTAGAAAGGATTTCAATAATTAGATGTTGCTATAACTTTTTATGTGATTGTGAAAATAACAAAAATAGTAAAATATAAAAGACGAAAATTAATAAAAAAACTAAAAGACCAAAACAAATACCAGTTAATCGATAAATTACTAAAGTTATATTTAAGCAAAAATTAAAAGTTAAGATTGTTTTTATTTTACAAATTTTCTTATTCTGTCTTCAGTGTTCTCAAATGCACAAAAAAACACGTCCGCATGATCAATTTAAACGTATAAAATAAGCTTTTAAATTAATCAATTCGAACAAAATTTAAAAACTTTCAAAAATATTTTGATTTTAGGGTGAAAAAATAAGTTTTCATTCATGGAAACAAAATTAACCTGGGTCCAAATCATTCAAATACCTTTAATTTTTTTTAAGTCCGGTTTAATAACATTTTAATTGATATAAATTTTATTGTTAGATTTAAAGTTTATATCATATTATCTATATAAATTTTGCATAAATTTAAAATTCTTTTATCCATGATTGAGACTCATAACGATCAACGGCATTTAATAAAAACACATAAGAAGTTAATTTTAATATATCTCAATAGCATATTTAATTTCTGTAGATGATTAGAATTTGGATAATCTCGATCACTTTCTATCAATCGTCTCTATTTATTTTATTTTTTTCGTTGAATTAAAAATTTATATCATATAGATCCTGCATGTAAAAATTGACATAAATATAAAATCATTTGATATGTTATCGAGATTTATAAAAATTAACGTACATAAAACGTTAATTTTGATATATCTCAATAACATACCAAATTATTTTGTATTTGTGTAAATTTTATATGTATGACTTATGTGATATGAACTTTTAATTCAAATAAAAAAAATAAGTAAAATTAAGAATAATAAAGAAAATTGAGAAAAATTTGAATTTAGAGGATCTAAACTCTCCTATGATGTAAATTTTCAATTCAATTATTAATTTTATAAAATTTATATAGATCATTGAACTGTGTGTAATATTAATGGAACATTACATTGAGGTCATTTAATACATCTTCTTGATTTATTCAGCTCGACTAGGTTTTTGATAAAACTTGTGGTGCTCACTTGTTTTTAATTTATAAATCTCTTTATCTTTTGTTGTTGTGTTTTCTCTAAAGCCCAAATTGCAAAACAAAAGGGCAGTGACGGCCATACGTAGTCTTTGAAGCAAGTGAGGCAAGTAGCTTATCCAGACTCCAGTTGTTGTTGGCAATTTGCCTGTGCAATTTGATGAGGCAAGAAGCAGAAGCAATTTTTTTGTCAGTCACAAGCAACAGTAGAATCTCAAATAATTGTGGGTGGCTCGTGTTATAGTTGAGAGAATGATTATGGTGGCTGTTTTAAATATTTTTTGAAATTTTGTTTTAATCTTAAAAATAAAATATAATTTTAATAATTAAAAAAATAAATAAAGTAAATTTTAATCGTTATAAAATTTCAAAATTTTATTTTAGTTTTCATAAAAAAATAATCAATTTATTTGTTTTTTATTTTTAATCTCTGTTTTGAAATTTCTTTTTTGTAAAAACAACATTTTCATTTCTTAAAAAAATCTTTATAAAATCAAAATAGAGACTCGACATGAATAAAATAAAATTATGGAATAAATTTGAAAGATCGTGATTTTATAAAAATTAAAAATATATTTAACCAAAAAATAAATCTACCCTTGTTATATTATAAAAAGTTAAATATAAAAAATTTGAAACTCTCACTAATTCAGAGCATTGTAAATAACAAAATAATTTGATACTTTTTTTTATTAAGCCAATGTGTCCCAAGAATAACCAAGCAAGATACAAAAATTCAAATAAAGACCGCCCATAATGCTTTAATAAAGTTAACTACATGCATATGTTTATAGGGTCGCACTATATATATTGAATCCATGCAAAGAATGAACATGATCTAGGAACTAGAGTCATTTAGGTCTATGTTATGAGTTGGAATCAACTCTAGTATGTGAGTTTGAATAGTAAAAATTGTAGAGATATTTGATGTTGGAAATGAAGGACAAATAAAGTTAGTATATGGATTGAAAAATAGAAGTTTCACATGGGAGACATTGAAGGTGCAAACACGAGAAGGGAGGTTGAATTGTGTTTGACTTAACTTTAATACTTTTCCTGTTTTAATACTTTCAAAACAAAACTTGATGTATAATTAAAATAGAGTTAGCAGCGGATAAAAATAAAAATAAAAACTCACAAATTTTTTACTGGTTCACCGTTAACGAGGCTACGTTCAGTCCCTTCGCCTTGAAGGATTTCACTAATTCAACCTTGAATTACAACCTTGCTAATGACCCTCCAAGTCAGTCTTCTCAAATAGTCTAACAATCCTAGACTTCTTTGAGGAAAAAAAACTCCTGTTCTTCAGCCAATCTGACACCCCAGATTGTAGAAGAATTCACAACACTATGAATCTAATTGCTAAGTACCTTGCTACCTTTTCTGAATCCCTCAGTTTGTAGACTCTACTTCAACAACTTAGATACAACCCTATCTAATTGCCAAGTAACCTGCTACCTCTACTGACTCCCTCAGATTGTAGGCTCTACTTCAACAACTTAGATACAACCATATCTAATTGCCAAGTAACCTGCTACCTCTACTGACTCCCTCAGATTGTAGACTCTACTTCAACAACTTAGATTTACCACAGTGGAAAGAAAATAACCGAGTACTTGCTTCTTGAAAGCTGAAACTCACAATTGACTTATATGAAAATTTGAGAGTGGTTGCTTTGGAAGTGTATGACTCTTTTGTGATTTTCGATACTTTATTCTTCAGCATTAAGTCTCTATTTATAGTTGAACTTTAGAACTTCACTAATGCTTTACTTCTGCAGTTTATTTCGATTAATCTGTTTTGAAAATATTCTAGAGTAGTTTGCTCAGATTCTGTTTTGAGCCTTTTGCTCACTGATCTGTTTTGAACATTTTGCTCCGCTTCTGTTTTGAGCATTTTTCTCAAATTCTTTAATCCTCATGATCAAATCTGTACCATTTGATCTTCATGCGATAGTCCACATCTGGACCAGCCTATTTGATATTCTGTGATCCTCTGATTTCGGCCATTCCTAGACGCGCACCTGATATGCTAAAATCCTCTAAATTCGGCCTTTGCTGGACTGCACAGTCTGTCCCTCTGATTTCGGCCACCACTGGGCCATGGTTTGATTTTCTGATCTGGACCATCACTGGACCAAATAATTATTTCTGAACCATTGATCTGGAAATTTTTACTCTGATCTGGACAGATTATGGACTTTGGTCTGGAACAAACTGAAATTAACTTGAACAAAAAATATTTCAGTCTCGACATTTTACCTTTAATTTTGGACCAGGTCTGGATTGATTCTGGAACTCATTTCTTTTGGTCTGGACTTAGTTCCATGCTCTGAATAATGCTATCTTATGATCTGGGCCAAATCTGAATTGATCCTTTTGTTCTGGACTCATAAACATACCTTCTGGTCAAGTCTGGAACAAGACTGGAACAAGTCTGGACTGTGTAATTTTTCACTGCGAGACCATCTTCTGGTCAGAATAACTTCTGGAATAAAATTGATATTTGACTTCTGTTTGTCTGGAACAACTCTCCTTCTGGCAGGCTTTCCAATTGTATGATCCATTTTTCATTATGATTTTTCTTCCTTCTGTTCTGGGCCACCAAACATATCCTCTGGTGATGTTTGGTATGATCCATTTTTCATTATGATTTTTCTTCCTTCTGTTCTGGGCCACCAAACATATCCTCTGGTGATGTTTTGACATCCTGGAACATCTTCTGGAAATTCCAGAATTCATTTTCCTCTGATCTCTGCTTCTGTTTCCTTCAGTTTCTGGGGCATTTAACTTAATAATTCAAAGTACAAAATAAGTTTACATTGAGTACATTTGTAAGCATCAAAATCCTAAGTACTTAGAACCAACTTAGTTCCAACAGACATTACACATTCTAGTTGTATTTATAAAGTGGAAGTATGATATTTTGGTGTGCCTAAAGGTATCCAATTTTGTGAAGAGACAAAAATTCATTTTAAAAATGATTAAGTAACTAATCATAAATAATTATAATATTAATTATTTTATTTATCAACTTATCTAATTCATCCAACAAACCTTTACATTGTTCGAAGAATTTACAATATTAGTTAGGCTAAAGATTTTTTTTGTTTTTTTTTATAAAATGGGAGACCGAGCATTGGACAAAAACTTTCCATCATCTTCGTTATTTCTATTTTTAGGCCCTGGCAAAAGGCCTTACTAATAAAGGATGTATGAAAAAAATCCCAAAAAATTACTTGCTTGGCCAATTTCTTCTTATAAATTTTTTCTTAAATGAAAGACATTCCATTTATTATAGTATTGTAAGCATTTTCACACGGTTTGTCAAAAAATAAATTCACACGTCTGGTACAGAAGGTTAATCGTAAGAAAATAGTGACTGTTACTGGACCCAAAACAATGAAATGTAAATGCAAAAGAAAATCAATGAAATTGCTCTAAATATCAGTGAATTATCCAAAAACAAAATTGAAAATGACCTTCCATTACTATTAACAAGATGTGGACAACACCTATAAATAAATAAAATAAAAGACAATACCTAAAGGAATAACAAAAAACAAAAGGCAACTATTCTTTTCTTTTACAATATCTCAATAATATATATCCACACAGGTATGGCCCTCCATAACTAATTGAAACGACAGTAGTACTGACTGGGTAAAGATCAAACCGCCTACATTCCAATTACTGAAGATGAGATTCAAAATCATTCAATCTTAAATCCAACAACTCTAATCCAACGGCTGAAGTGAACCCAAATCCTGGACGCAACACACCCAACCAAATCCTCTAAAAGCTAGCTAAACCAAACCAACAAAAACAGAGGACCAACTGAACCCTACGAGATACACCTCATAGAGTAAGTAGTCACGGGTGAATCCAGTGCGGGAGCAGTACCGTAAACCCTAGCATGATCACTCTCCAATCCATAATCCATCATCGGACGGTACTCTAAATCCTCATCATGATCATACACAAACTCCGGAATCTCCACATTGTTCCTCCGAACGTTCTCCCATAGATAATCAACCCTGCTCACGTACCTCAGTTTACCATACAACCTACCACACCCAATCAAAACCCAACATCAGCCATTAAATTAAATTAAATCAAATCAAAGAACGACCTCAATTATGCACAATCATATTAATTGATGGTTAAATTTAACGCGGAATTTAGACTAAATTTAATTTTAATGAAAAAACATTAATGTCATGAGTCTTTTTTGCAGCGTTTTTGTGAAGAATTTTCTTACCCAGCTTTGAAGAGAAAACGGCCAAACGTAGCGAGGAAAAGACGGGCTTGTAAACCAGGGTGAATAAAATAAACTGCTTCTAAATTCTCTTTCACGTTCGCTGGAATCGCATCGTAGATAGATCGGAGAGAAGAGATTCCGGGGAAATTCTCGCTTCTCTGAACGCCGGTGTGAATATAAAGTACGGAGAATTTTCTCTTCCCTAGTTTCGGGAATATCCTCTGTTCCAAATACTTCTTCAGAACGTCAACGCTAACCAATCGTGCTGAATCACAAAATCAACAAAATAAAAATCAATAAAAAAATACATAATCAATTTTCACTAGACATACATCGGAAAAAAAAAACTGAAACAGATTTTTTTTTACCAGGGAAGAATTTTCCGATAATGCGGAGGATCTTACGGCCATGTTTGTCTTTGCCTTTGATCTTGAAAACCTCTAATTTCTCGAGTAATTCTTCCTGTTCAAGTTCAGTTATGGCGGTACTCATGTTTTTTTTTTATACTGAAGAGAAAGATTTTTGCGTAAAAGTAGATGATAAAGAACGTTAAGGGTGTGATTATGATTGCGATTGTGAATTGGGATAGATAGGGATTATAAAGGGTGATAAAGATAACGTTAACAATAATTAAGATGTAGAAAAATAATAAATGAGAAGAAAAAAAAAGGAGAAAATTGTGATTTTGGGAGAAAGGATGAAAAGGGAAGGAGGAGGGAAAGGAATTGGGGAAAAAATAAATTAAAAAAGAAAATTAAAAAAAGAAACGATTTTGCGGTTGCGCGGTCATTGGGAATATTCGAAAGCATCTTCCATTTTTTTAGAGGCGTTCGTGGGGTCCACATGGGTGTTATCTTATGACTGGGATCAGTACGAAGATGCGATCGTAGCCGTACGTTCGTTCGCTGTGGAGGAACATGATTTGTCCGTTAATTGTATTTGTGTTGAGTTTAATAATGGTTAAAGGAAACCGTGGTCGCGGTCGCGTGGTTTGTGTTTTGTTTGTTTGCAATAATTGTGTATTTTTTTTTTTGACTCGTAATTGTGTATGATTGGTGTGAATGTGTGATCGTCTTTCTTGAAATTCGTTGTTTTTTTTTTTCAATATATTTTTTTTGACTCGTTCATTGGATTATATTTGGTTAAATTATCATTTTCCTGAAACTTTTGGTATTCGATTTATTCTTCATCTTCCCTAAATTTAAAATAAATAAGAAGAAAATTATATTTTAAATTTAGTGATTTTTTTTATAAAAGAAATTAGGGTTATTGTTATTTTGATATTCGACAGAGTTAAAACCTAACATCAGAGAATAAATTAACACACATTTGAATGAGTCAAAAAATAAAGTTTCAGTGTTCTCCACATTCAACCATAATAGTGGTAGTTATATTCTCTATGAGAGAAGTAATGAGAACTCTTTTCGACACTCACTCTAACATTCACTTTTTTATTAAGTAAAATTAACGTATTATCCACACTTTAAAAATGAATTTCATGGTTGAACACATAAATTCTACTTACTGAAATAACGAGGTTATCACTCGTCTTCCTTTGATAATTATTTTATAGAAGAAAAAAAACTAGTTCGCAATTAATAATAAATTTGGATGTGAGAGTGAATATTAGAAGAAAAAAAATGTTCCTAACATTCATCTCTTTCGTAAATATAACTCAATTGATAGTTACGGGAGAGTGATACCAAGATGTTTGAATCCAAACCCACAATTTAAGGCTTGCTCTATGGATAGGCCATCAAAGCATTTGATAAGGCCTAAAAAAAATATTTACTTAATACTGTGATGCTTTATTTTTCTATTGTGTAAACATATGTAAATTATATAAAAATTGTAGTTTTATGTACAATTTTGAACTTAGTGGCGAACAAAATATGAATGAAAAGACGGACCCATATAGAAAGAATCAAAGAGAGAATGCTTGAACTTTAACGCTCACAAAATATTGTTTGAAAAGAAAATTGTTGACAATTGGTAATTGTAAAATGAAAGAAAATAAATTGGAGTAGGTTTTGAATGAAATAATCAATTTTTTTTTATTTATTTGAAAGGAATGAAGCAGAAAACCAAAAAAAAATAAGAATTAATCGTTTTAAAAGTCTAAAAATAAAAATTAGTAACTGCTAAAGTAAATGTGGTAGTAAAATAAGCTACACCAAATTCGCTTATCCCTTTATTATATGTATTATAGGTATATAAATATATATAGATATATTTTACCAAAAAATTTATGAGACTCTTAGTATTTTTTCTCTTCTTCAACGTGAAATGAAAATCCAGTGTATGTATAAATAAAAATAAAAGATAAAAGTCTTTCAATACCAAATAAAAATGATATACCAATTGATATAATTATTTTGTATAAAAAGATTTAATTCTTTTTTACATGCACTAATTTTTTTATATAATAATATAAATTATTAATAGCTTTTGCAAAAACTATTTTTTTTATAAAAATTAATAAAATCTTATTTAAGGAGAACTATTTCTCATTAAAGATTAAAAAGACAAGCTTTATTATTGAAATAAAAAAATTAAATAAAGATAATATAATTTTACTAAAAAAGTTACTATGAACTAAAAAAAATCCTATTTTTTAATTTGCCTTAGGCCTCAAAATGTATTGGATTAGCCTTGATGTTCAACAAGGTCCATAGCCTAAGTTAGTTACCTCCTTTGGAGGGGTATTAGTTTAAAGTCTACGCAAGTGGTGGATACTACTTTATAAGCTATGGCAGTATGAGACTACATTCTTACAGTCCCTTCCAACAATAGTTTCAAACTTCAATGGTTTTTTATCTTAAAATTTGCACTAATAAGTACTCACCCTCATTCAATCCAAACTTACAAATGTTGTCGTTAACTAATTATACAAGATTGTATTATTGAAATTGATATAAAAGATGTAAGAGTTGTTTTCAAAGTAAATTTAATAATGAGAAAAAAGTTATACCTATAACTACTATAAAAAACGAAAGAGTGGAAAATGAGAAGATCTTGGAGCAAAAGATTTTATAAATTCATCCGTTGACTTCTAGAATAGTTTTGAAGTAATATGGTAGAAGTGTTTCCACACAAAAATAAAAGTCTACGAGAAAATAGTGTTTATAAATTTACATTCTCATCTGCGTAACACTTCTAGTTCATAATTCTCCGTCGAATGAATCAATGTTTTGAAAGTCAAATTTGTTCGCTTGCTATATACTTTTGGAATTTTAATTTCAATATATTTTCATTGATCTTTGAACTTTCAATTTTGTGAATCAAAAGTTAAAAAGGTATACAACCTAGACAGTGAATAAAAAAACAAATTGAAAGTTATTTTTTTCTAAGCAGAAGACTGAAAACTCTTTGAGTAAAAAAAAACAGATTGAATGTTCTTGGATAACCAAGAATGATAAAATGGATACCTCAATTATAAATCAAATGAAGCAAATTTGTTGGAATGAAAATGGCAAAATCGTGCATAACTCCATTATCATAACAAACATTAAAAAGTTTCTTTCAAAATCTTGGTACCAAAAAGAGTCTTCGGACATAGCATGTTTGCTCAATGTTCTTTTTTTTTTTTCTCAAGCAGAATATTGAATTCCTTGAATAATAAAAAATGAGAAAATTAGTATCTGAACAGGTAACAATGCAACTATGATGAAATGAAAATTCCAAACTAGCCGTAGCAAACCAAAATATGTCTTTCAAAATATTGGTACCAAACATGGCATTGGGACACAACACGTTTGCTCAATTAGGGCTCTTTAATTTTTCTCAAGTAGAAGATTGAATGATCATGGCTGATCAAGATCGAGATTAGGGTTTGTATACATTGCTAAATGTTGATTTAGAACTCAAAACGTCTCATTTGTTTTTGTTTTTTAAATAGAAGATTGAATGTTCTTGAATAATCAATAATGAGAAAAGGGTGACCTAATTATAAACTAGAAGGACAACATTTATTGTAATGAAAAGTCCAAAATCAAGTATCAATCCGTTATTGTCACAAACGCAAAAAGTGTCTTTCAAAATATTGGAATCAAATATGGTCTTGTTTCCTCAATTGAGTTTTTTTTTTCTTTTCAAATTGAATATTGAATGTTATTGAATGATTAAGAATGAGAAAATGAATTTTCCATCAAGAATGAATGCAAATATATTGAAATTAAAATTTCAAAAGTACTTAACAAGCAAACAAATTTGTCTTTTAAAACATTGATTCAAACTCATCGACGGAGAATTGTGAACTAGAAGCGTTACGCAAGATGAGAATATAATAAAGTAATATGGGATATTTATAAACTTTATCGTCGTGGACTTTTATTTGAGTGGAACATGTGATCTCGTAATCTAAGTTCATTACTGGTTATATTTTTTGTTTACGAACAATAGTTATATATACTTCTTTTTTTTTTCTTACTAAATAAATTATATACTTCTTGTTATTATAATTGTTCTTAACTTGAATTTGAATTCAAACAAGAATAATTTTTTGTTAAATTTTATTTACCTCCCAACTAAAATTTTAATTACTAAAGACTCGTATTTTATTTTATTTTTTTAAATTTGGATAGATCAAACAAAAAAAAGAATTTTTTAAAAATTAATCAGAAAATTAAAAAAGTTTGTAATAAGAGTGATGAACTAAAAAATATTCAATCGAGTTTCTGATTTTTTAAGTAATATACTGTTGAATTCTTAAAATAATTTGTAATTAAGTTTCTAAATTAAGACTTCAATTATAAATTATTTAAAATTTTAAGAATTTGATTACATATAATTTTAAGTTTATACGGAACCTTATTAATATAAATCCATTTATTTATAAGTTCATAGACGATTTAATATGTTTTTAGTTTAATGACTTAATTGAAAACTACTAATAAGTTTAAAGATTCAATTACAAGCGTTTTCAATTCAAAAACATACTTAAAATTCATTAAATACCTCAAAGACCTCCATGAGTAATTAAACTAAATTAAATATTCAAAAATTATTAAAAATATAATCAAATAAACAAACAAAAGTAAAATTATAATTAAATTTAATAGCTTGATCTATTTAAAAATATAATTAAACTATATTGTATACACTATATTAAATCATATACATGCTATCTTTTTTAATACTTTAAGTATATCAATTATAATTTTATTTATTTAAAGATTTATCGTAAAATATATTTTAAGTTGACTATCATATAAGGTTCGGTGACTCAAATTGTCCAAAAAATATATTTTACAAATAAATCAGAATTAAATTTAAAAGACATAAAGGTTAGGAAAAACAACAGTTGTTTTCTCTTAAAATGTAAAGACTAAATCTATCAAAAAATGAATATTGTAATTTAGCAACAAAAAAAATGCTTAAAAAAAAAACATGTAAAAAAGAAAGTTTTAAAAATGTAACGATCTCATTATCTCATCTATATCTCAATCTAATGAAAATGCATTGAGTCGTTCTTCGTTACATCAATTATATATCTTTCAAGTGTGTTCAATAAAAAATTATCAAATACTTCTAAAATATGGACTCGAAAATATTTTAAGAGTATCAAGTGTGTTATGTGTTTGATAGTAATAGTTATCCTATTTTGGACAAATTCATGGACTACTAAAGGAGAAACAAACGAAAGAAATGAGAAAATATGGCGCACTACGGCACCAAAGAAAAAAGGCATTGACCACAAATGTAAAATACTATTCCCTTTGTCACTTTTAGTGTTACTTTTAATAAGTTTTCCATGCCTCGTTATTTGTCATTTTTAAAATAGTATAGTATTTTATCAAAAATACTTTTAAATAATTATTGTCGAGAAATAAATATATAAAATGAAAAATATCCTTGGCTATTTCATAGTATATGAATGAATCAAAAGACAGAAAAGAAACAAATAAAAGTAAAAAAGTAAATGAACTTAGTCTAAATTTAGATTAAATATATACACAATTTTGTTTATATTTGAGGAGGAAAGGAGTATTTTTCTTGTTCTTTTTAAGGGTCATTTTTAAAAAATTGTTTGTTCCTTATTTTATTAACTAGTATTTCGCCATAAATATCCCTAACTATTTATTGGAAAGAAAAAAAAATGTGAAATTAGATAGTAAACAATCAAAGATACTATAAAAAAACGGATAATTAGATCAAAAGTAACCTAACTTATTTGATTTTTTTAGTATGTATAAATAACATTAAAAGAACACTTACAAATTAAGGTATAATTGATTAGCTGCCTACAAAGAATTAATTGTGGTCGTACCTTATAGGTTGGACATTAATATTACACATGAGTTTTAAACTTAGATCTTATATTAAGATACAATTGTATCAAATGAGTACATTTGAGGAGGACATGTTTTTCTTGTTCAAATAAAAGAATTTATTAATTTTTAAAAATGAATTCATTGTTTTTAAAGTATTATATTTTTCATTTAACATATTATTTCAATTTTTTTCAATCAAAACAATTTTATAAAAAACGGCTAACCCTCTAAAATCCAACTCCTGAACATAACCAAATAGTTTTGATTGGTTGTATGCTAGTTTACCTCTTATGAGAGAGTTGTATTTCTGGTTTTATGTATCTAGTTAGTAGAAGCATGAGAATTGAACTCAATGTATCTAATTTACCTTGATCATAAAAATTTATGAGTTCATATGAGATCTGAATCTCTTTGTATGTAGATGGGGTCTTTGTAATTTTTGGTGGCTTATTTTGATTTATAGAAACTTTTGTAACCTGCAAAGTATTTATTTCTTTGGTGTGCATGTCTTATGCATTCTCAATCATATTAATGACTTTTATTGTTTCGAAAAGAAGAAAAAAAATCAGACTTTGTTTTGTATATCTATTTTTGGCCTTTTCCGAAAGAAAAAAACAATATAGATGTATATTTTGTCATATATGATAATAAACGAGAATTGGAACCATGTTCAAATTGAAACAGTGACAATGAAAATTATCTACAGATACTAAGCCATGAAGTGTTGGTCCATCATTTCAATGCGTTTTTAATATATGCAGAGTAGTTTGGTCTGGATTCCAAGAGAATAGGTTGTGACTGTAATGCCCCTTACTCTCTTAGCTTTATGAGAGGAGTTATACATAGGGATCGAATAAGAAAATTATAACATATATCCTCACAATTATACTTACTCTAATATTTTAATAAAAATCTTATTTTACTCTTATTTATTTCAAAAACAAATATCATAATTTTTTAGTACATTAAATTATTTTTCAAAATACAAAAATTATTATAGTGTGTATCGAAAAATTTAATTTAAATTTTTTCAAACGCAATTAAAGATGGTGGGGTGAGAAATTTTTTATTTATTTTTTTGGTTAAAAGAAAAAGTTAAACAAGTAGTTTATATAAAATAAGAAGGTAAGAGTATAAAAGAGTAAATTTTCTTGTGATTTATCAAAACGAAATATGTAGAAGCCTTTTTTTTTTTATGTATTTATTTTATGATAAAACACAAGATGATTTGTGAGGAACTCTTTGAAAAAAGTAAATTTAATTTTTTACATAAAAACTAAGAGTTTTAATTTGAGATCTACAGGTGAGGTAATTTTTTAGTTGTAAAGGGCTGACTTGGGCTAATTCAAGTATGCAACTATGGTGTGTACAAAGTGGTAATGATCATATCAAAATTACTAAATTAGGAAGTCTAGATCTTGGTTGCCATACATGTGAAATCTTCAAATGTATTTTATAATGATCAATTTATGTCTTTTATTATTCAGGTTGGTATCAACTAAATTGTGCAGTGTTCTCGTTTGTATATAGCTTATTGTTAAGTTTTAATTTGATTTTTGTGTTTTGGAAGAATGCATATTATGACAATTTTCAAAAACTTTGAACAACAAGGCAAGATCATGAGTGGTATATGTGAATGATCAAACATTATCATTGATTTTGCTTTTCGTGTGTTATATTTTCGACACCCCATACAATTTTTTCTAGTTGATGTATGATAAGAGGTTATGTTACAATATGCTTTGAATGCTTGTTTGAATGATGATCAATTACATGAGAATTATAAGATGGCATGTTGGGTTCATTTCAGATTTTGGAAGGGGGTTATTAGGATTAGCACATCTTACTTTAGTTGGTTTATGTATGATAAGTCTAAAAATTAGTTATTTATAAAATGACAAGTGATTTAGACCATCATAAATATATACGGATCATCGGTTAACAAAACTATAGACGATGATGCAAGATGACTTTAAATTTAAACACCTAAACACTCACATTATATTTCCTTTTTACTATACATATATTTTCGGCTTAATTATGCAGATATCATGCTTAAATGTGTTGTGTGTTAAGTGTGAGTTAGAAATTCTACATTACTTATAAAAGTGAAAATTTAACAATATATAAGTGAAAAGATCAATAAATCTAATGTCTTAAGGTTTTTGGTAAAGATATGATGTCAAACTCACTTTTATGACTGTTTTTGGTCCAACACGATGATCCTCCTAACTCCCCTCACAACACAACAAAATATGAGTGTTAGCAACATTAGGGCATAATGGGTCAATTGAAGATGAAATAAGGTGGTAGAGTTCAATTGCCTTGAACTTGCGTGATATGAATACTATATATCTAAAAAACAAACCAAGTGTTATTGGACAAAAGGTGCACAACAAATCTCATGGTGAAATTGTTAGTAAAACTCTAAATTACGATGTACGAAATTGTGTAAAAAGGTTCAAGTTCATAATATTATAAAATTCAAACGAAAATAGTTTGATAGAGAGTTTTCTCATGTAGTTATCATTTACCAAATCTTACATGCACACGAAAAACCAAATCAAGTAGGTCACCATAACTTAAATTGGATCCACAACCAAATTCATGGCTTCAAAGCTTAAATCAGTGGCTTAAATGGTTAAGTATCAAATTTGATGTAGAAATTTAACTTCAGCAACAATCCTTTATACAACAAGTGAAAATAAACTTGCATACAAGTGGAGGAACCAATGTAAACATTGAGAACTCTGAAGTGCGAAGGAAATTGATATTTCAAGTGAGATATAGAAACAAATTCGAAATTTGCTATAAGTAACATTTAATAATGGTGAAAAGTATTAGTGTTACAAATTATGTTTATAAAATACATGCAAAAAAAATGTATACTTGCATCTAAGTGGAATTTGATCCATATAATTTGAGTTTATTATATGGCTATAAGTTTGACTTCATGAAAGGCATATAGTGAGTTTAGATATGAAACTCAAATGTGGCGAGCTATTGAATCTAAATCTTCTCCTAATTGATTCAGAGGAAAACTATGGACCAAAATAAAGTATATAACTTAGTTATCTACATGGAATCAAAAGTGCAAGTTTAAGGGGTGGTGTATGTTTGCCAGGGTGCTAAGTGATTGGATTATATATTTTTGTTATCTATGTTGATTTTATTGTAAAATATAAGCAACTAGTATATTCACATTCCATAAGAACACCCAAATTCATATTTTAACTAATTTTAGTCCCACATTGAAATGTTTAGAGAGAATAGTATGAAACAAGAGGTATAAAAGAGAAATGTGTGCTACATTGCAACATACTTACCTGGATGAGGTCAATGAGTGATCAAGAAGGCTTATGGCCTAGGATAGTGACCTCCATTGCACATAAAGGTGGGGTGCTAGCCTAAGGTCTACCCAAGTGGTGGATCCTACATCATAATTTGTGGTAGTGGAGGCCAGCGTTCGCGCGGCCCCTTCCAATATTAGTTTCAAACTTAAACAAAAAGTTAAACACACTTAATTCATTTATAAAAATGCTTAATAGCTTTTTTAGTATATAGAAGAAAAGCAAGTTTTGTCCCACCAAACTTACGTGCATGGTTATACAAATGTACTCTTTGGATACAATTGTATCCATAGAATACTATACTTTTAATTTCTCCATATTTCTTTATTTTTCATAGACTTTTTCTTATTTGAATCATTGTACGTTGTTTAGAGAAAACTCCTTATATGCGTCATTTTGTACCTTTTTCAAACAATCTAAGAATGAACAATTAGGATGTAGATCAATTTTTTAAAGTAGAGAGTGGTGAGTGACAATTTAGAAACAAAATTTCTTAGTCCCACATTGTTGGCAAGATGAAAAGATGTGCTTTGAAGTTATATAAAAAAAATTTCTTAATCTATGTTGAAAACCATATTTGCGTTTGGGGCAATGATGCAACTAGTGAGGTTCTAACCGAGGTGTGTCTATTGCTTGTTGAAAACTATTTCCAAACCCACTCATAGGCTTAAGTTTAACCAAAGCCTGTGAGAATTTCTAGAAGGACTCCTTTTAGGGTAAAGTCCTACAATTTTAGTTCAATATTTACATTCATTTTTAAAAGGTATAAGTTTTAAACTTTTAATTCTTGAATATTAACTACTTGTTCTGTCCATATGTATATTATACGACTTTTTAGGGAAGTTAAAATTTATTCATTTAATTGTTATGTTGTATTATCCTCGGTTTAATTATTTATAGGTTTAAGCATATTTGAGTTTGGAAGAATGATGCAACTAACATGCATCTAATAAGGATTCCCTCAAGGGGGTAAAGTTCTACAATTTTAGTTAAACATTTATTCTTAAGAAATAAATGTCTCTTACTTCTAATTATTGTATTTTAATCGTGCACAGTCTTTTGTCAATAAGTGTTTTTTATGATTGTTAGGCGATAGTATATGTTCTATTGTTAACTCTTACGGAACAATTGTCACCATAACAAAAATAAATAAATTTTAGACCATTATGCTGCTAATTTACAACTAGATCCAAAACTACATAAAATTTATACCACTAAGGACTCCTCCTTTATTAAGTCCAAACTTATAGGTTTTCTCCTTCAATGTTTATTCAAGATCATAAGCTATATCTTGAAATTGAATAAAGATTGCCGTAATGGATGTAAGATTTGATCTCAAAGTTTACTTAATAATGAGAGCAAGTTTATATATATAAAATACTATTATAAAAAACAAAAGAATGGAAAACAAAAAGATCATGAAACCAAAGATTTCATACATTCATCAATTGATTTCTACAAGAGTTTTTTAGGAAGACCACTACAAGAAAAAGTGTTATTAGCTACGGCATATTTTATCTTTACCCACGACAAGTCTATAGGTAACCTAAAATTACCCACAGATTACCCACGGACACGAGTTCGTAGCTATTTCGCTCGTAGGTAAATATTTATCCACAGACAATCAGTGGGATATGGTTACTTAAGGAATGTCCGTGGGTAAATTACCCACAGATTTTCCGTGGGTAATATGATTAACTGATTTTCCGTGGGTAAATTATCATTTACTCATAGAATGTTCGTGGGTAATGAAAATATGATTTACATTCTATTTTGCATCCTAGTGATTCCTGTATTTTTTTAAAATGTATTTTTAAAATAAATTGTAAGCATATTAAAACATCATTGTCAAAACAAAGTGAAGTTTTATATAAATAGTGTTTTCAAAATACACATCGTGACTACCACAAGTCTCAAAATAAGCACATTGTCACTACCATAAGTGTAAAAATACACATAACGACAGTGTCATAAGAATATATATCGATAATGCCAACAAGTCTAAGCAAAATATGTAGTCATAACTACTAAATAAAACTGACACTGAAATCAGTATTACTACTCGACGTCATCATCCTTTTCATAATCTGGATGATGACGACGACGGGAGGACTCGGCCTGTATGGAAGCAACACTTTTTGCCAATGTTGCTAGCTGCATCTGGAACTCTGTAGTGCGCTGCTCTGTTTGTTGAATCTCCTCTTGTCGACGTTGCTATGCTTTCCTTAGCTCTTCTCGCGCCTCTTGTTCTGCTGCTTTTGCTCGCTCCTCAAATGCTGCTATCTGTGCAGCTATCTCGTTAGAGTGCTGAGACAAGACATTGGTGCAACCTCTAGATGGACGAGAATCTGGGACCAGACTTGCGACACCTGGTCTATAAAGGGAGGATCTATCTCCAGCACCATAAATACGCCCTTTATTCTTTCCCCAACAGATTGGACCCACATGTCTAAGCGAGCTTCTGCATTAACCACTTAGCTACAACTACTAGATGTTTCCCCACCTTTGGTGGTCTGCTGCAACTTACCTTGAAATGTTTCCTGCTCAAATAGAAAATAATGTAACATAATCAAATTACTTTTACAAGAAATACAAATGAAATAACAAATGATTTAATATTTCTTACATATGTTTTTTTTGCTCTTTCACCAACCCAAGAGTTGTCCTTCTTCTTAGTGTGAATTTTTAAAAAGACCTCATCCAATGTGGGGTCTCTACCTAACTCTTCAGCCTTACAAAAAATAAAAAACAGCAACAGTGAAGACATTATAACTTCTTCTTAGTAAATATTAGGCATGTCCTTGAGCCAAACATTAAATGATTATACAATGAAGACTTTGACATAGAAAACGTACCATCCGATAGGTATGTTCAGCAACAAATATAGATCCACCAGTATGGACAGCTACTCCTTTAGAAGAAACACAGTTTTTCTTAGCTTGATTTGATATCTCCTTATATGACGAATCCATCCATATCTTCCGAAGATCATTCCAAACAGTTTCTCCCATCCAATTTGGACACTTGCATTTCTTTCTTACTTGCATCAACATATCAGAAAGACACATTGATCCTTTTGTATTGAAGATATTCTTAATCTGAAAATTGTGCTCAGGCAACCAAACAACTTTCTCCTGCAACATTACATTACAAATATAACATAATCTTACACCGAATTTGTCGAACTAACATTCCAAAATTAATTATGGGATTCCTCCCCATGTAGGATACGGATCAACATATTGTGATGTAATGACTGAGGTGAGGGCCCTCGATGCCACCCTACACGGTAACCAACTGCAAACAATTTTCAAACAACATAAAATTTTAAAAAATAATTTGAAACGAACCATAAACCTCATGTTGTAATGAAAAGTTAATCGGAACTAGTTACATACCCTCGACCATCCGGCCATATCATTGTTCTCCCATCAGGCGCAACCTCATGACTAGAATTGGAGCATCGTGAGTGTTGAGTGTTATTACCAATAGCAACAGGTATTAAAGGTGGTGGATTAGCATAAATTGAAATATATCGTGAGGCAAGAGATGTTAATGGTTGTGACGAAGAATGATCAACAGTCGGGGAAATGATGTCTTCTAGGACAAAACCCGGTGTGGGCATCATCACTATAATCGGTTTAGATTGATTCACCTTATTAGGTGGGGGTGGAAGCACTGCAACTTGTTGGGTATGAGGCTCCATGTGTTGTTGGGTGGAATGTCCCACATATTGTGAGGTTGGTGTAGTGACATTGGCATGTAGTGGCAATTGATCAATTGTTGCTTGAGTTACCTTATGCGGTAAAATCATGCGATTTTTCTTCAAATGAAGCTTGAGTCTAATCTTTTCTTTTGGAGCCATCTATAAAAAAATAAGATGAATAAAAATAATTAGCACACACAATAGTTTGTATGAATATTAAAGAAATGCAGAATAATAAAAAAAATGCACATTGCAGATAGCAAAACAGCAGAATAATAAAGAAATGCACATTGCCAGATAGCAAAACAGTAAAACAACAAAACAGCAAAATAGAAAAACAACAAAACACATTGCAGATAGCATAATGGCAGAATGAGAATGACATTAAAATCAATAAATAGAAGGATGAACAGTACTAAAAGCACAAATACTTAGATATACACTTACTAAAAATTCAAACGTCAATTGAAGAATCATCCCCATCTTCATCATCCATATCACTATCATTATCAATTGGGATATTTGGAACAAACGTTACAATGACTTCTTCATTGCAATGTGTTTCATCATGCAAGCCAACCAATTCTTCAATTTTAGTTAATTGTTCAACATGTGTCATATCTTCATCTTGATATGGTATGTCCTCATCGAGGCCGTCCACCTCTACACGACCCATAGGCTTTGTTTTGATAACTGCAGACCAGTGACGCTTATCGGTTCGCATTTCAGGATAAGGTACTTAATACACTTGTCTAGATTTCAACCCCCCTCGTTGAACATAAAGTCTATCATATACCCAACTACAATCTGGGTGGTAGCCATCCATATTTTGAAGGACAAACAAATAACGGAGGAGCAATGAACTGATTAACAAAATGTAATTTTACATATCAAATAGGATAGCAAAATCCTACTAAATTGAAATTTATACCAATATATAACAAAACAACAACAATACACAGAAAAACAACAATACAAAACAACAATATACATAACATATATTATTATGATCTAACAATAATTCCCCAATAAATAATCAAAAAATTTGTTTGTGTAGAATTTTGGATTTTTATTTGATCATCAAAATTGGAAGAAAATATACTTTTGTATAGTTTCCCTGGTTCTCATGGACAGTTTGCGGAACAGATTTTCAGCATCACCATATACACTGTTTAATATTATTGATCTTATTTATTTTATTCTTCTTTCATTCCTCATCTTTTGTTAATCATTTACCTTTTTCATTCAACTTTTGGGGTTTCTGTCTCATTTTTTAATTGTTGAAAAGCCCTATGAAAAAGAGACTGAGATAAAAGCTACTGGTGTTTCTAGTTATTATATTTATAGATAATATGTGATAGGAGATAATACAGTGAAATGCCTTTCTATTTAAATTAAACATGAGTATTTTGTATAGCCTAAAACTTATTCAACTTTTCAGATCATGTCAGAACATCCATAATTTTGTTAATCTTGTTTATCTCAAGTTAATGCTAACAAGCACATGGTGCAAACTGTTGAGGAAAAATCCTTTTTGATATATGTTTTAATGACAACAAACCTTTTGAATTAAATAATTGAGTTTTATGAATGGTGATCTACTAATTATTGCACTTGAGTTTTGTTTAAGGAAAAAGGCTATGAATCAAACTTTTCCAACAAGTCAGATCAGTCTCCAGAATGTCCAGAATGATCTGCTGTCCAAAACGATCTTCTGTCCAGAATGATTATCATTCTCCAGCATGTTAACATCAATCTCCAACATGTTAACATTAATCTCCAGAATGTTTAACATCATTCTCCAGCAGTGTATCATCAGTCTCCAGATTGATAAATAATCTCCAGCAGCAAACATCTTTCTCAAGCATGATTAACAACTATCTCCATAATGATCAAACATCATCCTCCAGTATGACAACATTAGTCCAGAATGATACAATCACTCTCCAACATACTGAACATCATTCTCTAGCCTTGTTACATCCTTCTCCAAGTTGACTGCCAAGAACGTTGAACGATCTTGAATTATATCATCAATCAGAGGGAATAAACAATGACGTTATCAGAGGATATTATTCATGGCCCAAATCAGAAGGAAACCTGGTCCAGAAGGAGACTTGGTCAGACCAGAAGGAAACAGAGTTCAGAAGATAACTCAGTCCAGAACAGAAGGCATGTTCCAGATTTGGTCCAGAACAGAAGACTTGGTCCAAACTAGAAGATAGCATGGTTCAGATCAGAAGATCACAGGTCCAAATTAGAATATCACATAGTCTAGATCAGAAGGTTACACTGTCCAGATCAGGAAGCAAAATGGTACACATCAGATCACATGGTCCAAACTTGATCCAGATCAACAGATTATATGGTCCAGATTTAAATCATGATTAAGTGAAGACTTAATTAAAATTCGAAGAAGACTTGATTGATTTTTGATAGAAATATGATCAAAGTATTAAGGAGATTTGATTCAAAAATCACGAAAGACTTTAAGGAAATTCGAATCAAAATTAGTTGAGAGAAGCAAGATCAATTATGAAGATCCAAGAACATTTTGGACAACATCAGAGGATGTTACCAAAGGATGACATCATCAGAAGATATCCCCCATAAGATAACGTCATCAGAAGATGTCTCCAGAAGATGAAGTCATCAGAAGATGTCTCCAAAAGATGACGTCACCAGAAGATGACGTCACCAGAGGATACCTCCTAAGGATATCTCCAAAAGACACCAGAGGATACCTCCTAAAGATACATTCAGAGGATACCTCCAGATGATGTCACCAGAGGATACCTTATAAGGACACTAGAGGATACCTTCAAAGGACACCAGAGGATATCTTCAGAAGATACCAGAGGATACCAGAAGATATCATCAGAGGTTCCCTCTACAGATTTAATAACCCAGAATGCGTAGTATTGAAGATCAAGACTCATTTGCCAGAACCAAGTATGGTCTTGAATGCTGGAAGCAGAATGAAGAACATTCTTGCTTTTTGACCTGCTCTCACCTAATCATTGACAAAGGACAGGCCAGCTCTCCCAACGGGCAAATGAGCTGTCAAAAAGCACTTTTTGAGTCTATAAAAGAGAACTCAAAATATAGGCAACATGAAGAACTGAACAAAGCAATCATTCCATTATTCATAATCAGATTCAAGTGCTTCAAGTTCAAATCAATACATCACTTACATACTTGAAAAGCTTCTCAATCACAAACAAAAGATTCAGTTCTGTTCTTCTTCTTCTTCATATCAGAATCATTCTACTGAATTCTTTTGTCAAAGAATCAGAACTCAAACACGAGTTGAGCATACCCAGATTCTGTCCAAAATTAGAGCTTCAAGTACTAAGCAATTCATTACTCACTTCAATCATACTTGAAGTTATCTCACTCACATACATTGAGTCAGTTCAGATTTTTCCTATTCGATTCCTAGAATCATTCTTGTGTATTTCTCTGTCAAAGAATCATAACTCAAACAAGTGTTGAGCCTTCTCAGATTCTGACAAAAAACTTTAAATCATATCATTGTAAACTCAAGGCTATAACGTGAAGTATAGTTTTGAGTAAGGTTGTTGGAAATCCTTTTATGATTAAAAGGTGAACTGTAAAATCCTATCTAAAGATTGATAGGTGATTCGATTGAACTCCTTTTTAGGTGGAAAGGATTTGTTTTTGTAATAGATCAAAGTTGATCTGAAATAGGGTGTGTAAAACCAAGATTGATATCTGTTTTAGCACTTAGTGAAAATCTCACCGTTGTGAGGACTGGACGTAACCCGGGTTGGGTGAACCAGGATATATCCGTGTGTGATTTCTCTTCCCTTATCTTTATTTACTTCCAGTCTTTTAATTATCAAGTTAAATAGATAAAATGAACTGTTGATTTTAACTAACCAAGGACGTTATCTGTTTTCTGGTGAAAACCAATAACCGTTTTCTATTTTCACAACCAAGATCAATCTTGAGTTATTTTCTTAAGTTTTTAACAGGAATTTTAAAAGGGCGAATTTACAATTCAAACCCCCCCTTTCTTGTAAATCTACATTGCTACTTCAATTGGCATCAGAGCTTGGTCTCTAAAGATTAAGCACCTAACAAGTGTTAGAAGAAAAGATTCAGGAAGAATAAGTAATATCAGAAACCAACATGTGCTTAATGGAAAACTTAGAAAATAATGAGGTAACCATCTCTGAACTCTGTCTTTTATGTGAAGAAATGGAAAAAGAATTTGATAATCTTTTATGTGATTCAAACCTTCTTGCTCAAAAATATGGTTTATTAAAAGAAAAACTCCGTAAAGAAAAAGAAGAAAAAGCCTAAGCTATGAATGACGAACTCAGAAAGGTCATTCAAAGTTTGCAACAAACTCATTTACAAATGGTTGAACAACGAAGAAAGTAAAGAAGAAAGTACCTCTTTAAAACTAAAGAAGAAAGTACCTCTTTAAAGATAGAAGTTCCAAAATATTTTCCAAAATCATATAAAATCATTTTCCAAAATATTTTGAAACTAAAGAAGAAAGTACCTCTTTAAAGATAGAAGTTCCTGATTTAAAAAATGATTTAACCAACTTGGTAACAACCACTGAAACATTTCAAAAGAATATGATATCTAAAGAAAGGGTATTTGAGAAAGATGATTTATGTTTCAAAACTTCTCAAAAAGAAAAGATTTATGAAAACTTTTTTGTTCCTAAAAGAAAAGAGGAGAAATGCAAAACTAAATGTTGATATTGCAGTAAATTTGGACATCTGGAATTTGTATGTTATTTTAAGAAAAGAGATGAAAAAATCAAGAACAAAAGGATCTTTTAAAAGGAAGAACGTTCTGGAACAAAAACAAGACTTTCTCCAGGAAACTTGAAATAGGGAGAACGTTCTGGAACACAAACAGAACTTTCTTCAGAAAGTTTAAAAAAAGGAGAACGTTCTGGAATTTCATCAAAATCAATTTCAAAGACGTTTAAAACTCAGATTTTCAAACCTTCTTCAAAACCAACAACAAAGTGTTCCTATTATTCCAAGAATGATCACTACGGGTCAAATTGCTATTTTAAAAAGAGATAAAGTTTTAAAAAAATCTTCTAAAAGAAGATATACTAACCATCAAGGACCCAAACAAATATAGGTACCAAAGTCATTACTAACTTGTGATGCAGGAAGACCATCCAACAATCAAGAAAGAACATTGATATATGAACAAGGTTTGCTCAATACACATGAATGGAAAAGTATGGTGCCGTCTCTCATTACCAAAATTTGGAGCGTCTATAACCTTTGGAAACATTAACAAATCAAAGGTACATGTATCATTTGTTGAAATAATTTTGTAGATTAAGGATGTTTGATATGTGAAAGATAACTTTGTAAAATTGCTTTTAAAGTTATTTTTTAAACCCCACATGGCTGAAGCAAAACAAACATCCTCATGTTTCATTTTAAAGAAAAATTCTTATGTTTTATAATTAGATGAATTTCCAACCAAATCATGTTTTTAAGTCTTTTAAATAATTTTTTTTGTCATTTCCAGAAATGATCAAAGGAAATTTGAAATATTATTCTTCAAATAATTCTTTGATGAAAATGATATTTCACATGATTTGTTTGTCAAAGAACTTTCAAACAATATGAAGTTACAAGAAATTAGTTACAAGAAATGGATAGAACAATTTTAAATAAATCAAGTGGTGAAAAATAATTTTGGAGAGAAGCCACAAAAATTGTTTATCATGTTCTTAATCTTGGCTTTAGTAGAAAATATCTTTGACGTGCCTTCATATCATTTTTTTAATAGAAAGCAAAACATATCATACTTTGAATGTCATTATTATGTGTCACATAATAAAGAAAGTATGAGCAATTTGTTTTAAAATGCCATCAAAGTATATATTCTAAATGCTCTACATTCTATAAATATTATAGAATCTCAAGGCCCAAATGAAATCATGCATATTATGGTTGATGAATATGTTGATTTTTATGATGAAAGATAGGATGGTGAAAATAAATAATTACAATGTTATATTTGGATAAATAACAAAGTTGATAATGTTCAAATATCATTCATGAAAACTCCAAAGTCTGATCATGGCAAAACAAAAAGGATATAAGAAAAAGATCAAATTAAGCAAGAAGGTATACACCAGAACATTCTCCACAAAGAGCAGAATGTTCTTGACAGTAAATATATTTCATCCAATCAAAACTAATGTTGCACATCATGATGATATGGTTGAAGAACATCAACAATGAGCTTGAACCATTTGTTCCTATACCTACCTCACTATTAACCTTTCCTCCTAAACATCTCCCCATGATCAAATTATTAGAAGAACTAATTAGGAGGAATTTGTTACTGGTACCAAAGTTGTTGCTGCTGCTGGAGATGCAAATACAGTGGTTAACATGCCTCTAAACAACAGAAATGATATTCAAGCTCTACTAAAGAATAAGTATAATGACACATTCAAAACATCCAAACGTCTCTTAGGCTGAAATGAGTGGCTCTACCATCAAGCATTCCAAGCTTTAAAAATCAAGCAGCAAGGTGTTGTATACGGCATAGACTTGATTATGGAGCAATCATCCTATTGGATGAACGCTTGTGTGAATAAAGGATTAAAGCATTAATTTCAAAATGGTTAAAGATACTCTTGAGAGTGTATGACAATTTTGATTCATCATTGGAAGAACTCTCTCAACAACAAAAGATAAATTGTCCCACTTTGACCATCAATCAAGACGAATAAAAGATAATGAAGAGAAGCTCCAAAATATTCAAAGATCTCTCGTCGTTGAACGAGATCACTAAAGGAGGTACACTCAATCCAAAATTCTTATGTTATTTGCATCATGATAAGAATGAATATTTTTTTTATATCATGTGATTGATTGGGTGTTCTTAAAATTAAAAATGCATGTTATTTTTTATGCAAGTATTGTTGGAACCAAGTTGGTTCTAAGTACTTAGGATTTTGATGCTTACAAATGTACTCAATGAAAACTTATTTTGTACTTTGAATTATTAAGTTAAATGCCCCAGAAACTGAAGGAAACAGAAGCAGAGATCAAAGGATTCCAGAAAAATGAATTATGGATTGACTAGAAGATATCCAGGAATGTAAAAAACATGACCAGAAGATATCTTTGATGGCCCAGATCAGAAGGAATAAAAATCAGAATGAAACATGGATCATACCATTGGAAAGCCTGCTAGAAGGAGAGTTGTTCCAGACAAACAGGAATCAAATATCAATTTTATTCCAGAAGTTATTCTGACCAGAAGATGGCCTGGCAGTGAAAAATTACACAGCCCAGACTTGTTCCAGACTTGACCAAAAGGTATGTTTATGAGTCCAGAACAAGAGGATCAATCTAGATTTGGCCCAGACCATAAGATGGCATGATTCAGGGCATGGAACTAAGTCCAGAACAAAAGAAATGAGTTCCAGAATCAACCCAGACCTGGTCAAAAATCAAAGGTAAAATGTCCATACTGAAATATTTTTTGATCAAGTTTATTTCAGTTTGTTCCAGACCAAATTCTAGAATCTGTCCAGATCAGAGTAAAAATATCCAGATCAATGGTTCAGAAATAATTTTTTGAGTCTAGTGATGGTCCAAATCAGAAAATCAGACCATGGCCCAGTGTTGGCCGAAATCAGAGGGACAGAATGTGCAAGTCCAGAAATGGCCGAGTCCAGAAGAATTTAGCATATCAGGCGGGCATCCAGGTTGGCCGAAATCAGAAGATCAGAGGGTCAGGAAGTGTGGTCCAGGGATGGCTGAATTCAGAGGATCACAGCATATCATTTCGCTTGGACCAGATGTGGACTAGCGCTCAAAATTATGATGGTCCAGAATTGATCAACGATGGAGATTGCAAGTTATTTTAATTAAAGTGTTAAAAAGATTGGTTATAAAAATAAAGTGGAGTAGCATGGAATTCAGGAGCATTGGCGGGAACAACCAACAGATTTAATTGGCCAGTTATTTTGAAAGGAAATCTGAAGATATGTTTTTTATTTAAATGAAGCCCAATTGGTCAAGTTATTTTTGGAAGAGAATCCATCAAGATTCAGCTCGAATTTGATCATGGAAGAAACCCTAATTTTCATCTATAAAAGGAGGCTCAAGGCAGAATGCTAAATATCGAAAATCACAAAAGAGTCATACACTTCCAAAGCAACCACTCTCAAATTTTCCTATAAGTCAATTGTGAGTTTCAGCTTTCAAGAAGCAAGTACTCGGTTATTTTCTTTCCACTGTGGCAAATATAAGTTGTTGAAGTAGAGTCTACAATCTGAAGGAGTCAGTAGAGGTAGCAGGTTACTTGGCAATTAGATAGGGTTGTATCTAAGTTGTTGAAGTAGAGTCTACAAACTGAGGGATTCAGAAAGGGTAGCAAGGTACTTAGCAATTAGATTCATAGTGTTGTGAATTCTTCTACAATCTGGGGTGTCAGATTGGCTGAAGAACAGGAGTTGTTTTTCCTCAAAGAAGTCTAGGAATTTTAGACTATTTGAGAAGACTGACTTGGAGGGTCAGTAGCAAGGTTGTAATTCAAGGTTGAATTAGTGAAATCCTTCAAGGCGAAGGGACTGGACGTAGCCTCGTTAACGGTGAACCAGTATAAAATCTGTGAGTTTTTATTTTTATTTTTATCCGCTGCTAACTCTGTTTTAATTATACATCAAGTTTTGTTTTGAAAGTATTAAAATAGGAAAAGTATTCAAGTAAAGTCAAACACAATTCAACCCCCCTTCTCGTGTTTGCACCTTCAAGTATGACTTTAAAAGTTTAAATTGATTACATTACTTGTATGTGCATATGCCTATTTTCTATTCTAAATTCAACATGTTTTCACTATTTGTTCATACACTTTTTATGATGAACAAGTGTGCAAACCCATTTTGACATTCAAAATTATTGTTCTAGTTATAAAGACATTTAAAATAAATTAGTGTATTTAATAATTAGATAAAAGGTTGTTTTGTCAAGTATACTTCATTGAATCTTTTTTTTACACTTTGCACAATAACATCTTTCAAATTTTCATGTTAAATGAATTAACATCATTCACCTTCTTATGAATTTGAAAGTATTCTCTATCATGTTCTCTCCAATTATTTTGAATATATTGAATAGCCTATACATTGCTTGTTGTCTAAGTATAATTTTTGGAATATGGCTTTTCAAAAAACCAAAAAATTGAGTTTATAATGTGGCTTTTGAAAAAGATCCTTCTTCAACATATTTTAAATTTATATCCTTGTTTAGGATTCTTTTTTGAAGGATTTCAACAAGAGAATATGTGTTTGGTCTTCATGAAAATGATTTTTGTCTCTTATGGCTTTAAAACTCAAAACTAATCCAAAAAGATTATGCCATGAAAAGTCAAAAATTGATGTCTTTAAAAATGAGTCCTATTTGTTGCTTACTTCTTTTGTGAAAATTGATTTCAAGTGCTTAAATTTATTTTAAGCATGATAGATTAAAATAGCAACAATCAAAAAGTCTCACGAAAGTAAGCTTGAACATATGCCTTATTGTTTATTTGTGTGTTTACAAAAAACTTTGAGAAAAACATTTCTTTAATGTGAGCAAATCCTTTGGCATATTTTTTATTATCCATTTAAAAATTAGTTTTTGAAAAATACAAACATTTTTAGCATAAGAATGTTTTGTAAAGAGAGAAATTATATTTGACATGATATCATATCCATCTTATTTCGCTTCCTTGTATGCGCTCATTCTCTCTGTTTTAAAAATGAAAAACGGATCTATTTCTAACAATAAGCTTGATCATATTCAAATTGAAAGGTGATCTCTTGTGAACGAGGACAAAGAGTAAAGTGGCATTTTCTTTGTTTTATGGAACTTTGAATTATTTAAAAAATTAATTCAGGAGGAGTTTTTAGAAAATATTATTCTTCTTGAAACTGAAGTTTACTCATTGTTTTCTTTCTAAAAAATGAGATGAATATATATTCATTGACTATTTTTCAAAGTGCGTTAAAATGCTTGCATACAATTATGTCATATTGTTGTTGTTATCATTATCCATATCTTGATTGCAATATTGACTATAATGATATGATCATCATACATGCTATGTTCTTTAATGTTGAATGCAAACTTGACTAGTTTGATATATGAATGCATTGGTTAACCACATGATTTCTATGTGTAGTGCACTCATGCTATTACTCCATATTTTTTTACTTCTATGTCTATTCCCCAACCTTTTGGATAGATGTCAAAAGGGGGAGAAAAATATATGATGGATATAGGATGAAAGAAATTAATGAAGAATGTTAAGAATTAACCTATTGCATATATTTAGGGGAGTTTAATTAAAATGATAAGAATTAATTTCTTGCATGTGTTTAGGGGGAGTTTAACTACATATCTATGAACATTCTTACATTTTATTTATATCCATCCATAAAACTTATGATTTATTCAAAATGTTTGTCATCATCAAAAAGGGGGAGATTGTTGAGGAAAAAACCTTTTTGATATATGTTTTAACGACAACAAACCTTTTGAATTAAATGATTGAGTTTTATGAATAGTGATCTACTAATTATTGCACTTGAGTTTTGTTTAAGGAAAAAGGCTATGAATCAAACTGTTCCAACAAGTCAGATCAGTCTCCAGAATGTCCAGAATGATCTGCTGTCCAAAACGATCTTCTGTCCAAAATGATTATCATTCTCCAGTATGTTAACATCAATCTTCAGCATGTTAACATTAATCTCCAGCATGTTTAACATCATTCTCCAGCAGTGTATCATCAGTCTCCAGATTGATAAATAATCTCCAGCAGCAAACATCTTTCTCAAGCATGATTAACAACTATCTCCAGAATGATCAAACATCATCCTCCAGGATGATAACATCAGTCCAGAATGATACAATCACTCTCCAGCATACTGAACATCATTCTCCAACCTTGTTACATCCTTCTCCAACTTGACTGCCAAGAACGTTGAACGATCTTGAATTATATCATCAATCAGAGGGAATAAACAATGACGTTATCAGAGGATATTATTCATGGCCCAAATCAGAAGGAAACCTGGTCCAGAAGGAGACTTGGTCAGACCAGAAGGAAACAGAGTTCAGAAGATAACTCAGTCCAGAACAGAAGGCATGTTCTAGATTTGGTCCAGAACAGAAGACTTGGTCCAAACTAGAAGATAGCATGGTTCAGATCAGAAGATCACAGGTCCAAATTAGAATATCACATAGTCTAGATCAGAAGGTTACACTGTCCAGATCAGGAAGCAAAATGGTACACATCAGATCACATGGTCCAAACTTGATCCAGATCAGCAGATCATATGGTCCAGATTTAAATCATGATTAAGTAAAGACTTAATTAAAATTCGAAGAAGACTTGATTGATTTTTGATAGAAATATGATCAAAGTATTAAGGAGATTTGATTCAAAAATCACGGAAGACTTTAAGGAAATTTGAATCAAAATTAGTTGAGAGAAGCAAGATCAAATATGAAGATCCAAGAACATTTTGGACAACATCAGAGGATGTTACCAGAGGATGACATCATTAGAAGATATCCCCCAGAAGATAACGTCATCATAAGATGTCTCCAGAAGATGAAGTCATCAGAAGATGTCTCCAAAAGATGACGTCACCAGAAGATGTCTCCAGAAGATGACGTCACTAGAAGATGACGTCACCAGAGGATACCTCATAAGGATATCTTTAGAGGATATCTCCAAAACACACCAGAGGATACCTCCTAAAGATACATCCAGAGGATACCTTTAGATGATGTCACCAGAGGATACCTTCTAAGGACACTAGAGGATACCTCCAAAGGACACCAGAGGATATCTCCAGAAGATACCAGAAGATATCATCAGAGGTTCCCTCTACAGATTTAATAACCCAGAATGTGCAGTATTGAAGATCAAGTCTCATTTTCCAGAACCAAGTCTGGTCTTGAATGCTGGAAGCAGAATGAAGAACATTCTTGCTTTTTGACATGCTCTCACCTAATAACTGACAAAGGACAGGCCAGCTCTCCCAACGGGAAAATAAGCTGTCAAAAAGCACTTTTTGAGTATATAAAAGAGAACTCAAAATATAGGAAACATGCAAAACTGAACAAAGCAATCATTCCATTATTCATAATCAGATTCAAGTGCTTCAAGTTCAAATCAATACATCACTTACATACTTGAAAAACTTCTCAATCACAAATAAAAGATTCAGTTCTGTTCTTCTTCTTCATATCAGAATCATTCTACTGAATTCTTTTGTCAAAGAATCAAAACTCCAACACGATTTGAGCATACTTAGATTCTGTCCAAAATCAGAGCTTCAAGTACTAAACAATTCATTACTCACTTCAATCATACTTGAAGTTATCTCACTCACATACATTGAGTCAATTCAGATTTTTCCTATTCGATTCCTAGAATAATTCTCGTGTATTTCTCTGTCAAAGAATCAGAACTCAAACAGGTGTTGAGCCTTCTCAGATTATGACAAAACACTTTAAATCATATCATTGTAAACTCAAGGCTATAGTGTGAAGTATAGTTTTGAGTAAGCTTGTTGGAAATCCTTTTATGATTAAAAGGTGAACTGTAAAATCCTATCTAAAGATTGATAGGTGATTTGATTGAACTCCTTTCTAGGTGGAAATGATTTGTTTTTGTAACATATCAAAGTTGATCTGAAACAGGGTGTGTAAAACCAAGATTGATCTCTGTTTTAGCACATAGTGAAAATCTCACCGCTGTGACGACTGGACGTAGCCCGAGTTGGGTGAACTAGGATATATCTATGTGTGATTTCTCTTCCCTTATCTCTATTTACTTTCAGTCTTTTAATTATCAAGTTAAATAGATAAACTGAACTGTTGATTTTAACTAACCAAGGACGTTCTCTATTTTCTGGTGAAAACCAAGAACCGTTTTCTATTTTCACAACCAAGATCAATCTTGAGTTATTTTCTTATGTTTTTAACAGGAATTTTAAAAGGGCGAATTTACAATTCAAACCCTCATTTCTTGTAAATCGACATTGCTACTTCACAAGCTGCCATAAATAGTTGCCAAAAACTAAGAGGTACAATTGCCGTAAAACTTATTCAATTGGTAATAAAATGGTTGCATTGCAAGACATTGAACCTTCTGTCCATTGAAAGAAATTGGGTTTATATGGCTTATCAGTAGAAAAAAAGCAACAAGTTATAAATTGTGATTTCAAACTTAATCTAAATAAGCAGCAAACAACAAAATAACACCAAATTAAAATGGAGACAGGAATACAAACCTGAAGAGATCAGTTGGGTGAGTTAAGGTTGTTAAACTCAAAGAAGGACCTGGATTCCTTGCAGTTAGTAAGCAGGTTGAATTTGACTTCATTAACATGACACAAAATAAGAAGAATCACAAAATCAGAATTTTTATGACTTATCTTTCAGTTGAGTATTTAAGATTGATGAAATAAAGTTTATGAAATGTAAAAACAAAATACTACTTGCATTTTTCATCGTATTTGCTAACTAACATTATGTTGATAATTGCAACCTTAACAAGAAAGACGCTTTAGGGCCAGGGCCAACTAATGATAGGATTTTCAACTTCTGCATAAATTTGATACTTTTCAATTGGATGGATCCAGTGCCTACTGGTGTGTCTATTCCACCTCATGTGAAAGTACCATCTACTGCACCTCCTGCTAAAGAGGCAGATGGACAAGCTTCTGCTGCTGTAGCCTCTGGACAAGATAATTCTACATGTGAAGCACCATCCAGGTTATCTCCCACTGCCATATCTTCTTGGGCTAAAAATTTAAAACTTTCTCAATCATTTTTTGGATCCCAAGATGACTCGTCGTCAAGTGGAAATGTTGGAAAATCAGCTTTTGCACGCATTACAAGTAATTTGGGATTAAGGTTGTCTCCAAAATCTTCTGCGGCATATGACAATTCCAATGAACCAGCAACACAATCTAATTTGTTTGGAAGTATTACAAAAGGTCTAGTTGATTATTCGAAGAATGCGGTGAAAGTTGTGCAGGTCAAAGCTCGACATGTTGTTTCTCAAAATAAACGAAGATACCAGGTGTTGTTATTGTTCAAACAGATTTACTGTGTTTTTTCTTGTAAAGCTTAGAGTGTCGTACTCTTACACATCTAAACAATGTTTCTTCTATTGGATTGCTACTCTAATCCCTGGTTTTCTATTGCTTTCCCTTTTTGTACAATAGTTTAAATTAAAGCTTATCGTTAGAGCCTATTCATGAATAATTTTATAACGAAATAATTATCATCTTATTAAGCTGTGTTTTCTTCACTTGGTTTACAAGATCATCCAATCTCATAGCTGGCAATGAATTTATAAGTCCCAAAATTTGAAAATATTTGCCTACTTCCTGTTTAGTATTCAAAATGCCACACAAGATTTGGTGTTCCGTATGATGAACATTCTATCTGTAGAAGTTAAGAAAAGCTGTTATAAATTTAGAATATAATTATTGTCGTGACTTGTTAATTGTGATAGATTGAGTTTGATTTTCATATATCTTTGTTTCGTACTAAATTGTATGCTCTTTTCTATTAGGAACTTTTGTCTAATATGTGTTGTTAACCACTTTTATAACCACTTTTTTCAAGAAGGAGGTTTTGATTTAGATATGACATATATCACTGAAAACATTATTGCAATGGGGTTCCCTGCTGGTGACATGAGCTCTGGGTTTTTTGGTTATGTTGAAGTGAGTTTGTGAATTTTGGAAGCTTTTTGTTTTGTTGGTTGTTTTCATCTTTAACATCAGTGTTCTGACTTTTTTAGTTTCTATATATGCAATGAAGGGATTTTACAGAAATCATATGGAAGAAGTGATCAAGTTTTTTGAGACTCATCATAAGGTAGAAAGGCATGCTCTGACATGTGAAGTTACAAGTTCTTCTGCCTTTGTCTTTTTATGTAGATTGTTAAAAATTGAAAGTCAACGTTGTATTTAATGGAATGCTTTATTTCATTGGTGTGTCTATGCCAGAAAATATTTGAAACTGTTCTCAACCTTGCAAGTGAATGCTGTCTATGGACATACAATCCCCCCCTTTGCTTGGCATATTCTGCCATAGCTTCTGAAAATCTGATATGTACAGCTAACCTGTTTACTCTTACACATGTTTCAATTTCTTACTTCCTCCCTTTCTGCCAGACATATTCTAAGATACAATAAACAAAAGGGGATGTTGAACTGCAGAATTTATCAAAGTTTTCTTGAGCTATTTTCATTTCCTTACTTTCATTCTCATAAACTATTGTGTCATATGAGCACCTGCTTCATATATTTTGTTATCCTGCCTGCGACTATGCTTGCATATTTTTAGTTTGGTGACAGGTTGAATTGTATGGGAGGCATCCTACATGGTGTCTCTTTTTATGCATTCTATTTTGTTACCTCTATATTTTTTTGCGTGCTACTTGTTACACCCTGAGTTTACAACACAGCGCGAGTGTATTTTTTTTTTAAATAAATAAATAAAAGAATTTTCAGAATTAATTCAAAAAGAATTAAAATAAAATTCTCATTAATTCATTTCGTAAAATTAGTACGTCGTAATTTAATCGATGAACGTAATTAGATAACTTTATCATAATATCACTAAGTACTTAACTTCGGGGATTAATAAATATTAATACATTTAAAAAGAAACAGTGTCATCTCATCTCAAAAGGAAATATCAGAGTGCGGAATGGGTTAGCGGAAAAGTGGTACAATAATTTCCAAAATAAAACAAATTACATTTTCCAGCTCAAAGTCCTATACATCAAATCTAACTGATCATGCACTAAAGCTACAGTAGCACAGATTTCCTCCGCATCCCATACAAGTCTCATCCAACTCCGCCGCTCGCCTCAAAGTAACGTTCTCCTCCTCATCATACAGAGAGGGATCAGTCTCCTCCGAAGTCAGATCAATGCACAATCTAGGTCGCTTCGGCGGTGCCGGAATCTCATAACAATCATCGGATATCCTAGATGGACCCGAAATATCAGCTGCTACTAGCGTCGGCCCTTTGTTCTTTTCTTCCGCCTCAGGTTCAATTACAGACCCTCCAATCACCGGGTTAGGAGTCACCACTCCTACGGTGGCCTCCATCTCAACCCCTCCAGCTGGCTCCTCTGCGTCATAAAAAATTCCATACGCCTCCAATACTAATTTGGAAGGCACAGGAAAATCAATACTCGTATAAGTATGCTCCACGTAATCCTCTACTCCGTCGGTCCTGCACGTCCTTGCCAACCTCCCCGTGTAAGTCGCCCTACTTGAGAGTGGGTCATATGCCCAAGCAGTACGCGAATGCCGATCAAGGAAATCTAGTGATGTTTCCGTCGTCTGGGTACCCACCGGGGGTGTGGGTTTGGGGGGCATCTGAGGGCAAAACCCAATTTCCACAATAATAGTAAAGGGTCACCGACCGAAATTAACAATTAACACATAGCATTTATCTCACAGTAACAAATATATCCATGGCATATCATATAACAATGATGAAAAATAAAGATGCTCATTTTGAAATTTCATGACATGTATGCCTTTTCAAACAGGAACCAATTAATATGGAAAACATGTTGTAAGTACAACTAACACTTCAACAATCACAATCATTCATCAAAATTCAGATTTTATAAAGTACTTACACACATCAATTTCCAATCATCAACATATATCCAAATCTTGACCCACCGGTCAATCACCCCGATGCAATATGTATATGCTCATGTATTCAACTTCTTGGAATTACCAAGGTACAGTCGCTCACAGACCATCACAATTTAAATATGTTTGACTTTAACGGCCCTCAAGACCAGGGTGCAATCGCTCAACAGACCAGCACTCGTGCAGTCCCTCAACAGATCAGCACGTTTTACATATACCAAGGTACATTCGCTCAACAGACTAGTACCAGTGCAGTCGCTCAAGACCAGCACTCGTGCAATTGCTCAATAGATCAGCACGTTTTTGCGTTTTTGCGCATTTCAGGGTACAGTCGCTCAACAGACCAGTACCAGTGCAGTCGCTCAACAGACCAGCACTCGTGCAATCGCTCAACAGATCAGCACGTTTACGCATTACACTGTGGCCCTCGCGGGTACCACTTGACTATGCAATGCATGAACATGCATTGTTTTCTCTTCACTGAAAACAATATGCAACAACAGTAAAATTCAGTCTTTCCATCATTTCCCCAAAATATCTCAACACAATTAATTTCATTATCATCACATCAATAATTAAACATTCAAGCATCTCATCATTACCGCTTCACATTATCTCAAAATTCCATTCTTATTTGTCATAAGTCTTCCCAATGTTTCCCCAACTCTTAAAATTCATCAAATAGGGTTAAAACTGAGATTTCTGGAAAACACGAATCTGAATTCGAATACAGAAGCCAAAACAGTGCAGAACCAACACTCTGTATTCGAATACAGCCTCCTTATATTCAAATACAGAGGCTGTCACAGTGCAAAAATCAGTATTTTCCCAACATCTTTAAAGGTTTCCAGAACCTCACCATCTCCTCTTCAAAATTACTTCAAAAACTCCATTTTTAAATCATTAAAAACCTTTCCAATGTTTCCCAACACTTTAAAGTTCACATGACAGTGTTTAAAACTTGATTTTCTGGAAAACACGAATCTGTATTCGAATACAGGTTCCTTGTATTCGAATACAGAAGCTAAAACTTGAATTTCTGGAAAAACACGAATCTGTATTCGAATACAGCTCCCTTGTATTCGAATACATAAGCTAAAATAGTGAAAATCAGCATTCTGTATTCGAATACGAGGCTGTCGTAGTCGAATACAGATGCGAATACAGTGGCAAAAATTGCAATCCTGTATTCGATTACGACAGGGTCGTAGTCGAATACAGAGGCTAAGTCAGAAGCAAAAATCCTTCATCTGTATTCGAATACATAGGCCCGTATTCGAATACAAGTTCGAAAACTTGAGTAAAACAGAAGCTTGGCAGGCTGTATTCGAATACACCTTCGAATTCAGTGAAATTTTCTTGAGACTTCAACACATTTTCAAACTTTTTCCTTTGGAAAACCAACAACTCCAAAACAGTTTTACCACTCTTTTGCAAGCCACAAAACTCAGACATTTTTCATCAATATAGATTTTCCAGAAAAGCACTTTCATCATTTTAAATCCTTTTCTTTTGAAAACATCAGCAACACCAGATCATCATCACAGTTTTGCTTAAACCACCCAAAACAGAATGTCAACCACAACAAAAAGACATTTTTAACCATTTACATTTTGATCATTTCTCAAAACACATGCAGAGTATTTTCCAGCTTTCTCACACAACCAAAACAACATGCAAAGCATTTTCCAGCTTTCTCACACAACAAAACAACACTGATGTATTCAGCCAAAACAGCAAGCATCACATATCTTCAAACATCAACAGAATGCATTTCTTGCATTTTATAACAACATACAAAACAGTTTTATGAACATGCATTTTGATAATCTTCAAAATAACATGCAACACATTTTTCAGCTTTCCCACACAAACAAAACAGCATTGAGGTAACCACCAAAACAGCAACATCACATATTGTTAAAACCTCAACATAATGCATATTTTCATTCTTCAAAGTGACATACAAAACAGTTTTTCTTCAAAAACAGTAATGAAACAACAATTATGCCATAACAGTATGCATTTACAGCTCTAATGCAAACTAGAAAGTGGAAGGTGCCCTTACCTCTGTTTCGTTTCTACTTTCGTTCAGTTTTTTGCGACAAAAGTCGGCGAAACTTCCGCTCGCGTTTGCCGCTACGAAAGTGAGTTCTCTAGCTCCGTAATGATGAGGAGAACAACTTTTGTACTGGACGTTTGCTGGTTTGGTGCTTGGATTTCCAAGTAATCTCACTTTTGAGGAACTTTTTTTTTTTTGAACGTGAAACAGATATCAGAATGGGATGAAGAAGGGATACGGTTACTGTTACATGCAGTATGGAGGAGGTATGGTTTTCTGCCTTTGCTCTTCCTCCTCATTCGTATTTATAGGCATTTGTAGGTGCCACCTCACCTGACACTTGTCTGATCCTCCATCACTTAACCAGTTTCATCGCAATTAGCCGATAATCCCTTAATTAACTGCCCGATAATTTAATTACTCGTAATTAAATTAATTTACTCTTCATCCAATAATCTTAATTCATCTTCCAAAATAAATATTTATATATATATATATATATATTCACTCAAAACATACATATATTAAATATTTTACAAATATCCCCAAAATACACTTAATATTAATTGCATAATTAAATTTTAAATTTAAGGGTCTTACATTACTGATGAGGTCTGGGTGTTCATGAAAACAAGGAAGGTTTGGAATTGCTAAACACTGCCATTACCAAAGCTGGTTACACAGGCAAAGTTAGTTTTTTTCCCTCTTATCAAAATTCTTTTTAGGTGCTTTGGCCTTTCAAATGCATTCTTTTAAGGGAGTTTGACATTTTGTGTAATGTTGTTAGGTTGTTATTGGAATGGATGTTGCAGCTTCTGAGTTCTACAAAGAAGACAAATCATATGATTTGAACTTCAAGGAAGATGTGAGCTCTTATTGTTTTTTATTTATATTTTTTATATATTGTAGTATTGCTAAGTGTTACCTGTTGGTCTAGTTGGAAAGTGATGCGGACCAGATATCTAATCTAATTCCAGTAATATTAGAATAATCCTCAATTATAGAAAGTGATCCATGTCGCCTAGACTCTCACTTTCAAGAAGCAAAATATTTAAGTAAAACACAGGATAGCAAAGAAAATTGTAAATTAGAGATTTTTCGAGCCATCTGCCAACCTCCCCGCCTAAAGATCTAGAAAACCTTCACATAGTTTCTGTCTTCCTTTACTTCCTTTTCTTCAAATTAATTCTTACTTACCCCAATGAACTTCCCATTCTCACACTTTTGAAGCACATCATTATCTAAAATATTCTCCATTTTGTCCTCCTTAAACCACATAGTACCAGGGTTCTATCAAATAGCAGTTCTTATGGTAAACACATTGGGATAAATTACCCACTCCATTTTGCTGCCTTGGCAGCCATATAGTATTAGCTGGTAACATTTATACTGATGCATATTAAATTATTTATCTCTTTTGCATTTGCTGTTTGACAATCCAGAACAACAACGACTCACAGAAGATCTCTGGGAATGCTTTGAAATATCTCTACAAGTCATTTGTGTTAGAGTACCCAATTGTTTCAATTGAGGATCCTTTTGACCAGGATGACTGGGAGCACTACGGTAAGATGACCAGTGAAATTGGAGCCAATGTACAAACTGTTGGTGATGATCTCTTGGTTACCCACCCCAAGGTCTGCATATTATACATAACTCCTACCCCTCCCCTCTAAAATGTTTTTTATTCTGTTGAGAGACTAGAAAGACTGTCCTTTGACATGTTGTTTTTTGCATTTTGTCCACAGAGGGTTCAGAAGGAAATTGATTCAAAAGCATGCAATGCTCTTCTGCTTAAGGTAACTCTCATTGTACTGGTGAATAATATCTACAGAAGTTATTAGACCTAGGTAGATAAACGTATTGATACACTATTGCTTGACATAAATGAAACAAACAGGTCAACCAACCTCAGAATGGCTTATCAGTAGAAAAAAGCAGCAAGTTATAAACTGTGATTTCAAGCTTAATCTAAATGAGCAGCAGACAACAAAATAACACCAAATTAAAATGGAGACAGGAATACAAACCTGAAGAGATCAGCTGGGTGAGTTAAGGTTGTTAAACTCAAAGAAGGACCTGGATTCCTTGCAGTTAGTAAGCAGGTTGAATTTGGCTTCATTAACATGACACAAAATCAGAAGAATCACAAAATCAGAATTTTGCTTGACCATTATGTTGATGGATATATCACAAGAATCATTAAATCATGATGCCTTTCTATTTAAATCAACAAAGCTCACAACACGGCGCTGAACAAAGCTCACAACACAAAGCTCATAGTAGATCACATTCAAATTTCTTGAGATTCTAACAAATATAAAATCAAAGCAATGGAAACTAACCTAATCGAAGATATAAGAAACCGAACGACGTTGAAGAGAAGGTCAAAAATGGCGCTGAAGAGAAGGTCGAAAATGGCGCTGAAGGTCGCAAAAACGGCGTTGAAGACGTCGCGAGAACGGCGTTGAAGCTCGTACGCGAGAGTTACGAAGACGGCAAAGTTGTGTCGATATCGGCGAGGTGTAACGATAGGTAAGGTTGAGGTTGAGGTTAGGTAGGTAAGGTTGAGGTAGGTAAGGTTAAGGTCGAAGTGTAACTTATGTTTTTTTTTTTTTTTTACATTTTATCAGTTTTAAAAAATTAAACAATTTTAAAAAAAAATTACATATTAAATTTACCTACGGACAATCCGTGGAAACATAAAATACGAAAATATTTTGAAAAATTAAGTTCAGTTGCATTTTTTTTAACACTACCCATGGATTATTTTTAACATTACCCACAGACTAAGGTTCGTAGGTATAGAAATTTTTTCTTGTAGTGGACGGTAGAGGTCTTTCTACACTAAATTAGCCATTGATAACACCAAGTTGCTTTTATCATAAAATATATGCAACTAGTATATTCACATTCCATAAGAACACACAAATTCATATTTTAACTAATTTTAGTCGCACATCGAAATGTTTAGAAACAATTGTATGAAGCAAGAGGTATAAAAGAGAAATATGTGTTACATTGCAACATACTTACCTGGATGGGGTCAATGGGTGATCAAGAAGGCTCATGGCCTAGGATAGTGACCTCCATTGCACATAAAGGAGGGGTGCTAGCCTAAGGTCTACCCAAGTGGTGGATCCTACATCATAATTTGTGGCAGTGGGGGCCAACATTCGCGTGGCTCCTTCCAATATTAGTTGTTAACTTAAAAATAAAAAGTTGTCTTAAAATTTTCATTAATGTTAGAAACTCTTTTTTGTTTTTGTTTTTATGACTTAGAATTTAGAGGTCTAAGCATTTTTTTAAATAGTTCGAATTTAAAAAATATGAAATAATAACATGTTAAATTATATGATGATTCCATATTTTAAACACACTTAATTCATTTAAAAAAATGCTTCATAACTTATTTAATATAAAAAAGAAAACAAGAAGAGGAAAGAGGGAGAGAGATATGAGGGAGAAAGAGAGTAGAGATGAATAATAATCTTTTTAGTAGAAAATATAAATAGTGTTTTTGTATTTTTGATAACATGTACTTGAGATAAAAAATTGTTCTATGATTTATTGAGAGACAAAAGTTCATGTTTTGTTCAGTTCTTTGGTATTTGTTTTTTCTAGTCTGGTGATCAGTTTTTAAATCAAGAGTATAAAACATTTTTGGTATTTGTTTTTTCTAGTCTGGCGATCAGTTTTTAAATCAAGAGTATAAAAAAAAATGTTCTTGTACTATCTCCAGTTTTTAGCAAATCAAACACATCATCAATATTGTTGGTTTAGTTAATTTTAATGCTTGTTTGAACTCCATGTTATTATTGTCATACAATCGTATGCTTGTTGGAACGTCCGTGTTTTTACATACGCCGTACAAATTGTACTCGTGTGTGCATGAAACCTGTCAAGATGAAAGCTAGAAATAATTGGAAAACATCATTCTGTTTCAATTCCGCGTAATAATTTTCTTAAAACATGGTAGTATTTATGTTGGATTGGATTGGATTCGGAAGAATGAAAACTAACTTTTCCCAAGACATATTCTCTTGCCGAACTTGTCCTTGTAGTTGATGAACCCAACTTTGTTATAAAGCACAAAACATAAATGAAGGCTATGCAAAGTACTCATTCCTCATCGGATTAAATACATTCTACCAATGCCATATTGAAGTCAACATAAACAAATCTCTTGCAATCCAATGTCCTAATGTTAAAGAAGTTTAAAAAATTATGAGCTTCCTTTAACTGCAATAGTGCTACGATTTTTAATCCCACATCGGTTATTTATAGTGAATAATATTGAGCATGAGCTATAAAAGAGAAGTGTGTGTAACATTGCAACATATTTACCTCGATGGGATCAATGGGTGATCAAGAAGGCGTATGGCCCAGGCAAATGACCTCCATTGCACTTAGGAGGGGTGTAAGCCTAAGGTTTAAATTTGTTGCTGTGGGGGCCTGCGTTCACGTGGCCCCTTTTATTTAAGTTTCCTTTTATTTCAGTTTTAGATTTTTTGAAAATAATCTCAAATATCTATCATCATTGGGTGGTTGGTTAACATGAACAAACAAATAGTGTATGACATATTGCTTCGAATAACTGAGTCTCTACAGCAGAAGATCTAATGCATCTGATCATGTAAGTTTTAATTTATAATGTTTAGGAGATGATTGAAGTACCAAAGTATCTCTTGGAAGCCATATAATGTCTTAACAACATCAACTTAGATGATGCCAATTCTACGTTTAAAGTTTAACTCTTACAAGCTACCGGTGCCTTTTGATTCCTTTAGATATATAAGCTGATTAATTCTAAAACATTTTGCCTCTCATGGGCTTATTCAGTGCAACTTAGTATTAAAGGTCTTAAATTCTATCTACTAATAAAAAGTCTATAAATCATATTATTATTTCTTTATGTAAGCATTCAAACATGAGATGACAAGACAAATGTTCTGAGAAAGTAAAAAGGCAAATATAAAAAATATGTACATAAAGAATTAGAGAAATCTTCTTCTTTCAACATTTGTTTGTATAATATTTGATTGTCTTAGTGAGTTCCTTCCAGGAAATATAGGATGTTAGAAACTTCTGGCATAATGTACAATGGTAATATTTGAACAAATTTGTATCTGCTATGAATTTTATTTGCTCATAATTTGTCTTTATTTTCTTTGTTATCAATAGACTTTTTTATTATTTGACTCCTTGTACAAAACTCCTTATACACGTAATAAAGTAATAAATAATTGGGTTTTTGCAGTTTTCTGTTCAGTCCACAGGGAATTAAGTGATAATGGACATTTGTTTATGACAAAGAGTGATGAATGATGATTTTGAACCAAAATTTATTTGTCCCACATGGCTAGTAAGAGGAATATATGAGATTTGAAGTTATATAAAAAAACAGCTTATTGTTATTTGAAATCATCCTTGCGCTTGGGGCAATGACGCAGCTAGTGAGGTACTAACCGAGGCGCGTCTATTGCTGGTTGAAAACTATTTCCAAACCCCCTCTTAGGCTTGGGTTCAACTCAAGCTTTTGAGAATTTTTAGAAGGACTCCTTTGGGGTAAAGTCCTACAATTTTAGTTTAATATTTATGTTCTCTTAGGCTTGGGTTCAACTTAATATTTATGTTCTCTTAGGCTTAGGTTCAACTCAAGCTTTTGAGAATATTTTAATGACAACAAACCTTTTGAATTAAATGATTAAGTTTTATGAATGGTGGTCTACTAATAATTTCACTTAAGTTTTGTTTAAGGAACATGAATGAATAAGTGAACAAGCAAGAATCAATTCACTTCATCAAAGTGCACAAGTATCCACTCAATAATGAAATAATCTCAAAAGGAATGTATCATATATCAATCATTTAATAGAATGATTATTATATCTTCAAGATAACATCTTCATGAAGAAAGATGAGCAAATACATTCATACAACAAATCAATGATCAAACTATGCTATAAACCAGAAGCAAGATCATTAGAAAGAAGCAAAATTACAAAAACAGAACGGAGAACGTTCTTGATAGAAATATTGAAAACGGAGAATGTTCTCCAAGTTCAAATATGGTCATGATAGCATAAAGACCAATCAATCTCCATTACTTAACTGAAGTTATTGCCTCTGGAATTTACATCAGTATTGAGAGTACTTGACAAGGAACAAATGTGATTAATTACAATCAAAAGAAGCCATTCGAATCACACAAAAAAAATGTCATGAATCACGCTGCCCAAGCAAGACTGAACAGTCTCCAGAATGTCCAGAATGATCTTCTGTCAAGAATGATCATCAGTCTCCATAAATGATTATCAATCTCCAACATGTTAACAATCAATCTCCAGCATGTTAACAATCAATCTCCAGCATGTTAACATTAATCTCCAGTATGTTTAACATCATTTTCCAGCAGTGTATCATCAGTCTCCAGATTGATAAACAATCTCCAGCAGCAAACATCATTCTCCAGGATTCTGTTCACTTCATCAAGACTGTTTGAACCTGATTTTTATGCAAGGAAAAATCATGCTTATCTTAAACGGATTTCCAATACATCATCATGATATATGAAGCTTTAAAAATAGCAAAAGAAACACTTTAAAAGATCTAAGGAGAAAAGATTTAAAGCAAGGCAAAACATATGAAACAGCTGAAGACGATCATTCTCCAGCTTTTGCTTTTATGCACCAGAACATTCTCTAAGTTCTGAACCTGTCCAAGAACGATTATGATTTAATGTACAACATCACATTATGACACGTGTTATTTTAATCAAACTAATCCTATAGTGTGCACAAATCAGATGGCAAAACAATAAACAAATATAAGAAAGTCAAAAAGCAGAAAAGTTCAGTCAAAAGGATTAAAATAAGAGCTGATTATTTTATTCTGCCCCTTGACCAAGGAAACCTCCTCAAACAGTAATATTAAGCCTTCAAGGACTTCCTGAATATCTATAAAAGAAACCTTGTTGGAACCAAGTTGGTTCTAAGTACTTAGGATTTTGATGCTTACAAATGTACTAAATGAAAACTTATTTTGTACTTTGAATTATTAAGTTAAATGCCCCAGAAACTGAAGGAAACAGAAGCAGAGATCAAAGGAAAATGAATTCTGGAATTTCCAGAAAATGTTCCAGGATGTCAAAACATCACCAGAGGATATGTTTGGTGGCCCATAACAGAAGGAATAAAAATCATAATGAAACATGGATCATACCATTGGAAAGCCTGCCAAAAGGAGAGTTGTTCCAGACAAACAGGAGTCAAATATCAATTTTATTCCAGAAGTTATTCTGACCAGAAGATGGCCTGGCAGTGAAAAATTACACAGTCCAGACTTGTTCCAAACTTGACCAGAAGGTATGTTTATGAGTCCAGAACAAGAGGATCAATCCAGATTTGGCCAAGACCATCAGATAGCATGATTCAGGACATGGAACTAAGTCCAGACCAAAAGAAATGAGTTCCAGAATCAATCCAGACCTGGTCCAAAATTAAAGGTAAAATGTCCAGACTGAAATATTTTTTGTTCAAGTTAACTTCAGTTTGTTCCAGACCAAAGTCCAGAATCTGTCCAGATCAGAGTAAAAAACTTCCAGATCAATGGTTCAGAAATAATTATTTGGTCCAGTGATGGTCTAGATCCGAAAATCAGACCATGGCCCAGTGGTGGCCGAAATCAGAGGGACAGACTGTGCAGTCCAGCAAAGGCCGAAATCAGAGGATTACAGCATATCAATTCGGCTGGTCCTGTTGTGGAATATCACATGAAGATCCAAGGGTGCAGATTTGATCATGAGGATTAAAGAATCTGAGAAAAACGTTCAAAACAGAATTGGAGAAAAAGACTCAAAACACAATCTGAGCAAAAGGCTCAAAACACAATCTGAGCAAATTACTCCAGAATATTCTCAAAACAGATTAATCTAAATATACTGCAGAAGTAAAGCATCAGTGAAGTTCTAAAGTTTAACTATAAATAGAGACTTAATGCTGAAGAATAATTTATTGAAAAACACAAGAACTTAAGCTTTAATTCAAAGATATCTGAGAGTTCAAAAGAGAGAAAAACAAATGAACAAGAGCAATATTTTCTAAGTGTTTTCGAGAGAGAAATACAGTGCAACAAACAGCTTTCCAGAAGCAACGTTGCAAAGTTCTAAACCTTTATTATAGTGGTGTAGATTCCTTCTTCAATCTGGGTTTGTCAGATTGGTAGGAGAAGACTTAGCTGGTTTTGTTAAGGTGTTGTTATTGCTCAAAAGTCTGGGGTTGTTAGGCTGTTTGGGAAGACTGACTTGAAGGGTCAGTGGTGTTGTAATTCAAAGGAGTTTGAATTAGTAAAAGGCCTTCTAGAGGAAGGGACTGGACGTAGCCTAGTTAACGGTGAACCAATATAAATTGTTGTGTTATTATGTTATTATTATCCGCTGCTGAATCTGATTAATTATTTATCGAATAATTCAAATCAATATTTAACAAAACAGAAAAAGAAATTAAGTTTGACAAACACAATTCAACCCCCCTTCTCGTGTTTGCACATTCAAACCTCACTAATCAAGAGAAATCCAAGAGCTTCAAGTATAAAGCAAAACATCTCTCACAAACACTTACATACTTGAAAGCTTCTCAATCACAAACAAAAGATTCAGTTCTGTTTTTCTTCTTCATATCAGAATCATTCTACTGAATTCTTTTGTCAAGAATCTAATCTCAAACACGAGTTGAGCATACTCAGATTCTGTCCAAAATCAAGGACATTCAAGTGCCAAAATATATCATCAATCACTCACATTTATACTTGAAAAGTCTCACAAGAAATCAGTAACATTCATTCACGAATTCATTGTTATTAGCTTACTAAAATCTCTTGTAAAGAATCTAAACCTCAAACAAGAGTTGAGATTTAATCAGATTCTGTAAAAACACTCTACATCATTATTGTGTAAACTCAAGACTATAAGAGGTGTTTATAGCTTGAGTAGTTTGTTTACAAAATCCTTTTAAGGTTAAAAGGTAAAGTGTAAAATCCTATCAAGATTGATAGCTGACCTGATTGAATTCCTTTATGGGTGGAAAGGATTGAAGATTGTAACAGATGAAGGTTGATCTGAACTAGGTGCTGTAAAACCAAGAAGGTTCTTTGTTTTAAACACTTAGTGGAAAATCTCACCGTTGTGAGGATTGGACGTAGCCCAGGTTAGGTGAACCAGAATATATCTTTGTGTAATATCTCTTCTCTTATCTCTATTTACTTTCAGTCTTTTAATTATCAAGTTAAATAGATAAACTGAACTGTTGATTTTAACTAACCAAGAATGTTCTCTGTTTTTCTGGTGAAAACCAAGAACGTTCTCTGTTTTTCTGGTGAAAACCAAGAACGTTCTCCGTTTTCTGTTTTCACAACCAAGATCAATCTTGAGTTATTTTCTTAAGTTTTTAACAGGAATTTTAAAAGGGTGAATTTACAATTCAAACCCCCTTTTCTTGTAAATCGACATTGCTACTTCACATATTTCCATCTCTAACAACATCAAATAAAGAATGAAATTTGATGAAATTTTTGTATGAGTTTATTTGAAGATTTGAGTTACGAATTTGATGAAATTTGTATTATATTAAAAAATATAATTAATTTTATGGATTTTAGTTGAAAATTTTGATGAGTTTTTTGAATTTTTGTAAAAAAAAAAGGATAATATTGTTGACATTTTAAAACATAAAAGATCAAATTGTCACTTAAAATTAAAATAAATGACTAAATCGGAAAAAAAGAAAAAGATAAAAGACTAAAACGTTAACTGAAATTAAGTTAAGGGATCACGGGTGCTATTTAGCCTTTATTTCATAATAAAACACAAGATGGTTTGTGAGGAACTCTTTGAAAAAAGTAAATTTAATTTTTTACATAAAAACCGAGAGTTTTAATTTGAGATCTACAGGTGAAGTAATTTTTTAGTTGTAAAGGGCTGATTTGGGCTAATTCAAGTATGCAACTATTGTGTGTACTAAGTTGTAATGATCATATCAAAATTACTAAATTAGGAAGTGTTTGGAAGTCTAGATCTTGGTTGCCATACATGTAAAATCTTCAAATGTATTTTATAATGATCAATTCATGTCTTTTATTATTCAGGTTGGTATCAACTAAATTGTTTAGTGTTCTCATTTGTATATAGCTTATTGTTAAGTTTTAATTTGATTTGTGTTTTGGAAGAATGCATATTATGACAATTTTCAAAAACTTTGAACAAGGCAAGATCATGAGTGGTATATGTGAATGATCAACATTATCATTGATTTTACTTTTCGTGTGTTATATTTTCGCCACCCCGTACAATTTTTTCTAGTTGATGTATGATAAGAGGTTATGTTACAATATGCTTTGAATGCTTGTTTGAATGATGATCAATTACATGAGAATTATAAGATGGCATGTTGGGTTCATTTCAGACTTTGGAAGGGGGTTATTAGGATTAGCACCTCTTACTTTAGTTGGTTTATGTATGATAAGTCTAAAAATTAGTTATAAAATGACAAGTGATTTAGACCATAATTGATATATACGGATCATCGGTTAACAAAACTATAGGCGATGATGCAAGGTGACTTAGAATTTAAACACCTAAATACTCACATTATGTTTCCTTTTTACTATACGGATATTTTCAGCTTAATTATGCAGATATCATGCTTAAATGTATTGTGTGGCAAGTGTGAGTTAGAAGTCCTACATTATTTATAAAAGTGAAAGTTTAACAACATATAAGTGAAAAGATCAATAAATCCAATGTCTTAAGTTTTTTGGTAAATATACGGTGTCAAACTCACTTTTATGACTGTTTTTGGTTCAACACGGTGATCCTCTTAACTCCCCTCACAACACAGCAAAATATGAGTGTTAGCAACATTGGGGCATAATGGGTCAATTGAAGATGAAATAAGGTGGTAGAGTTCGATTGCCTTGAAATTGCGTGATATTAATACTATCTAAAAAATAGACCAAGTGTTATTGAACAAAAGATGCACAACAAATCTCATGGTGAAATTGTTAGTAAAACTCTAAATTACGATGTAAGATATATGTACGAAATTGTGTAAAAAGGTTCAAATTCATAATATTATAAATTTCAAACGAAAATAGTTTGACACGGAGTTTTCTCCTATAGTTATCATTTACCAAATCTTACGTGCACACCAAAAACCAAATCAAGTAGGTCACCATAACTTAAATTGGATCCACAACCAAATTCATGGCTTCAAAGCTTAAATAAGTGGCTTAAATGGTTAAGTCTCAAATTTGATGTAGAAATTTAACTTCAACAACAATCCTTATACAATAAGTGAAATTAAACTCGCATACAAGTGGAGGAACCAATGTAAACATTGAGAACTCTAAAGTGCGAAGGAAATTGATATTTCAAGTGAGATATAAAAACAAATTTGAAATTTGCTATAAGTAACATTTAATATTGGTGAAAAGTATTTGTGTTACAAATTATGTTTATAAAATACAGGCAAAAAAAAATGTATACTTGCATCTAAGTGGAATTTGATCCATATAATTTGAGTTTATTATAAGGCTATAAGTTTGACTTCATGAAAGGCATATAGTGAGTTTAGATATGAAACTCAAATGTGGCAAGCTATTGAATCTAAATCTTCTCCTACAGTTTTAGATTGGTAAAATTGATTCAGAGGAAAACTATGGACCAAAATAAAGTATATGACTTAGTTATCTGCATTGAATCAAAAGTGCAAGTTTAAGGGGTGGTGTATGTTTGTCAGGGTGCTAAGTGATTGGATTATATGTTTTTGTTATCTATGTTGATTTTATCGTAAAATATAAGCAACTAGTATATTCACATTCCATAAGAACACACAAATTCATATTTTAACTAATTTTAGTCCCACATCGAAATGTTTAGAGAGAATAGTATGAAACAAGAAGTATAAAAGAGAAATGTGCGTTACATTGCAACATACTTACCTGGATGGGGTAAATAAGCGATCAAGAAGGCTCATGGCCTAGTATAGTGACCTTCATTGCACATAAAGGAGGGGTGCTAGCCTAAGGTCTACCCAAGTGGTGGATCCTACATCATAATTTGTGGCAGTGGGGGCTAGTGTTCGCGCGGCCCCTTCCAATATTAGTTGCAAACTTAAACATAAAAAGTTAAACACACTTAATTCATTTTTAAAAATGCATAATAGCTTCTTTAATATATAAAAGAAAAGCAAGTCTTGTCCCACCAAACTTGTGTGCATGGTTATACAAATGTACCCTTTGGATACAATTGTATCCATAGGAATACTATACCTTTAATTTCTCCATATTTCTTTATTTTTCATAGACTTTTTCTTATTTGAATAATTGTACTACGTTATTTAGATCACTGAAGCGACGGAACAATTGTCACCATAACAAAAATAATAAATTTTAGACCATTATGCTGCTAATTTACAACTAGATCGAAAACTACATAAAATTTATACCACTAAGGACTCCTCCTTTATTAAGTCCAAACTTATAGGTTTTCTCCTCCAATGTTTATTCAAGATCATAAGCTATATCTTGAAATTGAATAAAGATTGACATAATGGATGTAAGAAATGATCTCAAAGTTTACTTAATAACGAGAGAAAGCTTATATATATACAATACTATTATAAAAAACAAAAGAATGGAAAACGAAAACATCATGAAACAAAAGATTTCATACATTCATCAATTGATTTCTACTAGAGTTTTTTAGTAAGACGGTAGAGGTATTTCTACACTAAATTAGCCATTGATAACACAAAGTTGCTTTTATCCTAAAATATATGCAACTAGTAAATTCACATTCCATAAGAACACAAAAATTCATATTTTAACTAATTTTAGTCCCACATCGAAATGGTTAGAAACAATTGTATGAAGTAAGAGATATAAAAGAGAAATGTGTGATACATTGCAATATACTTACCTGGATGAGGTCAATTGGTGATCAAGAGGTCAATGGTGGTCAATTGGTGATCAAGAAGGCTCATGGCCAAGTGGTTGATCCTACATCATAATTTGTGGCAGTAGCGGCCAGTGCCCCTTTCACTATTAAATAAAAAGTTGTTTTAAAATTTTCATTAATGTTAGAAACTTTTTGTTTGTTTTTGTGACTTAGATTTTAGAGGTCTAAGCATTTTTTTTTTGTGACTTAGATTTTAGAGGTCTAAGCATTTTTTTAAATAGCTTGGATTTAAAAAATATGAAATAATAGCATGTTAAATTTTATGATGAATCCATATTTTAAACACACTTAATTCATTTATAAAAATGCTTAATAGCTTCTTCAATACAGAAAAGAAAACAAGAACAGGAAAAAGGGAGAGAGATATGAGGGAGAAAGAGAGTAGAAATAAATAAAATAATCTTTTTAATAGAAAATATAAAAAGTATTTTGGTATTTTTAATAACATGTACTTGAGAAAAAAAATTGTCCTATGATTTATTGAGAGACAAAAATTCATGTTTTGTTCAGCTCCTTGGTATTTGTTTTTTCTAGTCTGGTGATCAATTTTTAAATCAATCAAAATTTTAAAAAAAATTATTCTGTACTATCTCCTGATTCTTAGCAAATCAAACACACCTTCAATATTGGTTTAGTTAATTTTAATGCTTGTTTGAACTCCATGTTATTATTGGCATACAATCATATGCTTGTTGGAACGTCGGTGTTTTTACATACGCCGTACAAATAGCACTTGTGTGTGCATGAAACCTGTCAAGATGAAAGCTAAAAATAATTGGAAAACATCATTCTGTTTCAATTCCACGTAATATTTTTCTTAAAACATGATAGTATTTATGTTGGATTGGATTTGGAAGAGTGAAAACTAACTTTTTCCAAGACATATTCTCTTGCAGAACTTGTCCTTGTAGTTGATGAACCCAACTTTGTTATAAAGCACAAAACATAAATGAAGGCTATGCAAAATACTCATTCCTCATCGGATTAAATACATTCTACCAATGCCATATTGAAGTCAACATAAACAAATCTCTTGCAATCCAATGTCCTACTACAGAAATTTCAAAAGAGTGTCAATTAGGCAGCAACACAGAAAGGAAATAAAAATAGTTAGATCATTAATTATAGTTTTAACAACGCAAACCTTAAGAATAAGGAGAATGACAAGAGAACCAATGAACATAACATTAACAGTAACATTAACCTTCGCTGTAATTGCATCTCAGCTAATTAACAAGAAATAAAAAGCAAAACATAACATTAACAATTCAGATTCAACCATACAATTGCACAAATCCTCTAAAATAACTTACTTAGGATTTGCCAAATGGGGGAGTGAGAACACGTTGAAGAAGTTCAAAAAATTATGAGCTTCCTTTAACTGCAATAGTGCACACAGTACGATTTTTAGTCCCACATTGGTTATTTATAGTGAATAATATTGAGCATGAGCTATAAAAGAAAAGTGTGTGTAACATTACAACTTACTTACCTGGATGGGGTCAATGAGTGATCATGAAGGCCTATGGCCTAGGTAATTGACCTCAATTGCACTTAGGAGGGGTGTTAGCCTAAGGACTACCCATGTGGTGGAGCCTACATCATAATTTGTTGCTGTGGGGGCCTTCGTTCGCGCACGCCTTTCTAATTAAGTACTGGATGTTTCGAAAATAATAAAATATGTATCATTGCTTGGTGGTTGATTAACATTAACGAATCGAGTATGACATATTGCTTCGAAAATTAAGTCTACTGCAGAAGATATAATGTATCTGATCATGTAAGTTTTAACTTATAATTGTTTAGGAGATAATTGAAGTACTAAAGTATCTCTTTTGAATTGTTCAAAATATGATTCCCAAATAATGTCTTTAACATTATCAACTTAGATGATGCCAATTCTACGTTTAAAGTTTAACTCTTACAAGTTACCAGTGCCTTTTGATTCCTTTAGATATATAAGCTGATTAATTCTAAAACATTTTGCCTCTCATGGGCTTATTCAGTGCAACATAGTATTAAAGGTGTTAAATTCTATCTACTAACAAAAAGTCTATAAATCATATTATTATTTCTTTATGTAAGCATTCAAACATGAGATGACAAGACAAATGTTCTGAGAAAGTAAAAAGGCAAATATAAAAAATATGTACATAAAGAATTAGAGAAATCTTTTTCTTTCAACATTTGTTTGTATAATATTTGATTGTCTTAGTGAGTTCCTTCCAGGAAATATAGGATGTTAGAAACTTCTGGCATAATGTACAATGGTAATATTTGAACAAATTTGTATCTGCTATGAATTTTATATGCTCATAATTTGTCTTTATTTTCTTTGTTATCAATAGACTTTTTTATTATCTTACTCCTTGTACAAAACTCCTTATACACGTAATAAAGTAATAAATAATTGGGTTTTTGCAGTTTTCTGTTCAGTCCACAGGGGGAATTAAGTGATAATAGACATTTGTTTATGACAAAGAGTGACGAATGATGATTTTGAACCAAAATTTATTAGTCCCACATGGTTAGTAAGAGGAATATATGAGATTTGAAGTTATATAAAAAAACAGCTTATTAATTTTTCAAACCATCTTTGCGCTTGGGGCAATGACGCAGCTAGTGAGGTACTAACCGAGGCGCGTCTATTGCTGGTTGAAAACTATTTCCAAACCCCCTCTTAGGCTTGGGTTCATCTCAAGCTTTTGAGAATTTTTAGAAGGACTCCTCTTGGTAAAGTCCTACAATTTTAGTTTAATATTAGAATAAAGAGAATTTTAATTTTTGATTCTAAAATTTTACTTCAATAATAATCGTCTATTTTATGATTTGAAGTGAATAATAATTTATGGTTGAGCTGCATAGTACATTTTTATTAAGTTTTTATTTTATGAAAGGCTTGGAATGCATATGATGAATTTTTTAAATATTTAAATGAAATGATATTATCACTATTTAGATAAAAATTAGTCTCTTAATAAATTGAAGTTTTAATGGTTTCAAATAAATATACCTGTTAGTAAATAAAATTAACATTATAATACAATGAAAGTAAATAAAAATAACATTATAATACAATGAAATTAGGTTCATCAATAATCTAAGATGTTCGAAATATGATTGTCAACTAATTCAAGTATTATAAACTTCAAATTATTTTATAATCCGCCAGAAAACATTTTTATAATGTAATCAATGTTTAATAATCGCTCAAATTCAAAACATTAGTTTGATGTCTTCTACTGTTCGTGTTGTTCCCATCGATTCTTATTTCATAACCATTAAGCATTGCTGAAACAAAAAATACATCAATTTTGTTTCCTTTTCAGACTGCATTCCAAAATATTATTAAAATTTATTGTAAAAAATTTATATTTTTTATTTTTTTTCGTAGATAGCAATCTAATGAAAAACAGATATTCAATTAAGTAACAAGAAGGGTGATAATGTCTAAGTGGAAAAAATGCGTAAAAGACACTAATAGTGACCATTTAAAAATAGGAAACAAGATTTTATATATATGTGCAACTCGTGTCTATAAGCTGTACAACAATGTATATGCTTCTACAAAGCTATGTTTGCTACTTTAAGACTAAAAAGCATTAAGTAGGTTGAACAGGTTCACTGTAACCAGACACTTGTGCAAGCTCTGGTAATTCGAGTTCACCGCTCAGAACCTGCAAGAGAAGCAAGATCTAATGAGATAAAAACAAATTTCACAGTTGTACTTGTAGCTACAGCATAAGGCACTCTTTACCTTGTCATTAATAATCCATGTGGGGAAACCTTCAATTTTGGCGTCTATGCATGCATCAATCATTTTAGTTCCTGTTCGATATCCGTCAGGAAAACATTCAACATAATCCAATTGCTTGGCCGCCTCACGTCCAAACATCTGTATCAAGAGGAATTAGATGACTAACAAGAACGGCGAAAGCTTGCATCCAATTGAAACTAAGACAAGATATTCACAAGGAGTAGCCATGAGATAGTAAGTCGTTTATTGAAAGTTACATTGCCAATGTTGGATTCTGGCAACTAATTTGATCTTATACAAGTCATTCACAAACAACTCACTAACGTATGGCGATTTCATTGAAAACAAATGAAAGGCATAAATCATGATGACTATTGTTCAAAAGGAATTATAAGTAATCAATCATGTACCTCCTTTTGTTCCAGACAGTGCGAACACCAGAAAGCTCCATACATTTTAGCTCCTATGGAATGCAAATACTTTGCTAGAGATAGTGCAAAGGGGCTTGATGGAGTTGTAATCTCAGTTGCAAAATATGGCAGCTCAATTTTAGCCATGCTGCTAAAGTAGACAACAAACAATTTGTCAATTTAAAATTCAAATTGTATTTCACAAGCATAGCCACAATTGGTAGGCGTGCTGCTAACGTACTGCCACAAAATGGCGATGATGAAAATTCCATAGGTAACCACCAACTCAATATCTTATGTATATATTACAGTTCCATGATATGATATTATAATTTATACTAATCAGTGTTATCGATTGTGGACTATGGCAGAAGGCCAAACATCAATCATTTTAAGCCATCATTTCCACAATAAAACGCCAAAGTGCTGCCGTCCTTGACAAATTGGTAGAGGTTGGCAAAAAAAATTCCACCACAATCAACCATGGCACTGCCGTTGCCACTATTTGAAAACACTAATACTAATTAATTACATTATCAAAACTACATGAGGGTTGCTGCTTCCATTTGCTATGTATTTGTGTCAAAACCCAACTTCGTTATAAAGCACAAAACATATATGAAGGTTGTAAAAAATGTTCCATACCAAAGGTGGAACATTATGAAAGAAAAAGATATATACTTAATAAAGGAAACAAGGAGCATTAAGTGGATGCATGAGTTGAACGGACAGACTAACCCAATTCCTAACCTCAAAATAGGCATCAAAAGAAAGTTCAAAATGACAATTAGAGACAAGTTTTTCACCTAAAATTGTTCAACCTTGTGAAATAGCATCAATTGATGAGTGACAACACAGTTGTAACAAATTGAAGTGATTGAACACGATCGGAGTGCTATACAATAATATTCACCTTGAGGAGGCAGATTTAGCACTGCTATAGGAGGTATTCAGCGTGAGAATCACCAAGCTTGCAATAAACAACTGCAAACCCAATTGTTTATACTTCTCTTGTAATCCAATGTCCTAAAACAGAAATTTCAAAAAAAGAGTACCAATTAGGCAACAGTACAAATTAAAAAAAAGAAGTATAAACCATTAGATAATAAAGGCTTTAACATAGCAAACCTTGAGTGTGATAAAGAATAAGGAGAACGACAAGAGAACTGAAAGTAGGCAATAGGAACAAGATGATCCAGAGAGCGTTGTGGTTAGAATGTACAAAAAATAAGCACTAGCAGTTGCCATTGAGGTGGAGCTTGCAAGCAATACTAATTGAGCATTGGATCTGTTGATCCCAAAAGACAAATTCTCCTTAGTAGCTAACTGAAGACTAAGAGCAGCTACAAAACCATAAGCAACCATCCCAATCAAAGGAAGAGGCACACCTGGCAAATGCAAAATCACTCTCATTCAGACAATATTTCAAACACAATGTGTGCGGTTCATAACCATATAAACAAAGTCATAAAACTTAGGTGCAGTTCTTTATCTCCAATTTTTACTGTTCTCCAATCACAATTGACAATTCAACACATAAACTGTTTATTCAAGAGTACAGTTATTTAAAATTAAGGCATATTATAGATGTTTAGGTATCTGTCAGATTGAAGACGTGTCTGAGTACCTGACATGTGTTAATGTTAGTGTGTGACACTGACATGATAGTAAGAACTTAAAAACTGTAATTACAAACAATCACAACTCTTTTATCAAAGGACAAAACTTATGTGTCTTTCCTTAGATGCTTTTTTGGTCATTCCTAACTTTAAAATATTCATAACAACCATAATTTTCTCGAAATTTGTTTTAATCACAAAAAATGTACTTTAAGTTAAAAACAACACCAAAAACACTAAAGGAATGCGCTAAATTTTTTCTTTTCTCAAATTATTAGGAGTGATGTTAGTGCTTCATAGATGAACGGTGAATATTACAAACAATATGTATAAAACAACAACCAAGTTTTTTCACATAAAGAAAATGCATAGCAGTTAGTTACAAATTAGTTAAATGGTTATTTAGTTAGGCAAAAAGATGATACCAAAAACGAGGGCGTAATCACTGTTGAGTATGTCAGAGCAGGTGCCACCGCCGACGGGGCAAAAGATACCGGAGCCGGTGAGTTTAAGGTAAGTGAGGTAGGAGGTTTCAAGGAATCCGATTCCGGCAATTCCCGGTATCAGCTTGAAGGTCCAATCAGTTGTGGAGGTTTCTGAGTCTGAAGATGAAGAGGAGCATTTGAGAAGTGGCAGCTTCGGATGCCAATTCTTATACAATAGGCTCGGACTGAGTCGGTTCGGAGAACAGTGGTAACGAACCGGAGCAAAGAAACGAGAAGACGACGGTGATAGTGTTGCGACGGTGGTGAAGGTAGCCATTGAGAATTACAAAGCTATTTTGTTCTTCATTTCGTTGCTGAGCTGTTAATAGTTAGTTACTGGCAATTTTTTATGAGAGTGGGCTTTAAAGCCCAATTTTCAGCCCATTGTAATGGGGCATGTCTATCTTGGGCCAATTAAGGTCCATATAAAGTTGGTTCGTGTTGCCACGTGTATACGAGAGCATTTCCACTCATACACATTGGAACTTGGAACCTTATCCAATAATGTTATTGATGAGATGAGATGCCGATGAGTTTGGGTTTCTGAGTCATGGGTCCCACTTGGAGGTGTACCCCTCACATTATTCCTCCAAAGCTATACAAGTCATTACGTGTCATCTAATCTTACATGGATTATTACCCAATTACTAATAACCGTTTTATCCAATCCAAATAATGTTGTAGTTATATAGAGTTTAAAATCTTCGGTTTTGCAATGGCAACCTCAAAGCATAATTTCATTTCACATTTCACTATATAAAAAAGAGATAACCACTCGTTTGCATTCGGTAGTATAGTATCTATCTATATTGATCTAAACAGTAAACGGCAACGATGAAAGCAATGATAGCAACGTCGTTTAATGTCTACGCCACTTGCTTCCATTCATGCCCTCTAAATCTACGCCAGAACAGGAACATAACCAGGTTGCTCAAATTTAACCATTCTTCTATACTAATATTTATGTTTACCTCTGTTTTTTAATAATTTAATTTGCCATCTCTGCTTTTTAAACTTCTTAGTGTTATTATGTGCAGCTTTTCGTTTATAAAATCATCAAACTTTAATAAGGGACACAGAAGCGTTGTTGTTCAACCAAAGTTTCCAAATTTCCGGTAAGTTTAAACAAAGTGTTGATCATAAAACAGGGTTTTTTTTGTTTTGTTTTTGCATAGATAGTAATTGAGTAATGTTGTTGTTGATGTGTTTTTATTAATATTGAAGCAGGGTGTGTGGTATAAAGGGAAATATGGAGGTTGTTGGAGTTCCAACTTCGGTGCCAGTGCGTGTAGCACACGAACTTCTTCTCGCTGGTCATAAGTATTTGGATGTAAGGTAAACTAACCATTTAATCAATTGCATGAAATGTCTCTCTTGTAACCTTTTATTGAATACTATCCCTTATCTACATGGGAGTTAGTTAGGTTTTTAATACTTTTGAAGAAACCAAAACTGACCACTTTCCTTCCCTGTATTTTGATGTGATTGTGCAGGACCCCTGAAGAATTTAATGCTGGACACGCTCCTGGTGCTATTAATATACCTTATATGTACAGAGTCGGATCAGGTTCTATTTCAATTCTCAAAAACTATGCTAAATTGTAATTATTGTAACATTCTCAGTATTCTTGAGGTTGGCTTCTTTCTTCACTCATAAGTCTAAATTCCCTTCCAAAGAAAAATATTTAGTCTGCAATTTGGATTGTGTTGTGAACAACTTATTTACTTCCTTTGAAAGAGAGTTTGAGAGAACTCATGAAACTAGCTTATCAAATTACTATGAGATATAAAGTTGATTTGATGGCTGAAGTGAATAAGTTAAGTGATAAGGAGATACTTCATTTGATCTCTATTTTCGACAAAATTACTAATACTATTAACAATACTGTTGACTAATATTAAATACAAAAAAATTAAGATTTTTCATCTAATTTCTATAGCTATTCATAATAGTTAATAAAAATAACATATCTTTTATAAGAAAATAATTTGACCACATTTTATTACTATAAAATAACTTGTATACAAATGCTTATATCATAAAAGATTCTCTTATAAGCATCTAATTATTAAATTGTTTATCTGAACATAGTACTTATACTTACCCATTTGCTTGTTTATTGGACTTGGATTCTTACTATTAAGTCCTTTGCTCATCTGCCAAGGCATGCTTTTGTGGCTAACTTATTCATTCAATCAATCTAATCCACACTCATAGTAGGTTCTAGATTATGCTATGTGTGACACTCAAGTTTGTCCATATCTGAAATGCAAGCATTTCATTTGAAAGCTCAAATTTAAATAAAGTGTTTATCACTAGGGAGGGTCACATACTTCATTTTTTTTAAAAATAATAATGTAGAATGGTAAGTGATAATCCTTTCATTTCAGATCCTTTTCAACCTCTCGAACCAAACAAAGATATTTGGATTAATCTAAAGATTGGGATGTGAAGTAAAATACTCTCTAACCCTTACATTAATCCAACAACTGTTGTTTGGTAGAAGAGGTCGTTGAAGATCTAAATCAGTAATCCATCAAAGTCTTTTTTTATACTCTATGCATACATTTGTATGATGTTAATGTAGATTCTTTGTTCATGTATTCAGGGATGACAAAGAACAGCAACTTTGTTAAAGAAGTCTCCTCAAATTTTAGAAAAGAGGATGAAATTCTTGTTGTGAGTGCATATCGCTTTCCAGTCATTAGATTCTGTATGTTAATTTCAGTTACTCCATCTTAATTCATCTATTGATGTTCTTGTTTTTGCAGGGTTGTCAACTTGGTAAAAGGTCTATAATGGCAGCTACCGACTTGTTAGCTGCTGTAAGCATTTCTTCTTTCAATACCTTAACTTTAATACTTATGCAATATCTATTGTTGGTTGCAGTTGAAATAAGCTTCCTAGTTAGTTTGAATGTCTAACATAGTCATTTCATAATGGTTTCAAAGCACACTTCCACTTCTTGTTTGAGTTTGCACCTAACACTGTAGTTAAATGCTTGGTGATATTACAAAATCTGAAAGAAGAAACAAAAGCAAAAATAATTTGTACTATGTTTTCTTCAATAACTAGTCTTGGTTTTATCATTCAAAGATTGTTTACTAACAAACTTTTGCATTCTATAGGGATTCACTGGACTCACAGACATAGCTGGTGGTTATGCTGCTTGGACCCAAAATGAACTTCCTACAGAACAATGAAGTTTTCTTCTTGGACTTGCAACTGTATATAGAATAATGTTTTGGATGGAGTCCAATGTATGGAACTGAAAAACACTTCATCATGAAAGCAGTAATACTGCATTTGAAAATTCTAAATTTCATGTATAGAAAAGAAAAGTACATGTAAATGCATAAAAAGGAAGGGGGTGGGTGGAATGGTTTTAAATATATAGAATTTATTATCAAACTTTCCAAATTCTTGGCTTCATGTGTTGTTGTCGATGCCATCTCATCTTTAAAGTTTCAAATCATGATATATTTAATGAAAAAAATACTAGAGTTATAACTTAGTACAAATCTGTTTTATATCAAGGAGAAGAAATAATGATATGTAAGTCTACAAGAATATATTATGTCATGGAGTATTGTGTAGTGCTTGAAATTTTCGAAAGCAAACTAATTCAACTTCGTTACAATTTCCAGTGAACTTGTAAAAACAATCAAATATTTAGTACAATTCAAATTAAAATCAATCTGAATTGAACAATTAAACAAGAAGGAAAAGCTTTTTCTCTGCAAAGTCTATCACACTACTACGAAGTTACTACTTACTACTAAGAACCAAAGTTCGTATCTCTTGCAAATCCTTTCATTATCATGATACTTTACGGATCTAACACTTCGTTTATGTAAAGTATGATGAATAATTGGATTTCGAAGTGTTTTTGTTCAGTCCAAAGAATGGAAAATGTGGAATAAATGGACCAGCGTTGCATTACTGAAACTCAAAGTTTGTTTCAATAATTTATTAGATTATCATGAGACTCTTGAGATCTAGCATTTTGTGCATGTAAAGTCGTGAATAATTTGATTTTAAAATATTTTTGTTCAGTTTAAAGAATGTTGAATAAGGAATGATGGGCGTTTGAGGAAAGCGAAGTTTTGCGAGCGGTGAGTAATTTTCAAGTACCGCATAACGAGTCCCACATCGCTAATGATAGATATGAGAAGAGCTTGAAGCTTATATAAAATAGAGCGTAGGCTGTTAAAGACAAGCATCTTTGCGCTTGGGGCAATGACGCAGCTAGTGAGGTACTAACCGAGGCGCGTCTATTGCTGGTTGAAAACTATTTCCAAACCCCCTCTTAGGCTTGGGTTTAACTCAAGCCTTCGAGAATTTCTGGAAGGACTCCCTTCGGGGTAAAGTCCTACAATTAAGTTTAATTATTTTTATAACTGACGTTAATATTTTTGTAACGTGGGTTAAAGTCCTACAAAGAAGGTTAATTGTTATTCCAAATGCCGTCAACTTGTTGTAACGTAGTCAATGTGTCTCATTATAGATATTAATTCGATGTTTACTAATGATATACATTTGTTTATAGTATTTTTTAGGTTTCAAGACTTGGTTTGTGCGTGTATTATTAGCTGGTCGCAGGAAATTTTATTTTTATTATTTTGTTGTGTTGTGGAAAGTATGATATTTTGCCTTTTTATTTGTTAAATTTAAGCCAAGTATTTTAAACAATTTTGTTGTGAGTTTTTTTTTATGAAATAAATTTTGTTGTAAGCTAGTGTTATCAATTCTAATTTTTCATTATAATAATAATTTAGATTTTTTATTTGTGTACACATCTTATAGTTATAAAATTTTAGTTTTAGTATTTATAATTGTTTTTTAACTTTTTAGTTCTTAAAAAGAATTTTAATCACTTTTAGCCCTGTTTTGGTTTTTTTTTTTTTTAAATTAATACTTTTAATTCTTAATAAAAACTTTAAAAAATCAAAATGGAGATTAAAAATAAATAATTGATTTTTATTTTCGACAGACAACACCATCGCAGTTAAGGAAACTATTTGAACACACGAGCATATATATTGTTCAATCCATTATAACTCTTCCATATTTGAATGATATGCTCAATGTCCCAAGTTTGCTGGATAATACTAGAAGCCATTGTGTGGCTGTCATTAATCATATTATGAAACACCAACTTATTTCGACTTCTTCAAATGAGATACCATTGTTGTGATTAGAACTTTTTTTACATATGTTTTAATAATAACAAATTTTGCAAAGTAAATGTTTAAGATTTATGAATGATGATTTATTGATAAGTGCACTTGAGTTTTTATTTAAAGAACATAAATCATATAAGTGGACAAACTAGAAGTGATTCACATCAATAAGTACATAAATATCTATCCATAGTAACATCATTAGATTACAACATTAATATCCTAAGCTTCATGGAAATATTATAAGGGTATTATTTGAACCTCAAAAGAATTAATTCAACTACCTTATCATTTATTGATAAGAATGTTTTTTGCAAGACAAGAGAACATTCTCTTTTTTGAAAGGTGAATATTGGCCTAAGAGTTCATGGTTATTGTGCTTACATTGTGTTAGCACTTTTCTGAATAAGTTTATGAACATATGAGAATCAAACAAGTCAAAAGTTATCTCAAGAATTAAATGCATCAAGTGTTTAGAATGTTCTGAACCAAAGAATAAGAAGAATGATCAAAAAGATGATTTGATACTTTGAGAATATGTTCAATAGATGTATTATAGATCGAAACATATTTGAAGATGAATAAAGAAGTCAAAGAACATCTTTATGAAATAATCTCAAAAAAATATATCATATATTATACCAATCATTCAAGATAATGATGATTGAATCTTCAAAAGAACATTTTCACGATGAACAAGTTCATCGCACTCATAAATAATCATATAATTTTAGCAAAATGATAAAAATCAACTTTGATGAAGAAGTCATTTTAAGATTAAGTTGTTTATTAAAATAATGATAGAAGAACATTTAGTAGAATGTTATGGTTATTCTGTTAAAGAGCAAATGACTGGAGAATATTCAGAAGAACATTTTGATTGTCCTTTACAGAAGAACATTTTGATTGTCCTTTATAGAAGACAAAGTCAAGAGAAATTAATTTGAGAAGTCCACATTGTAAGCTAAGATTGTCAAAATAGCACATAAGGTTGCTAATATAAAATGAACAATTAAGAAACTCAAATTAAAGGCCAAATCGATGAGATGTGAGCAAGGACAAAAGAACACAAGTACAACATACTAGCACTGTTTTACATAAAGCTAGGCATGCTTCTGATCACACATAGTGTCAACTACATTTGACATCTCATTAATACACTTATTCACGTTTTCCTTAAAACTCAAAAGCAAGAATGTTATGGGTTGGTCAAGAACGTTCTAGACAATAATATAAACATGCGTTTAAATATCTAAATAAGATCTTACACTTAGCTAATGTTTCTAACGACTATATTTAACTTTATTTGGTAATTCAAGCTTCATTTCATCTATAAAAAGAATATCAATTAGAAGACAAAGACAAGAGTTTGATATACCATTAATGTTCACTTGTTCAAGTAAAAAAAACTCATCAAGCAAACTCTAACTCTCTTCATTATATCTTTGGATCATCGTTATTGAGTTTTGCATTCAGTTAATCTCAAACAAAGAGTTGTGAATCATTATATCCCAAACACTTTTATCCTACACATTGTAATTGGCTAAAGTCTATCTTTTATATTATATTTAGTGTGTTTGTAAAAATCTTTTCAAGGTAGAAAGGTAACTGTAAAAATCTTTGCTAGGTTGAAAGAGGAATATTGTGATTGATCAATGTTTGATCAAGACAAAAGGTGTAAACGTGAGCATTTTGTTTCTGAAGCACATAGTGAAAATCTCATGGTTGTGAGGACTGAAATAACTCAAATTGAGTGAACCAATATATTTTTTGTGTGTGATATTTATATCCCTTATCATTAATTATTTGCACGCAAGAATCACACTTCATTATCATTGTTTGTATTTACAACTTCTTAATTTCATATAAATTGTCTAGAACATTCTGGTTTAGTAATCAATTACCAAATTTAATCTTGAGTAAAATATCAATTAAAGTGCACGAACTAAATTTTTAAAAGAGTCACAATTCAAACTTCTATTTCTTGTGATTATTAATTTCACTTCAAACACAACTTTAGACTCTCTTATGGGTCTTGTGACTCAATCAAAATAGGCGATTTATGGTCTAATCATCACTCCCATAAACAGGACAAATAACACTCTCAATGATACTCTTTTGAGTTATGACCCAAATAGTTAAAAGGGTGTCCTACACAACCTTCCAAAGATGTATAAGTCGATACAGTTATGAAGGTACCATCCTCTATATTAGCCAAATATCTGGGTTTACAAAGAGTTTGTCGATTAACAGTGTGCACATGTCTACTCCCATCCATGTCACTGCAAATGAAATTACAACATCTTTTATCAATCTCATCGCGAACATATTTTGAAAGATAAGGATACTGCATAATGTATTTAAGGGTATTGTAAAAACAATTAAGCTTCTTATGAAGAATAGTAAGACCAAGGTATTTCCCCAAATATTGGTCACAATAAAACTTGGAAGCTTACATATTCGATTCTTCACATGATCATTCATATTACCAGATAAGAAAATCCTCGACTTTCCTTCACTAATTTTGCTTATATTTTAAGGAATTAATTTAAGGGTATTTTAAGAATAATGACATTAAATGTGGATTAATATGTCGAATTTTAATTATATTTGAGTCCAACAAATATAAGGACTCTTTTTAACTTATAGAGGGAGTACAATTTTCTTGAAACAATGACTTATTCTATTTTTTAAAACAACTTGTTTTACCTTAATTGTTGAGCAGATACAAAATTAGAGGATATTTAAAAATAACTCATGACATATCTATAAGATGTTTTCAGCTAATTTTTATAGGCTCTCCAAAATAATCTATGAAACGAACTTATAGATTATATAAAAAATAATTTAACTTTATTTTATTTTTTGTTATAGAATAATTTTTTTTACTAATTACATAAATACTTTTATATTAAACTTTTATGTTATAAACACTATCCAAACTTACATAATACATGGTATCTTTGAAATAATTAGTATCAGTAAAAACTCCTCAAGGTGTTAAGAAAAAAATGACAAAGCATAGACACACTATGATACACGTTGTTGTTGGGGTTGTTATCCAATCAACATACCATTGATTTATTTCATGACACCTTTAAGAAACACAACACCATGAACTGTGTGTGACCCTTCAATTACTGAAAAACGATAGAAACACAACAACACCATTCTCACCGACTGCGGCACCAATTAATTAGTAGCAGGCTTTTAGCAACAACTATGCATAAGATACAACTTCAAACCATACTATCATAGTATCACTCAAAAACCATCACAACATTTATTTTCCATATAGAATATAGCACATTTTTCGTTTTCAAAAGTAGATTGTCTATGACATCCTCTTAAAATTACAATTACAACAGTGATATGGAAGATTTAATATTTGATGCCAAAGTTAATTTAATAATGTGAGAAAAGAAATACAGGTAAAGAACTATAAGAAAACAAAATACAGGAAAAATGAGTATGGCTTGTTTATGGGAGCTGAGCTATTCTTCTCCTCTTAAAAATGAATTCTTTCCGGGTTAGAATTAGTCCCACATCGGATATTTCAGTTTGAATAATATTGAGCAGGAGGTATAAAATAGAAGTGTGTGTTACATTGCAACATACTTACCTGGATGGGGTCAATGGGTGATCACGAAGGCCCATGGCCTAGGCAAGTGACCTCCATTGCACTGAGGAGGGGTGCTAGCCTAAGGTCTACCCAAGTGGTGGAGCCTACATCATAATTTGTTGCTGTGGAGGCCTGCGTTCGCGCGGCCTCCTTCCGTTTCAGTGTTAAGCTTTTTATTAATGTCTTTAATTTGAATGTCGTCATAAAGTTAGTTTCACTTAGAATTTGATTACGAAACAAAACTCTCACCCTGCCATCAAAGTATTCTCCCAAGTGATGATAAAAACGATAATTAAGCTTCCAATCTTTGATTGCTAGCATAACACTTTATTATTTGGTGAGTCTTAAGTATAACTCGGTAAAGAAACACAATTTTACAAAACTCGTTTAAAATTGGTGTTAAATTTTATAAATTCTATTTAAGCGAAATCTCTATTTTGACCAATGATCCTGTCCATTTCTTAAAAGATATCGACAGTTCTAACTTCTATTAGTAAAGTTTTAAGTGTATAATGAGTGACTTCTAAAATGAGTCTTTATACACCTACAAGTCTCAACTTTGGTAATAAAGTTATATATTTCATTTGAAAAATGTAGAAGATCCAATCAGAGGGCTTTGATTCAATGTTTGAATAATCAAATTCAGGGATAGGATGGATTTCCTCAAGGATAGGTCTGTTCGTGCTTTCATTTGAGTACATTGATTCACCTCGCTGAGAAAAAATTGCTGATAATAATGACCCTGTTTAACAACTATTGGTGCAAGGGGCGTGTGAACTCAATTAGTGCTACTCTAATTCTATAGCTACGGCTACCCTTTAATCAACTTGAGCATATTTTTTAAGAATTATCATATGATGGGTGTCATTGTTATGGCGTGTGTGACTATTGTCTTTCTCATGAAACTTTAATAACTTTATCCGTTACCTTTGATTGCAGGATTATATCTCAACACTGTTACAGAAAGTAAGCTTTTGGTGGATAATTCAGGGGGGAGAAACCTTACACATCGATGTTACTTGATGTTTACAATCATCTAGCTTGAACCTTGCTAAACTTTTAAGGTTAAAAGTAAAAACATATTGCTCTTTAAAAATATCTTGCTGGAACTTATTCACGATCAGGAAGTGCTCTCTAGGAGAAAAAAATGCTTTAAAATGGGCAAAACTACTCTTTTAAAATTCACCTAAGATTTGGGGTAGGTGTTAAATATAGAGATTAATTTTTTTGAACTTTTGGGAAGAAAGTGTAAATTACTAATAATTGGTTGTGACTCTTGTAGCCCATGTTATAGCCACCCTTGTGGATAAGATTTTCGTTTTTCACATCCAATGCAGACCATGTACAATTCAGTCTATCGTGGTACTAATACATATTTATATTTGTCGTGTGAAAAATTATGCCAACTTTTTTAGTGTTAGTTTTCTTTATTTTTGAAATTGGATTACATGGTGGCATATGCCAAATTCATTGAGCCTTGTACTACATCTCGTGATAATGTTTTTACTGGTAAACATCAAAGGGGAGTGCATAGTAAAAGCTCCAATTCAAAAAACGTGGAAAACAAAGCAAAGAATTAACATTACACGATGCCTTGAATTTTCGACCACCACTGCTCTTGCATCCATCCTACTCACTGCTGAGTAACACTAGTTGAGAGGACAAAAGAAGAGAGACGCAATTGCAACAAAAAAAATTAAGGCAATAGCACAGTAGAACAGGATTTTTCAAGAGCAAAACAACCAAACTCAATTGATCTTGGTCAGACTACTGTACAGGACAAAAAGGCTACACTCTTGAACGATCCTTATATGGATATCAGTATCAGTGATGGGTGCGCCTAAGTGATGAGAGAAAACCATGGGATGATTTATCTTTATGTCGATCTAATTTGTCATCATTCACCTGGTAGATACATGAAGCTGAAAATTGATAAATAGGTCCAACTTTGTGCTATTTTTTGAAGCTTAAGTAATAGTTTACCTCTTTCGCTATGTTCAGAAGAATTTCAATTATTTCAGAGAAAGCTGGTCTCTCCTTTGGATCTTGTTGCCAGCACCGCTGTAGTAGTTCAGAAAGTCTTGGATGTGTATTTTTGGGAATTGTAGGCCGTAGACCCTAATAGCAATTTAAGCTGCATAAAATTATTGTGCATAAACAAGAAAAATGTTAACAAACAAATGATCCGCAAAGAGGAAAGATAAAAACCTTCTGCACCACGCCAACTGCTGCTTGTAATGGGGTCAAGTAAGAGTAAGGCAGCTGGTAACAAAAATAAAATATTTAGTGAGATAGTAGTAGTAGTAGAAGGTTGATCAACAACCGAGACAAGAAACGAATAAAAGATGAAGCAGCAAAGCGCACTGCCTGACATGAAAATGCTCACCTCTCCGGTTAAAAGCTCCCAAAGTGCTATTCCAAAACTGAAAACATCTGCCTTCTGATCATATGGTTTGTGTTCAATGACCTTCAAGCAAAAGTCAAATCAATGGAAAGAGATGTGAAGTACTGTGGAAAAAGCTAAAGTTACAAAAAAAAACCAGAAAAGTCCAATAACGGTAATTATGTTAGGGTGGCTGTTATATTGTTCAAGCTATATCATGATTTTTTTAACATGACTTGCGCTTATGACTGTGTTATTAATGAATTTTGTTCTGCTTTTTTTTCCACAACTAATGCAAATATGATGATCATGTCAGCACTTCAAAGTCCAAACCTTAATGCTTGCTTGACGAAGATGAAAATATGAATGGAACTAAGGAATAAGGATCAATGTGTCAAATTTTTGTAAAGGAAAAAGCCAAGAAAGAATAAAAATAAAGTGGCCACCATTTCATCTTAAATCTTATTTATGAAATTAAAAAAGAAAAAGATAAAACTGTAATGGAAGTACAAGATGAATATAAATTCAATATATCAGTATGAGAAAACATTAAAATTAACCAGAACAGTATATTCTTTTTCTTTACCAGTTTTAAATTCTGCTTTACTATGGACAATATATTTCAATGGTAAACCAAGAAACTAGGTTTATGGTGTACATACTTTTCAAAATTTCATGAACTCGGGATTGAATAGCAGTTTTACTTGTATTTTGGCTTACCCTACCTTCAAAACACAAGATTTTATACCTCATATTCAATCCCTCCCTCCTTAACACACACACACACACAAAATCAACCAGAAAAGTAACATGAAGTCCAAGAAAAATCATACCTCAGGAGCCATCCAGCGGTATGTTCCAGTTTCAGCTGTCATCACACCAGACTGAGTTTGTACTCTAGCGACCCCAAAATCTGCAACCTTGACCAACTGTTGAAGAAGATTATGCTCTATGAGTACATATGAAATGATAATGTTGAGATGCTTTGCTTCTTATCATGTTAACCAACATATAGAAATACTACAATTGGTTATAATTTGAAACACCATTTAAACTCTGGTAATAAATTATCACACACTCAATCTAGAAATTCTATAATCAACTATGAATTGAAAATGGGAAAGTAAAAAATGCAATCGCCCGATAATAGAGATAAGTAATAGATTAGTGATAAAGGATTGCAACTGATGAAATAAGGTCAATATTGTCAAGAATTATTATAAAATTAAATATTACAAAAAGTAGCAAAAACATAGACCAGTCCACTTACTTCATTTTCATCCATCAGAAGATTGGCAGTCTTGAGGTCCCTGTGAATTATATTATTTTGGTGCAAATAGTTCATTCCCTTGGAAACATCAATCGCTGCTTTTAGTAAAGATGGAAGCTTAAACACACCCTTTTGTCTGTGCAGAAAGTCATATAAGCTTCCTCTAGACATAAACTCTGATGAAACATGATCACATAAGCATTACAGTTGAATTATTAGGCTACTGAACAAAGCGCCCAAATCATCTTAGCAATGAAATTACTTGATACAACACAAATAGGAAATTGGAGATTCTTAGGCCTAACTCAACCCCAAAAGTTAGCTCAATAGGTGAGGATTGCCCAAGCCTTGTAAGGACTACTTAGGTCATATCTCTAGTCGATATGGCATTTCATCAAACCTCCTCACAGAGGACTGGTAATCTAAAGAGTGGGCAAATGCGGGTGGGGCCCAGTAAGACAAATCTAAACACACCCATTGCTTATATAAAAAAACATCCACCCATGCTCAGACTGTCATCTGGAGGTAGACAAATACCTGTGGTCTAGTGATAGATCTAGGATAAGCTCTAATAACTTAGTGGACGCAACATCAAAAGCTAGCTCGAGGGGTGTGGATTGTCCAAGTCTTATGAAGATTACTTTGGCCAAATATCTAAAGACGGTGTTGGGTCTCAACATGGATATTAAACAGATTCTAAAAAGGGAGACTGTGCACAAGGCTTCCACCATTGTGGGGTGTGGGGAGGGTCAAAGGTATGCAGTCTCCACCATAGGCAAAGGTTTTGCACAGCCAGAACCTATGCCCACACAGTCACAGTGCAGTAATCTTGTCCTTGCATTAAGGCTAATAGCTCACCCTCTAAACCAATAGTATGAAACTTAAACATAAAACATCATAAATTCTCAGAGTCCACTCCTATTTACCGGTAACAATGCAAAGATTTGGTGGCCGAGTACATGCACCAATGAACTGAACAACGTTCTTGTGTCGAATCTTCCTGCAGCCAAAGATAAACCATAATTGGTAAAGAAAGAATTGTTATGCAGATCTACAAGGATACCATATCACTAAAACTAACTAGGATAAAAAGGACAAATACACAAACTAGTGAAATAGTCATAACAGAAACATAATCAGATTTTTTCAGAAAATATTCAGAAGCATTTGATGTAGGAATTAGGATACCAGAAAAAGTTGGAGATATTATTCTCAATTAATACATTCCTTTCCTGAATGGTCGTAGCAGACAAGTTAGATAATTTTCTCTAAGAATAAAGTTCATACCCCTTCCATGATTGAAATTAAGCCAAATTCATGAATCCTTGACCCAGGCATTTTAATAGTCTACAATCTACAATGCCAATTTCAGGGAATCAATCTGTCATACAAATTGGAATTATATATCCGAAATGCGGGAATTTTTTTTGAACTTTACAAAACAAATTACGACCACAGCCAAAGTAAGCTTCATTTTGCGTAATAAGGAGAAGTTAGAACAGCTTTGCACAGATTCATGAGATCATGAGAACCTGAGGAAGCCCCTTTTGTAATCAGAGCCCAAAGATTTGTATCAGGCTGTCACTGCCTGTTGGTTTTCCAATTGGTAGTTAAAAAAAGGAACAAGATAAAGAAAAAATGAACCAAAGGTATTAAGTCCAAGAGGTTTGATATTTTGTCTTCCACTAGAAAGAAAGGCCTAAAACTCTCCAAAAGATCATGAATCTGATCTCTAATACAATTTCTATCAAGATAATGTATGTACCATCAAGAAAACCTTTTTTATTACCACGTTATAGTTAACTATAGGGTGTGGAAACTAGATTATCATTTGATACAGCACGAAATCAACAATTAAAAACAGGAAAATGGAAGTTATAGCACAATATTTCATCGCTAAAAGCATTGCATTTTCCATTCTCAGATAACAAAGGACAAATGTGTGAAGAAAAGGTGGAAAGCATATGAGAAACAAAAATCTCAGTAATGGAAACAAAAGCTCCACCAATTATATTCAATTATGCAGACAAACCTCATGATATAAACTTCCTGTGCAAACTCTTTCAGCATATCTGTGCTTATGCGTTCAGGCTTAAGAACTTTGATAGCCACATCTTGACTGCAATATGTGCCTCTGAACCTAAGGAAATCCAGTGAAAGAGGTAGAGAGGCATCAGCTAAAAAAGCGATGTAGATTTCTAATATGCTTTCATAAAGAAATTACTCACAAGTCACCAAATGATCCAGAGCCAACTTTGTTTTCATATTTTAGCTGGCTGGTATCAATTTCCCAGACATCAGCTCCGTCAGATGGTATTTGTATGCAAGGAGGGGAGGATTCCATCGTTGTATGGTTTGGATCATTGAAAGCATAAATTATGCCTTGATTTGACAGATATTGATCCTGTAGAAGGGAAATTTTATGTCAAGTCTTGAACACAAATAAATTTTAGCAGATTGCAAGAGTGTAAAGAACAATTAATTTTATCAGATGTTGCAATTGATCATATTTGCCTAAATTAATATCAGTTTCTTTTTTGCAACTAGCAACCGCAGATATCTTCTTTTCTTGCTAGCAAGAAATTTAAGATAACTACAAAAACCCTAGAACTTTGTATTTTGAAATGAATAATTGGGAGAATATATACCTTAACCTTCCAAATTTCCTTTTCCAACACACCTTTAAGTTCCTCAGTTTCCTAATGACAAAAGGAAAAGGCAATAGAAGCAAGATGCTATTTCTATATAAAAAATACAATTGAAAGCCCAGTAATCAAAAGACGGGAAAAACAAATCAAAATTGCAAGGATGGGGTTGCTAAAGAAAAATAAAACTCTTCAAAAGAGTGTTCCAACCTTCTAATATTGTATTCATATAAGCAATGTATACTATCTACTGCAATGGAAAGGTAACATGCCATGAAGAGATTGGAAAAGGTTTAAGTAAGGTATTATATATCTTTTTACAAATCCTAAATTTAAACTTTCTACTCACAGCAAGATGTTTGAGGCATACATAAAGTCGTTTGGTATCTCAAAATACTTGCTAGTGTTTTTATGACGTCAATTGTGAGGGCATAGATTAGGAGAGTTAGTCGGTAGTAGTTAGTTAGTTGGCATGTGTTTAATTAGGACTATTGTGTATAAATAAGAAGTTATGTAATTGGATTTGATATCATTGAATATTATAAACATTTGTTGAATAGAGTAGTGAATTTTTTGTGAACGGGAAGCCCTTGGAGGAGAGATTCTCTCCTATTCTCTTTTATCCTTTCAATAAAATAGTTAATACTTTGGAATCGAATTATTGGGTTCCTAACAATTGGTTCAACCTACCAGATCTTCGGGAAGTGCCAGCAGTGGCAGAAATGGAGGATTGGTGGGCAAAAAGAAGGTGCTGCCGCCAAATTTTTCAGGGACCGATCTAGTTGGGTGGAGGATTGCAAGGGCCGAAAGGTTCTTTGAGGAGCAAGAAATTCATGGTTTTGATAGGCTGCAATGGGCTTTCATGAGCACAAAGTAGGAAGCCATGTATTGGTTCAGTTTTTGGTGTCAACAGGAGGATGTGATAGTCCTAACTACCTCATTAACTAACTAACTAACTATAACAACACTTAACTACATTAAGTACTCTAATATCTATTACTCTATATCCTAACATCAATGCTTAGCTATTTTTACCCTACCTCATTAGGCCATCCCTCAACGACAAAAACATCCAAGGAAAACCCATCAGAGGTGGAAAATGCATGAGCCTCTTGAATATTCAGTCCAATCTCACCAAGTATCGAAGTTAACTGAAATGCATACATAGTAAAGGGTGAGAAATAGCATATAATATACAGCACACTTTCTATATTATATTCAAAAAAAAATTAATTCTAATCCATTGTAAATGTAAAAAAGGTATAGGTTGTCGCCTAATAACATATTCCCACAGCATTCAATGAACTTCACACCCATGTAAATTGTTGAATTCATTAAATGGTGTCGCAACACATCATTGGACGTGTAAAACTTTTTTAGTCTTTTAGACCAATAACTCGTCAAAATTAAATTCACTCAAAACTCCAAGCAATTTGATCTTTATGCAATGAATAATTGATTGAGTAAAGCCTACGCTTTGCAAAATGAACAAAGAAGCAGTCCTCCTCTCAATGTTTAAAACTTATGTAAGTCACTTTGAAAGTTATTAGATCCGAAAAATTGAAATTTCCACTATTCAAAATATGAAAGAGCAACTAAAATATACTAAAGGAGTCATCACCTAAAAAAGGTTCACGAGTAAAACACTCCTCTTTAGCATTTTACGTTTTACAACAAATTATATCTTTTTCATGAGTGTGAATCCACATTAGAGTTTAAACCGATGAGGTTGCAAGTAAATTAACAGGTAGTATTCACTCATGCATACTTTCTTGCACAATCATAAATTCACAAGCGGTCGATGTAATCTGTGTGAAAAATTAACACTTGGGAATTTTACAACTTACAACTTTTAATTTCTTTCTAGCTTCAAAATACCTACGTTTGACACAGCATCCATAGTAATTGGCAAGAAATGAAAATACTTCCAGCATAGCAATTTGGTAGAAGTTATCTAACCAAATCAAAATCCTAGAAAAGCAAGAGCTATTTACAGTAGAAAATAAAATGTCGATCATACATACTAAAGAGCAATATCACCCAATGATTTAAAAGCATCGTTTTACAGAAGTATAATGGAAATATTAAAGAATTAACCACCTGACTAAGGAGTTTAGGCTTATCAACTGTTGAAAAGGTAATCTCATGCATGGGCCTAAAATATAGTAAATGAAAAAGATCAGTACCAGTCAAAATTTTAAAGTTTAAACAACAATAGTGTAATACATTTATTAACTAATATAAGCTAATGGAAACATTCAAACAAGAGTGTTCACCCCTAGAGAAAATAATAGTAGAGGGCCTTTACAAACTCGAATGTTAAGAGCCCATAATCTTGTCAGAGATATATATAGTCTTCCCATGGACTGATTCTACATTTTTTTCTATACATCATACTGCAATGATGAACACATTTTCCTGAAAAGATGAAAATGCCTAACAACTAAACTAAATATTCCCCTACCAAGAGACTTGCACTTGGAAAATATTATCTACAAAGTACGTGAGATTTTATCCCAGTCTTTGTCTATATATCAACCTCATCAAAAACACATGTTTGATGCTTCTACTACTTTAACCATACTAACTGAGGCCGAAGAAAGAATGCAAACACATTCAGAATATCTTGACTAGAAGAATAACCTCTAAAGCACGAACACCTCTGGGATAAGGCGCGTCGCCGTGTCTGACACTTGTACGACACTCGTATGACACCTGTATGTCAACTCAAACAAGTGGTTGACAAAAAACATGTTTTTCTTTGTTTCGACAAACCTTAGACACTCACTGGATACATCTTAGACGCATATATGAAAGGTTAAAGATGTGTCAAACCTATGATGGGGAGTTAAAGATATTAAATTTAGATCTGTTTATAAATAATGTTCATATTTTATTTAATTATAATAAATAAATATGTGTATCGGTGTCTTATATTTTATATATTAGTAGTGTCGACGTGCCCGTGTTTGTGTCGTGTCCGTGTTGGATTCTGTGCTTCATAGAGAATAACAGTCCAAACTGAATTTATTAAGATGCATACCGGCTAAAATTTGCTGTCACGCCCATAGCATTGTCTCCATCTTCAATGTTATTTTTATTTGTTTGAAGTGCAAGAGCTTCAAGATTAGAGGAAGAACCAAACGTGGGTGGTGGATGAATTCTTTTTTGCCCAATAAAGAGAGAGAGAGATGACATTAAAAATAAACTAGTGGCACAAATGAAAATATAATATTGATGGGAACAAGTCAGCAAGAGTTAGGATAACAAAAAAAAAAAATGCTTAGCGAGCAATGTCGATGATGGAAAATAAAACTGACTAGACAATGTATGAGCCATACCCCAGTTTTAAAGAATAGTTAAGAGAACTCTGTGCATCTTCTTTCTCAGAAGTATCTGAATGCACGGAAGAATCAATATAATTTGCATTAGCAAAAGGATATACCTGCATTAAGGACAATACAAATATAAATCAATTTGCATATATCACTTCTCTAGACTTAATTTTTCTTTGTCCATCGACGAAATGACAAACACCATCAGTAAACTCATGAGCAAAGTGGAGATACCAGGTTGAAACCCGGTTCACCACGGAAAATGTTCAGCCTAACAATATCCGTATTTCCCGTTTAAACCACTTATATAGATGCTGATCCCAAAGATCCAAATCATATGCCAATAACAGCAACAAGTTATACAAATTAAAACAAATTATAAGTGCTTTTTCTATGATTTACTTTTACCTGTACTAATCTAACTTGAAATGCAGGTCGATTAGCAGGATCCTCTGCTAACTTGAGCAATCTCTTATGAGCAAGAACATCTTCTGCCCTCTCCACATTCACATCCAATGCATACCTATGTAGTAGCAATCAGAGTGACCAACCACGAGACTCGTACAAATAACCACTCTGGCAAATCCACTTACAAAAGTAAAGTAAAACAAAAACAAAACAAAAAAAATAAAATTACTCAGCTATTTTCTTCCCGTTCAATTTTCATTTCAATTCTCATCACAGTCCAAAATAAAACGAAGAAAACTAAATTTGAATTGAAATGAATAAAAAAACAGAAACAGAAACAGAAGCATGCAGAAACGCTAAAGTCACAATTCAGAAATTCCATATCAATCGTTTTCAGTTTTCATAACTTTTTCCACAGTTTTTTTGCCATAAAATAAAATTAAAGAAAAGAAGCAAGGTTAGGTTAATTTGAAAGCATGATGAAAGACCTAGCAGGAAGACGATTGAAGTGAAGCCATAATTGATCATCGAAACCAGTAACATGAGCCTCTTCGCAATCGGAATCCTGAATTCGACGAAGAACCTCATTGTACACCTCAAGTTTCTGACGGTGATGGCGAGGATTCGGATGGGACTGTACCGCTCTGCTTCCGCAGCTTTCAATGTCGTGTTCGATCACCATGAGCGTAACGAAAAGCACGATCAACAACAACAACACTATCACTCAGAAGATGAAGAGAGAGAAAAGAGATCGCGATAAATTGAAGAAAAGCCAGAACGAGAAGAGAAGAAAAGAAGAAAAAAAACGAAACGATAAAAAGAAGGGGAAATGAAAATGAAAATGAAAGGGAAAGAGGAAAATAAGAGATTTGAGATTTTTCAGTTGAATGGAAAACGAGAACTCATTTTATTTTTTATTTTATTTTATTGATTTTGCAGGTACTGATTCAGTGTTTTTGGGCTTCGGCGCAGTGTGTTTGTTTGTTCTAAGCTATCCACATCAGCGTGGGTCCTACTTTTCGCCCAAAATGGACACACACGGCTAATTAAAAAAGTTTGTTGATAAGGGATTAGCTTAGTGAGATGAGAACATACAAAATATATACGTGTATGTATGTCACATGTCAATACTATCTTACTACAGGTTATGAATTTTAAGTTTGATTAATTAAGTTTTATAAGTTGGGGATCTGCTCATAATTACATTAGGTTAAAGAAAATACTCTATCAAAACATGTCAGATTTTTTCAGGTTTAGATTAATTATAATATAATATCTTTAAATCGAATACAATCACATGGACAGTAAAATTCTTTTTATTGATAATTTTTATGAAGTTCGAACTTAAATATAATAAAACTTGATTATTTTTTATGAGTCTTATGTATTTTCTAAATATATTGGGTTAGCTGTCAAAAGACATTATACTCGTTATTAAGAAAAACTCCAATATGAGTTATTTACTAAGTTTTAAAAGTTAGTGGACAATATTTATTAGATTTAACCATTGGAATATACCTTTGTGGCCACTGTCTGTCAACTATGGTTGTTTACCAGACCGGCCAAAGTCCTAGGCCACCAACGCAAGGAATACAGCCTCAAAAAAATATTTATTTTTGCCAAAAAAAAAAAAAACAAGGCCTTTAAAGAAAAATATATATGTATATTCTATAACTATGAGTAAATAAGTTACAAAATTATTTAAAGTTATTTATTAAGTACAGGTTGGTGATGTTTATTTCCTGCATTTGGCGTTAGAACTTAGAATAGACGAAGATGATCTATTTTTTATTGTGCAAATACATCCATGATCCATTTAATATGAAAAAATTGAATTGAATATTTTAATAAAAAAATGTAAGACATTATGCAGGGCCCAGGTTGGGTTTTGTATTAGGGAATATGGATTTGTGACTGTAATCCTTATCCTCTTGTCAGATGTAAAACGTGGCCCTACCAAAACACCGAAGCTTCTCTTTTTAGTTTCAAAATCCCGCTAAGTTGGGGTCATTTTGAAAACAATACTGTAAAATGGAAATAATGAATAAACAGTTATTATATATAACCCTGTTTCCGCGGGATTTGTTACTTTGAAAGATCAGATTAACCATCTTGTAGGGTAGGGAATCTTTATAAGCTATCACATTTTTTCTTATTTTCGAGGAAAAATATTTCTTCTTCAAGTGAGACTCTTTCTCTTTCAAGGAACTGTTTATTTCTTTGTTTTTTTCTCTTCTTTTACAAATTAGTAATTGCTTGCTTAATTTTTTCCAGTATCACAGCTTTAATGATATTAAAAAAGTTTTACAATGTAGATAGATATATAGAAATTAATCTCATATCTTCATAATGTTGATAAGAATTATATATGCGACAACAAATTTACTTTTGATATATTTGTGAAGGTATAATTGAGTCAAATTAAACACTAGAGTCATTCTATATACTTTTAGATTTAATTTGATATCCTTTTGAAAAGTGTTGAATATTAAATGTGAAGACTTCTTTTAACATATCCGAACTCGAGTTTATAAGTTGTGAGAATTTAACTACTTCTGCTAAATTCAACTTCTGTTGATAAAGCTTAAATCAAATTTTTAAGTGGAACATTTTGAAATGACATAATAATAAAAAAGAAATATTCAATTTTTTTTATTAATCACCCGTATATTTAAAAGTCAATTTAATTTTCTTTAGAAAGATAGAAACAATAAAGTATATTTTTTTCAAAAGAAAAAGTAAGTCAACGTATATTACTTTATGTTTGAATATATTTATGTAAAAGTGAATTTTAATATAAAAATTACATTTAGATTTAAAATTATAAATCTCAACTTCAAATAAAAATTAATTTTAGAGATAAAATCAATTGTACTCAAAATTAATCAAAGATATCAAAATCAAATTTACACCTCTATAATCAAGTTTGGACGCTCCAACCACACTAGGGATGTACATGTAAACCCACGAACCCAGTCACCCAATCCAATTCAACTCGCATTTTGACTCAACTCATTCAAGTTCGAGTGAACCAACCAATTGAAATCCAATTATGTTCGGTTTGGGTATCAAATTTAATTTTTTTAACCCGTGAACCCAACCCGTTGATGTGACATATATATTTTTATTTGTTTTTACTATTGATATATAGTTAAAATTTAGTTATTGGACTATGATTGAGAATTTGTTGCTAATTTAATTAATTTAAGTGTTTTATTGTGTTTGTGGATGTATTTAAAGTATTAAATGATATGTTAGCGATATAATTTTATTATTTTTTAAATATTCAAGTATTTAAATTTAATTATATTTTTTTAAAATAAAAAACAAATATATTTTTTGATTACACATGAACTCAACCCGCTCATAATTGGGTTGGTTTAATTCGAATTTGATGGCAAAATCATGAGTTGAGAACTCAACTCAACTCAAATAAAATTGATCGGTTCAAGTATCGATTTGTCCAAAAACAACTCAACTCAACCCGTGTACATCCCTAAAATATAGATCATACTAGATGGAAAATCACAATAGACTAAAAGTTACATGTTAAAGCTTCTAAAACTTATGGTGAGAGAGCTTCAAATTTAATGTGACATTTGTCTATCTAGGGGTGTACATGGACGTGGGTCGACCCGCCAATCCGCTCACCCAATCAACCCGTTCTTGATCGGGTCGGTTCGGGTTAAATAGAAAAATATATGTTTAGAATTTAACCCAAACCAAAGATAATCGATCGGGTCGGGTATCAGATTTTGCCAAAACCCGCCCAACCCAACCCAATCCAACCCGCGTACACCATTAAAAATATGAAAATTCATCAATTCTAAGCAATGTCAATTTCAAGTCCAAGCATTTAATTGTTAAGTGTTTGGACTTAAAGTTGACATTGCTTATAATTGACTTACTGTTTGAATTTATTTATGTATTTGAAAATTGTTGGATTTATTTTTTTTTTGTGAGAGGTTGTTGGCTTTTTAAAATAATTGAATGATGTGATTGAAATTTTATAGTTTTTGAGACATTCAAGTATTAAATATATTTTCATTCAATATATTTTTCCGTAAAATAAAAAACAGGTTATTATTTATGTATAACCCCGCCAATCCAACCCAACCCGTTCTTAATCGGTTCGGTTCGGATTAAATGAAAAAATACGAATTTAGAATTTAACTCAACCTAAAGATAATTGATTGAATCGGGTATCGAATTTTGTAAAAAACGATCTAATCCAACCCGCATACACCCCTACGTCTACCGCTCAATATACACACACGCAAAGTAATTTAAAAAAAAAAACAATCCTTCAAAAATTACACGACAAATCTCAGCAATATTTGAAAATAAAACTCTAATACCCTATGAAACTTTTCTTCTTTTCAAACCAAACAAAGCTTTCAACAACTAAATAATTTATCTCTTCTATGCAAGATCATTTATCTCTCTTGATAAATCGGAATTCCTAACAAAACAACTAAATAATTATTTCCCTAAAAAAAACTACATAAGTACTTTAAATAGTGAATCATTTAGGTGACACTCAAAACAAAAACTTCAATGACAATACATCTAGAATTAGTCGTGCCGAATATCAATTTGCTTGATGAAGCAATTAGATATGTGAGTTATACAATACAATTCAAATATTAAGTCCATGTTTGTTTTTCTATTAAAAAAAGCCACTACACATTTATTTTGAAGCTACAATATGTAACTTTTGAAAAAATCCGATCAAAGTGGCCTTGGAGTGTGATAATTGCGTTCGTAAGGTTGTTCTAAACATGGGCAAAGAATAAAATTTTAAATTTTGATTATTGTAATCAATAGTTTTGTCAAACAATTTTGAACAAGCAGTACTAGAGATAATGTGCCCTGAAAAAAATCAAACAATGGTTTGTTTTAGTGATAAAAAGACAAATATTAAATTTGTAGATTGAAGATTTATGTTAACAATATAAATCTCATCTAAAGTTTTTTTTACCTTAAACTGAAACATCATCATCTCACCTTAAATTTTATTATATATATATATTTAAGAATCTAGCAAGATTTCTCTCCATATAAATCATCCAAAAATAATTAATTCAAGCAACAACATCATTACATCGATCTAACAACCTAAGACTTAAATAAAACACCCTCAAAATATAATTTTGTTTATTTTTTTTACTTTATAATTTACATGAGAATTAGATTCTAATAATTTAGTCAAATATAAGTAAAATCAAACTAAAAATTAATCAAACAAGATTTAAATTTGCATTCTCTCACCCAATTATTTTTAGCAGAAATTCATTAAAAATTTAAGACCAATCACTTAGTTTAAACTAAGCATCTATAAAGACTAGTAATAGTCAACCATTTTATAGTCTTACCAGAAAAATATTGTTTAGAAACATTGCATTATCATCCACGTTTTACTCGAGTTATTCACGAATACATAGACCTAAAATAAAATAAAATAAAAATCTGTATGGAAAAATTGTCGTTATCATGCACGTTTTACTCCACTTAAATAATACATCCACCAAACATCTGTACTTATGGTTTCATACTAGAGAAAAATTTATTTATTTTTTCTCAAAGCTCTTCAATTTTTCAATTTTTTGGGGTATGGACTTTTTAAAGTTGGCCCAAATTTAATACTAACTTCTTTAGCGTTTCACACTATGTTTCATTCTAAACCTAGCACCTACATCAATCATGACTTGAGTACAGAGTATTGATGAAATTTGTAAAGTACACCCCACCGACAGGAATTAGTACCTCCATATATTCCAACCAAAATTCCCTCAGTCATGGGGAGTTTCTTCTGTCCAGTATTCGAATTTTAAAAATTAAGTTCGTAAAAAAAAATATATAATTTTAATAATTTAAAAAAAATTATTTTTATAAAATTTTATTTTACTAACTATAAAAAAATCTCAACTTTTTAGTTTTTATATTTTTTTTATTATCTTTTAGTCTCTATTTTTGAATTTTTTTTTAAAAACTGATACTTATAATTCCTATAAAATTAAAACAGAGACTAAAAGTAAATATTTTTTTTTTCTTAACAAAACTTAAAATGTTATAATTTTGTTAGAATTAAAAATATATTTAATTCAAATCATCCTCGTTTTATTATATTATAAAAAATAAAAAAAATTGAGATCTTCGTCAATAGATGCTATTGGATTATTTGCAGAGTGTAATGTTGTTCGCATAATTATGAGATGTCTTAATTATCTTAAAAGATAAATTTGAATTCTATTCAAAATATGCAGAAATTAAAATGAAATTAAATTATTTTAAACTATTCGTTTTTAATTCAAATTCATTAATTACTTACCAATTACTTAAGTAGAGAGTTTAAGTATTAATTTGTAATATAAGAGGATAAAAGCAAATAAGCGATAAATATAATTTAAAATGGATTATATTTTTTTTTTTTTTATATTTGAGACAACAAAAAGTTGCAAACATTTTCTGATACATAGGATGCAGGTAGTATCTAAATAAAATTTAGGCTAAATAGCACCCGTGGTCCCTTAACTTAATTTCATTAATATTTTAGTTATTTATTTTTATTTATTTTTCTCGATTTGGTTATTTATTTTAATTTTAAGTGACAATTTGATCTTTTATATTTTAAAATGTCAACAACGTTATCCTTTTCTTTTTTTACAAAAATTCAAAAAATTCATCAAAATTTTTAACCAAAACCCATAAAATTAATTATATTCTTCAATATAATACAAATTTAATCAAATTCGAAACTCAAATCTTCAAATAAACTCATATTTTCATCTCTAACAACATCAAATAAAGAATGAAATTTTTGTATGAGTTTATTTAAAGATTTGAGTTACGAATTTGATTAAATTTGTATTATATTGAAGAATATAATTAATTTTATAGGTTTTGGTTGAAAATTTTGATAAATTTTTGTAAAAAAAAAAAGATAACATTGTTGACATTTTAAAACATAAAAGATCAAATTGTCACTCAAAATTAAAATAAAAGACCAAATCGAGAAAAAAAAAGATAAAAAACTAAAAGGTTAACTGAAATTAAGTTAAGGGATCACAAATGTTATTTAGTCTAGAATTTAATTTATATATATTTTTGGTATAATAGATATTTGACTCAAATGCAATTTTTTTCTTCTCCATTTTTGCCGATTTATGATTTTCATCCTTATTTCTAAATTTGAAAATATAGTACTCCAATATTAAAAATTTCATAAATTTTATCAAATTTTAAAATAAGTAGAGAAATGATAAGTCTTCTAACATTTGAGAAAAGCAAAGAGGGTAAAAAAAAAAAGCAAGACATTTGAATAATATACATACATGTTATAGATTTGATTCTTGCTAATAGTATTTTAGGAAAACAAATATAAATATTTTTACAGTTACTCCTTAATGTATAAAGTTTTTTATATTCTAAACGAGTCACATCTTTTCACATTAAATGTATACTTTACGAAGAAAAAAAAGTATATAAAAGTACTATTTCAAGGTAATGTTTAAATAATTTAATATTAATTTAAAAAAAATGGTAAAAAAAAATAAGGATCAAAATATTGATTTCTTTTTACTAATTTGAACTTTGTGATATAAAAATATTCTCTTTATTTGATTGAAGTACAAAACACAACCCGTTTCCATGTAAGTCAAATGATAACTGCATTTGTATCAGAATCATTTTATCTATAAGAAATAAAACCAAACAAACCTACATTTGCTTTTTATCTTCTCTTCAGCAGTATAACCAAGCTAGAAATGAAAACATGAAAATGAAATAGCATTAAGATATTGGCACGGCTCAATCAAAATCTATTCACAAAAAAAAAAAGTAATATTTTTTTGTCTGAGTGAACCAAGCCAATATCACAATAGCTACTTCATACAATTATGATAATAATCCATTAATTCACTGTTCCAAACAAGAGAAGCTTTATAAAGAAGAAAAAGAAAAGAGGGTGTGTGAGCGTGATGAGAATGAATGTGTTTGGGGGGTGAGAGTTTAAAAAGAGAGGGGTGTGTAAATAGCATTTAAAACACTCGACTACCAAAGCATAAAGCAGAGACAGAACATTAAAATCTATAGTTCTCGTTTGATGAAACTTTTCTGTTTTTTGTTTACCATATTTTGACCCATAACGTAATACAGTTTTGGTCTTGGGTTATAATGTTGCATCAGTTTGAGAAACTAGTAACCGATAGCCTCAAATGCATGTTTGTTTAAAAAGTCAAATTTAACCCTTTGGTTGGTTATGGTGATTCAAAAAAGGTTATGGTGATTCAAAAAAGGTGATTGTGTTGTGTTGTATTAAAGAAAGAAAGTGGAAATAATAAATGGAGGGAATCTGTTTTATGGAATCGAGAGGCCGTAGCATTAATACACAACTTTGCCTTTTCAACTGTCAAAACTCAAAACCCATTTGGCACCTCTATTCCTATGCTTCTTTATTAATATCTCTCTTTTCATTTATAAGAAAATAAAAAGATATTAAAATTAGTATATTTATTAATTATTTTAATTTTTTATTATTTATATATATATATATATTGAAACCTGCCGGATATTAAATATTTATTAATAATATTAAAAAGACAAACATAAGAGTATAAAAGTAATTTAAATAAAAATTTATTTTAAAAATCGTAACTTTTTTTTAAATATAAAATTAATTTTTTTATAAAAAATTATCTTATATTTAAGATCCAAAAAAATATTATAAATAAAGATTTTCCATTTTTTTTCTAAAGGATCCTCCATTGATGTTGAGTAAGAGTTTATTTGAGAAAAATTAATTAATAAATTAGTTGACAGTGATGATTTAATGTGGATATTATTTGGTAAAATTAGTGATCAAATTAATCAGCAATGTTATTTGTCGTTAAATCATTGTCACGGTTAAATTTGTGGTTTGATGGAATACACTTATTTTATACTTGTTGTGATTATATGTTATGATTATGGGTATCAATTAAGGTTCAAAATAGTAAGTCCATTGCTAAGCCTTTTAAGGAAGATTTTCTTCATACCCCCTTTTATACATCTACTCCCACATATATTTTAAAATATCCATAATGCCCTTCGAAGTATTTACTATTTATCTTATTGTAAAGGCAAATTTTTTTTACTCCTTCAAAGATTTCCGGAGATCAAAAAAGGTAATTTCTGGAAAACTTGGAAAAAGTTTTCCGGAAAAAATGTGTATTTTAAAACTACCGGGAAAATTGTAGAGAAGTTTTCCGGTAGTTTATTTTTTTTTTAATTTTTGTTTTTTTTAAAGTTTTTTATTAATTTTTTTTTTAATTTTTTTTTGTTATAGATATGGATAATCCGCAAGTATTATCTAATAAAACATGCGTTGATATTACCAACGTTTTTAACACAGAACAGGTATGAATAATTATAATTACTATCGTAAAAATTTATTATTGTCATTAATTATTATAATTTATTTCATATTTTTATTTCAGATATTTGATACACGGGAAGCTGTTGTAAATTGGGCTAGAGAAATCGGTATCAAACACAAAGTGACTGTTATTATCACAATATCAGAAGAAGAGACTGGAAAAAGAGGAAGGAAAAATAAATTAATATTAGGTTGTGATAAAGGAGGAAAATACAAGGGTGTTGATAGTTTACCTCGAATTTCAACAAAAAAGTGTGGTTGTTCTTTCAAGCTTAGATCAAAACCATTAAAAGATGGTTCAAGATGGACACTAAAAGTAATTTGTAGAGTTCACAACCATAAATTATCTGATACTTTGGAGGGACATGCATTTGTTGGACGTTTAGACGAAGAAGAGAAAAAACATGTACACGATTTAACAAAATATAATGTTGCACCGAGGCACATATTACTGTCATTGCAAGACCGAGATAAGAACAATGTTACTCAAATCTCACAAATATATAAACAGAGGAGTATCATTCGATTGAAGGTGAGAGGTGATAAGACAGAGATGCAACATTTATTCAAGTTAATTGAAGATACAAAATATGTATGTTGGAATAGAAAGCGGGAAAACTCAGATGTTATGAAAGATATTTTTTGGGCTCATCTAGATTCGGTGAAGTTGTTGAATTTGTTTCTTATTGTGGTAATTATTGACAGCACCTACAAAACCAATAAATACAGAATGCCATTACTTGAGATTGTTGGTATGACATCAACAGAGATGACATTTGTGGTTGGATTTGCTTATTTGGAATGCGAGCCGGGAAGAAAACTTTTGTTGGGCATTAGAGAGGCTAAAAGAACTGTTTGTTACACAAAATACATTTCCTCATGTAATTGTGACAGATAGAGATCTTGCTCTAATGAAAGCAGTTGGTAATGCATTTCCACATGCTGAGAATTTGCTTTGTCAATTTCATATCGACAAAAATGTTGGAGCAAAATGCAAGCAACATGTCTTAAAGGATAGACAAGAGTTAGTATTGAATATGTGGAAAGACGTTGTGTATTCCAGTGATGAAAAAGAGTATATCATGCGCTTGCACATGTTTGAGCAGTCATGTGTCGATTGTTAAGTGTTAGTTGATTATGTTAAAGAAACTTGGTTGACTCCTCATAAGCAACGGTTTGTTGAAGCATGGACAAATCGAGTCATGCATTTGGGAAACACAACGAGTAACAGGTATGACATCTGACTATAAAAATTCCATCTTGTAATTTTACTATATATTGTTGGATTGCTCCACGGTGACAATTTACATGTAATGATAGGGTTGAGTCAGCTCATTAGAAACTGAAGTTAATATTGGAAAACAGCATGAGTGACATGTGTAGATGTTGGGAAGCTATGAACAACATGATAAGGTTGCAACATAAAAAAATCAGGGCCTCATTTCAGAAAAGTTTTTATGGTGAAGGTCGCAAACACAACAATCCATTTTATCAGAGATTGAACATATTTGTATCAAAAGAAGCTATAACACGTATTGCTGAAGAATACGAGAAAGTTGAATCTGTGGGTACCGACAAATCTGTATGTGGGTGCTATCTCAGAAGCACATACGGGCTACCCTGTGCTTGTGAATTGGCACAATATAAATTAATGGGCGAACCAATTCCTTTAGATTCTGTGCATATTCAATGGAGGAAATTAAGCATGGAATGTGAACTCACTCAAGACACAGAAGATGGATCAGAGTTAGATATGTCTGTTGAGATGGATGCCTTGTGGAAACGCTTTCGATCACTTGATATTATAGGAAAAAGGGTATTGAAGAGTAAGGTGCGTGAACATGCTTTTCCAACTACAAGTTCAACGTGTCCACCACCTGAAAAGGTTCAAACCAAAGGACGGGTGAAGAAGAGTAAGTCTAAGAAGCCGGATGGATATGATGTATATCGAGACCCTTCTTACTTTGAGTGTAAGACCCTTAATTTTAAATATTAATTTTTGGAATTAATGTCAAGGGCATTTTGGGAATTTTTGTAAATATTTAATATATGTATGTTTTGAGTGAATATATATATATAAATATTTATTTTGAAGTATGAATTAAAATTATTGGATGAAGAATTAAATTAATTTAATTTCGAGTAATTAAATTAATTGGACCATTAAGTAAGGATTAATGGCTAATTGCAAGACAATTAAAAGCTGGAAAATCAGACAAGTGGCAAGTGAGGTGGCACCATGAGAGCCTATAAATAGGAGTGAGAAGGATGGTGAAGTCAGACCACCATTCCTTCCTCCTTACTGCCCATATTGCATGTACCAACTCCATCACCTCTCCCATTTCTGTCTCTGTTTCTGCCATTCCCGAACTGAAATTTAAGAAAGGGAAAATCCTTCAAACACCCTTAACTGAAAATCCAAGCTTAAAACCTGAAAACCCCCAGTAGTAAAGTTAATCCCCACCTCAATACGACGAGGAAGAACACAGTTTTGCAGCAGCAAACTCAGGGAACAGCTTCACCGTTTTTGGGACGCAGAAAAGGGAACGCAGCAGGAAAAAGAGAAATAGCAGCACACGCTACAAGTGTAATGGCACCTTCCATTTTTTTAGCTGCATTAGAGCCATAAATTTGTGTTATTTCAGTTCTGTTTTAAGAGAAAGACTGTTTTCAAAAATGACATTTTGAAAGAAAATGCATTTTGTTGATAAGTGATTATTCTGATAAGTTGTTGTTGGCTGTTTTACTGATAAAATATGTTGTTTTACTTCTGGGTGAATGCTGGAAAATGTTTGCATGCCATTTTAGTTATGATTAAAAACGCATGTCTTAAAACTGATTTGAAAATGGCATTAAAATGCAAAATGCATCCTGTTGGTGCTTAGTGTTCTGTGATGTTTGCTTGTCATTCTGTTGTGTTTTGAGAAAACTGATTGCATACATGTTTGCTCTGGTGTTTTGGGAAAACTGAATGCATGCATGTTTGCTCTGGTATTTTGTGAACACTTAAATGTGGCATGTTTGTTTTGAGGAGTGTGAACACTGAAATGTTGCATGTTTGTTCTGATGAGTGTGAACACTGAAGTGTTGCATGTTTGTTCTGATGAGTGAGAACACTGAATGTTGCATGGTGTTCTGATGATTGATCATCTGTCTCTGTTTTGGATAAACTGGTGTTAATGGTTCTGATTCTGTTTTGTGTTGTGGGATTTTGGTGATGAAAATGATTCTGATTCTGGTTGTTTGTGATGATTCTGGTGTTGTTGATGATTTGTAAAGGAAAAAGGGATTTTAAATGAGGAAAGGTATTTCTTGAAAAAGTGCAGAATCTGTTTGATGTTGGTTGTTGTTTTAAAAGAATCAGTTTTGAAAAGGGTTGAACTTTCACTGGTTTTCGACGGTGTATTCGACTACAGCATATGTGTATTCGAATACAGCCTTCAAGGTTTCTGTTTTATTTTAAAGTTTTCAAACCTGTATTCGAATACGAGCCCCTGTATTCGAATACAGAGGAAAGATTCTTGCTTCTGTATTCGCATCTGTATTCGACTATGATCATGTCGTATTCGAATACAGAAGTGAAATTTTTAACAATGTATTCGCATCTGTAGTCGACTACAGGCATGCTGTATTCGACTACAGATTCGAGTTTTTCCAGAAACTCAGTTTTTAGCCTCTGTATTCGAATGCAAGGAAGCTGTATTCGAATACAGATTCGTGTTTTCCAGAAAAACAAGTTTTAATCACTGTCATGTGAGTTTTGAAGTGTTGAGAAACTCTGAGAAGGTTTTAATGATTTGAAAAGAAGTCTGTGAAATTGTTTTAAAGAGGAGAGAAAGATGTTTGAAAACCTTTAAGTGACATGGGAGAAAAGGCTGCATTTTCCAAAGGTTGAACTCCTGTATTCGACTACAGTCAAGCTGTATTCGAATACAGAATGTTAAGTTGCAGTTTCCTGCTTCTGTATTCGAATACAGAGGGTCTGTATTCGAATACAGATTCGAATCATCTGTATTCGAATCATCTGTATTCGAATACAGATAGTCTGTATTCGAATACAAATGATTCAATCATGAATTTTGTTTCAAGAATTGATGTGTCACGGTGTACATTTAAGAGACTAAAAATTAAAGTTTTTTCCTCATAGACTAACTTGGATTCCATGTTTTATTTGAAAGACCCGAATAAAACTTCACTTATATTTTTTTTCCAAATATACTTCTAATGAATCTTACTAATTTGTTTGGTAATTTTTGAATTGATTATACTAAATTTTACCTATTCATTTTATTTTTTTCTTTGGAGTCTGTTGTAGAAAAAAAAAGTAAGAGATGAACACTTATGTTATGAACATCTATACAAAAATTATTTAGCATCACAAAAAATACATGATATAATGTTAGTGAAGGTAAATCAAATTCACAGCTTACAGTTTAAAAGTTTTCTTATTAATTTCTCATTTTAGAATAGTCAGATTCATCTTCATGATATAAATGACAATATATATGAATTAAATTATAATAGATCAATTAAAATAGTATATTAAAACAATCTATTGAAAGTTATTTAAATATATCAATCAAATTCATATTCATTTACTAAAAAAATTAATTCTAGTGTTATAGAGTTGACATTTGTTCAATCTAATTTGATATGGGCTTTGGTTTGAGAAGAAATATAAACAATTGTGAGCTCTCATGCCCCATTTACAACTCAAAAAATGCAAACAAAAAATAAAAAGATAATGAATGGTATAAATTTATATGACTAACAAATATTCATTTAGAAATTTTAAAATATTTTCGTTTCTTTTAAGTAATATAATGATTTCCTAGATAGCTTTCAAAGATTAAAGTGAATATTTACTCTACTCATAGTTTTATACTTATGTTGAGTCACAAATCCAACTAATCTTATCTTAATTATTTCTCTTCTTAAGATATCTTCTTATTCTTCTCATCCATCCACAAGTTGCCTCAGTCATCGGTTTCAATCACAAACCCAACAATTAACCATTTTCCCACCACCATAAAAACCAATATTTTGAACCACACCCCACAAACCCAACGATATACTAACACCACATAAGTACCAAACATACACACAAATTGAAAAGAAGAGATTGTGTTAAAAATGAGTACCAAATTAGTAATTTAAATTGAATACAAACTTAAGAAATAAAAACTGAAAAACATTTTTAAAATATCAAAAGTATGCTTAGTTTGTGAAAATATTTTCACTTCTAAAAAATGGATGTTAATTTTAGTTATGAATACGTGAGTGGAATATTTTTAAAGTGGACAATTATTCACATTTTTAAAACAATAGATATATTAAAAATTATTTTTAAAAATGCATATTCATTAACTAATATTTTATATTTTTGTCATGACAATAATTCACTTTAAAGATTTGATTGGTTTGAAAGAAATAAGAAAGAGAGAGTTAAAGAAAAGAAAAGTTGAACTTGCTTTTGTGATTGATCATTGTCTTTGTGAGTGCAAGCCATTTTGTGTTCTTCCGTTTTTGCATCACAATATCTATTCCAGTGCGTTTATTAATTTAATTATTTATTAAACTATCAGCCTTTTTGTAGCATAATTAATAAACGTTAATTTAATTTATTCAACTTCTAAATATTATTTTAATTGAACCATTAAACCTTTTTAGGGGGATTCGACTATCAGACTTGAATATCACATTACCACCATATAATTAATTAATAGATATAAAAAGTTAATAATTAAATTAGAAGTTTAATTAATTATCTCAAATAATTTTAAATTTAAATTATTCTAATTAATCAAACTACAAAGATTGTAAATTAAATAATTTAATAAAACAATTAATTAAATTCAAACAAAAAATAAATTAACTTTCATGGAAGGTTTAAGGGCATTATATATTTTTCAAAAATAATCAAACACTTCTATCTTCTCTATTTCTTTTATCTTTCTTGTATATCAAACAATATTTCAAATCTATTTTATTTTTCACTTATTTTTCATTTATTTATCTTTTACCATATTCTTTATCGCATCTTTCTCTCTTCTCACTTTTTCCTCGCAACCAAACACACCCTAAAAGTTTCTAATCTAGGTAAAATAAAAACATATTTCTAATAAATGAAAGCACAAAATATTTCTCCAAAGAGAACTTTAATAACTATAAATGTTTTACGGATCATCTAAAAAAGTGTCTTTACGACACTTATAAATAAATTAAAAATAAAAATAAAAATAAAAATATTTTCAGTGTTCCACTTGTTAACATTTTTTATATTTTATTTTTTTAATAAAAAATAACATAAAATAAAAATTTAATAAGATGTAGATTTTTTTATTCAAAATAAACATAATTATTAATAATTTTTTTAGAAAAATATTAATAATAATGACTTACTTTAAAGAATAAATAAAATAATATAATCATTTTCTCCTTTTAAATTAAAGTGAATAACATTATTCATGAAAAAACAAATTAAAAATAAGGCTAAATAGCACCGTGGTCCTTTAACTTAATTTCAGTTAATGTTTTAGTCTTTTATCTTTTTTTTTTTCTCGATTTAATCATTTATTTTAATTTTAAGTGACAATTTGATCTTTTATGTTTTAAAATGTCAACAATGTTATTTTTTTTTATACAAAAAGTCATCAAAATTTTCAACCAAAACCCATAAAATTAATTATATTCTTCAATAAAGTACAAATTTTATTAAATTCGAAACTCAAATCTTCAAATAAACTCATATTTTCATCTCTAACAACATCAAATAAAGAATGAAATTTGATGAAATTTTTGTATGAGTTTATTTAAAGATTTGAGTTACGAATTTGATGAAATTTGTATTATATTAAAGAATATAATTAATTTTATGAGTTTTGGTTGAAAATTTGATGGATTTTTTTTTTTAAAAAAAATAATATTGTTGACATTTTAAAACATAAAAGATCAAATTGTCACTTAAAATTAAAATAAAAGACCAAATAAAAAGAAAATAAAAGACTAAAACATTAATTGAAATTAAGTTAAGGGACCACACATAATACTTAACCTAAAAATAAATATCGTAAGTAATCCTAACTAATAATGGGTTTGTTAGGATAAACTCTCTTAGTTTATTCAGTTTACATTTTAATCGGATAATCGAAATCCGAGTGATAAGTAAACAACGCGTTAATCAATTTTTTACGCAGAGAAAGGTGAAAACAGAGTAACAGTGGACCTAGATATTTTATCCTTCACATCAGAACCGTTAATCAAGAAGAAAAAAGGCCTTGTTTAACGGAACGCAATAGCTCATTTAAATTTACACGGTACCCAAAAAAAATCACACGCATATAAATATAATTAAAACTACTGTAGCCTATGTATATATATATATAGTCCCAAATTTGATAAAAGCTCGAGAAGATCAAAGCAATTACGAAGAAGAGTTAAAGAAACATAGCTAACATATAAAGCGGTTTTGTTTAAACTATATTTGATTTGAATGGGTCTATGCGCATCACGTAGAAATAATCATAGTGGTGGAGGATCAGTTAATTCACAAAGATGTGGATGCTTTGCGATGGTAAAGGAGCATAAGTCTAGGTTCTATATTGTTCGAAGATGTATTATGATGTTAATTTGTTGGCATAAGTATGATTAGTATTCAGAACCTTTTGAAAGCATTAATAATCTTCTTTTTCTTTTTTCTTTAATACTTTATGGTATTTTTTATGCATAGTAATTCCTATTCTCGAATTGTCACGGCGATTTTTAGTCAAATTTTATTTATTTTTTTGATATATTTATCTCACAATAAAATTCCAAACTACAATACAGTTGATGATATGACAAAATGGTAATCAGATTGACGATGATAAATGTTTTAGAAAACAATTTATATATATATATATATAAAAGAAGTATGTAACATTTAGGGAATAATAGTCTTATTTTTTTCGATTTGTCCTAGTCTTTAGGAAGTAGTTTTATTTAATTCAATCTTGTAAGTGTCTTCCTGAGTGGGCTATTTTATAGCTTTTCTGTTGCTATTTGTATTGGCTATTTAACAGCCTCATTGCTCATCAATAAAAATGTGCAGTTTTCAGTTTCTAATATTCCATATTATTCTTACAAACCAAGGCTATCATTGCCTCATTTATAAATTTCCTTTAGTTTGCATCATAATCTGGAAATTAATCTCACAAATATCTATACAGCGTTGTTGAGAGGGTTGCATTAGTGCCAACGGATTATGATTGCGTTGTTTTAGAATACAGTAAAAGTAAATGGGTCACTTTTAATATTTAAGGAGTTCAATTCCACTTTTTAATATTTTAAAGGATATTTGTTGACATTTTCCAAAGAAGTTGATATATTTAATTCAAAAATATGTCAAAACAAGTTTGGTTACAGTTTTTGTAAAGCAAATATCAGTGTTAAAAATAAAAATAAAAATATTTTTCTTTTACATAATGTATCCATATTATTCGTGTGAAATTGTGTACGTGTATCGATCGATACATATTAATGTTTTGTAGGAATCTGGATCCCATATATATTTTCAAAAGCAGCATTTGTAACAGAATGCAAACCTTCTTGGTTAGCACACGCAAGTCCAACTGAAAGATAAGCTAAGCGTGTGTATAAGAAAACTTTTGAATCAAGTAATTTTTAGATAACTTTGTGTGTACTGTAACTAATTCATCACACCAATTTGATGATGTTTTGCAAGCGAATTCCCTTAATAGTACTACATGGCTCTAAAAGTTGATGACTAAGTTTAAAGCTTCTGGCCATCTTAACCCCTTACATATCCTCTATCACAGTGCAAGAATTTATACCATCATAACATGTGACTGTGAGTATGATAAGTCCTTTATTATCAGAAGAGTGACAATTAGCAATATTGGGTAGCAAATGCTAATTTAAAACTATCAATGTTAAGGACTTTATGTTACATTCATTAATCAGAGAGTGGCAATGCCATATATTCTTTTCATAATTTCATTGATGATCATGTCAAGGATTGCAAACATACTCGGTGTGTTGCAATTCACAAGTATAAGTGGAAGTACGAGAATCTTCCACAAGTTTTAGGCCTCAATACATTTGATTATATACACAAACTGAGGTTAAGGATTCTAATTTTTAGCTGTACAACACACAATTTTGCTTCATTTCTGTAATTTATGCCTCGATATATTCCTGTTGATAAATTATCAGGAAAAAATAACCATACATTCCTCTTCAGAACTTACCCTATCATCACCACCTGAAAATTTCAACACATAATTATACAACTATACAGTGAAATTAAGTAGACACATAATTTTGTCTATTGATTTTTTTGAAGTCAAATTCTAACCATTGAAGTGGCTAGACACAATTTTGGACATACCTAGTGCTCATGAGATGATTTACGAAGACTTTCAAGTTTGTCTCTCCATATAGCTGCAAAAGCCAGCAAACAAGCTTGGGTTATTTGATGAAACTGCCCATATTTAGGTATTCCAGTTTGCAGAAGGCAACAGTTGTGACCTTATACGCACAAATGTGAAAAGTAAAAAATATTAAATAAATACAGTCATACCGAAAAGATATTTTACCTGCGTCATTAAATCGTTCCTGTTTGATAGCTAAATGCAGGTTATGCATCATACTTAGTTCTTCAGCTACCGAATCTGGACCATCTATGGGACTGTAGCAAACTAATGAAGTTCAGGCTCAAATGATATACCAAGAATGTAAAGGAGGAAACTTGCACACAGAACCTATGGTGGTAAGGATTGCTACACACGACACAGTAAGACACAATAACTATGCAATACCTGTCAAGCAATACATCATAAATAGCCTTCTTATTATGCACTCTGCCCATTCCATAACCGAGCCTTATAGCATCTGTGAAAACAATTTGTTTACTTACATATATTGGAGCCTGCACAGATCAAATATAGAATCATACAAGAGGGTTTGTATAACTTCCTGGCACAAAATGCATATTACTAAGATTTCTAAATAAGAACCGTTATATTATATAGTCTTCGGATATTCCCCTTTCAAAAATCAAATTTTCTTAACAAATATTGGCAGGGTCACCACATAATTCATACCTTGCATCTATTTGCAACATTAATGGCATCCGAAGGACGTGCATCCACACCAATAATATCACTTTTCCCTGGCTGAAGGATTAATAAAATTTGATGAGAACTTTTATGAATGAAAAATCATAATATGAAGGTATTTATCGTTTAGAATTCAAAAGTTATTAATACCTGGCTAAGGTACAATTTGGCAAAGTAAGTACTGACTACTCTCTCTGTAATTCTTACCATTAATACCTGAAAGAGTAAAATGAAGAAATACTTAATAAATTACTTGACACCCAACTTCTATTTGACACTGAAAATATCACTATTACTTAACATCTTTAGAACACAAGAACTAGGACCGGAAGATTACTAAAGTGAAATTATTTGCAGTTAAGAGGATCCAAATAACTATTTGAATTGCTTTCTTTTTTAGTATGGTACTTCTCAAACACAAACACACAATGGGTATTGATGCTACGATCTCATGTAATTTCCTTGAGAAGGATTAATGATGCAGTTAGACTACAAAAAGGTCATTAACTAGTGTAGAATACCTTCTGATTTATTCTATCACATAGTAAATGGGTAAAGTATGATTTAGCCATTGGTGTTGAATATTGAAATGAGAGAGAGGGATTATAGTTTTTTCTGGGGGGTTCTCATAGAGATAACATTTGATTGTCAAGAAGAGTTCATAAGAATCAAAAGTTCTAAGATGGTATAATGTAGTGGAATACTTTTTGTTGCAGCTATTTGCATAAATATTACTGCCTAAACTAAACCTAACAGACAAGAATCAGAATGAGCAAAAATTATTAACAGAACAAAAAAATGGAGCAAATGGTTGAACATCCATTGTCATCAATAAAAAATGGAAAATGCTTAGCTCCATACTTCATGGTCTAGTCTTTCAACTAGGTTATTTACAAACTGAAACTGATCCGGACAATCCTGCAATACAACCACCATTTTATAAGAATCGGTCACGAACAAAAAAAAGCATAAGTGCACAACCATTGGGATGCAGTTCAACAATTTACCCCACTTTCTTGTTCAACTTCAGCATCTATAAGCTTTTCAATAGCAATCTTTCCTGCAGCAACAAATAATAAAACAAGAATTTCATAAAAACAACCGCAAAAAGTTTAATTGAAAGTCCAGTACACACATATTTACATCATAGACGCATAGCATAATACCTACAACAATGGGCAGAACATAGTCTCCATCACAAGAAATCTTGAGAAAAATTGTAGGATTCTGAAAACGCTGTAGAAAGCCTTGTCTGAATAAATGGCTATTATTCGTTCTTGATGATGTGGGCGATTTCCATTGTAACTCAGGTTGAAAACGGTGTTTCCACATACGATAGTGTGTGATTGTTTCTGCGCTAGTTTAAGTAATTAAAATTTCAGGGATTCATACACATGATGGATAGATACCTAAATGATCAAATCAAAAGAACCAGTTACTACAATACACACTACTGTAACATCATTTCCAAACTCTCACAAAAATAATAATACATCTTGTATTAATAGAATTCAGAATTATATATAATAATAATAATAATACATAGTTAATTAAAAGGAGAAAAAAATGATACGCTAATCAATGCTTCAATGTATTGGATTTAATTATACAAATATAGAAACATGATGAACTATGTAACAGAAATAATTTGAATATTGTAGAAAATATAACGCATGAAAGTGGAGCTAAAAAAGAAAGAGAAAAAAAATAGTGAGAAAGAAAGAAGACCTGAGAGAAGGAGAGAAGCTTCCAGAAAATCGTTGTTGTTATTGTTGTGAAGATCGCCGAAACTGGATCTGCTGCGAGATGAATTACATGAAATGAGGATGGATTTGGCTTTGTGGAAACGACAGCGACGGGAACGGAGAAGAGGGAGGTGAAGGGGAGAGAAATCGAAAGAGAGAGAGCGGGAGGTGGTGGCATTTGTGTGATCGGCGGTGGTGACGGAGCCGACGCCGGTGACCGGTTGGATGTAGAATCGAGATCTAAGCATTTTGTATAAAAAAAGCTTCGGAAGAAGAAAATGCGAAAAAAGCTTAGAGGTAGATTTGTGGTTGGTTTGATTGATATGAACGAATGAACGAATGAAACGTTGAGAAGAGAAAGCTAAAAAAAAAAAGGGTATGGTGGTGAATGAAATTAATGTGTATAATGTTTATCATTTTTTCTTTATAAAATAATGTTTATTGTTTTAATAAAAAAATTTAGGATAAGGAAATCATATCTCACTCAAAGTATATTTATTTATACTTTATAACGTTTTTGTTATTAATTGGTTTTTTCTTTTACCAAATGATGATAGTCATTTTCGAAGAATGTGTTAGATTACGACTATAATTTTTGAACATATTAAAATTGTAAATATTGTTTCTAATAATTTTATGAATTTTAACAACTTATAAATTAAATCTAAAATTGTTTAGTTTGTTTTTTTTAATAAAAATTGGTTAGTTGATGGCATGTCAATTTTGAAGTTGGGTTTATTTGATGTTATGAATCGATTTGGTATAATCGATTTGATAGAGTTTAAAAACAAAAAAAAGATGACGAGGCATCTAACATGCTACACTACAATAGGGAGATTCGTTTCGTAGGCTTTCTTTGCTTTTTGTTGCATTCACGCACCAAGTTATCCGTTTATTTTATTGTGAAGTCCAACGTGGTCTTCATGACAATAATTAAAAATTATAAAATCTCTAATTCCAGCTTTGAGTTTATCTTCTTTTTGTGATTTTGTTTTCAAATTGAGCTGTTATAAATTTATAATAATATCATTCACTTAGACTCCAGGATTGATCGAAATTGGTGGAATTGTATGGTATAATATCAGATTTAATTATTTGATTTTATAAAAAATGAATGAAATGGTTTATACCAAAAAAAAAAAAGAATGGAATAGAGTATGACCAACCCATTCCATCAAATATAAGTTATTTCTCCAATTTTTTATTCTCTCAATTTAATAATAGTGTATCCAATAGAATACAAACATCTGTCTCATTTTATTTCATTTCATTCTATTTCACAGAACTTTAATAAATTCAATTCACTCATTTAGTAGGTAAAAATTAAAATTAGAAATAGAAACAGAAAACATGATGACGCCGTTATACATTACTATACACAAAGATATTTCGACTTTCATGATGTTGATGTTTCTTTTTGCTACTGGTTTCCACCTAAAATAATATGCATAGTGGAAATATCACAAATATTCTGTTAATTACTTTTAAAATAGTTTTCATATAAATCAAATATTTTTAAATATTAGATGATTGTAATTTATTGTCAAAATAAAAACTCTATAAATTGACAATACATATAAATTAAATTCTAAGTAATTTAATGAATAATGTTCTTGGGTGTGACGTCAAAAAAAAAATAATAATCTTGGTGTTGAATTTAATAATTTATATCTTTTAAAAAAAATTAATAATTTACCTAGAGATACATGGTTACTACCACTGCAACATCAAAACCGTAAAGGATACAAATTTCTGAAAAATCTCTACTGTGTAATTTTGTTGTAGTTTCCACTTTTAGGCTTCAATCGTCTTTTATTATATATTAAACATATTAGTTATTTAGTTATACAAGTTAAATACAATAATAAGTTACTTATACTAACTAATTATTTCTCATTTGTTATATAAATCTTATGTATCATTTGATGTACTTGAACAATTATATCATAATTCAATATACTTTTATCTCATTTGATGTTTTCTATTTAAAATTGTAATATCATAAAGAAAATATTATTGATACATTTTATCTTGCAAATTTATGTTTGACGCCAAGAATATACCACACTGTATATGGTATGCATTTAACTTGCCCTGTCTATGTTCTTTGTGAAACCAAAACCAATGCAGTTTCATGAGAACATATTTCAAGAAAAAAACCATGCCTAGAGTTCAAAGAATATATGTGATTTCATTGGGCATGTTTTTCTTTTTTTTTTTCAATGGAAATATTTCTACTTTTCTATCACATTTTGAATATAAATTTTAATATAATACAGTACCATCCATGTCCTAAAGCTATAATTTCCATATGCTGAAGGGCTGCTACTACCTGCCATGCAAAACTTAGCAAGGTCTATTCTTCATTTGTTAGTCCAAATCTTCAAAAGATATATTGTTTCTTCGCTCGATCTGTCGCGCATTTCTAGCATGTCTTTGAGGCTGCTTCAACAACTTGATTATCTCATATATTCTGATACTTTGACCAGAGTAAAGGCAAAGGTCAAGTGGAATTAAACCATCCTGAGACAAACAAAAGAGAAATTGAATCTCATTTGAATATGTAAAAGAATTTGAACACTCAATCACTGTTTAATGGTTTTTCTAATTTTATAACTAAACAATAGACGAAATCATACTATATGCATATACCAACTGACACTGAGTTAAACAAAACTATAGGCTCCACAGAGATTTAAAACAAAAACAAAATATTCATCAATCACAGCTCTAACAACGGAATCAATCAAGCCTTATCACTTATCGGTGAGGTCATGTTCTATCAAAATTCAGAAACCAATATTTCAATAAAACTATTAATCTTTTGATTCAAGCTTGGGATTGGCTATGTAAAAGTTCAGCAAAGAAACAAGAAATTGGCAAAGTTTAATGATTCCTAAATGACATTTGAAAGTTTTTCTTCAACAACCGATGGATTTTTTTTGTGACTTTTGGAAAGACTTGTGGTTGAAGGGTGATTCTAGTGTAAGTATCTCAATTTCAAAGTTGAGAATCACCTAAGACCTAACTAGTTCTGGAGGAAGAGGCAGACCTTCTAAATCAACGTTTTAAAAACCGGACCAAACTGACAGATTGAACCACAAAATCAATGTTGATTCAACAAGTTTTCCTGTTTTGCATTCTTTTTACTTTTTAAATTATTTATTTATTTAGTTGTCATTCAGTTGAACCAAACTATGACCCGGAGGTCTCACAAGTTCAACCTCTGGTCTGGTATTTAAAACAGTGTTCTATCTACCACACAAGGTTCTCTACTTCTCTTACATAGATAGATTAATAATAGGAAATCAATAGACAATTACCTTGTTTTTTAATGTCTTATCAGCACCTTTAATCAGCAGAAGCCTCACCACATCAGTTCTCTGTGTTTGAACAGCAAGATGTAATGGTGTCCAGCCATCCTGAGACAAAGAGCAAATGAATTATGTTCTCAAACAGTGCTCCACAAAAAAAAAAGGTAGATAAGCTATGGAACTATTGATCTTACATTGTCCTGAAGATTTATATTGACATTATATAACAAGAGTACTTTAATTGTCGGGATAGAAGCCGTTTGTACAGCATAGTGCATCAACGTGGCCCCGTCCTGTTTCCGGCACATAAACGACAAAGTAGATGCATAAAATATCAGCAACACCAACAGCTATAAGATGTAATAAAAACAGCATTGAATTTTCAATGAGAACATGAAGAGCAAAAAATATAAATTGCAGAAGAAAACCAACAAATAAAGGCACGAGTATGCAACTACAACAGCACAACACACAATTAAGTAATTTTTTACTCACATTATCTTGTACAAAGGGATTGGCCGAGTTTCTCAGGAGATGATTGGTTATAGCGTGCTTTTTTCCAATTATCGCTTTGTAAAGAGCAGTCAAACCATCCTAGAAAAAGTAAAACAAATCACAGTAGTTTCAATAGAGGATTTTACACAATTTAATCTTCCATGTAAAAGTGAGTATTCATGTACCTTATCCATAGCATTAATATCAACGTCGTGCTTCAACAAAGATTCTACAAGGAAAAATTCCCCGCCTGCAGCAAGTGTGTGGAGAGGAAGCCATTTATCCTAAAAAAATGAGTATAGCCATTAAAATAAATAATAATGAGATTATTCCCAGCAAGTGAATAAATACCCTTTCCCTTACACTTTTATCGTGATTTCAAGTTTCCAACATTGAAAAATTGCAGCAATGTTTCTTAGCTATGATTACTCAACTATAACAGATTACTCAAAAGATGCAGAAACTACTAAGATTACTCAACAACAATGTCAATGGTGGAAAAATAATTACTTCAACATAAAAATGAAGGAAAACTAAAGAGTTTTTTCTTTGCCAATAACACTAAGAATACAATGACAATAATGTTGAAATATCAGTCATTATTCATCAAGCATTGAATACTTACTGAAGTAGCAACTGCCAAGTCTGGCTTTCGCATACTCAACAAAGCCTTCTCCTCTCTGGTAAACAACTTAGGACGACCTATTCACGTAAGCATGAAATAATGAAAAGAAAATTCCAACACTTAACAAATCATATATATATGCAAACAATGAGAAGCAGCAGTGAGTAAAAGGAAGATCTTTCAAAATTCAACCATCACTGAATAAAATGATCCATTTGATCCCAGTTGAATTTCTCTATTTATATCACTATCTGTTAAGTACCATACTGTGTGAAGTAGCACCAAATTAAGAGCAAATTTGGACAAACTTCTCCTCAACAACATCCACACAAACAAAAAAAAGAAGACAAATATCACAATTTTAAATTGCGGTCCACAACTGCAATTGTGACCATAATATAGAAGTTTTAAATGTCTCTACAACGGCATTGTTGCAGCCATGCATTCTCAGGTATTTATTTAAAACATGACGGATACCAAATTACCTTCAGTTCCCTTAACAGCAAGCTCATAACTTTCACTGTTCAAAAACTCAGTAACATCCTCCAAACCTCTCCCATAAACAGCCCACCTAGGATTCCTAGCCTGAACACGTTCATCACTAAACTCACCACCTTTTATCTCTTCCTCCTCTTTCTCATTCTCAGCAAAACTAAAACTTGGAGGCTTATCAAGAACTAAAGGTTTCAACTGAGCTAATTTAGCTTCTTTAAAAGCCTTATAATCATTCAAATTCATATCCCTCAAAGGAATTAACCCCATTTTCTTCTTCAAAACCTTACTATTGAACTCAATTTCCTGTGCTATCTTACGCCTCTCTTTCTTCGTTATGTTTATCTCTGCTTGAACTTCTCTCCACTTATCAGGAACCAAATTTTGGGACTCAATAACTGAAACTTTTTTCTTCTTCTTTTTGTTTGAATTGATTTTAGTTTTATTGTCTACTAGGTTTTCGGAAGGATTGGGAAAAATGGGGTCTTCGAAAATGCCTTCTTCGAAGACGAGACAATCTCCAATGACGTGTTCTTCGGTGTCGTCGGTTTGGTTTGATGAGGAGAGGGAGTTGTGGAGGTTGAAGATTCTGGGGAATTTGAGAGATTGAAAAGATTGAAACTTGCGGGGTGTAGGAGAAGAAGGGAAGGAAGAGAAGAAGAGTGTATGAGGTTGAGGATTAAGCACAAGTGTCGAAAAATTGAACATTGTGTTGTTGTTGTTGTTGATGATGATGATGATGCTGTTGCAATTGCCAAACTTCACTCAATATTAATAACCCAAAACTTTTCTGTTTCTATACACCCCTTCTACTTTTCTAGTTCTCTTGTAAAATAGTTGGTTCTTTTTTAGGCAAAATATATTTTAAACTGTTAGTTTTTTATTTGATATTGTTGGAAATAGAAGACTTCAGCTATATATTTGATAAAAAAAATTTAAATTGATAGTGAATTTTTTAGATTTTGTTTGAAGATGATGAATTTTTTGAATTTATATATATATATATATATAAAACAATATTATTGACATTTTAAGTTATAAATATTTAAATCATTATTTAAAATTAAATAAAGAATCATATTAAAAAGAAAAAAAAAAAAAGATATAGAATTAAATTCTAAAATTAAGTTAAAGGATTGCACCTCTGTATGTAAATTTATTAAGATAAAATTATGTGAGTTCAACCGTCGATGTAAAAAACCAATAAATAGTCGGCACTATTTTATTAGTATTATCCTAATCAAACCTTCAAACACACCACATCTAAATTTTTTGTTGTAAAACAGATGGTTATCTGTGCACACATGACAAAATAATGGTTTGCTGATGGTTCTTATTGTTTTGATGTAATTTATATGTGATATTTGGTAAATTGGATTCATTAAAATGGACATTGTATTTTAAGAACTAAAATCGCTGTCATTATAATCCATTTATTTAAAAGACGTTGGGTGTTGGATTATAATACATATGTACGGATACAATAAAGGAGACTAATACAACATACCGTATTTAAAAAATAAGGTACTATATAATTTAATTAAAATAGTTAATCGTTGAATTCACAATACAAAGTTACAATAAACATTTAAAAAATCACAAATTAAATTTAATTACAACAAATAAATTCAAATAAACAAAATATCATATATTAATATATAAAAAATCCATCAAATCGATAAAATAATAAAGAACAAAGTACCTCAAATACTGTACAAATATCAAGTAAATATCAAATACAAATACTTTACAAAGATCCGGTAATTTACTTTCTTGAAGTGTAGTAATTGTACAGTTGTGGATTGATTGAGGCATGAAAAATATGTTTCCATTTGTGTTGCTCACTATTTGAATCTTCTTTCGAAGGATGTAACATGTCATGTAATTACTTCATCATAGTTTTATTGGTTTAGGAAAAGAGAATGTTATAAAAAAATTATGTTCATAAGTGATTCAATTTGCTACTGCTTTTATTTCGTTGAAATGTATTTATAATCTTATGATTTTCAAACTTTCTGTTACACATGTCCTTTAGTTGGTGAGTTTGTAGGCAAAAAGTTTCAAGGACAAACATTACATAACTAGATCAATAAAAAAATATAGTCGAAGAGTTTACAGCCACGAAATTGTTGTTTAAATTCTTCTTCAAAACATGCTTACTCATACAGGCATATAGGCATAATCTTACAGTCTAAGTACCATACCAATTACACAGTTTTTGCTTTCACTCTTCAAATGTCAAAACAAACTAATGTAAAATATCACCTAGGCCCACGAGCATACCTCCTATCTGGGCTACCATATTGAGAATAGGGAGGTGGTGACCTAGACATATCCCTCCTATATCTTCCACCATAGGGAGAGTGCCTTGGTGAATAATCTCTCCCACCTCGATATGGTGGTGAGCGCCTTGGAGACCTACGATATTGATAATCATCTCGACCAGGTCCACCTCTATGCCTTCCACAGTCACCACGATATCCTTGATATCAACAGAAGATGGAGTTTGGTAAGATTTCATAAAACAAACAACAAATTAGATTCAAAATGAAAAGAAGTGTCTCAAACTAACCATCGTCTCTGGTATTTTTCAGCCCAAGATAGTGCCCAGGTGTGGGAGTTCTTGGTCGCTTTCTCCGTGACTGAAATATAATAGAGAAACTTAATTCTAAGAATTTTGTTGATATAAAACAAACTGCACCAACCATCCAACACTGAAAGTAAAACAGATTAAATATTCTGATAACCTACATGCCATAGTAAATTGTCAAAAAGCAAACACTTTCATATTATACTGAGAGCTACTTAAAAAAAGTTTCATTAACATAAAGAGCCTAGTTTGTAATAGTGGTAAAAAAGTTATATCCACACACTAATGATCAATGCCAGGTGTGAGATACCATAAAATCCTGATTAGAAAGTTGTTGATAATGTCCGTTGTTAAGTTGAGAGTTGAAAGTGAATGCTGAGGTTGTAAAGTTGTTGAACAATATAGTTGCTAATGTGTTTAGTTGATCAGACACATTTGATTAGCTGTTTAAGCTCGCCAATGATCAAGTTCAAGTTGTTTCACTAAAGTTGACATGGATGAACTGATCATCTTTGATTGCTGCCAACATAGCTGATGCAATGCATTCTGAATTTAACCACAAAACTTTCAAGTCAAGAAGAAAGAAAAGCACAAGTGTTTCATCAACTACCAGTTAATCAAAAAACACATTACCCGCTCCACAGTGATATAGCGACCCTCTAAAACAGATTGATTGAGGTACTTGACACAGCGGCTTGCATCCTCAACAGATTCCATAGTAACAAATCCAAAACCACGGGATATACGCGTACGGGGCTCCACCACAAGAAAACATGAAGCAACCTAACAAAGTACACAACCCATGACAGCCATTCAGAGGTTTGAGGATCACTACTGAGGGAAACTCTGATGATTACTAGGTGAAAAAGGAGACAAAATAATATGAAACTTACCTTTCCTTCCGTAGAGAAATGCTCCTCTAGGTCTTTCTCAGTGACCCTTGAAGATAGGCCAGTCACATAGAGTGTATCCCCAGCATTCCTGGAACAAAATTGAAGATATTAAAGGTTCCTAACACATCATCACTAACCCAAACCACACAGGCACAGTTGACCACCAGCAGAAATAATTAAAAAAATGTAGATTTAATCTTTCAATCAAAGGATTATAACCAGATGCAGGTAAAATGGACTAACCTATCAGGACTTCTTGTTCTTGATCTGAACAACGAACAACCAGTCATCAACAAATGAAGGACAAAGAAAGTATCCAAGTAAAAAACATCAGGCACTGTAAAAGGAATAAAATGGAAAAACAAAGCTCGAATGGTAAACCATAATTGTAATTAACCTGCCACGCCTTCTCGAGGGGGATCTAGGCCTTTTCCTTTCAAGAGATCTTGACCGGGACCTAGGCCTTTGCTTTTCAAGAGACCTTGACCGAGACCTAGGCATTTGTCTTTCTAGAGATCTTGACGGAGACCTAGGCACCTGCCTTTCAAGGGATCTTGACCGAGACCTAGGAATGTCCCTTTCAAGGGATCTTGAAGTCGACCTAGGCCTCTCCCTTTCAAGTGATCTTGACATCGACTTAGGCCTCTCCCTTTCAAGGGATCTTGACATCGACCTAGGCCTCTCCCTCTCAAGGGATCTTGACTGAGACCTAGGCATTTCCCTTTCAAGGGATCTTGATGGAGACCTAGACCTGGATCTTGATCTTGACTGAGCCCTCCATGGGGATGGAGACCTTGAATACCTGAAAAATTCATTCATAACCAGAAAAAAAACAGCTTCTCAAAGGGGGCACAATCAACAAAGGTTATCAAAATTGAAAAACAGAGAAATTAATTTACTTTAGCTTAAAATTTAAAGGTGACAAATTTCTATTATGTAGAATTTCGATATGAAATCTCAAAGACAAAATCACCCATCTTATTAACAAATGAATTATCGCACGAAAACTCATTCAGAATCACATAATTTAATAATTCAATTCACAAAGAATTCTAAAGTTTCATTCAGTTTTGCGTTAAAGCTCCAAACACATAAATGAAGATAATCGCTACAACAGTAATTGATCATTATAATTTCCGTAATCAAATAAGTTAAAGGGTTACCTTCTTACTGGAGAATCCGACTGCAAAAAAATAGGGGGAAAAAACAAGAAAATAGTTAGAATCTTCGACATGAATCAAATAGGAAGATAGATTCAGATAGAGAAGTTACCATTTGCACGAACGACGAACTTCGAGTCTGAAGAGCTATGGAGAATAAAACAACGGGTACGAAAGAGTTAGGGTTTTTATCAAATGCAATTTTTTAACAAGTTGGTTTTGGATTTTGCGGTTTTCTAATTTTTATATCCCATTTTTGTCCTCGGAGCTGTAATTGTAATTCCAATACTGGGCCGGAGCGATATATGTTATTACAGGGAGACCCGGCCCTCATTCTCCCGCATAAATTAGGAAGACAACGTATCTATTACCTAGCTATTTCTTCATATTTATTTTTTATATTTATTTTTCACGTGAAAAAATACTATTTTATTTTATTTTATTTTACTTACTATTATTTGATATTACTATTGGATAGTTAAAAATTTTAAATTTTTTTATTATTTTTATAATTTTAATTTTTTTATAAAAAAATTACATTTCAAAAGTTTTGTATTTATCCAAATTTTTTATTTTTTTATAAATTTTGAAAAAATTACATTTTCGAAGTTGCATATTTATCGAAAGTTTTAATATTTTTTAAAATTTTTGAAAAAAATTGTATTTTAAAAGTTTTACATTCATCTATATTTTTTAGTATTTTTAAAACTTTTGAAAAAATTACATTTCAGAAGTTTCACATTCATCCGAAGTTTTGATTTTTTTTTAAACTTTTGAAGAAATTGCATTTCGAAAGTTTAATGTTCATCCAAAGTTTCAAAATTCTTTAAACTTTTGAAAAAATTGCAATTGAGAAATTTTATATTCATCCATATTTTTGAAATTTTTAAAACTTTTAAAAAAATTATAATTCGAAAATAAAACCTTAAAAGACTAAACTACCTTTAATATTTTAAATAAGCCTAATAGATTCAATAAACTATTATCTAACCTATCCTCTTAAACTCATGATGTATTAACATGAAATATTGATAGTTTGTAAATCATACAAAAGACTCATTCCTAAAATCTAAAATTGTGTGATTGTGATCTTGGGATGTAGTTTGGAGATTTTTCGGTATGATTACAGTTGTGGATATTCTCTCGATTGAGGAGTTCTATTATTTTGCTTATTTGGTTTTCGGTCAAAGCCATTGACACTTTAGCTATTGGAGCCTTTCGATTCTACTGCTGCAACATGTTAGGCCATATGTCTAGTTCGTCTGTCCAGTTTAGGAAGTAGTTGTCAGATTGATCAGCAGTTTAATTGTTGATTTAGTCTTTTAGTTGGATAATAAATGTGGCAAATAATAGGATAGAGTAATTAGTTTTTAATTATGTTGTTAGGAGACCGAGTAAGCAGGCGCACAAGTTTGCCTTTGGCCGCGTTTTTTGCTTCTGGTAAGTCTGTTTGTTCCGTTTCGTCTGTTGCACTGTACCGCTTCGTTTGGTACTTCTGTCTTTGTATTTTTGGCTATTTAAAGGCTCTAGCTTTAATGAATAAAGAAGTTTTTCCATTTCCAACATTGAGATCATTGTTCTAAGCATTTTAACAATTGGTATCAGAGCTTCGACAGAGGCCTGATAAACGTGAGAGTGTGTGTGGACAAGTGAAGTCCAGAACAAACACGAGAGTTTGAGTGTGTGAGTAAAACACAAAAGAAATTAACATGTCAACCTCAGAAAGGTTTGTGCAGCCGTCCATTCCCAAATTTGATGGCCATTATGATTACTGGTCAATGACAATGGAGAATTTCCTTATGAGCAAGGAGATATGGAACCTGGTGGACGAAGGAATTCCAGCACCAGCAGTTGGAAATACACCAGCAAGTGAGGCTCAGAGAAAGAGTGTGGAGGAAGCCAAACTCAAGGATTTAAAGGTGAAAAATTATCTGTTCCAAGCTATTGACAAAGAAATATTGGAAACAATCCTTAACAAGGGAACATCAAAAGCAATTTGGGACTCAATGAAACAGAAGTATCAAGGGTCCACGAAGGTACGAAGAGCACAACTTCAAGCCTTGAGGAAGGAATTTGAGTTACTGGCCATGAAAGAAGGAGAGAAAGTAGATAACTTTTTGGGACGGACTCTAACCGTGGTCAACAAAATGAAGACAAATGGTGAGGTGATGGAACAAAGTACAGTGGTGAGTAAGATACTTAGATCATTGACCTCCAAATTCAACTATGTTGTTTGCTCAATAGAGGAGTCAAATGATCTAAGTACCTTGAGCATTGATGAATTACATGGAAGTCTACTAGTTCATGAACAGAGGATGTTGGGACAACATGAAGAAGAACAAGTGTTAAAAGTGACATATGATGAAAGATCAGGCAAAGGCATGAATAGAGGAGGACGAGACAGACAAACTTTCAACAAAGCTACAGTTGAATGTTTCAAATGTCACAGACTGGGACACTTTCAAAATGAGTGTCTAGAATGGGATAGAAGAGCCAATTATGCATAATTGGATGAGGAGGAAGAACTTATGCTGATGTCCTATGTTGAGATCAACAAGTCAAAGAAAAAGGCAGTATGGTTTCTTGATTCTGGCTGCTCCAACCATATGACAGGAAACAAGCAATGGTTCATGGAGCTGGATGAACAATTCAGTCATTTAGTGAAATTGGGAAACAATCTCAGAATGCCAGTGAAAGGGAAGGGCAACATCAGACTTGAAGTAGAAGGTGCAACTCAGGTGATCTCTGAAGTTTATTATGTTCCTGAGTTGAAAAACAATCTATTGAGTATGGGACAGCTACAAGAGAAAGGGTTAACTATCCTGATACAAAATGGAGAATGCAGACTTTATCATCCTAGAAGAGGACTAATCATGCACACACGTATGACCTCTAATAGAATGTTCGTTGTTCGGGCCAATGTTTTGGTGGATACATCTTCTGCATGTCTAAGTGTGAGAAGTGATGACACTGGTGACTTGTGGCATAAGAGATATGGTCACCTAAGTATTACCAGTCTGAATTTACTACACCAGAAGGAATTTGTCAGAGGACTTCCCAAGTTTCAGATGCCAACCATTGTGTGTACAAGCTGCATGAAAGGGAAACAACATCGGAAGATCATTCCAAAGAAAAGCAAATGGAGAGCAACACAAAAACTACAGCTTGTACACTCAGACATTTGCGGACCTATCACTCCAAAGTCATATGGTAACAAAAGGTACCTACTAACCTTCATTGATGACCTGAGCCGCAAGCTCTGGGTCTATTTTTTGAATGAAAAGAGTGAAACTTTCACAACATTTAAAAGCTTCAAAATATATTGTGGAGAAGGAGTCTGGTCTATCTATTTGTGGACTAAGAACAGACATAGGAGGGGAGTTCACCTCCAAAAAATTCACAGAGTTTTGCAGACTCGAAGGTATTAAGAGACAGCTGACTACAGCCTACACTCCTCAACAAAACGGGGTTGCAGAACGCAAAAATCGTACCATACTTAACATGGTGCGATGTTTGCTAGAAGAAAAGAAGATGTCAACTCCATTCTGGCCAGAAGTTGTGAGAACGACATGCCACATTCTCAATCGAAGTCCAACTTCTGCTGTAAAGAATAAAACACCAGAAGAATGCTGGAGTGGAGTTAAGCCTAATGTTGATCATTTATGAGTGTTTGGATGTGTAGGAAATGTACATGTACCAGATGCAAAGAGGTCAAAGTTGGATGCTCGAAGTCAAGAGTGTGTGCTGATAGGGTACAGTGAAGAGTCTAAGGGATACAAAATGGTCAATCCGACTACAAAGAAGGTGATAATTAGCAGAGATGTTGTGTTTGAAGAAGGGAAAAGCTGAGATTGGAGAAAGACAAAAGGAGAAACTAAGAATAACATTCTTGACTGGGGATAAGTTGATCAAGATACATATGCCTCAAGTGATGAAGAAAGTGAAGAAGAAGGAGAATCTGGTCAAAGTAGTACCTCCAGTGATACTGCTTCTGGTCACAGTAGTATCTCCAGTGATACTACCACATCTACACTTCCTGAAAGAAGAGTCACTCGAGCTCCAACCTATCTTCAAGACTATACAAGTGGAGAAGGACTATCAGAAGAAGACGAAGAGGTACAAAATCTGGTTCTGTTTATATCTTCTGATGATCCTGTTTATTATGAAGAAGCAGTAAAATTGAAAAGATGGAGGGATGCAATGGATATGGAGTTCAATGCCATTGTAAAGAATGAAACCTGGGAGCTTGTTGATGCACCAAAGGAGGCCAAAGTAATTGGTGTAAAATGGATCTATAAAACCAAATCAAATGAGAAGGGTGAAGTAGAATAAGTGCAAAGCTCGTCTTGTGGCTAAGGGATATGCACAAGAGAAAGGAGTAGACTATAATGAAGTTTTTGCTCCAGTTGCTAGATGGGATACTATTTGAACAATGATAGCATTGGCAGCAAGAAATGGATGGACAATCTTTCTGCTTGATGTCAAAAGTGCCTTTCTTCATGGTGAGCTGAATGAGGATGTTTACATTGCTCAACCTCCAGGGTATGTGGTCAGTGGGGCAGAGAAGAAAGTATACAAATTAAAGAAAGCACTCTATGGTCTAAAGCAGGCACCAAGAACGTGGTTTAGCAAAATTGAAAGCTACTTCATTAAGGAAGGGTTTGAGAAAAGCAGCTATGAGCACACCTTGTTCATCAAAAGAGAAGAGAAGAACAAGATCCTAATTGTAAGTCTCTATGTTGATGATCTCATTTTTACTAGCAATGATACAGTTATGATGAATGAGTTTAAAGAATCTATGAAAAAGGAGTTTGAAATGACTGATCTGGGCAAGATGAAGTATTTTCTGGGAGTTGAAATACGGCAGAACTTCAATGGCATTCACATTGGTCAAAAGAAGTATGCTGAAGAAGTTCTAAAAATGTTTGGTCTGGAAAGTTGCAATGGAGTTAAGAATCCCATGGTTCCAGGAAGTAATAGACTAACAAAACAAGAAGATGGTAAGAAGGTAGATGCAACCTTATTCAAGCAAATGGTGGGAAGTCTGATGTACATGACAGTCACAAGACCTGATTTAGCTTATAGTGTTTGTCTAATAAGTCGTTTTATGGCCAACCCTATGGAGTCTCACATGATGGCAGCTAAGACAATTTTAAGATACATCAGTGCTACTACTGAGCTTGGTGTATTCTACAATAGGGGATGTAAAGATGAGTTGCTTGCCTACACGGACAATGACTATGCAGGGGATCTGGATGATCGAAAAAGCACGTATGGTTATGTTTTCATGCTAAGTGGAGGAGCAGTAGCTTGGTCATCAAAGAAGCAGTCATTTGTGACCCTTTCAACCACAGAAGCAGAATATGTGGCAGCTGCTTCTTGTGCATGTCAATGCATTTGGTTGCAACAAATACTTAAACAGATTGCAGGCACTCAGAGTAGAAGTGTCAAGATACTATGTGATAACTCTTCTACAATAAAACTTGCAAAGAATCCAATCTTCCATGGTAGAAGTAAGCACATTGATGTCAGGTTTCATTTTCTAAGGAATCTCACGAAGGATGAAATAATTGACATGGAATACTGTGGTTCAAGTGAGCAGTTGGCTGACATTATGACTAAACCCATGAAGCTGGAAGTGTTTGAGAAACTCAGAAAAGCACTTGGAATGAAGTCAGTTGAAGAAGTAAACTAAAATGCCTCTGATATGTTCAGTTTAGGGGAGCGATTGTTAGGCCATATGTCTAGTTCGTCTGTCCAGTTTAGGAAGTAGTTGTCAGATTGATCAGCAGTTTAATTGTTGATTTAGTCTTTTAGTTGGATAATAAACGTGACAAATAATAGGATAGAGTAATTAGTTTTTAATTATGTTGTTAGGAGACCGAGTAAGCAGGCACGCAAGTCTGCCTCTGGCTGCGTTTTTTGCTTCTGGTAAGTTTGTTTGGTCCGTTTCGTCTGTTGCACTGTACCGCTTCGTCTAGTACTTCTGTCTTTGTATTTTTGGCTATTTAAAGGCTCCAATTTTAATGAATAAAGAAGTTTTTCCATTTCCAACATTGAGATCATTGTTCTAAGCATTTTAACATAACATTTGTGCGACTTTTTGACAGAACTTGGGTGTGTTGCGGCTTCTATTGTGAAGGTGACTCTGCTTTGGTTCGTTGTTGCTTTTGTTGTACTTCTTTGTTGATTTGGTGTTCTCTTGTGTACTCGTTGTCTGATTTATTTGGTTAGATTTTTGTTACTGGAGTGCTTTTTGGTTTGATTATCCTCTTGATTGTGACAATTTGATAAGTAAACTTCAGAGTCTACTTAAACTAGTAGAGCTTACATAGACTCAACTTATAACTACGAGTTTATCTAATATTAAAATAACTATATATCTGACATATAAAATATAATACAATATAATCAATGAAAACATCATTTTTAAATAGATAAAAATATTACAAAAGAATTTTAAAAAATAAATTTATATTATAATAATAATATCTCACAACAATATTAAATGCGTAGATTTACATTTTACACCAATATGTATTACATATAATCATTAATTAAATCAAACATTAAATAATATAAGATCAAATTTTACCGAATTTATATAATTTATTTAAACTCGTAAGAGTTTGCTAAAAAATAGATACCTTCTGCATAATTTGTGATCTGACATCGGAGTATTGGTCATCTAAACTCTTTAAGAAGCAGATGACATAGTTGCCTTCAAGATATTCACATCTTCGGCAGAAGATTGTAAGAACACTTCGATTGTGCAAGTGCAAACCAATATCAGGCGAAAATTTTCAAGTTCTTGCTAAGTTTCTTGAAAGGAGTATAATAGATGGTGATTGTAGAATCTCCTTGGCGAAACATGTAGTTGAAGATCCAAAATTTTGAAAATGTTGTCTTGATGATAATAATCCTTGAAATCGTGTTAAATTTTTGTAGCACTATCCATCCACACGACATTTTGAGTAATTTCGCGACATTATTATCCTATTACAATTATACCAACCAATAGAGAGACGTCTTCATTATTAATTAGGAAGAGAATGGGTTCCATCGATGAACCCAATTTGTTCTTCAATTGCAAAGCAACCAACATCGAACAAGATGGTAGTTGTCTCCAGTGAGAGGAGGAGAATCCAAAGTATGACCATGATTATCATTGTGCTGCATGAAATAAAGATTAAACATACCGTGTTATAACTGCAATTGTCGATGGAAGAGCCATTGGTTGAATCGTTTTTTATAGAACCACCAGAAGGAATATGATTTTTTGTCATCAGAAATGGATTCAGAGAGTGCAGCCATGTCAGAAGCATATCGAGAGGAAGAAGATCGAGAAAAAAATTATATCAGCTGATACCCGTGTAAGAATTATGAAAATCTGAGTTAACAGAGAACACAAACTGAAATACCTCATTTATTCACCAAAGTGCAAAATTACATGATGGTGTTCAAGCTCTATAATTAAGAGCTAACCTGAATATATACTAAAGAAGGAAGAAGGAAGGATCAACTAAAACTAACTAACTGAAAAAACTATCATAATACTAACAAGTTGCAACAGAAAAAACAAAAAGTGAAAAAATTGAAAGGAGTAAATGGATACGAGGGAAAAATGTAAAGTAATATCAAGTAACAACAATCTAGTCCATCCAAGACTTTGTCCTACAACTGTAATACCTGAATTTGAAAGCCCATTGTTTGACCATCACATTCTTCTGTCTATGCTTGAATAAAAAATTCATTTGCTTAATATTTGCAACATGCATCCTTACAATGGTCATAGTCGTTGATACTATAAAGGATTGAGTTTAAAGAATCTTTCATATTTAAGTTTTACAGCTATTGATGCGGAGAGCGTATTAAGTTGCAGAGAACTATGGACAAATAAAGGAGTAAGATAATTGACCCGAAACAATCTACAAATTGATGATATTTTTACAATATGAATCATTTACCTATGTGAAAGGTTTACAAGTGATTTGAACAATCAATTCCAAGTAAAGAAAACTAAACACTAAGAGGTAAGCAACACATCACAACTTTCAACAAAAATTCTATAAACATGAATTCAGGAGTTTATGTTGTTAAGATATCTGGAATTGTTGTAGAATGAGCCCCCAATATCTTACCACCGGCATCTGGGAAATTCTCACATTCAGGTATTGAGCTGATATTTCCATCAGAATCTACTTGTACAGGATACTTAAGAAGATGTCCCTGTGTTAGTGACAATTCTTCAGAAGCATAAATTCTCCAATTATTCTCTGCAATTTTATTCACTTTACGCACACACTCCAATCTCTCTGGTTCCTCAAAAGTTTCGTCTAACATGTCAAGATGCTCTGCCCAAAGTGACATTCTGTAACCATAAATCTGCAGGAATAAAAACCATCACATGGTCGGTATAAGAGATTAAAAGGTAAGAGGTGCAACATTAAGAGTATATTTGGAAACAGGTAGTATAGTTGTGAATGTGCGGTGGTCTAACTCTACAATAAGTAGCTTCGTATTAAACTCGTGTGACATTGAAAAAACTTATTTCCAGACATACATTAAATTGATTCTAGGGGTGTAGAATTGATTTTCACGTGTTTGGATATGCTCGAGTAGAATTGATTTTAACTCCATAACTGATTCTAACTTGAAACTATAATTTGAAGTTTTTGCCTCTAGAATTGAATTTTAGCCTCAAATTTATTATTCAACTCACTTTTACGTGAATATGTCCAAACATGAATCATTTTAAATTCATCAACTCACTTTTAACCAGAATCAATTCATTCAAAATCATTTTTTATTGCCGTAGAACCAAACATACACTACGTCATCAGATGATCAGTAATCAATATTCTCCAAACAGACATTGCACAAATAGTAGGAGAAACATAGTTGAAAAGTCAAACGAGAAATGGATTTTATTTGTGATTTATACATGACATAATTCAGTAATTTAATAAATTGGGAGGAAGTCATTTATTTGTGATTTACTTATGATTTATACATGACATAATTCAGCATGGGACAATAAGGGTAAATTTCCGGGTCTAATTAGCATAGAATCATTTAGTAATTTGATATATGTGTAAAATATACTCATTTGAGATGAGGTATGATTTCCAGCTCATTGTGTCTAGTTGCAATGTTACATATCACTTGTGGCTGGACAATCAATAATTTTCTATTAGAAAAGTTTCTTATTGAGAAGTACAAACCTGGCCACGTGGATGTCTTTTCCTCGCAGACCATGTATAATGGGGTTGATATGAACCCATAGCTATCTCAGTATCTTTAGTACCAGCCATAGATCTTTGGTTTATGTTAGCAGATCCCACTATAACATATTCATCATCCACAATCATCCCCTTGGCATGCACATAAATCATATTTCTGCGATATTTATATGCTCCAGAGATCTGACAAAATTAACAACCCATTCTTGATCAGTGTACACCATTTACGATAAGTATTTCAAAAGTCAAGAAGAACATGGATATTATACTAAACATGTTATCAACTTATATGCCTCTTCAACTCTTCCTGTTTGGTAATTAAAACAATGTACATTTGGCAAAAGATGAATTTCAGCAACATTTTTTTACAATTTGATCACAGTAATAATAGCCAAACGCAATGCAAATGGCAAGGCCTACCATGTCATTTGACAGAAAAAGGCTTGGTTTAAGTTAAGAACTGAAGATGAAGGCTTGGTAACATAAAGAAGATTTTCACATCTATGGTATTAGATAACTAAATAATATGGTATAAAGCAACCTTGTACTGTTTAATATGTTAAGAAGTAACAAACTACATTTGAAAGATGCTTAAAAGACAAGTAATAAATGCTTAACATAAACAAAATGGAATTTTTATTTGAAAAAATTACCGGTGCACCATTTGAGCCTGAGCTTTGTTCATTGAAGTGTTCCCGCTTACCAAGGCAATAGAAGTTGAGGTAATCTTGTGGGTTCACGTCACTAAGTTGCAATGATTTCAATTCTTTAGCAACAACAGTATACATCATTTGCATTGTCTGGGCCTGTATACAGAAAACATAAAACTGAGCATAAACACTTTGTTGTTTTTTTTTCTTTTCTGATCTTTGGACAGTTGCAGACAGGTTTGGTATCCATTCATGAGAACAATAAATAGTTTTGATTTTGATAAGACACCACCATACTGACAACAAACCAACATTAGTGAGAAATCACTCCTTCGGGAATTACCGACATTGTGCTCTCTAAAATGCACTATAGAGAAACTGTTGCGGTCTTGTTAATTTCCATAATTAGACAAGTTTATAAACTGTTGAGAGCCCTAAAGTCATATGGTCTGAATAGTGGTTATACATGAGATGTAATCTTCACCTTATAAGTCCGTTTTGTGGGGTTGAGTTAAACTCAACTCAATTTTAAGATAGTATTACACCTATCCTATCCGTTGGGCCGCTCGTGAACTGACCACGCAGGTCATGGTCTAGATATCTAGTTTCGGGTGTGAGGAGGTGTGTTGAGAGTCCCGCGTGAAATGGCCTAATAGTGGTAATAAGTGGGAGACAACCGTCTCCTTACAAGCCGATTATGTGAGGTTGAGTTAGGTCCAATCCAATTTCTAAGATAAACTTTGACAATGGATAATCACATACCTGCCAGAAGAGAATTTCTTGCACAGCCCCAGATTTAGGATCACCTTCTGGCCACATTGGTAAAACAATATAAATAGCAAATCTCTCCTTAGCTCTGATTTTACTAGTAATTTTCAGCGCCAATTCCATTGGGATGAGATTATCAGCTCCTGACCACAGACGAAGACAATGAGTTTGACACTAACAAAAGACGGGAAGTGGAACATCATCTCATTATCCTTAAATCCTTATCTTTTTTTCCTTTTGCTGACAAAATATGTATAAATTAAGAAATTCATAAATATATCTTATGAAAATAATACAACAGTTTATTTAATTCTTAAAAAGAAGATGAAGTTCATTATTTCAGAGAAGAGTTGGGAGGATAAAAATGAGTTTAATGGACATGCATAATGCATTGTCAGTGTAAACAATTTTACGCTGGCAGCCAACACGAGCTGTTGATTGTGTAATTATTTTATAAAGATAGTCACAATCTTGTGGTGAGATATTGAGACGACAAAATCAATAATTCTTATTAACTGTCTATGTAAAATTGGTTTACACCGACAATGCATAATTTTTTTTCTCTAAAAATATTCTTGTTGAGATATTGATAAATATTATGATATGATTTGTTAGTATCCTTTAGAATTATGATAGGATCACATCCATATTCAAGTATTACTATGATAGGACCTAATTCACACCATATCAACAACAACCCTTTTCTACCAGATCAACTTCTGAAAAGGATATAGATTTCAAAAATAATATGGCATTAAATATTTCCCCCTAAGATCAAGGTATTCAAACTCTAAGGAATTTCTTTTGTCCATAACAGAAGAGACCACCTCACTTAAATATAGACATTTATATTGCTTATCAAAAATATGACATTTAACCTAACCTGCATCTTTGTAAGATGGCCATGCATATGAAGATCCAATAAAGTATTGGTTTTCAATATAAATGAAATGTTGAGCAGATCTGATAGCTTGAATGTACCCTGTTTGAATGCTTTTGTCTATAACCAAACTTTTAGCACAGATGAGATTCTGCATCCAAGATATGAAATTTGAAACTCTTGAAATATGACTCAGATCAATCCATATATAAAATCTCAAACTCAATATATAGCTTCTTTACAGAGTTTGTCCAAGTCAACATGTTTTATTTACAAATATAATAGGATGGATAGAAAAGTAAAACCAGTTAATATACCATGGATAGAGCAGTATCAACACGTTTTGGAAATCCTTTCAGGGATCCTGAGTCAATGGAGCGGAAGATCTGTGAAATCACGTGTATTCCAATAAGAGTTGGAAAACAAAGTAATGAAATGAACATGCAAGTAATATTTTTACTCAGAACCAAACTTGCTTTTTGCCGACCTGAACATGCCAGTTTTCAGGATCATCTTCTCTAGAAACCCATACCAAAGGATCATCCCCTGGAACAATTGTATGATCCTCCTTTGAGGCAGGAAGAAGAGAAGGACTTAATATCCATGAAATGCGTTCTACTCGTATTAAAGCATCATCATTCCACTGAGAAGCTTTTTTGAAAAGAATTGCAAACTCCCTCCACTTAGTTGATTTTCTCCATCGTTGTTCAAAATTAATAAGAACATCATATGCAGCAGGTCCATCTATTCTGCAGTGCAAATCATGCCATGGTTGTCTGGGAGCCCTTGTCCCAGACTATCACAAACAGCAAACAAGAAAAGCAGTAAGCAGTGACGGTAAATTAATTTGTACATCTTTTTTTATTAAAAAAGAAAGGGAGAGACAAAAAAAGCCAAAATGTTAAGCGTGTTACAACATTGTATCAAAACCATACAACCTACAGCATGTAGGTAGCTACGCAAGATCAAGACTGACTTTCTTACTAAATAATCCATAGATATGCAATAATGATACAAGATAATAAAAACTTGAAACAATCTTTAAGTTGGTCATGCAAGCAAGATCATGAGGGAATAAGATATTTGGAGCTAACAATTACAATTGGTTACTCCCTGGCATTCAACAATCAGACTAAATCCAATAAATTTGATGACTAAGATTGTTCTAGATTGTTATTTGAAGCAGATAACACAACTAGGTTACTCTAAAAAAATTCCAATTCTGAATTTGATAATTCGTGATCAAAATTTTGAATACTGGTGGGAAGGCTCAACCTAAGCCAACTCAAGAGCCAAGACAACTTCCGTTCTAGGTCTGGAGGAAGAGCATGAGGCATCCCTTGCGTGGTGGCAACATGACAGAAAGGACCATCTCTAACAAAATAATTGTCTTGTCTGGGTAGTGCAGACAGCGATCGGGATAACCATGGATTTGGATGGGGGTCATAAGTTCAGGTAAGTGGTAACCCCAATGATAGATAGGGATATTGTGGCTCTTAAATCCAATGCTATAGGTGCAATACAAAGATATTACAGATAAGATTACAAAAATAAAATATATTGCATTCAATAAACAATCGATCAACGTTAGTGTCTTTAAACAGATGTTTTATACAACCTAATCATGTGTCCCTCTAATTCCACCCTGTAACTTGGGGGTTTACTAAGATGTTGTTAATGATATCACATAATATAAGTTCTATTCAAAAACTAGTCTACAAGGCACAACTTGTAAAATCTATCAAATGTAATGATATGACCCTGTAACTTAGGGATTAAATCAAAGACATAATGGATAATATAGCCAAAAAACATTTTACTGGAGAGTTAACACAGAAATGTCTCCCAACAAAAAAAATAAATAAATGCAACGTTAATATATCAAATTGAGCTGACCACTTACAGGAAATGTAGGATTGTGGAAATCACCGGAAAATACAGTATCGAGATCACGAAAAAGTCGATGCTCAGGTGTGTCATAGCGACCATCACACAAATCAAGACCTCCTATAAAAGTAGATATCTTTCTGTTATTACCAGCAGCCTGTGTGTCCAAGATAACACATTTTTGGTGGTGTGTGAAGACGGTTCCAACAACCTGTATAATACCATATATCAAAAGCAACTTCAGTACTTCACTATGTTGTTTGTCTCAAAACACATGTAACCATTTAATCATATCACAACTCACAGGCCAAAATAATATGTTGCTTCTTAAAATAGAAAATATGTTTATTTCAGATACTGCATTTTGCTTCTTAAAAAACATACCCACAATTTAGAGCTTATGCCATAAAATAGATTTAAGAGCTTAGGCCACATAACACAAGGCATTTCACATTTGATTCCACTAAAAATTAGCTATTTCCAAACAATATACAAAAATCAATTCTAAGCAATAACAAAAATCCAAATTACACAACAACTATCCAGAGATAGTTGCAAATACTTGCATGTTGCTTCAAGAAGCTCATCTTGCTGCTGGCATAGCGAGGCGCTAAAACACACATGACAGAAGAATGTTTGAAAAACTTCCTAGTTTCCTCATCATGAGTCTGCATTACTCCAGTCTGCACCAAAACATGAAAACATCCAATAAGCAATAGTAGCATAGCAACCAATTAACCAAGTGATTGAGCTCAAGTGTTTAATGAACTCCACTTAAGGAACCTGAGTTCGAATCTCCGAAACTATTCTTGGCCAGACTTAACTTACCTACTTACCTTCCGGTCTTAACTTACCTACTTAACTTCCAGGCGAACTACAGCTTATCAGGGCAACCAATTGAAATAGCATAGCAACCAATTGAAAAGAAACAAAAAATGCTAAAAACCAAATGAAACCATACCGTCTTTAAGAAGATCTTGTCATGGGAAGTTTTATCATCCCAAACAAGCATCAAAACTCTAACCCCTTCTTCAGACTTGTACTTAAGCAATTCACCAAGTGTTAAATCTCCACCTCGTGGCAAAGGTCTAGTAGGTTCCCTAACAAGCTTAATCTTATGGTAAATTGACCAACCCGCCAAATACACCATATGATGAGCCTCTGATATAGCATAACATATATCTTCCCAACATTTTTCATGTCTATAAACCTCTCCACCATCAAGCTTAATCTCCGGTAACAATCCGGGACTACAATGTGCATCTTGGTAAAGTCTCACAGAGCTTCCCTTCCTCACCGGAAAATACGTGTGTCTCACGCCTTTGTGTTCCGGATCCGCCGCAATGCCACGGAGGTAGAGAGGATTCTCGCCCACCGGTGTGAACTTCATTTGTAACCGAAGCGCGGTGTCCGGTTTCGGCGGCTTACCGGAGGAACCGATAAGAGGAAACCAATCGTTAATCAATTCGCCAGAAGCGATTCTCTGCGCCGGAATCTTGACAGTCCCCATCGTTTCCGCGCCGAAAACGTCGTCGTCTTTGACGCGGAATTCCAAATCGACAATCGGATGTGCTAACGGAATATTGAATCGTTCGTTCCAGACTGGATTCGGCGAGTTTTTTAGCACGCGCGTGCGTGCCACGGTTGCTTGCGGAACCATAACAGTGACGTACGGGTCGCTCGTTATGATCTTTCTCCGGTAACGGTGTGTACGGTGGGTGGTTCCGTCGGCGTTTTCGGAAGGTGATTTGAATTTAATAGTGTCACAACCGGTAATGCAGCGACGGAAATGCTCGGAGACTAAATCCATGTTAGGTAACCGGCGAGCTTCTATGATTGTTAAGTCGAGGTCGCCATGGAGATGTATAAAACCGTTACCGTCACCGCCGGTATCCGCCATGAAAATAACAAAGTGTGTTGTGCTAACGTACGCTGGGTGTGTAAAGTTGAGACGAAAAGGGGTTTTTATAGTTAGTTTCCCCTTTTTATTTTCTTAAATGAATGGATTTTGTTATGGCTTGAATGAAAGGAAGTGGAATCACTATTGCGTAAGAGTTTGAGTTTGAAGGAGAGTGGTTTTGTTTTTAGTTTGCTTGATTTTGTTGTTTCCTTTTCCCAGAGACAGAGTGTTGCTCTGACCACCTCGTTGTCTTCACAAGATTTCATTTCATGATTAACTTCTCAAATTTGATTTTGTTTAATTAATTCATAGAAATTTTATAACGCGTGGATTTCAATGTCAAAATACGTGGAACGGAATCGCCAACGCTGAACAAGACGTGGGATTAATTAGTTGAGATTTAAGCATAGCTTTCTTTGGTAGTTGAGATTGTGAATTGTGAATGTCCACGTGACAATAATTACATAAATAATTAAATAATTACATAAATAATTAAATAATTAAAATCAATATTTTGATATGTAATGTTGTTAAGGTGTTGGATGAGATGGGATAAACTTGAAAGTGTTAATGATGAAGCTAACATCCCATGTTGGTGGTAGGTGGTATAAAGGTAGTGGAGAAGAGTGTGTGGGTCTCTGATATCGACGACTCTCAACGGCTAAAAACGCTCCACTGTCGTGTGTCCTACCTATACCATCAGCTTGGATTCCATTACGAGGACATTGATTGTGTTACTCACAGAAATTATTCATGTTTAATGCATATTGAGGTACACTAGGTTAAGTAGAGTAACATGAAATATATACATGTAGCATGTTATAATAGTATATTCCTCACTTTTGTAAGTTAGTTACAATTTCTTTTTCTTCCCTTATATCCAAATAATAAACTATGTGACAATTTATTAAGTGCGTGAACGTGTAACTAAAAAAAATTAAGACGTGATTAGTATAATGGTATATTACTCTATGTCACATTAAGTAAAAAAAAATTATTATAAATATAGATTTCATTTATAATAATATAAAACATTACGTAGTGGAAAACAGATAAACTTCAACAAAATTTAAAATTTAAAATTTACATTACATATGTTGTAAATATAGATTTCTTCAACTTTTTGAAGTCCATTTTTTTATAAATCAGTCCCGTGAATTTCAGATAGAGTGAATGATTGAGAATCATATAATAAGTCAAAAGGAGTTGAAAATGAAGGTAAACAACCTAATACATAAAATGATTCGAAAATGTTCAACTTCTTTTAAGAGTTTTCTATCAAACAACGTGAATGCATACTTAACATAACTACTAGAAATAATATCAAACTATCAATAAAATAAACATCATGATCATATTAAAGAGTTGTAAACTATCAATGAAATGCAATTAATCATGTGTAATTTTAAAAATAGTTGCAAGTAAAATAAAAAATAATAATAATAACACAATGATTACTATTAATTGATCATGTAAATAATTTTTACATTGACATAAATCATAAAATGAATGTCGTTTTATGAGTGTTAAGTAGAGCCACTTGCATGAGATCTTAATCAAATGCCTAAAGCACTCGTGAAAAATCAACCACGTGGATAGCCTATTAGTGCAAAATAACGTCGACGATAAAAATTGTAGAGATTTAATATGATTGATATACTTCAAACATACATCAAATGTCATTGGGGCATATAGTTTGTTATACCGATTTCATTGTGTTAAGTACTGTCATAGAACTCTATGACAGGTTCATATTGCTTGCTATTACATTCATAATGTTAATCGAAGAAATTCTCTTATTGCCTTCTCTTATGAACTTTTGAAATATTGTGAAAGATTTTTGTATTTTGTGATGTTTCAAAAGTCTGAAGTCCCACATTGGATGATTTTTAGCACTCACTGTTGTGTAGACCTTACCCAAAAATCATTAAATTGAGCTACTTTGATAAGGTTTTCTTTTGTCTTACCTTGAAACCAAGTAATCATCATGATGTCCAATGCATCTCCAAAAATCTCACCAACTTTACCCACTGTGAGACTTGACCATATCTTTATACTATTAAACTTTTGAAATATTTGGCCATTGAAATTTAAGTTTTTTTATCATAAATATTTAAACAAATCTGATATACCAATTTCTAATTGCAAGATGATATGTTCAAATTTCTAGTGAGCCAATTTTAAGGACAAACGTTGAGCATGTTTGGTTTCAATTTTGAGGGATTAAAATCAATTATGGAGTTGTAAAGTTGACTTTGGTAAGTTTGAATATTATTGAGCAGAATTGATTATGCCTTTAGAATTGAATTTAACTTGAAGTTAGTATTTGTAACTTTTAAGTCAAAACGTGATTTTTACATTGAAAATTGTTGTACACTCACTTTTACGTATACATATTCAAACATAAATCATTTTACATTCAATTCTCAATTTTAATCACCGCAAAACAAAAAACACTTTTTGTGACGGTGGGTGAGTGAGTGTTTACAAACAAACTTTACCATAGGGATTCAAAATTACAAATAAACTTCATAATAGTCTGTACAAATTCATATGATATACAATTTTCAACAAAATAAACTATTTATTGTTTCCGCCTTAAAATGAAATGAAAACAATAATGATGAAATCCATGTAACTTTTATCTATCCAAATCATATCCTTTACTTTGATAAAGTTCTTATTAAACTAGGAATGGGCTTAATCCTTGGATAACTTCCTTTCCTTTTCATTCCTTAGCTCACTAAACAATTAGAGAATGGAATCATTACCCATTCATCTCTAAGCCTGAAATATATACTAATGGACCAGTAGAAAATAAAACCATATCAAAGAGAAATTCTGAATAAAGTCTATACATATTATGAAATCAAAACTCATTATATATGCTAATGAGCCGTTTTCTGCAAGTTGTAGGGTTGCTCAAACCTTTTTACCTCTTAATGTTTTTGGGCCTTCTTGTTTGAACTTGAATCATGCACAAGACTATGAGAGAGCAGGATCTTTTGCACCTAAGCTTCCACCTCTGAGCTTTCTTTGAGCTACCTATGGAAAGTATTGAAAGAATCTGTTCAAGGGACTGTCCAACAACTATGGAGAGCAATGAGGTAAACAGAACCTTTGAGAAGTTGCATTTAGATTTTAAACAACAGGCAATCTTAAAGGCATCAATGAAGAGCCCACAGTGAAGCCCATTTGAAGTTTTTGAATTAAAAAAGTAACCTTTGGCCAGCTGCATAAGTCAACTTGCAACATGCTCTGCAAGAGGAACACAAATATTGCAGCAACCATGTTAAAAGGACAGAGATTGTTAGTGCAATATAAATCCACCCAACAAGGAAATTACACCAAACCGAACCCCAGAAGGGCTTCTAAAGTAATGTCCTCTAGAATTCTTGGTCCAATGCTCTCTCACACAGCTCGAATGAAAACCACTGCTGAAGATCTGCATATAACCTGTTCATGGGCGCCGGTTTTCGTTTAGGAATTTAGCCAAACTGAGGGAATCAGACGTTTGACTTTCTTCTATCAAGAGTCAGTGTAGCCAAACCAGAAAGATAGCCAGTTTAGCAGAGTTGGTAATTGGCATATGTATAATATAATTTTATGTCAGACCAACACAAAAATTTACACCAGCCAGATTATCGAAGATATGAATATGTAGGTTACATAGACAACATAAGAACGTCAAGTAACGGTCATCCATTGATATATGCTCCTCTACTGTAACACCATACTAACATTTAAAGTGTGAATTTATCCCAAAAAATATGCAATTGCAAGATATTTAATTTATCTTTTCAATGTTACTCCAAAACTAAGATGATGAGACCAGACTGAGAGTACTTCCAATCATAATATGTCAAGAACTGATTTCATGTCAGATATGTTACACTTGTCTATCATGTGTGCAGATAAAGTATTCAATATAATCTGGATATTTTCAGTTCTCAGCTTCCCGGGATCATCCGAGAGAAAATTTTGTATCTGATTTTGAACTTCAATCCAGCTGCAGCCAGGTAGCTTTCCAGCTCTTCTCTCCCTCATTTGCACCCTTAACCTTTCAACCTCTTCCCACCTTCCAGCCTCAGCATGCATGTTCGACAAGGTAATATAATTGGAGGCGTTATGTGGTTCAAGTTCTAAAAGCCTCACAGCAGCAATTTCACCAAGTTCCATGTTCTTGTGTACACGACAAGCCGCAAGCAGCGAACCCCACAATCCAGCATTTGCTTTCACTTTCATCCCCTTCACTATATTGAAGGCTTCCTCTAACCTACCTGTACGGCCAAGCAAGTCAACTAGACAGCTGTAGTGTTCAGCCAAGGGTTCAAGAGAAAAATCTTCAATCATGCATTTAAATAAATCCAAACCCTGATCGGCTAACCCAGCATGACTGCAAGCTGACAACAACCCAACAAAGGTAACCTCGTCAGGAACCATCATCTCTGATAACATCTGTTCAAAGGCCCAAAATGCCGCATTTGCATATCCATTCAAAGCATAGCCTGAAATCAAGGAATTCCAAGAAATAAGATCAACACATTCAATATCTTTAAACACTTGTTCAGCACTTTGTATTTGTCCGCATTTTGCGTACATGGCAATCAGAGCATTGCTAACAAATAAATCGTTTATGTAACCACTTTTCAGGATGTATTCATGGAGTTGCTTGCCTACTTGCAAAGCAGCAAGATTAGCACATGCACTTAAGGTACATGCAAAAGTTGATTGATCAGGTTTCTTTCCTTCCTGTCCCATCAAAACCAAACTCTTAAGAGCTTCCAAGTATAAACTATTTTGAAGGAAACCTGTAATAAGAGAATTCCAGGAAACAATATTCCTCTCCCCTATGGCCTCAAAGATCTCTGATGCTCTATCCATCTGTCCTGCCTGAGCATATCCAGAAATCATAGTATTCCACGAAACGGCGTTCTTAACGGGCATTTGTCTAAATAGATTGAGAGCTTCAACCATTCTTCCACTCTGGCAATAGCCTGCAATCATGCTGTTCCAACAAATAGCATCACGTATACCGAGTTGACTGAAAACTTGACTAGCCTCATCTATCCTTCCATTATGTATTAATCCCGACATCAACGCCGTTTTCGCCGCTATGTCTTTGTAAGGCATCTGATTGTAAACTTCCCGTGCTTCATCAAGCTTACCAACCCGAACGTACCCATTAATTATTGTAGTCCACGATACACAATCTTTAAACGGCATTTCAGTGAACAGCTTAACAGCTTCGTCAATTTGTAAATCTTGGACATAGGCCGCAATCATCGCATTCCAAGAAACCACATTTTTACAAGGCATTCTGTCAAAGAGTCTCCTAGCCTCTACAATCTTTCCGTGTCTAGCAAACCCGCACAACATTGTAACCCAAGAAACAGCATTAGGATTTGGAATCTTTTCAAACAATTGCCAAGCAGAATTCAGGTCACAACTATTAACAAACCCAGCCACCATCAAATTCCACGAAACCTCGTTTTTCTCGACCATCCTCTCAAAAAATTGCATAGCCAAACCCATTTTTCCATTCTGTGTATAACCAGCTAACAAAGAATTATAAGAAACCAAATCCTTTACTGGCATCTGCTCAAAAATTTTCTCAGCATCATTGAACTGACCCTTCTTTGCATAACCAGCAATCATTGCATTCCAACAAGCACTATCCAACTTATCAGGAACCAAATCAAACAACTCTCTAGCCTTTTCAAGCTTTCCTTTACGCGTATAACAAGTTATCATCAAAGCCCACGAAAAATTATCTCTTTCAGGCATTACATCAAACAACTTATTGGCTTCTTCAACCATGTTGTTGTGAAGATATCCAGCAATCATGGTGTTCCAAGAAATAAGGTTTCTGTGATACATTTTATCAAACAGTTGTCGTGCATCACTAACTCTACCATTTTTTGCAAATACAGATATCATAGAATTGTATGTGGCATGGTTTTTGTGGATCACATTTGAGAATACTCTTTTGGCCTCTTCAACTTTTCCTTGTTTTCCTAGATGAATAATTTTTTGATTTTGGTTGAAGACATTTTTTCCACATTCACCTATTGATCTTATTCTAGAGTTAATTTTCATTGAGGCAGAGGTGCCTCCGTTGTGTATCCTATATTATGGGCTTAGACTCTTTTATGCAATCATACATTTATATTACAACACCGATATTTGGAGACAAAATTCCGATATAGTATACCCTAAACTATTAAAATACACTCGGTTTCTGTGTGTTCCGATTTAAAAGAAAAGAGAAAGATATATACAATATCATAAGTAAATAAAAAATGTGTTTGAAGTACAGTGTAATGTGTATAATGTCAATTTTTGTGTAAGATACATTTTTGTTTTTTATTAGGAGAGAAAATACTTGTAATAGTTTTTTTGGTAAAAAAAAAGTGTAAAATAGTTTGGCATCAAGTCACTATTTTACCATTTCACGCTATAGGAGTAAAAATGTCCGGTTCGTTTATTTTTTATTCGATTTGAAAATTTAGTTGTGTTAATTTTTATACCTTAATTTATTATGTAATTCGATTAAACTCGATAAGATGTATGTTCGTTAAGAACGACGAAACAAAAATAAGACTGAATTAATTTTAAGACAAATTGTTAAATAGTAATTCTTACTTTTGTTTTAGAAGAAAAATAAAATTAAATATAAAATAACTATTATTATTACTTGTTAATTCATTCGAGAATACTAATTCATAATATTGTTTTATATTTTAAGTTATGAAATTAATGATTTAATTGATATTTTTTTTAAAAAGAGTGAATCAATTATAATATACTCTAATCCGATTATTTTTTTTCCTCTATTTTATCCTTATTTTGTTGTCTCTATTTTTTAATGAATTGAGGGAGACCCAACTCATACCAGTAACAGATTCGCATAATATTCACACCATCAATTTCAAAATATTTTTACAAAAAGGAATATTTTAGAGAAACACAATTTTTATTGGATGTAGGTGGAAAAATGGTTTATATCAAAAATAAGAAACCCAAATTTCCTTCTCTTTCAAACCATAACGTGGCATCTTACAAAATCCTTTAGATTTTATCATAATTTCACTAAAATGTAAACTTCAAATTTTAAATCTCACTTCCCTCATAAATCTCAAATATTTTGATAAAAATGATAATTGAGAGGCGAGGCTTAATGTTATATAAAATTAATGGCACAATTATATTTGTTTGAATTTTTAATCGAGGGGATTCATGTAAAAGAAAATTAATTAATTGAGGAGATCTTTGCTATAGATGCACTATAAATGAAGGTGACATTCTTTTCTTATTATATATAAAAATAAAATGTTACATTAATTCACCTTTCTGTAAGTGTGAAATCAAAATCATACAAAGATCCTCTCCCACTAGTAAATTTCTTCATAGCATCCAACGTTGGAGGAACATTCAACATGTTTGTTACCTTCTCTTGTCCACCTTGTTTTCCTTCCTCGTAAACACCCTTAGAAATCCAAAGTAGAACCTTATTTTCAGGACACCGAACAGAGTCAATGTTTTTGGTTGGAACTCCTTTCTTTGCCTTCTTTTTCTTCTTGCACTTAACTTGTCCTATGCACGAGACTTTAGGAGATGTGGGTTCTTTTGGGCTAAAACTGATTCCACTTTTGTGTTTTCTTCTAGCTTCTTTGGGAAATATTGAAGCAAATTGTGTTGTAGGTGATCGACAAGGACTAAGAGTTGGGTTCTGAAATACAACTAATGACACTGGTTGTTTTGAAATAAACTTCAAAAACGTGCTTTTGATTTGACATAGTTTCTCCATCATCTAGAGTTTATATGCCCCTTGAGTTGAGCTTAAGGAATTTGAATTATCAACTTTTCTGAAAAGGAATGTTGTGATAGACAACATATCAGGCATAAGGCCTGGTTTATATAATAAAATCTTTAGAATGAAATATAACAACAACAAAATAGAATTTGAAAATTGATATAATTTTTTTATATTAGAGGGAGCACTCCTTCTTTCACTTTTTGTATAAGCACATTTTTGTTTTATAAAATATTGATGCTTTTAAAATGTAATTTTTCCTTGAATGTATTTGATTTGACCTTTATAATAACACATTTTCTTAATATTATTTCATATGACTTGTTATTTATTTAAATTATTCTTACAAAAAATAGTACATCTACATATTAGATATGATTAAGTGTTTGTTAAAGGTAGTTCAAGTTTCTTAAATTGGTTAGTATAAATTACAAATTAGTTAAGATTTATAAGTTTAATTATGATCACTATATAAAATATTTTTATTCATATTGTAATCAACTTTATTCAATTTCAAGATAATTTAATATTTTTCTTAATTATTTTTCTATTTTGCGAACTTAACTTTACTTTCCAATACGGCATGAAGAGTCATCAAACTTAAATTCTAAGACTATCTAGTAATTTAAAAGAGAATTTATATTAAGTGACAGACAATTTTTTTTATAATTATTGACAAGGGAATAGTAGAGGCATAAGTTGAGGTAGGTGAAAGGAATGCTTCATGATTAGAAAAATCACCTAATCAGAAAATAAAAATAAATTAGGGGTAATTAAAGAAAGAATATGGTTGACATTGATGATAGAGAAGTGGCGTGCTAGTGTAGTAAAAGTGAGAGTAGAAAAATTGTAATGACATCAACTTAACTTGCCGGCACAATTGTTTCATAGTTGATGCGTCACTGTGATACTGAAATGCACCATTTGTTTGGACACAGAAATTTAGACCTTAATTAAACATGATTTTGTCTTTCTTTCTTTTGTTTTCAAATATATCTTGCCGCAATACCGTTGAATGATAGAAAGAAAAAAAGTTACGGTACGTTAAAAGATCACAATTATTAGTTCAATAAGTATATTCTCTGTTGCTTCTTTTCATCTTTGTTCCTTTGTTTGTCTTGACCTTGTCCCGCTCAATTCTTTGAAACAATAAATCACTTTAGTTGAATCTATATCCATACGAAGCATTAGTACTGTTAAAATAATGAAATATTACACTAGGTACTTATTGTACTCTTATATGAAACATTATTATTATTTTATTGTGAATGAAGTTTACGATTTTTTTTATTTACATTAATATAATATTAACTGTGTAGTTGAATTTATTAATTCTTTGTAATCAAACACAATTCATAATTTTCTAAATTTTTATTATAATTTTATATAATAAATCTAACAATTTAAGTCTTTTAATTAAATCATACAAAAAAATCATATTTTTTATTGCAGTATCTATACCTTTATTTTTTTTTTAAATGTCGTATTCCACCGTACTTATGCATCATAGACCGAGATCAACCAGCTCAACCTTTGATTCAACCTCATTATTTTTCATTATGTCCGTAAATAATCGTGAAAATAAACAAAGTTGAACGTGTGGGAAGCACCATGCACACTTATTCTGCCTTATTGTTATCCCTAAATCCGACCATGAAAAAAATGTTAAGAAATTAAATGCAGGAGTGTAATGAGTGGATGTTGAGAGGTGAGTTTGTAACCATTTTTTTCACTCGTGTAAGGTTGTCAATTCTGTTTGATCAGCTTCAACTCCATAGTGATATCAAAGTGAAAGCTCTGATAACAATTGACACCATAGACTCAGCCGATCACAATTGACACTAAATAAGAGAGAAAATACAGAAATAGTTACAAAACCACAAGAAGACTCACTCATCACATTCAGACAATTAACAACAGAGGGATTCGCCATTTATTTTTAATATGACCGGAAAATTGTTTGTTCAACATCCGTGTCGTAAATTATAAATTTGTTATCAAGTAGTATTTTATAACACAATCATCCTCAACACTTTACATGGACATAATATTGGAACGAGAAAAATGTTCAACTACTAACGCAAAATTTGAAATCAAAGTTGACAAACTGTTTGGAATACTTTGTCAACAGAATCAAATCATATATGTGATCAATACAAAGCAAACTAGTAGACCTCGAACATCTCATTGTCCCGTCCCAGCAGAACCTCGAACTCCACTGTCTAGCCTGAAGCTGTTATAGGGAAGGGTGAACTTAATTTCAAATGAAACATTAAAATGAGATGAATTGAGGGAAAGTTAATTGCAAATCTTCCTCAATACATTTCTGGCAAAAAGACCCATTTCAAAAATTGTAACCTAACAGCTCACCTCATTGAGTGCCTTTGTCATCCTTTTCACTCGTCTGTGGAGTGTACTGGCTGGTTGACGATGGTGAGTAACCAGGTTGACTTGGTGAGTAACCCGTACTAGGACTGCAAATATAATCAAACAGAAATTAACAAACAAAAAAAAAGACCATGCTCAGTTATATGCCTTCCATACCATTTAGCACTTAAAAGTCATCATATCTGTACAGGCATACCTAAATTGTGGCGAACTTGGGCTATAGTCTGGGCTCGTCCCTGAATTATATGGGCTACAAAAATGCATAAATATGAATAAGTCACATGAAAAAGAAAATTATCTGTTAAACTTTAATAACAAATGACAAAGAAGAAAATCTGTAATAATAATGCTGTTAATAACAAAGACACTAGATAAATTGTCCAAAGGCTTGTCAGGATAATATATAAAGTTCACTTACCTGCTGGGACTGTATGTTGGGCTCGAGGGAGAATACGATGGAGATGTTGGTGAATATGATGGAGACGTCGGGCTGAAAAATAATATATTAGACATTTACTTGGTGTAAAGAATACCACAAAAGAAAAAGCAGTTGGTATATAAATAGGCCAGACTATATTCAGATTCGGCCACCCAACAAGCTAATCATTGAACAACATCGAAAATCCAGAGGAAAAATACTTTCATTGCATAATATAGTGGTTCCTCTTCAAACGCAAGTATACTGAAAAGTAAAGGGAATTATTTTTTTCAAATTTTTAAGATATCTTTAAGCATTTATGGGTTTTCACATATCACATTTGGTGCTTTAATAAAATACTAAAAATACCCCAGAGAAATGACTCACCTGTAGCTTGGAGACGTGGGACTATATGGACTTGATGGAGATATTCTCGGACTGCTGGGAGAATATGCCAATGAAGGACTATACTTTGCAGACTGTGGATTGTAACTTGGGGAAGTAGGACTATATGATGGTGATGTTGGGCTGTAAGAGGGTGATGTGGGGCTGTACCCAGGAGAAGTGGGACTGTAAGCAGGTGACGTGGGACTATATGAAGGAGATGTCGGGCTGTAAGAGGGTGATGTGGGGCTGTAGGAAGGCGAAGTTGGACTATAGGAAGGTGATGTTGGGCTATATGATGGAGAAGTAGGACTGTATGCAGGTGAAGTGGGGCTGTATGCTGGTGAAGTTGGGCTGTATGCAGGTGAAGTGGGGCTATAGCTGGGAGATGTAGGGCTGTAGCTGGGAGATGTTGGGCTATAGCTGGGTGATGTGGGGCTGTAGCTGGGTGAAGTGGGAGAGTAGGATGGACTTGTAGGTGAATAAGCTGGGCTCGTAGGACTATATCCTGGAGAACTAGGACTGTATGTTGGAGAGGTAGGGCTGTACCCAGGTGATGTGGGACTGTAACCAGGAGATGTGGGGCTGTACCCTGGTGAAGTAGGGCTGTATCCAGGTGAGGATGGACTATAGCCTGGTGATGATGGACTGTAACCAGGAGATGAAGTAGGAGAAAATGCCATACCACCAACATACGGTGAAAACTGTGCATCATTAGTAGGAGACAGCCGAAGATTTGGACTCAACAGATAACTTGGAGACATCAAGCCTTCATGGTATGGAGTAGCAGATATTGGGGAACGCCCAGGTGTCATGCCAAAATCAAGACCTTCCATATAGCTAGGTAGCTGGAGCTCAATAGCATTCTTTAACATCTCATCATTAAGTAACAGGGCACATTCACCAGTGCCTATAGGGGCTAGTTGGCCTAACATAATATTTTCAGTTACACCCCTCAAGTAATCAGTCTCAGCATATACTGCAGCATCAAGGAGAATATCAACAGTCTCTTCAAATGAGCACCTCATCATTGGGCCAGTATCATTCCTGTTGATACCATGACGTGTAATTGCCATCAAATGTCCCCTATAAGTCATGGTATCACAAAGAATAGCCAAGTGTCTGTAATTTACGTAAGACCCGTCAAAAGAAATGACAACACGCAATTCATCCAGCAGAGACCGCCGAACTGCCTCAATACCAAGAACTTCAATAACTTCAATCAAATGGTTGCTTGTAGTCCTTTTTGCATCGACATCTTCATGGCACATAACAGCTAAAAGGTTGACACCTTCGGTATCAAGCATCCATTCTTCATAAGGCTTAAAACCTTCAGTCTCATCAAACTTCTGAATTTTCGTATTTTTAATAAAAACTTTGTTGATATCTGCAATACCTCGTAAGGTCATTTCAGTCAGCATGTTGCTTTCTATTTTCTTTAAGAAAACATCATCTTCAGCAGATTCATCTTGAATCTCTCCCTTCGGCGCTTCATCATTCATAATACGGATTCGAAGTATAAGTTTTTCAGCATTGTCATCATTAAATATGCATGTCAAATCATCATCAAATTCAAGATTGATCTTCTCGGCAATGTCAGCCATACTCAGCTTCTTATCCACCATCATTTCACGATTCAGTTCAATGCGAAGCAACCAAGGTGAGATTTTTTCAAGAGCAACTTCTTCATCGGGCATTTCATAGTAAGACTTGACAAAATCAACATCCTCTTCTATAATTGTACTCATTGGGTCTGGATCATACCACACTTCTGTAGCTTGAGTCACACTCCGGAGAGTGGTATACTCTAAAGCACACTGCACACTCTTGGCTCTCTCTTTAGTTTTACAAACCTCAGGTTTCAAGTACACAGACAGAGAAGGTGTCTTAATTCTCTTTGCAACATTGATAATTTCCCTTAACCTAGGAACACCAAGAGTAACATTCTTAGCACTAACACCAGCATAATGGAAAGTGTTTAGAGTCATCTGGGTAGCAGGTTCACCAATTGATTGTGCTGCCACACAACCAATCATTTCACCAGAGGCCACAAGTGATTGCAGGAACCTTGATTCTATTTCTCCCACTACCCACTCGAATGCCTCTCGAGAGAGCCTGTACTCCTCCAGAACCCTTTTACTCGCAAAAGTGCTGCGAAGTAGAATATTGAACAGGAGAGTGGCATTTTTCTGAGCTTCTTGACTCAGAAGGTCGTCCCCAGGAACTACTTTAAGTCGCTCCTGAAGCTTATCAATAGCTTCCACAATTTCCATGGGATGCATATCAGAAGGCCTTCGGAAGTCAACCTTAAAGGTCTTTTGAGCATTCCAGATAAGCCTCTTAAGGTTGACAGGTAGTGGCAGAGAACTATCACCAGTAGTGGCTATCTCAGTTGCAAGCTGAAACCTATCAGCATCAAGCTTTTGTACTTCAGCCTCAAAAACATTCCGAAACTCTCTAATTGTTTTCAAGTCTTCTACAGGCTCTTCAAGCATGTAAGTAGGCTTCCAGTTTTCATCATCAAATTCATACCTAAAAGCCCTATCAAAATCTGTTTTTTTCATTTTCAGTGAATCCAGCTTCTGTGTTTCTATCCAAACAGCATCCATACCATCTTCGCCATAGAGAAATTGTATAACATCGCCCAAAGAATTCCTAACTGTCCCATCATACTTAACCATGATATCCTCCATAGCCTTTACAAGCCGCCTCTGAATATACCCAGTTTCTGAAGTCTTCACTGCAGTATCAATAAGACCTTCCCTACCACCCATAGCATGGAAAAAGAATTCTTGAGGGGTCAGTCCACGAAGATACGAGTTCTCCACAAACCCACGACTTTCAGGCCCATAATCATCTTTTGTGAAGTGAGGCAACGTACGGTCTATGAACCCAAATGGAATTCGTTTACCCTCAACATTCTGTTGGCCCACACAAGCAGTCATCTGAGATATATTGATGAAACTTCCCTTGGAACCTGCTGTCACCATTGCTTTCAGATTATTGCTCTCAGATAAACTTTTTTGGGCACTATTTCCAGCATCGTCACGAGCTCTATTCAGAGTCTAAAATTATCAAATATCATAGTACATCAGATTCATCCAAACGAAATTTTCAATTTTCAATAAATATAACTGTAACAAGAAATCTAATGTAAGCACCTGATTTACTCTATTTTCAAATGACTCCATCATTGTCCGACCAGGTTCAGCCTCCAATTTCTTTTCCTGAGCTTCCCGGATGAGTTGCTTCACTTTCTCCTTTGCCTGTGAAATAGTCTGATTAATAGTCTCCATGGTTGACGCATCAGCAATTGTATCACCAATTCCAATGCTAAAAGCATTCTGCAAAAGCCAGTAGTTTACAAGCCACTGAGTATGGCCAAGAAATTTGCGAGCTGCATCAGGGCCAACCTCTTCCCTGTATTCAAGTACACATTCAGTAAAAAGAACAAATAAAAAAGGAACTGATAATAAAAGTTACCACTTGCCACAGCCACTCAAATTTCACAATTATTATCAAAAAGTACTCAATAATAATGTAAAATTATTTATCAACTAGAAGAGAGTGGAAAGGTAAATAAATTAATAATCTAATTCAGCTGGTAATTTCAAGTAGAAATAAATATCCATATAATTAGTATATGCGGGAGCTGTATACCAAATGACATGAATGAGACTTCCAGTGGATGTTCCTAGAGTCTTTTTGCAAAGAGTACCAGTAAGTAGTTCCCCCTTTTCAATTCTGACCATCGTATCACCAGGGGTTATAGGACCCTTTTCATTCTCATTGTGCCAACTAGAATATCTAATTAGATTTATCTGCTTAGGAATAATCAGATTGAATACTTGTTTCCCAGTCCACATTGGCTCTGGTTTCAATATTGTAGGAGTAGGAACTTTCCCGTCAAAATCTTCCCACCACATCAATATATTCATAAAAACATCCTGCAAAAGAAAAAAGCTTTTATCAGACTTCTAAGCAGCTTGTACAAGAACGTTAAGCTGAACTAAACTGCAATAACAGAAAAGTTCAATTAATATAACCTTTGAAATGAATGTATCTCTCTTCGTTATTTTTCTGCATCCTAAAAGTGAATCTTGGACAATTCCCATTACTGGCCTGTTTGACTGAGGTGACACAATACATTTAGGCACCATCATCAGCTCCAACACCTCAGCTCTGGTTTCAAATGACTGAGGAACATGCATATTCATTTCATCACCGTCAAAATCAGCATTATATGGTGACGTAACCGACAAGTTAAGCCGAAAAGTAGAATAAGGCATGATTTTGATCCGGTGTCCCATGATAGACATCTTATGAAGACTAGGCTGACGATTGAAGAGAACAAAGTCTCCATCATTCAAATGACGCTCCACCTAAAACCATAATATCAAGAGCTATTAGAAGGCTTTGAGCAAACAAAATTAAATCAAAAATAAATAAAATTATTGCTTAAAACAATGCCTTGTATCCAAGCTCCAAATGGTGATCACTACTTTTCTTCAAATATCTCAGATCAAGCCTTTGCCCATCATCACGAATGATATACTTCGCACCAGTTTTTCCAGGTGGAGGATGGGGTCCATACTCAACAAGTTCCTTCAATCTGTTTTTTTTTTTTTTTCATTGAAAATATATTATAAAACTTAGGGAAAACACTTTAATAGACATGCAACTGAAAAATCATATCCAATTGACACCTTTCAATGTTGTAAGGAGTCACAGTCTCGGGGTATGTAAGGTTCAGAGCAATACTCCACGGCACTCCCAATTGATCAATATTGATGGTTGGATCAGGTGTGATTACAGTTCGAGCAGAAAAATCAACTCTTTTTCCCATCAAGTTGCCTCTAATTCGGCCTTCTTTTGCTTTAAGCCTGCTACATATTGATTTGATAGGCCTTCCAGATCTTTGAGTAGCCTGTGAAAATAAAAATAATAAAGTAATTATATAAAAAATACTGTCAATTATGAATAATTCAAAATCAGTTAATGTTGTTATATAATAAACAAAGCAAATATCAGTTTTAAATTTAAATGCCAGTGTCTAAAAACAAGTATACCCTTGGCAATCCAGGCAACTCATTATCAAAATATGTGGCTATGTGAAACTGCAACAACTGAGCAAACTCTGAAATAATATGTGCAGGAGAACCATTCCTCTCCTGTCTCTTCAGATTCTCATTGTGCCTGATGATCATGGCCAGCTGATGAGTTAAATCATCCTACATACAAAAGAGAAAAAGTCAGCATTGAAGTAAAATGTTGATGAAAATGAGGAAGTTATGAGTCAGCATAATCAGTAGTATTAAAAGATAGTGAAATGAAAAAATGAGCAAAGCAAGCAAAAATGGAGAATATGTAAAAACAGTGTATGGAAACACTTGCCTCACTCCTGGAGGATGTGTCCATCATTACTGAAGGTCTCACAGGTGGAGGAGGAATTGGGAGAACTTGTAAGATCAACCAGTCAGGACGGGCATACTTAGGATTCAAGCCTAACAACTGGCAGTCCTCATCACTTATCCTTTTAAGAACACCCAGAACCTTCAACGGATATAACAAGTCACCAACTAAGTTAATTTCTGTAACAATGAACATAGAATTGTTCATACCAGAAATCCACAATTTAAATCAATTACCCTTTCTGCAGAAAGAGTCTGTTTCCTTTCTACAGGTTCAGGAAGCTGTTCTTGATCATCACTTTTCTTCCTTTGAGCTTTATACTCTGCAATCATTTTCATCCCCTCGATAGTGATCTTTGGTTGCTGAGCACCACATCCGCCACGACTCTTTTTAACTGGCTCCTCAGTATCATGACCAGGCATGTCAATATCATCACCGCCTTCACACTTGGTTTTGTTTTTGCATGCATCCAAAATCTTTCTCAGCCTATTTTTGGGACTCTTGATCCTTAAAGCTTGCTTAAACTTATGATCTTGCTGCACAAAACACAATCAATTTAAAGAACCAAAATTCACTTCCTACACATACAAACACAGAATATCAAATAACAAATCACACACCATGACAAAAAAAGAAGCATCCAAGTTCCTTCCTATTACTTGACCGCCATATCAACATTTCAGAATCTAAATAAACAGCTAATCACTGCCTAGCCCTATCGAATTCAGATTCTCATAAACTCACGGTTATATACACATAATCCAGTTGGTATAAACAGCTAATCACTGCCTATAGAATTCAGGTTCTCGTAATCTCCCGATTATATACACCTAATCCAGTTTGCAAAGCACATTCACTAGCATATCAACATTTCAAAATCTAAATAAACAGCTAATCACATCCTATAGAATTCAGGTTCTCATAATCCCACAATTATATACACCTAATCCAGTCGGTATTATGCAAAGCACATTCACTAGCTATGAGCTCAAATGGCCTCAAAAGTACCTCATCGGCAAGAATTTTCGAACAGTTAAAGCAAACACAACGCATTATACTGAGAACAGTCTTCAAAAAACCAATATGAAACATAGGCTTGGCAAGCTCCAAGTAACCAAAATGACCAGGGCATTCAGCCATACTAGCAGTACAAGTTTCACATTTCATCTTCCTATCAATAGTTCCAAGTCGAGGATCACTCAATCCTCCAATTTTTGGTTTTCCTCTCTCCGTTGTCTCGCCATGCTCGATTTGCACCACAGACATTTGCCTCTAAAAAATCAAACAAACAAATCAATGAAACCAGCTATTACATCAGAAACCACAAAGCACTATAATGCTTCAATTCTAATCCTATTCGAGAATCTTCAAAAGAAAATGAAATGATTTGAGAGAATATAGAAAATTACGATCTCATCTGGACTCAGTATTCCGAACTGAACCATGCGGACTTTGGCGACCTCCGCCGGAGAGAAAGGGAACCGTATATCCATGGCGGTGGCGAAGTTCTAGGGTTTCGGAGGGAATAATAACTTAATAAGAAAAATTCAAATTAACTCTAACACGAGGTAGTAGAAGTACTGTTTGTTCAATGTTTGAGCTTTAGTTTCAGTTTTATGTGACTGTAAGAAGAGATCGGCTACGAGAACCTTTCTTTGGTCTGAGGATTTCTCCTCGCGATGTAAAGAGAAACAAATAGGCTTGTGTTTGTATTTATACACGTTATCGTGCGCAGTTGTGCTATCGTGCACATATTGCACTCTTTAACGATATCAAACACGCGGCCACGATTGTTTGGGTTCATTTTTCAGGGTTTAGTACATCTACTCATCTGCTTACTTTTTACTTTTTACTTTTTCTTGTACTACTAGTAGACTAGTATCTCAAGAAAAAATTGTGTAAATAAAAAATAGGCTGTGGTCTTTTAACTTAATTTCAGTTAATATTTTAGTTTTTATTTTATTTTTCTTATTTGATCTTTTATTTTAATTTTAAGTGACAATTTGATCTTTTATGTTTTAAAATATCAATAATATTATCCTTTTTTTTTTACAATAAATTAAAAAATTTATCAAAATTTTCAACCAAAACCAATAAAATTAATTATATTCTTTAATATAATACAAATTTTATCAAATTTGTAACTCAAATTTTCAAATAAACTCATATTTTTATTTTTTATTTGATGTTGTTAGAGATGGAATTTTAAAAATCAAATAAAGAATAAAAATATGAGTTTATTTGAATATTTGAGTTACGAATTTGATGAAATTTGTATTATATTAAAGAATATAATTAATTTTATGAGTTTTGGTTTAAAATTTTGATGAATTTTTGTAAAAAAAAAGGATAGTATTGTTAATATTTTAAAACATAAAAGATTAAATTGTCACTTAAAATTAAAATAAATGACCAAATCGGAAAGAAAAAAAAAAGATAAATGACTAAAACATTAACTGAAATTAAGTTAAGGGACCACGAATGCTATTTAACCTAAAAAATAATATAATTTCTATATTTTACAAAGTATTATAATTTATTTTTTAAGATGGACTAATTTCATGTGGCAGTCTTTAATACACTCCTATTTTTATTTTATTATTGTCTATTTATAGAATCTCATCTTTAATAATAAGAGTAACAAAATTAACTCACTTAATAAGATTATATAGGTGTTGGGTGGTTCTGAATACTCTAATTATGAAGTTATTCAGAAGATTCTTGAAGAAGCAAATGGTGTCTTCCAGTATCATATGAGGAGAACAGAGTATGTACAACAAACTCAATAAATTATTTTGAATATGTATAACATCATTGTTTTTATATGTACGACGGTGTTTAATTGTTATATATTTGAATTATGTTGATGTATGATTGTGTTTTCTCTGGCGTATAAAGTCAATTATACATGCATATAACATATAGTGTTTGTATCATGATACTTTTAAAATTCACAAACGAATTGGTTATTTGGAAAGTGTGTTTTAGATAAAAACCATTATTAGATTATTTGTTCTGATAGTAAATGTGACGAAAACTAAAAATACACTACTAGATTGGTTGTTCTGGTAGTATGTTTTAGATAAAATATTGTCGAATTATTATTTTCATTGGTGTATATGGCTTACAAACAATTGAAAATTTCAACTTAAAATGCACTACCAGATTAGTTATTTCATAATTGTGTTTCCGATAAAAATCACTACCAAAATTTTCATTCCAGTAATGTATGTGACTTACAAAGTATCAACTCAAAATATATGTTATTGTATAATTATTACGATTAATTGGTATATAATAATCATTCAGATTATAAATAATCACATGTTTCACAATATTCATACATGAGATTCACGATTTACAATTCCTACACGTTTCAACGAATCCACTTCGAGATTAGCAGCACCATCTATATCATCTACAACTATTAGATTGTCGGCATTTGTTTTTTTGGGTGGTTGTTCGCCTTGAATATTTAATCGTTCTCCAAACAAAGACATCATATTCGAACATGATTATGCTTATAGTTTGTAGGATGTTCTCCGCTATATAAATGTGGGAGGTAGTGGACACACATCCTTGAGATATATTTATATAAAATGTTACAATTGTTACACATTGCTTAACAATGCTAAATAAAATAATGAGATAGAAATTGTGTTTCATTAACAAATTGATATCTACTGAACCATCCGTTGCACATTACGTGTGAAGTCAAATTAAGATGTGGATGACTTTGTAGCGGAATTTTTTTTTTTGAAATTATAATTTTTAAATTATAATATTTAATTGTATTTTTAATTTATTTAATGTATTTTTAAATGTATGGTCGAACAATACAAATTGCGAAAGAGATTCTCCGTTGTAATTTGATGTTACTTGATGGCATCGAACTCATCAATGAGTTAATTACAATGTTGATGAATCAGAGGGGTGGTGGAAGTAGAGATTGGACGGATGTACTACCATATACTAGAAGACGTAGAAGGAAATAGGGTTATGTACTAATTAGGAATTAGTGTTATGTACTAATTAGTACCATATAGTTTGTGGAAATTTTCGAATATGTATTAATTTTTGAATATTTTTGTTATTTAAAATATTATAATTTTTTAAATAACAAAAAATTTTGTAGTAGTCAACTCTACTACAACACTATTATAATGAGATGTAGTAACTGTTAAGATAAAATCTCAATTAAGTGTTTTGATAAAAACAAATAAATATTAATTAAATACTCTAATTATGATTCTAAATTATGTGTTATTTAACATGTGTTTTTGAGTGTGATAATCCAAGATAGGTACTAAGCAAAAGCAAGCAAAATCAGTTTAAAAAAAAGTTAAAAATGAACTGTCAGGAACGTTCTAGACATTTTTTGAAAAAACCAATAACGTTCTCCAGGATTGTTTCACTTCATCAAGACTGTTTGAACCAGATTTTTATGTAAGGAAATATCATGCTTATTTCGAATGGATTACCAGTACATATACAAGGGATATGCAGCTTTAATAATAGCAAAATAAATACTCTAAAAGATATAGGGAGAAAAGATTGGAATCAAGGCAAAGTAACAGAATTAATTGAAAAATGATCATTCTCTAAGCTTCAAAATATTCTCCAGTTTCTATCATACTACACCAGAACGTTCTCCAACTTGTGCAACACATACCAAGAATATTCTTAAGACTCCAGCATCACATTACGACACATATTCTCTTGATCAAGTGTATTTTAAACACTGTGCAGATCAGAAGAAAGAGAATGCACAAAAACTAGAAAGTCTTAAAGTCAAAAAGGGAAAAAGTTTAATCAATAGCCTTCAATTAAAGGCTGGTTATTTTAATCTGCCCCTTGACCAAGGGAACCCCCTCAAACGGTAACTTTGAGCTGACATTGACCTCCTCAGATGTTTATAAAAGGAACCTCACAACTCAATGGAAAATAGGACATTCAAGTGCAAAAGAAATATAAAAAATCATTTACATTCATACTTGAAAGTCTCACAAGAATCAATAACATTCAGTTTCAAATTCATTATCAATAGTTTACTGAAACATCTTGTAAAGAATCTAACCTCAAGCAAAAGTTAAGATTAAACAAATTTTATCAAATACTTTAATCATTATTGTGTAAAGTCAAGACTATAAGAATTGTTTATAGCTTGAGTGAGTTGTTTAGAAAAATCCTTTTAAGATTAAAAGATGAGTTGTAAAAATCCTATCAAGGGTTGATAGATGACTTGATTAAATATCTTTCTGGATGGAAATGATTGACGACTGTGACCGATCAAGGCTGATATGAGCTAGGTGTTGTAAAACCAAGAATGTTATTTGTTTTTAACACTTAGTGAAAAATCTCATGGTTGTGAGGACTGGACGTAGCCCGGGTTGGGTTAACCAGGATAAATCTTTGTGTGTTATCTCTTCCCTATCTCTATTTACTTTCAGTTCTTCATTTGCTTAAGTTAAAAAACGATTTCTGTTTTTGAACCAAACAAAAAACGTTATCCGTTTTCCGGAACGTTCTCTCTTTTTCTGCTTTCACAATCAAGATCATTCTGCCTTTTTAAACTAACCAAGAACATTCTTCATTTTCTGTTTCCAAAACCAAGAACGTTCTCTATTTTCTGTTTTCTTAACCAAGATCAATCTTGAGTTATTTTTCAGTTTTAACAGATAAATTTTAATAAGACAACTTTACAATTCAAACTCTCTTTTCTTGTAAAACGACATTTCTACTTCAATAACATATCTCATTTTTTTAATCATCATCCATTTCAATTACAACACTACCAATATGTGTAGGGGTCAAAGCACATGTGATAAAGTTTTAATCGTTCCTTCGACCCATACAGTTTCATATAACTAGGTCAATACTTTATTTAACTCTTTAACAGGATCATGATGAACATTGCACCAATCATCAACACTTTTACCAAGTTGTGCAACCACAACGTGAAAATCACAAATTCCCTCCCTAACAACATCCACAGTTTTGTGAACATGTGAATGCATAAATTGAGGCATCTCATCAAAATAGATTATGTTGTATGAGACTAAATTAGGTGATGGATTACTAATATGCACTCTTATTTTTTTGGGTATGATGGCTTCGAGTACGATACATTCTCTCTATACGTGTATTTTAACACACCTAGTGTAAGTGATTCGTGCAATGCATTGGTTAATATTTGCTCTTAAAATTTGTATGCTTTTTTAAAATATCAATTAAAATGATAATAATTATGTTAAAACCAATTAATTATGTATTGATATTAAATATGTTTTCTCTTATTAGTTAGTGATTCACTATGTATCATGTGAGTGAAATATAATACCTCCACAAAATACATATATGGTATTAATTTTATTGTAGTTTTGTTTCTATTACTTCATCGGTCCTTTATGATAAAACCATCTAACAAAGTTTATGATTGAATACTAACTCATGTTAATGCAATCACATAAATATTTAAAGTTGTAGTAATATTGAAAAGAAATTGATGTAAATGAAGTAGCAATATCAATCACAATAAAGGGGGTTTGAATTGTGATTCATTTGTGAAAATGTTAATACTTGTTTTTGTTTTAATTTAACTCAAGATTCATCTTGGTTACACATAAAAATCCATAACGTTATTGGTCAGTTAAAAACAAATTAAACAGATTATTTCTACGTGATCAGTGATAGTAAGTGAGAAATGATAAATTATAGGGATAAGAAAATCACACAGTGATGTATCCTAGTTCACCCAAGGTGAGCTCTGTACAATCCTCACAATCTGTGAGTTTTTCCACTAATGTGTTTCACACAAGAACGTTCTTGTTTTCACACAATCTTTCTTGATCAGTTACAACATTCACATTTCAACCTTTAAAGAATTTTTACAGTTATCTTTCAGTTCAGAAAGGAGTTTTATAAGATACCTTTTAATCACTAAAATAATTTTTACAATATACTCAAACTATCTAAATAGATAGACTTGGGTTTCAAATGATGTTATGATAAAATGATGTAAGATCAAAATCTACTCAACACTTGTTTGAGACCGATTTACAACAATAAATCAATAAAGAGATCATTGAGTATAGTAAGAGAGATAACTAAAGTTTTTGCTTGTTTGAGTATGATTTTTAGTGATGAAATGATTACACTAAACTCTTGTTATTTTCTTCACCTTGATGTTATTTTTATAAGCATGGAGAAGGTTAGAAATGACTAATTATAGCCATTACCAAACTTGAAGACAAACATTTGTTCAGAGTGATATTTAATAGACATGTGCTCTATTTAATTCAGAATGTTCTTAATTTTGTTTTGAATGAAAAACGTGGCTGAAGGGTTTGGCAGATGTCTGATGTTAGTTCTTTGTCTTATAAATATGCTATGTTTTCTGCAAAAGATGCAACAACATTTCATCCTTGTTGTCCTAACTATAGTTGTTCATAACTCATCAATCTGGAGATTGATCTTTATGTTATTCTTGCTTCTTTAGGCTTTTAGTTAGACTTTTGGGTTTGAGTATAGTTTTAAGTAGTTTTAATATTCGTTTATCTTAAGATCCAGACTATGGGGAATAATTCATTATACTTCTGTCCTTAAAAGGAACTAACCAAAATGATCTTGATAAACCAGAATGATGTTGATTACCCAAAATGATCCTGTAATCAGTTTTTAGTTCAATTAAGGCACAATGTTTCTTTTATTTATATCATGGTGTGAATGTTGAATGTTGTATTAATGTATTTGATCACCTATCTTTGAATAAAACACAAGTTAAACAACAATACAATCATAATCATGCTTAGAGTTTAATTAACTTATTTGTTTATCTTCAAAACACTTAGTTTATGATTTTGTCTCAAAAGTAAACAATACAAATTCTATTTTGACAAACTTAATATTGACTACTAAAGTTGATTTGGATGGGGAAATAGGCCCATTTTTTTATCTGCCAGCATAACAAAGTAAACATATCAAAAAATATAGAGCACTTGTCATCTATAACTCAAATAGAAAAGAAGAAAAACAAAATGAAATCAAAATACATAAAAAAATGAGTGAAGCAAAAGAAGAGATAAAAGATACATATATATGAATTTCAACTCCCTGATCATGCACACATGAAAGGGAATACGAATGTTAACTATTAATCTAAACCGTGTTGGAAAATAATTATTTTAGGAGTAATTTGAAAACAAATTTAATTTTAAAATAATTGCAATTAATGTTTATTGATAAAATCAATGTTGCCGTCTATCAAATATTTGAATTTTGCAATTGGAATTACATTGTTTTCAAATGTGTGTACAAGTGATAACATGATTAAATCAAACAATATGTAAAGAATAATAGTATAAAAGAATTTTCAATTATCGTAAAAAGTTCTATTTAATGTATGTAACAAAAAATATTCTATTTAGTATGCCTATATTTTATATATAAATATATTAGTTAAATGAAATTTGTCATTCATATACTGTTCAAAGTAAAAAAGCAAGAAATATCGTGAGTCAAATAGGAAGTATGTAGATGATCAATAAGAATGATTTCAATATAATAATTAATAATTATTGCACGATTTATAATTTTGGAAACTATATTAATGAAATTAGAATTAATGTGATTTCATACAATGTCATTTTTTATTTTTTATTTATTAAACTCCTTTGCGAGGAGATGGAACCATAGACCTTGTGCATATCACAGTATTACTCATTCAATCTTTTTAGTTAAACCATCGAACTACTCTTTTGAGAATTTGTCTTTTATGCGATTCTATACTATGTCAAACCAATTACTATATTTGTTAAATCACTCATAAATTATTTGCTCATTAGAGTGAGTTAAAATATTTCCTTGGCTACATTCACAAAATTAATTAAATAAGTAAGGATTATATTCATACCACTAAAATTTACATGCATGTAAGCAAATAATTGTAAACATGATAAAGGAGGAGAGTATAGGAAAAAAAGATTAAAAAAAAAAAGTAACAGTTTTAACTTATTGAGGCATACCAACCGAGCATTTTGTTCATCTTCTAATACTCCTAAATACCATTAATTTTCTCTTACACCTCCTTTGAATATAAAAACAAAGTGACATAAGAACACATATAATAAATCTTCTTGCAAACATAAAAGAAAAAAAATATACAATTTCAAAGACATTACATTTTCATTAAAACAAAAAAGAGGATAAGAATCTGCAACTAAAAAAGAATCAGAACATAGTGTTAGTTAATGAATGTGAAATAAAAATAGTTTAATTAGTTTATGTATCTATCATCAAACTAATATTTTTTATTTATGTAGAAAAAGTAGTACTCATTCATTGAAATTGGTAGAAAGTTAAAATCTTGTTTAAAAAAGAGAAAAAACTTATTGTTATACACTGAAATGCAATTTTTTAAATTTTTAAAAAAAATTCAAAAATTAGGATAAATATGAAACTTTCAAAATTTAATTTTTTTTAGATTTAAAAAAATTGAAATTATCGAAATGTTAATAATTTAGAAAAAGTTGACTATCAAATAGCAGAGAAAAAAATAATATTTTTATGTGTTTTGGGGTGGGAGATAGATTTTTCAAAAGAGTTTAATCTGGCCCATAGTCTAACCGGGCTTTCTTGTTTTGGAGCCTATAGCTACAAAGCCCAATCCATCCAACAAGCCCATTAGGCCCGGCGAAAATTTACTCTCGAACCATAAAAATTCCAAAATTTCAGTCCATTTTCCAGCAACGACCGTGGAACTTTGGGCGCGACGGCTACGCAACCTTCCAGAAGAATCCACATATATAACATCCCAATCAACCACAACGCGTTTTGAACTCTTTTTTTAAAACCAAATCACTTCATTCCTCTGTACAAAAAAATTGTTTAACAGAAAAGTAGAAAACCCTTGTTCTCTACAACAACTACAATGGCTTCAATCTATAACTGTGTAGAATGCGGCACCAACCTCAATCTCAACTCAACCCACGCTTATCCACCCGACTTCTACTTCGAAGCAGGAAACAAAAACTCAATTTCTTTCTCCTCAGTTGATTCCACCAAATTCAATTTCGAAAAAGAAGATAAGATCCGTCCATTCTTCGAAACAGTCAACTATTGGGGAATTCAAAGAAAGAGAACTAAAATCAAATGTAATCGTTGTGGTAATCTCGTTGGTTATATCTATGATGATGGTCCACCTCTTACCGATTCTCCCGGTCAATTTCATATGGGTCCCAGTCAAGTTATCCCTAGAGCTCCTAGATTTAGGTTTAAATCCAAAGCACTTCGAATCACTTCTACCTGAAATTGAAACTCAACACACTCCTTTTTTTTTTTTTTGTGTATTTTCATTTTTATTTTTTATATTCATCTTTCATCTTCGTGTTAATATTATTGATTATATATAGTTGGTGTATTATATGACACATTTTTATTCAATAAATTGGTTTGTTTCTTGTTGATTTTAATAAATGTTATTTGATCTAGGATGGTGATTTGTGGTTAATGAATCTCTATTTGCTAATTAGTAGAAATATCATTCTAATCTGTTGACTAATTGGTACTTTATGGTATTAGAAGGACTAAATTATCTAGGGTTTGGTTATTTTATCTGGATATAGTCTTTAGAAAGAATTATTATAAGGTCATTATTGTATATAACCAAATTGAGCTGTTTTATTTTGTAACTTGCTGATGAAGACAATTTTTTCTGTTCCTCAGTTTGGATTTGGATTCCATATAGTATAGTATGCAGCTGAAAATACACTATCAAATATCAACGACAACTTGCCAGATTGATTGTCAATGTAAAATAACTTTACACTGACAGTACATGACCTTTATTCTCCTGTCAATAGATCTACACGGTTGTGACGACTCCAGTAAATATAATTTGAAGTACAATTTTGAATACGAGACGTGTGAGCTTAAGCCAGCAGTGTTGATTTGGTGACTGCAGCATTTGCCTTCTAACTTCTAAGTCCTGCTTCTCCAAGATTGAGAGGTGGGGAGTGGGTATCTGTTATAACAGAGATAAAGTTTATCATATAGAGAAAAATCATAATGTTTTTGTTTTATTTGGAGAACATTAACTAAAATCAAACATTTCTGGTCCATGCTCTCTTATATCATATTTTTTGAAAGTTCCCTTCATGTCAAATAGCTCTCTCAAAATTGTTTGCCCTGACTGCTTCACAATGTGATAATAATATTTACCTGTGAAAATGGAGATGGTATATGAATAATATAGCAAAAGTGTGGTTTTTAATCTTTTATTGATTACTGAAACTGTATTATTTTCCATGTTTGCAATAGAAACTGGTTTGGGGTGAATCAAAAAGAAGAAAACAGTTAGTTATCTGTTATCTTCATATTCCTTGAAAGGTGCATCTCCTTCGCAGGAAGGAATTTCCTATCAATTTGTCTATATAGACCTATCTGCTGTTGCGGTAACATTTCTTTAATGTTGAGCTTTATGTAGGTTTTCTGGTATATGATTAGTTTACAGATTATAGTTTTCACATACATAAAACTGGAAACTTTTGTGTATTTTTCTAGAAAACTGAGTCATCTCGATATCTAAATGGAACAATCAAAGTTTTCCCCCCTACGGGGAGTTTAGTTATTGATTAAAAAAACTATGAGCTATAACAATTGACAATATTTATTAAACTAGACTTCTCAGCTTGAGATACAAAATCAGAAGCTGTTTGTGGCATGAATGAATATGATGATGGTGATGGGAGTAAGAGTTTTTAGTTTCAACACAGTTTTATACCAGTCTATAATTTATAAACTGAAAAGTCAATTTATGCAACTGTCTTTTCCATTGGAAGCATAATTATTCTTGTAATTAAATCAATTATCAATATCATTGGTTTCTTTTGTTAAGATTTTACCTTTACTTTCCTATATATCTATGGACTGTTGCTTTCATTGTATGCTTTGTAAACTTTGGTGGCAGATTATGCAGAGTAAAAGTTTCTCTAAATCTCAATTGAACTAGTTGAGATTTCTCATAGTACGATGTATTTACAATATATCATTTTAAAATATGATAGATGTCCCAATCTTCTTTAATAAATCATAACTGCAACAAGGGTATTTTGTGTTTATCATATTTGACAATACTGTTGTGGTTGGCCTTTTGCTTTGGAGAATGGCTAATGAGAGGACATTTTCTAGCAGTCGGTTCAAATTGATATTTCTTTATTAACATGGCATTATCAAGTAATTAAAATAATTAGAGGTTGCCAAGGAGGACTAATCAAACTATATATATGTTTTGCATCACTATACAGTTAAAAAATATATTTTATAATTGCAAGTTGCTCATATCATACAAGGATCACAACCATCAATTGAAGATTCCTGATAGGGATGGGAACCTTAATGCTGGAAGAAAAGAAAAACACACGCAAGAAGATTATCTTTATTTTTCGGACCCACACTTCGATATGTGATTGGAGTCCCCTATTTACGTTAATAGTTAGAAAAATAAAAAATAAAAATTTAGTGTTGTTTTTTAATTGATATCATATATGTACTACTAATACATCATATCATTTTCTTTTAAAGTAAATGCAAAGTGTTTATACATAAAATTAACGCACCCACCACTCTTTACTTTTAAGTACAATAAATGCAACAAGTAACAACTAGTCCAATTTTTTTTTTTTGTTTATGTTGTCTACACGCAATTAAAAAAGGGTATGCATATTTGCATATTCTGTGTGACTAAGAAATACCATATATAACAACAAGTCTATTGGTTTAGTGGGAAAGGTAGGTTTGATAGTTGGTTAGCTCATGGTAATTTCTGGCTTCTCTAATCTCCCATATTTTCTTTTTTAGTTATAAAAACAGTTGAAGACGTGAGTGAGTAGTGAGTAGTGACAAAGTGAATTAAGATCAAATGTTTGTGAGAATGAAGCAAAGAAAGGAAGAAGGAATTGGTGCTTTTGGATCTAAGAGAGAGGTTGTTTCAAGGGCAGCAACAACACCACCACCACCACCACTTCCGAAATTCCGAGTCATCTCAAAGCCAATAGTGGAAGAGAGTGTGACAAAGCGAGAAATCGCCAAGTTTTGGAGGCAAAAGCGAATCGTCGAAGAAGATCATCTTCTTGCTGCTATCAAAGCAGCAGCAAGACTTCGTGCACGAAATCTCACAGTAAAGTCTTCTATAGTTTGTTATACCATACAACAGTCGTAGAGAATTCACTTGTTGATACTCAACAAAAATAAAATAACATGTTTTTTGCTTCTTCTTTTTTATCATCACCTATATGCAAGGAGTATAGATCATATTGATCATGTAGTTGATGATTTTTCTTTTTATATAATAAGATGGTTTATAAAGTTGTGTTATACAAGCTATATTATGAACATGAATCTTATTTGCTTACAGAAGGAAGAGTACCATAGCTTCGAATTGAGCTTAAAGAATGAAAGTGATGATGAGGCCAATAAAGAGAAGGTTAATTGTGTTGTAGGGACAAATTGTTGCGGCAAAAAAGTTGATGAGGACAAGAAAGTTCGTGTGGGAATAAAGGATTGGTTAGTAAATTTTCCATCTTATAAAAAATTTTAATTGTGGAATCTTGTAAGGACCTTACATCATATTCTTAATTTGTTTGGACAAGATAACTTATGGTGATATTTTAACAACCTTTGTAATTGACATTAACTCATGTAGACTTTTATGAAGGTTTAGATTATATACTTCACGAAATTTCAACTACTTGTGATTCATATCTAAAAATATAAATTTTTACATGAATTAGTAATTTAAAAATATAATATGTGAAAATCTATTAAAAAAATATTATATGAATTATAACTGTTTATTTTTTGAATCAAATATAACAATTTTATTTATTTCTTTTTATTTATATTTTGATATGGGTGGAAGGAATATACTAACTATTAATATTTGCCAATAAAAAAAATATATATTGTCATCTATTTTATTTTATTTTATTTGTGTTCTTCTGCGAAAGAAATCAGATTCAAGTTGTAGTTTGACACATTGCAGAGGCTTAGCTCTATTGAATTTTAGAAGATTAAAGATACTAATTGAAGGAGTGAAAGGAAAAAAAGTCAAAAATTAGAGATGAGACTAAACTTGACAATGTATCTGGACAACAAAATGCTTCAAAATTCAATCGTTTCTTCCATTATATATAGACCCCACAATCTTTTTTCTAATGTCATTTTATGGACGTATATTGAGAAAATAAGATTAGTAATTAAATAGTTATGCTAATAAGTGTTTTTAGATATTTGTTAAGAGAAAAAAAAATAAAAATAACTTTTAAATAAAAAATCACATTTTTTACAATTTTAAAATATAAATTATATAAACTCTAATATATTTTTTCTACGTTTAAACTTTTAAGAAATGTAATTTAGTTTTGACATGTGCAGGTGGACAAAAAGCAAGTATGCATATTTGAACCAACCAGCCTTATCTTTCATGGATCCTCCTAAAAAACGGAGTTCTACTTATGTTCCTAATTGTCTTTCATACCAGCCCAAGGCTTTGTATCCTACCCTTATTGGTGTCTTTTAAAACCATAAGAGGCATTCTAATATTGTTTGTCAATTCGTCAGTTTCTCTGGAACTTCTGTTAGTTCCCTTGTTCATGTTTCATTTGTCATTCCAAATCTTATGTGTTATTTCGGACAAGTATTGTTACATTTGTATTTTATTGGGCTTGGGCCTTTGGGCCAACATTTATTAAACCGCTTTTGTACAACTTAATGTTCTTAACATAAAACACATATTTTGTGATTGTAATAAATTTTGAAAAAATTATAAATTTGATAAAATCATAACTAATTAAAGTGTCTTTCTTACCGCAAGAGATCTTGATTCGTCTGATTGTTGCTCAATAATATAGCTGGATGCAAACAATCTAATTTCTGCTGACTTTTTTAAATTAAAAAACTATAATTATTTTTTTTAATTCAAATAAAAATTACAATTACAACAACTCTTGTTTTTTTTTTTTAGTAAAACAACTTTGGAAATTATTTTTACATTTTTCATCACAAAGAGATTAATTTTATTTAGCAGCATTTTAGCATCTGATAAAAAAATTACATCCAATTTATTTTTTATAAAAACAATATATTCTCTGACAGATTAATTTTAACATTTTTCTTAATAATTTCTCTTTAGTATTTTTTAGTCTTTTTCGACTACACTTATTTGATCTACTAATTTTACCATAAAATCTACAAATATTGTCTTTACATGCTTCAATCACCTAATCCAAATTTCTTCTATCTTTTTTACTATACATGTTATCCATTTCACTTTTGAAGTCATAAAAAATCTTTGATCTATATATTTTCTTTTTTGGTACAATCAATCTATATTATTAAAATTACAAATTCATGTTAAAATTTAAACACAAAAAATAGTCTCTAATAGAAAGAGTAATGTAACTTGATTTTATAATTTTAAGAAACTATTTATGGAATTTTTTTAACAATTAAACTAAATTTTGTATTTTTTAAGACACTATAAGTGCATTTTTTTAAGAGACCAGCAACAAATTACACACATACAATATAAAAAAGAGATATCACAAGTTTAAATCTAGTTCCGAATATATAAAAAAATCTCTGCTATTCAAACGATACTTATACAATAATAATTACATATTTCTCTCTTTTTTTTTATCTGAATAATTACATATTTCTATATCAATAAAAACATATTTAGTAAAGATTACTTTAAATAAAATTCAAATATAGATCACATAAATATCCATTTTGTAGTAAAATGAAATCAATAAAGTAAATATAATTAAAAATTAAAATTTTAATTCAATAAATAAATACGACAAGTATAAAATTATTTACTTTTCTGTATCATTTTACAATATAAGCATGTTTAATATTTTAAAATAATTAAATAAAATAATTATGATCTTAAAT
>JBBPBO010000002.1:7041935-7085115 GCA_037974295.1 Cicer cuneatum | reverse complement strand
TAGGTGCAATATCAAATAATAATTTATTAATCAAGAATTGATAGTAACACTTTTAGTAAAAAAAAAAAAAAAATCATAGTATTATTTTATTTTACAAAATGATAAAAATATACCGAATAAATATAAGCCATGCCTGATTAATTGATTAATTAGTACTATCAGAAATGTTGACTTTATAACCTGATGAACATTACTGAATGCGAAGGTTAGAAATTAGAATCAAAATAAATAAATTCATTTCCTTGTTTCTTTCTTTCTTTCTTTCTTTCTTCCACCATCTATCAGTTGTAACAGTATTATTATTATTATTATTATTATTATTTATTATTTATTATTTTACAGTAAACAAACACAACCTTCTGAATTCAACTGTAACTCTGTTCGTTGAATTTTCAGATCTCGTGGATCTGAACTCATCAATGGCGAAACCCCGATACTCTCGCCTTCCATATAGAAAACCGTCTTCTTCTTCTTTCACAATCATTTTCGCTTTATTCATCGCCTTCACTTTCCTCATCCTCATTCTTCTCGTTTTTGGAATCCTCTCTATTCCAACTACTTCTTCTCGTCAAAACTTGCCTAAACCTAACGATCTTACCTCCATTGCTCGTAATACGCTCGATAGGTATACTTCGATTTCAATCAGTTTTTTTTTTTATTTTTAATTATTCGTGCTGAAGTTTTTTTGTTTTTTTTTTTACGAATCAGAATCGATGAAGAAGAAGGTAAAGGAGAAAAGTGGGTTGAAATTATATCGTGGGAGCCTAGGGCTTTCGTTTATCACAATTTTCTGGTAATTACTTTCGTTGCTTTGCTTTTTTATTCATTGCGAAATTTATCTTTGTTTACTCATCGTTTTTCGTTGATTTTTTCTTTTTCTTTTTGTTAATGCGATTGATCAGAAATTATGAACTATGGATGAGTTTTTTTGCTCTTAGCTTTCTATGTTTTTATTTTTGTCGTTTTGGTGAAAGTAGTACTGAGCATTTTCATTTCGAATTTTATGCCTCTCTGTTTTGCATTTGTGGTTTGTGAAAATATTAGAAATGTTGGAGATAAACAAATAAGAAGAAATTCCAGGGATTCAATTCAAGTCAAACATATGATTGGTTATGATTTGTTGGTTGTCTAATTTTTATTTTTCACATTGATAATTTATAAACATTAACCTTCAATGGGAAAGAAGGTGATATTTGGCAATATCATTTGATCCTATGCTGGATCCTATATGTTAAGGATTTGGTAAAAGTAGGAGCCTAGGACAGTAGGAGGCAACAAGGTTGTGCTTGAACGGGAATAGAAGGGTTTAGTATAATGGTTACATACTAAAGAAAGGCTCAAGTCCCATGTAGCCTATAGATATGGCCTAAATAGTGTTTATTAAGTCTGCACAATCTTCACCCTACAAGTTAATTTTGTGGGGTTGAGTTAGGCTCAAAATCTAATTTTATATAATAATTAAGGGTCTTTTAATTCCTTGCGGTTCTTGGTGATGAGTTTTCCTTTCTTTTACTATTTTCATATTTTGAAGGTTTGGTTTGGATATTAATGCCAAAACTATTTTTGAGTTTTGGTTGGTTAACTGATGCTTGATGGAAGGTTCAAGTGGTGCATTTCGTGGTTTTGAAAATGATTTTAGTATGATGGGGTGACATTGTGTTTATCTCTTGGTTAAGCTTAAAGCTCTTGTGGTGCACTAATATTTAATATGATGCGTTGTAATGTCTCCACCTTCCAATTACTAAAGTTTAGCTGAATAATCTGTGTAGACCAAGGAAGAATGCGAATATCTGATCGACATAGCAAAGCCGCACATGCACAAGTCAACGGTTGTTGATAGTGAAACTGGAAAGAGCAAAGACAGCAGGTTGGAGTATTCCCTATCTTTCTCTGTTAAGTGTCCTATGAAATTGAAAATGATTTTTCTGCATTATTTAGATTTGCATTATGGCAAACCATGTCTTAACATATTTCTTTATACATGTAGAGTGCGTACAAGCTCTGGAACTTTTCTGGCTAGGGGACGCGATAAGATTGTGAGGAATATTGAGAAAAGAATTGCAGACTTTACTTTTATTCCAGTAGGTAAGTAGTCCCATTTCTTATATGTATTTTGTTGTTTATGAATTTTTTAATTTTTAAAATTAAGAATTTATTACTGGTATTCTTTTTTCTTGTTTATATGTATGTTAAGTCAACAGTAGTATCAAGCTTTTATTCAATTGTGTACCATACAATCTACAGTCAAATTTTTGTCCGTGAGTGAGAACTTTGAGTTTGGAGATTTTATGCATGTGGCTTTTGCCTCCTAATCGTATCCACTGAATATATTCAGTCGCTTTTGCCATCTGGCTTTCTGATTTATGATCTAAGATAGTAGTTTATTTTTCATCATATACTTCAGAAAGCATTAATAAGCTATACTTCGCAATATACAGAGCACGGTGAAGGACTTCAAGTTCTACATTATGAAGTTGGACAAAAGTATGAGCCTCACTATGACTACTTTCTTGATGACTTTAACACACAGAATGGGGGTCAGCGCATAGCAACAGTATTGATGTACCTGTAAGTGATATCGTGTTGTCTTAGTTGTTATTAACTTCAATTTGTCTTGGATATGTAGTCAGCTGTTCATGCTACATTCCTTTTGTTTTTTAATGATACAGTACAGATGTTGAAGAAGGGGGAGAGACAGTGTTCCCAGCTGCCAAGGGGAATTTCAGTTCTGTGCCATGGTATAATGATCTTTCTGATTGTGGGAAAAAAGGACTTTCAATTAAGCCAAAGAGAGGTGATGCTTTACTTTTCTGGAGCATGAAGCCAGATGCAACTTTAGATGCCTCAAGCTTGCATGGTTAGTTTTTTTTTTCTCTATTATTATTGTAATATTATTTGTATTGCCTGCTGCATCGGCAGGCTTTCACATTAGATGAGATAAATTAACAAAACTGTTTTCTTTATAATTTTCAGGTGGTTGTCCAGTGATTAAAGGGAATAAGTGGTCAAGTACCAAATGGATCCGCGTCAGTGAATACAAAACTTAAGTATACATTGCTACAGGTACTTACTTATCTCGCTTGTGTCATATTATTGTAAAAAATATTATTTTTTATCTGGCAAGTTTTTTACATTTGCTTTAACTGATATACTAGCTAAATGATTTCTTGCATAACATACAGTTTGATATTAATAAATCATAAGTGTTGATTTTTGTTGCACCTTTCATGTTTATTTTGGGTTCAATTGAACTTACGACCATAGATCTAGGGGATGTTTCAAAGAACTTATTTATAGTTACTATGAATTTTTATATAACACAAACACTTGTTAAGTGTTTTAGGTGTTCGAGTGAGTTAATGATATGTTCATAAGTTGTTTTCAACTAACTCGAGTATGCCCCTCAATGAACACAACTTACACGTATAAGTAATTAGCTGATAAACACTTCCCAAAATGTGTGTGTGGAGGTACTTAGAATCTTCTGTGACATGGTTGTTTATATATTCAATATTGTTTGCAGAGCTGTATTTACAGCTGAATAGTTTGTCTTGCACATGATTCTCAACTTCTGCTTTTAGGGTAATAATATTTAATTTGCTGCTAGTTGCTGTTGATCAGCTCTCATGTTATTAATTGACTTATTTTTCAGGCTTGTATGAGTTCATCATTCCAATGATATGCAATTTTAAAGTCTCAGCTAATATTTCGTATGATGGAGCTTCCGGTGTTGAAGGAAATATTTACAGCGTGATGAGGTGTTCTGTAGTTTTTCATGTTCTGTAGCTTAGCTAACTCATTTTTTCCACCCTTTTCATTTATATATGTAGCAAATATAATAATAAAAAAAAAAAATTAAGTACTTGTGAAGTTGTGAATTTTGCATAAAGGAGGTTCAAGAAAATGTATGAAACCAATAGATGTAACAAATATACAGGCTTTTTCTTCTGACCTCATTTACCTCGTGTAACAATCGATGTTATATTATATGGTTGCTTCTGTTGGCGTTCATTAAGGAGGGGCCTTCTCTACATTTTTGCATGTTTTCAATCTATGAAGCGACTCTTAAGAATTACAGCGATTAAGCCTTTGCACTTTTTTATGGTGTTGTGGGAGTGGTAAATTCTTCACCTTGGTAAATGGGTTTCCAAAGGCAGGATAAATAAACCATCCTGCTACTCAAGCATATATCATTGCCAAATGACATGGAACTTTAGCAAGATCAATGTTTTGCCTGACGAAGGATCTCCAGTTATCATATAAATCTAAGTAATCAAATTTTGTGGTGTAAGGAGAAAAAAGGGCACTCATCAAAGCCAACTGAATTTTGGCCACCCAATTGTGATTTTTGTGCAATTTCAAAAATGTCAGTGAAGAAATGGTACTCTATAGGTTCTTCCCATTAGGGATGTAGCTAAAATCCGGATTGATGCCAAACCTCCATAAAACATCACCACATGGAGAGATTTGGATCAAAAATCGAATAAAACCAACACATTGCACCTATAGTTTTACACTTTAGGTCAGGTTTGTCACAAACAAAATTTTCAATGACACTTGTACAAGTTTGACAGAATCCACTTTAAACGAGTTGTGATCTCTTCCATTTAATCAACACTTCTATTTGGAGTTACATAGAAACATGACCATCTATACATGGTTTATATATGGTTGTATTGTCAATATTCAATCATATTACCCTTTCATTTGATACAAATGATTAAACATTTCATCCACATCCACTTTGACTTGAATTTCAAGTTTGGAATTCTACTATATATAAATCCTTAAATATAAATTTGGTCATTTATTTTTTACTTAATATTAATTTTGGTCATTTAAATATATATTATTTTTATTTTGGCTATTTATCTTTTATGACTAGTGTAAATTTTAATAAATGTCATTCGTTTCAAAGAGTTTGCATATGTTTCAAAACATGCAAAAATAATTTTTTTCAAATGTAAACCTAGTATTGGATTAAATTAATTTTTTTTTTGAAAGAATAGTATACTGGATACATAATGACAACTGTTAAAAGATAATGCAATAACTGGATGTTATGATTTTTGTTGTAATTGTGATAAAAACTAAAATACTAAAACAAATATTAGATAAAAGATAAAACCAAAATTATATTTAAACCACATATAAATTATACGTGAAGTCAATTGTAAATTCTCAATGTGGTAAGTGTTTCTCTATGACCTTACATATGATGTACTTTCCTTAATTTAAAAATTTAAAAGTTAAACCATGTGGATTTCAGATTTGATCCTCTCCCACAAATATTCTCTACAATGAGTTAGTATTCTCTCAATTTCTTCTTTCTTCATTTATGGTCCACATGGAGAGATAGACACAAAATAGTTAAAAAATAAATAAAAAGAATTTAATGACAATTGAATCCATTTAGTATTAGAAAATTCCAACCATTTTTTGTATTTATCTCTCACCAAATATACCATAAATGAAAGAGAGAAATTGAGAGGATTCTACTTCCTCTACAACACAAATTGAGAGGATTTTGTCATGAAGAGGGAACTAACTTGCAAGGAAATTGATCGTTCAAAGAAACGATATACTTATGTCACTTGAAACATTCTATGGCAACTGGCAAGGCCTCTTTTCATACAATGACAACAGAATCCAACACTATTTCTAATATCTATGGAGTGTTTTTTATAAGAACAATGAAGATCTAAATAGGAATAAACTTTTTACTAGTTTATCTTAGTAGGTGCTGTTTTATAGTTAGGTGGTTAGTTGTTAGGTAGTGCTCTTGAATCATATTCTTTGTATAATCAGCCTATAAATAAAGACTCCCACCCCTTTGAAAGGATCTTTGGGAAAAATAGAAATTGAGTGTTTATATCATTGTATTCACTCGTGTATCATTTTCTTTCAATCAATAAAAATCAAGGACGAATAATTCCCTTTTGCTATTAAGTTCTATCAAAGAACCTAATAGTTTTCGAATCTTTTGTACTTATGCCTAGTAATGATGGATGAGAATTATCTTCTTGGTGTTCCTTTTGTTCTAAAATACAAGTAAAAATAAACTTAGAACCCAGAATACCCATTTTCTCCACCCTTGGCATGTGCATTTCGCCACTAGATTATTTAGAATAAGAAAAAAACTAATACTTCCTACACTCTTTTGTCCCAGTTATGCTTGTACAGCACAATGCTCAATAAATGTTTCTGATATTCCCTACTCAGTATGCTGGCAGCACTATAATGTAAATGTTTGCTACAAACTCGGACCGTAAAACCAATAATAAAAACCTTTATATTATCGTAGACACACGAGAGAAATGGGAAAAATGAATTACATTTCTATAGCAAACGACACAGTCACAACTCACAACCCTCCACCGAGTTCCTACAGGTTTATTAATAAAAATAGCTGAATGGCATGGATTTCCTCCCACATTGAAAGGAGGACCATGGCTGACCCGTTCCACATTATTTAAGACAATGTTAAAAATCAGTGCCCGTTTGATCAATGTTGCGCATTGATCAAGTTTCTGATGGCGTATTGTAAGATGCCTCCATGATTGAAGTAAGCAAGTTCAACCTGTCATAAGTAACCAAAACATAGAAACATTCAGCAGGATAAAAAGTCAAAGAATAAGAATCTGGATAAAAAGAACAGACAGCACCACCAATAAAAGTATGAAAAACTAAGTCCTAGTAATACCTCGGTATCAAATCTCAAGGTACATAAAAACGTCTTCCCATTATCTGTCACCACTGCGATATCTTGACCAGGTCGTATTTCATTCACACTGCTTGGAAGATCAATGGTGAAACGTTCATGACCAGTCAAGCCAAGAGTCTCAGCATCCTCCCCATCCTTGAAACACAGAGGAATTATACCCATTCCAACCAAATTACTACGGTGAATCCTTTCAAAGCTTTTTGATATGACAGCTTTCACACCCTAGGGACAATAATGGATCAATACAGCATTACATAAAACCAAGAGAATAGGAAATTAGTCGGAGCAGAACAGCGTCAAGGACATACCAGTAGCATTGGCCCCTTTGCCGCCCAATCACGAGAACTTCCACTGCCATACTCAGCACCAGCCAAAATAATCATATCATGCCCCTCAGTTTTGTATTTCTGACAATTAAGTATTGTCAATACTAAATTCAAGCAATATATTCTTTCACATTAAATTTCAAGAGTAGCGGAAAAAAAAAGCAGCTAACAATATTTAGTTAATGACTATTTTGTATATAGAACAAATCCAACATGATATCTGTAGGGTATTACCAGCAGACTACTTTGCAACCTCCCTTGAAGTTATATATAATATGACAATCAAATAAAAATAACAACATACGAACAAAAAGGCTTTGGGTTAGCTACTTCAGTCCTTCATCGAAAAAGTTATGGAATTAATGCTGATAACATTGTTGCATAATTCAGAAAAATACCAATGAATAGTATGTCTACATGTTGCATAGTTCAGAAAATTTACCGTTGCTGCATCAAAGACTGATAACTTCTCCCCAGAAGGAATATGTATAGTTTTAGGTCCAACTTCGCCGTTCAGGAATTTGTTGACAATGCGAATATTGGCAAAAGTTCCTCTTGCCATCACCTCATCATTACCACGGCGACTTCCATAGGAGTTGAAGTCTCGTCTATCAACCCCACGTTCTGTAAGGTATCTTGCTGCAGGACTATCTTTATGTATGCTGCCAGCTGGAGAGATGTGGTCAGTTGTAATACTGTCTCCGAAGTTGAGTAAACAGTAAGCATTTTTCACTCCGTGAGGACCTGGGGGAGACATGCTCATGTCTTTAAAATAAGGTGGCTTGTGAATATAAGTTGATGTAGAGTCCCAGGAATAAAGAGTGCCAGATGGAACAGATAAACCATTCCACATGGGGTTGCCTTTGGTAATAGCATTATATGTTTCCCTAAACATATCAGGCAGCACACTCGATTGTACAACCTGAAAATTGGACAAATATGAACAAATGGTAGACACTAGTTTTTTTTAATTAATATGGTGAAGTCATAGTTAAACACATTTAGCCACTTACATTTGCTATTTCTTCGCTGGATGGCCAAATATCCCTGAAGAAGATCTGTGTTCCATCCTTCGTTATCCCAATGGGCTCAGTCTCAAAGTCAATGTCAACCTGCATATTAATGTCCAAATTAGACAACAAGAAGCAGTTCTAAAATGCATACTTGGAAACAATTTAAAGTTACGTACTGTGCCAGCAAGGGCATAGGCAACAACGAGAGGAGGAGAAGCTAGATAATTAGCCCTTGTTAATGGATGAACTCGACCCTCGAAGTTCCTATTTCCAGACAATACCGCTGCAGCTACTATATCTGAAAAAGTTAGAAAACCAATGATTAGATAACCTCAGATTCATAAGTGAGTACTTCAAAAATAGCATTTTAAAAACGATATGTACCATTTTCGGTAATTGCAGCTGCAACAGCTTCATTAATGTCCCCTGAATTTCCAATGCAAGTGGTGCATCCATACCCAACTATATTAAACCCTAGCTGATTCAAATACTTCTGCAAGCCACTGCAGAAGCAATATATGATTCAGGAATCAAAATATTTCGCCACATAAATGTGAACTCCACCATATTATAAGTTTATATATTTGATGATATTCTAAGAGTACCTCCTCTGCAAATACTTTGTAACCACACCAGAACCTGGAGCAAGACTTGTTTTGATCCATGGCTTCACCTAATATTTGATATCAAATGGTGAAAAAGTAAGCACACAATATATTCCTCAAATATGGACTCAAGTTTAACTACTGGATTATAAAGCAAAAAGCAGCCTCAAACAATCGCTAATGTGACTTAAGAAAAAAGGGAAAACAACAAAAATACAATGTTATACCAAGTCCAATATTAGCTACAAAATAAAGGAGGCAATCTCATTGCATTCATCAGTGTTAAAAAACATAAATGCAGTCAGACACTAAAAGTAAAATCCAGTTATCCAGATCATGTTGTCTATCATATTGCAACTTTTGGAACAAGAGTACATGCACATTGGATTTATGCATAATATATGTATAACTATATCATTATCAAATCAAATAATTAAGTTATAATGTCAAAGCAACCAAATGCAGAGACATCTACTTACCTGCAATCCCAATTCACATGCTTTCTTTGCAACCAATGCAGCTCCAAGCATTACACTAGGATTTGAGGTATTTGTACAGCTGGTGATAGCTGCTATAACAACATCTCCATGCCTAAGTTTTGCTGGTGTTTCATGGAATGTGAACTCTGCCACCTTTGTCTGAGATTCTTTTGGTACAGCAAAACCCTGTAACAGTGCAATACTATACAGCTCAAACGAAAGAAATGATGAAGGCTGAGATAAAGCAAAAAACAAATATCTAAAAGCATGTAAGTAGGATCAGTATATAATCAACTGTAATATTTTACTTCCTGGGCGATATTAGACGATAAGAATGAAACATCCAACACCTCAGTTAGATAGCCATTTTATCAGTTTACTAGTTAGTTCATTGAGTTAGTTAGTTCTGTTACTTTTAGGTTTCTGTTATAGCTAAGTTAGTTAGATTAGTTATTGCCTTTGGGCTTTGGCATTGTATATAAGGAGCAAAGCTCTTCTTCGTTCATTGTAACTTTCATAATTTCAACATAGAAAATGAGGTATTATTCAGAAAACCTTTATTCAGTTTTCTTCATAGAAGATGCAATGAGCAGATTCTGCAGGGATATAAATTCAAATTTCATCCAAGGTAGTTAAAGTTGAAAGCCATTCTTGATGTGATTGGGGGGGTTTGACGCCTTAAAGCAAGAGGTGCCAAACAAGGCACATTTCACTCAAAGTTGGTCTTAACATTAAAAAAAGCATAAATAGTGTATAATATACGACGGTTTTGCATTTATTCGCCATACAATAATGTTTCTCTCACTTCACAGCATTTTATATTTAGACATTAAAAATAATATGGATGGTTCCAGTCCCAGAAGTTCATACCTTAAACCCAACTTTATTGTTAAGGCAGGCATGCCAGTCAATCTTCATTTCTTTCAAAGTAACGCGGTCATGAGGCCTGAAAAGAATGTAATTAAACTTTCAGAGTAAATACTGTCTCCCTTCTAAATTTTACTTACTAGACAGACCATCCATATAAAATGCTAAACTAACTTCACAGTGTTGTCAAATGAATGTGATCTTCATTTTTCCCAAAATATATGATTGAACAAGCCAGCAAGGGTCAAGGGTAGGAATAGACAATTTTAACAAATTTGTTAGACTTAAATAGCATTTCAAAGTTGCCAGTTGGTGGTGGTTTTGTAATTTTTTAAACCTGGATAATTTTATGTACAATATTAATAAGGGAAGGCATGTAATGCAAAATAAAAGGATCAGTACAATTTTGTTCCCTTACTTTTAAGTGGAAAACGTGAAGACTCGTTACCTCTTTGGACCTGAGACACAGGGCTCGACATCCTCAAGATTGAGCTCCAAATAGGATGAGTACACTCTCTCCACTTGGGGCTACAAGGCAGCAAAGCAAACTCTCAAGACCAGGTTTTTTCAGACATTTCAGATATAACTAATCCCAAAACAAAATGTGTATTATACCTCACTGTAGTCCACAAACATCTTATTGGCTCGTAAATAGGATTCTATCATAGAAACCTGCAAGAAAGACATGTAAGAACGTACAGCAAACATCAACTATCATGAAACAAGTGTTAACTTACAGTTTCATTGCTCCTGCCAGTCAATTTCAAATATTGCAATGTGACATGGTCCACAGGAAAAAAGCCCATGGTTGCACCATACTCAGGAGACATGTTTGCTATGGTGGCACGATCTGCCAAAGGCAACTCACTCATGCCTTCCCCTGCATTAAGGAGGTAAAAAACAATTATTATCTAAGGAAAGATTAATCAGCTAGGAATATGATGCTACAAAAAAAGAAAAATGCCATCGCATAAATTAGTATTTACCATAAAACTCGACAAACTTGCCAACAACCCCATGCTTTCTTAGCATTTGAGTAACAGTCAACACCAAGTCGGTAGCTGTGACACCATCTCGTAGTTTGCCTAATAATTTGAACCCAACCACACCTGGCAGGACCATGCTCATGGGCTGCAAAGGAAAATAATTATTATTTCTAATAACAAGACAATAATTGGCCAAAACTACATAATAACACATGCATTTCCAATAGTATACTACTAATTAGCATAAAAGAAAGTAAAAAACTTCCAGACATTGTCATTCAATACATAAATCTCATTCTCTAATTTGGAAAACAACTCGGTAACATGTTATTTTTACCTGGCCAAGCATTGCAGCTTCTGCTTCAATTCCACCTACTCCCCAACCAGCAACACCCAAGCCATCTATCATAGTTGTGTGTGAATCAGTTCCAACAACACTGTCAGGATAAAGCACACCATTTGTGTTGAACACAACTCTACCAAGGTATTCTAAGTTGACCTGCAAAAATTGAATTTGCAAAACTTGATTCAGAAGACAAACTGGAATTACTGGAAAAAGAACAAAGTTTTTCTTCACAAGTAAAAAAATTAAATTATTCAGGAATTAATATTACAGAACCACATCACATATAAACACATGCACACACTTCAATGGTTACTGAAAGATGCAATAACCTGATGGACTATCCCTGATCCAGGAGGAACAACGAGCATGTTATTGAATGCATTTGAACCCCATTTAAGGAAACCAAATCTTTCCTTGTTCCTCTGGAATTCAAGTTCCATATTTGCCTGAACAGCATTTTCTGATCTTGCTACATCAACCTGAACAGAGTGATCAATGACAAGATCTACTGGTACCTGTAGGTGACCAATTTTAAATTTATTACACATACCCGATGAATAAATAATAAATAATGAAATAAAAAACCAAATATCAATCTTAAATTCACTAATAAGCAGCATCTAGCTTACCAAGGGGTTAATTTTATTAGAATCACCACCAAGCTTGTTCATTGCATCTCTCATGCAGGCAAGGTCAACAACAGCCGGCACCCCGGTAAAATCCTGATAATGACATCAAAAGCACAATGAATATCACGTTTCTATTATTTGGACAACATTTTTGTTGTCCAACACCATATACATTTACAGTTTGGATTCCGTTTGCCTTTTTATTACTTTTCTCTCTCTCCCAGTCATATCAGAAGTTAGTTATAAGTGATGCATTTTTATGGGGGGGGGAGCTAAATGTTACAAAATATGTAATAACTAAAAAACAACAATTAGATTAAATTATGTATTTAATCATATTTTACTTTTGTTTATTTCAAAAGTACAAAAAACACCGCACTCATTTATTCATATTATTTCCGGTGTTCGAATAAAATCTCTCTCTCTCTCTCTCTCAATCGCTAAAACACACCTCCACTCTCCAGCATCAATAGATTCACATTCACACTACTACTCACCTGAAGAAGCACTCTAGCCGGCTTGAACGGAATTTCCACCTGTTTAGGAGCAGTATTTTTCCAATCAATAATTTTTTCAACGTCATCACTCTTAACTTGAAACTCATCACAGTTACGAATTGCAGATTCCAAAAGTATCCTAATAGAGTAAGGAAGTTCATCTGCAACACACACAAAATTTCACCATCAATTCCCCCACCGCTTCAGATCAAATTCAATTCATCAATCATTATTTATTATTACTACTATTATCCAATCACACAAAAAAATAAAAAAATAAAGAGAACGATGCAACCTAAAAAACTAAATCAGAATAGTTAATTAATTAATTAATTAATTACAATGTAACAATTAGATTAGCAAATAGATAAACAAGAAAATGAGTGAGTTAACCGATTCGGGAATCGTTGAGAGCTGGTAAGCTATAATAGTTTCCGAAGTGACCGTCACCACCGGGTTTGTGGAGCGTCTTCAATATGCTTTTGAAAGGATTTTCAGTTGCTGAAACAAAACATTTAAAAGTTAAAAATAAATAACGATTAAATAAAAGAAATGAGAAAATTGAATCTGGAATTAAGAGATGAAAGTGATTAGTGAAAGAGGTTACTAACCCATGGTAAGAGATTGAGATTGAGATTGAGATTGAGATTTGAGATTGAGATGGATCGAGAAAGAGAGCGTGAAGAACGAAGGTGATAAAAGTGGGTGGGTGAGAAAAAGGCTTTTATGAAGAGAGAAATTATGTGGAAATGTTGCCGCGGTGGACGGTGGTAATGTCGTATATTCGTTTATTCAATTTTCTCAATTTGCCTATAGTCTTCTGAAAAGTGTTATTTGGTAATATTCTACTATAGTATATGCTATGTCACGTGCTTAACATACTCTCACTGTATATTTAGATCATCATATAAACAAAATAAGATTCGGTGTTTATATATTTTTTATTTTCACGGATGATTCAGGTTATAGAGGATAATAAACATTCTAATACTTTGCTTTAGTAGTAAATACCATTATTGAATTATGATTCAATTCGTATGTTGGAGTTTGAACATTGACGGTACCATTAAAGAAATATAAATACAAATTTTCAATGAGTTTGAGTTTGAAGATTTTTCTATTTTGGATTTGAAAAATATTTGTTCACTTTAATTTTCTTTATATAAAAAAAGAAAATAATATTATATTAGAGAAAGACTTGAAGGTGTCTTTATCAAGTACATTATTATTTAATATTTTTTTGTCTTCGCCACTATGTTATTTTTTTTCCTATAGTCTTCGCCATTTTTTGTTGTCTTAATCACCATTATGCTTTTATTAAATGAAAAAATAAAAGCAAGAAAAACACCACACGAAGTATTTTTATGTGTTTCTTTTTTATTGAATATTTCAAGTAATCATATATTTGAGATATTGTCGGATACAAATATAAATAAATTTTTAATTGTTGTGAAAAATTAGTTCATTCTATTAGATTTAATCTTCGTTGATATTTTTTTGTAACGGTTTATGTAACTTTTGTTATAATATGTCTTTTTTTTATTTACAAATGAAGGTTTGATATGTTCTTTTTTAAATGTTATTTTATTGAATTACATTAATGATTTTTAAATATATAGAATGCGAATTTTAAAAAAATGTCAATTAAGATATGTTTATTGGACATTACAGAACAATCTAATTAGATTTTTAAAGTGAAGATATTTTGGCATATTTTATTCAACTTCATTTTGCCTTTGAGAAATAATTATTTGACATAAAATTGGACATCAACACTCACCATATTTGTATATATTTTTGATTTTATAATATTTTATTTTTCTTGAAGTGTTTTTTTTTTTACTTGAGATTCGAAAAGTCTACATTTATTGATATATAGTGTCGAAATATGATATCTATTTTTGTATGTTCAAATAACATAATTATATAGTCTTATTTTACAAATTTAAATATATTTTCAAAAAGAATTTAATTTGATGTCTTTTTATTGTCATGTCTGAATCGATGATTCATTATATAATTCATGAAAATAAAATTAATTCAATTTTGTTATTTGCAAAATATAAGTGTTTATTCTCTCACTTCTAATGCTTTCAAATACACAAAAAATACATATTATGATTGGTCAATTCGAATGTGTGAAGTACACATTCGGATTAACCAAATCTATAAAAAATTTGGGAATTTTAAAAAAAAATTGAGGTGAAAAAAGAAGCTTTCGCAAAATATTAAAAAATTACTTATAAGTAGGACAAATTTTTGTTTTGAAGTTTTGGGCTCTTTCTCCTGGGGAGTTGATATATGCACTATTTCTTCATTTCTTAATGCAACCCACTCACGATCTCCTCGAATAAAGATATCGACGATATAAAATTATTTTACATTGTTATTTAATAGTAACTCGACACAACATTAAATAATTAAATAACCGTCGTTGTTTTAAAAACTATATAACATGATATGACAAAATAAATGATTAAGATTAAATTAGAGTGTAAAATTATTTCATAATACTACTCGTATAATACCTTTTGCGGTTCAATCTTTTTCTCATAATACTAACTTAACTTAGAAGAATATTTTTTTTTCTTTTTGAAATTATTACCTTCTGTTGGAACCAAGTTGGTTCTAAGTACTTAGGATTTTGATGTTTACAAAAGCACTCAATGTAATCTTATTTTGAACCTTGAATTATTACATTAAATGCCACCAGAAAATGAAATTTCCAAAGGCAGAAGATGAAGACATCAGAAAATGCATCTAGAAGGTACCAGAGGATGCATCCTGGAATTACCAGAGGATATCTTTACTGGCCCAGATCAGAAGGAAGCAAAGTCAGAAGGAGACCTGGACCAGACCAGAAGGAAGCACGCCAGAGGGAGACTTGATCCAAACCAATAGGAGTCATAAGTCAGTCTTATTCCAGAAGTTATCTTGACCAGAAGATGGTCTGGCAGTGAAATGATAAAACAGCCCAGACTTGATCCAGACTTAATTAGAGGATAAGTTAATGGGTCTAGAACAAGAGAATCAATCCAGATTTGACCCAGACCAGAAGATAGCATGGTTCAAGGTATGAAACTAAGTCCAGACCAGAAGAAATGATCTCTAGATTTGATCCATAACTGATCCAAAATAGAAGGTAAAATGTCGAGACTGAAATATTATTTGTCCAGAGTTAATTTCAGTTCAATCTAGACCAAGTCCAAAATTGGTCCAGATCAGAGGGAAGATATTCAAATCAATGGTTCAGATTTAAGTATTTGGTCCAGTGTTGGCCGAGATCAAAAGATCAGACCATGGCCTAGTGTTGGCCGAAATCAAAAGGTCAGAAAGTGTGGTCCAGCATTGGCCGAGATCAGAGGATCACAGCAGATCAGACCATGGCCCAGTGTTGGCCGAGATCAGAAGATCAGAAAGTGTGGTCCAGGGTTGGCCGAAATCAGAGGATCACAACAGATCACTTAGTATGGTCCAGATGTGGACTAGCGCAGAAGATCAAACGGTTCAGATTTAATCATGAGGATTAACAGTGGAGATTTAATTAAATTTTATCAAAGTATTAAAAGGATTTGTTACAAAAATAAAGTGAAGTTGTATGGAAGTTCAGGAGCTGTTAGCGGGAAGAAACTAAATACATGATTGGCCAGTTATTTTTGAAATAAAATTTGAAGCTTAAAAAGATATGTTTTTTATTTAAGTGAAGCCCGATTGGTCAAGATATTTTTGCAAGAGAATCCAGCAAGATACAACTCGAAATTAAGCTTGGAAGAGACCTAATTCGCATCTATAAAAGGAGGCTCAAGGCAGAATACTTAGTATCGAAAATCACAAAAGAGTCATACACTTCTAAAACAAACACTCAAGTTTTCAGTGAGGTTAATTGTGAGTTCCAGCTTTCCAGAAGCAAGCACTCGTGTTATTTTCTTTCCCTTTTGTTAGATCTAAGTTGTTGAAGTAGAGTCTACAATCTGAGGGAATCAGAAGGGTAGCAGATTACTTGGCAATTAGATTCAAGGCGTTGTAATTCCTTCTACAATTTGGGGTTGTCAGATTGGTAGGAGAAGACTTGACTTAAGAAGTCAATGTGCTGCATTCCTCAAAAGTCTAGGATTGTTAGACTGTTTGAGAAGACTGACTTAGAGGGTCAGTGGTATTGTTGTAATTCAAGGTTTGAATTAGTGAAATCCTTCAAGGTGAAGGGACTGGACGTAGCCTGGTTAACGGTGAACCAGTATAAAATTCTGTGTTTTTATTTTTACTTTATACCCGCTGCTAACTCTGTTTTATTCATACATCAAGTTTTGTTATAAAACTGCAAAAACCGAAAAAATATTCAATTTAGTTAAACACAATTCAACCCCCTTTCTCGTGTTTGCACCTTCACCTTCTTCTTTTTTTTTTCTCCTTTTTCTATAAATCATTACCTTCTATTGCATAGTTTATACTTTATACCTTTACAAAATTAAATTATAGGTAGTTATATCTTTTATAAGTTGATTTCGAAAACACATATTTTACATTGAGAATTAACCTTCTCAAAGTATAAGTGGTCCTAAAATTGACTTCCATAATACACAATGCATTCAATATGTTAACTTCTTAATATATTTTTTTTTCCAAAATTTCATTACATTTTTTATTTATTTTAAATTTTACTACATTTTGAAAGTATATGTGGTTCTACCATGAATGGTAAAGGAGATTGAGTAAAATGAATACTTACATATATATTAAAAAAAATTAAAACATTAATAATTTTATTAGTGGAGTTGGTTTTAGGACGAGAATCAATATCTATATTTCAATTATTGAGTTTAAAATTAAAGAAAAACCTGAACCAACGTTCGTTAAAAGTGTATTTTTTTCGTCAAGGTTGAGATGAGTTCGAATGGGACTTATAAGTACATGTTATATTGTCATGCTTAACACCGCCGGATATTTGACATTTAGGGTGTGTTTGGTTGGAGGTATATCGAAGAGAGCAAGGAAATATTTTTAAGTTTTTATGTTTGATTTAATTTTTAGGTGAGAATAAAAAGGGAGAGAAGAAAGTCAAAATCTCTCGTATAACTCATTTTGCCATCCCTCCATTTAATGAGATTTAGAGGGAAAAGAACTAACATAACATAAAAACTATTAAATTATCTCTACTCGAATGAAATACAAAATTATTAAAAGTGTCTCTAATTCCCTCCCCTTATTTGAATCAAACATATTTTCATTTCCCCTTTATTCCCTCCACTTCCATCCAATCAATTAAAATCCCTCCCCTCATCTCTTTTATTCGTTGAAACAAATAGATACTTACAAAATAAGTATTAAACAAAATAGAAATAAATTGTCTAGCAATTACATGTGATATAAAAGGGACCACATTAGGAGCATATATAATTGTTTGAATCGACCCTAACAGTGCTTGAAATACTCCTGGATTCTTAGCCTTCCAAATGGATCAAATGAAAGTGAACCATAAAGTTAAAAATTTATTCCCCAACCCTTCCCTTTGTATTAATCCCACAAAGTTGCTAAAATGACTTTTGTCTTCATAACAAAAGACGACTTCCAAACGCAACCAACATGTTTCCTTACACCAAAATCCAGAAAACGTTGGCCCTTTAAAAAATAAACATTTTATCGATTATTCAACATCACACCAATGATGCACAATTGATTTTCACCATCAATGATTTATCTCTTAAAAAGGTTCATTGTGGTATGAATACGACCATGTAATATCTGCCAAACAAACATAGTCACCTTCAAAGGAAAAACATTATGATATACTTTCTCAATGGCCTCCTCAATTAAATACTCTCATACTACCCATAGTCTCTTCAATCTCTCTCTAAACCCCCTTTCTATCTCTAAGAAAACATTTTCTTACTTGATGTAACGCACTCTCTTTTTTATATGCTTTAATGCCACCCAAAAATTGTGACTTAAACCAACATTTTTATTTGGTATTGAATAAAATATCAATATTAGGTCCAAATTTGCTCGGCTAAAAAAGTACCATAAATATTGATTTAAGCAATTGAAAGTACATAACTAAAACCCAACATTAATGAAACATTAAAGATCAAAACCCTACATAAAAATGAGACTACATGTACCGAATACAAGTAAACCTTAAGTAAAATAATTATTCTAACATAATCGACATTTACAGTTTTTAAAATGATATTAACTATACTTTTTTCAATCGTATAATCTAATTTAATATTACATATATTATTTTTAATTTAATATATATTTCACTTGACATTATGATAAATGTAATGACATATATTTTTTTAAGTAAAATGACACCTATACTTGATAAGACACTTAAATAAAAAATATTTTTATGCATTTATATATATATATATATATTATATTTTTTAATCCGTATAAATCAATCAAATAATTGATTATTGTGGAAAGAAGGGAGGACAATATTTTCAAATTGGCAAGAAAAATATTATTTTAAATTAATAATTATAAATTTATACTCGTTAATCAATGATAAATTGAAAAATTCCACAAATAGCAAATTAGTACTTCATGCTAAATCCCAAGTACACATTAGATAGGGAAAAAGAGAAATACAACATTAAATACAACATGGATACAGTACTAGTGTATCTTTATGCTGTCCCATAATTCTATTCATAGCTTAGTCTACTACAATCCACCTACTCACCCTATCTCAAGAAGATATTTTCCTCATAAACACTAAGAAAAAAAAAAAAAACTGAATGCCCTGTAGACACATATCATAACTATTATTAAATTAATTAAATATCTAGTACCAATCGCGGTTCATAAGTATAGTTGAAATATTCCATGTTTCTTCTAATATAACTTTTTATTATAAAAAATGTCTACCAGTAGATATTGATAATATTAAAAAATGTGGAAAATGAAATGAGTAAAGTCGATTCAATAGTTAGACTACTAAAAAATTAAATTCTAATATTTTTAAAATTAAAATTAACAAAATATTATTTAAAATTAATATTATCTCAATAAATAATATTAAATTATTTTATCATTTAAAATAATTAAATAATATTATACCAAATCAATTATATTAGTTTAATAAATAATTTTGTATTCAAAGTTCTACGAAAATAGATTTCAATAAATTTTCATTAATTTATAAAATCTTCGATTAAAGTTCGTTTTAGATTTTCTCATGTATTTGACCCATTTTGCAAACAAGTATTGTATTAATTAAAAAAATTATATCTTTTTACATTAAAATCTCACAATTAAAATTTATTAGTCTATTTATATATTTTAAAGTTGTAAATTTTAATAAATTTAAAAGGTGAGGGATCACCTAAATAAATCATCCTATTAAATTTCAACATAAATGGATATAAATTCTATAAGTAAGAATCATTGAAATTTTCTTTCATTGGAAAAAAAAAATTGTATTAATTAAGAAGTATGGTCATAATACAAGTTGCGGAGAAAACCGCAGCCAACCAAAGCCATCGTCACATCAGAAGCATCTTATCTTAACTAAGCTGGAAAAGTTAAAATAACAATCTTACAAAACCAACACTAAAAGTAGCAATTGAAAAAAAAAGTCAATCAAAATGTAAAAAACAAAAAACTCATTTCATGTGACAATTTTTTTGTGGTTGATTAAGCACGCGGGTTTGAAAATTAGTTTCAAAGCTTAGTTGTTCTCTTTTGTTTCGTGCAAACGGTTTAATCATTTTTTTATTTGATAATTTGTACCAATTGAAATTATTATGATTAATCAATAATAACAATTTCAGAAGAAAAATAATAATAGTGAGATAGAGATAGTTAGAAAATTGGTCTCGTTAAGGAACACAAGCTTTAAATGCAAATTGGTTGATTTCAATTTCCTTCACTTACGGATTAAGCATTCTCCAACACCGTTTCTCTTATAAATATTATTATTATTCTTCATCATTATTATTATTTATTTATTTGATATTAATTAATATTATTATTGATAATATTATATAACTCCTTCTTAAACCCAAATCTTGTGACATCATTTGAAACCGAACCCACTTTACCAATTGTTGTTGTTTGTACCATCGATTTGTACGATTTGTGAGAAAACAAACTCAGATGGATTTTGTGTCAAATCCATGTCCTTTGCGTTCATCTTTGTTCGGTTCTTTAGGGAATTTTGTTGATAAGGTTAAACAAATTGGCACCCTCGCTGTTTCTGCTGTCATTGGGAACATTTTCTCTGCGATCTTGACTTTTTGCTTTGCATTAGGTTTGTTTCTTCTCTCCAATTATTGTTCTAATATCTCATTGATCTGTTTCTGTTTTAATTTTTTGGGATTGAATTTGCAATGTCAATGTGTGAAAATGATTCAGGTGATTTTGTTTATGTGAAATTTGGATGGAAAAAAAATGGAACTTTGGAGGTGGGGTTATGCTGTTTTGTTGATTCATGATTGTTTGGGTTATGTTGTGTTATTTGGTTATTTTAAGGTTGAAAAAAAATTCCGTAATTGTAGTTAAGGTTTTCAATTTCTTGTGTTTTAGATATTAAGATGTGACATTTGTATCTTTTTAAGTTGAAAAAGCTTTAATCGGTTGTTTTGTTTTGCAGTGGGGACTTTGTTGGGAGCTATGACAGGAGCTTTGATAGGCCAAGAGACTGAGAGTGGTTTCATTCGAGGTGCTGCTGTTGGTGCTATATCAGGAGCTGTTTTTTCCATTGAAGTGTTTGAATCCTCTCTTGTTCTTTGGCATTCTGATGAATCTGGGATTGGTTGTCTTTTATACTTGGTGAGTAGGCCTTCGTTAGAATGAGATCTTTTCTTGGGTTAGAAGTTTTTTATGTAGCTAAATGATTGCTGAACCGTGTAGCACCGACATCTCGGATAGTAGGCGTGTCTAGTGTTCGACACGTATCAGTGTTTGACATTGGCACGATACCGACACATCTGGTTATATTCAATCATTTCTATTTTCTTAAATTGTCTGTGTTTGATATCTGTGTGAGTCTGCAATTCATAGTTGTAGAGTTTTAGTCCAGTTGGAGGTTTCTATAATGGCATGTTGTGTCACCTGAATTCTGATCCTTTTGAGGTTTCTTGCAGATTGATGTTATTGCTAGCTTGTTGAGTGGTAGACTTGTGCGTGAGAGAATAGGTCCAGCCATGTTGAGTGCTGTTCAAAGTCAGGTACTTTAGTTTTCTGCAAAAAAGGACTAAATAATGACACAGAATTTTGCAATGTTCACTGTCTCAAATTTCTGACACTTCTCTTCTGCTATTTTTTTATCAGATGGGTGCTGTTGAAACAAGCTTTGATGAAGTTCAAAACATCTTTGACATTGGTGGTTCAAAAGGGTTATCCGGAGATTCGGTTGCGAAAATCCCAAAAATCAAAATCACCTCCGACAATGTTGAAGCATCAGGAGATAAAGTTTCTTGTTCAGTTTGCCTCCAGGTTGGTTTTTCTTATTATTTTTGCACTTTTTTTCTTGTTAATACCAATGCTTACCTATGACATGAACAAAGTGTTATTTTGAACTTTGATATTGAAATTGAAATTTCTGATTCTTGGTGCATATACAGGACTTTCAGCTTGGAGAAACAGTTAGAAGTTTACCTCACTGTCATCACTTGTTTCACCTACCTTGCATAGATATGTGGCTCTTGAGGCATGGTTCTTGCCCATTATGCAGAAGGGATCTGTAATTTTGTATATGCATAAAACAAACCATAAAAGAGGTTTTTTTTTTTTTTGGTTTTGTTTATAAGCTTATTTAATTCTAGGTCTTACACTTGATTACATCTACTAAGAGCTAATGCAGTTATGTAATATCATTGTACTAAATTAGTGTAAAGAAAATTTTGAGATAAACCATTTTCCTCTTTCTTGTATATAGATATGATGAGTAGATTACCCTTTTTTTTTGTAGCTTGCCCCCATTCTTTTTTGTTCTATACTTATATTTTATCTCTAGTTTTTGTCATGGATAAAGTGATATTCAAAAGGACAACTTTGGTTGGTGCTATATATTCTATAGGTGTTGTTCATAATTTGTAGTATGTTACATGGATTAAATTTTCTAGTTAAATTTAATTTAAGATTAGTTATGTTTATTGTGTTAAATACATTGTCTATGTATTGAATTGTGATTGAAAACACTAAAACATTGCACAATTATACTACCTAACCTAGTCAAAATTTTAGTATGTATATTAATGAAGTTGGTACCATGATCATGTCTCAATGGTTGAAGTGGAGAGTAGAGACTGTAACATGACCCTATAATCTATGGATATATGGCTACATCAAGGGTTTTGCTTGCTTCTCATGTTTTCAATGCACCCAAAAAAGTCCTTCATTAAGACTTTTAAGATGATTTGTCATTTATCAAACCTTTAAACAATCCGTTAGTGCAGTTAATGTGACGGATGATCAATGAAGTATTTATTTATTATTATTATTATGACACTTATCGAGCGAAAATAAACTTTGGGTTAAATACACAAACTTGTCAAAAAAAAATTAAAGTATATACACGTACAGTTAATGTTACCGTACCATAAAACTCTTATAGTTTGATCTAGTTTTAAAAAAATAAGTATTAAATATGATATTATTAGAGTCACACAGACGTAAATTTATTTATAAATATTTAATGAATTTTAAAATTTTATCTATCTTAAATTAGACTATCATTCCCTTATTTTAAATTTTTTTCTTGAAAAAAATGTTCTCATGTCATCCTTGGGAGTTACCATATCGTCGTTGGGAGTCACCAACTCCATCAATGCTACCACTGTTCACTCATCTACCATATTAAGTGTTCGTTTCCCATTCTTTGCAATTTAGGATGAAAATAAGCAGGATCAAATTAAGTTTTGGAATGACTAAGTTTAACCTTATGATAAAAAATTACGACTTAAGTTTTTAATATGTTACCTATTATATAGCTATTTTTTAGATTTAAATCGGTCTTTTTGAAAATTTGATATAATTGTTAACTTGTTTAAAAGTTATTTATGTTAATATCTTTAAATAAGAAATTTAATTTTTTTATATAAACTAATGAACTAATAAGTTAATGAGATTGAATTTTATTTTGAGATGTAATATAGTATTTTTAGAATTTAACTTTTTGTATCACATCATATTTAGACTATATTTTATAATAAGTTTAAATTGAAAAAAAAATTAACAAATTTATGATTTAACACATAATAAAAATTTAATATAATAATAATAGTAATTTATTTATATTTATTTAGACCAAAAAAGTTATTTTTAAGTGGTTTGTAGTTTAATTTTTTTAGTTAAATAATTTTTTAAAAGAATTGACTTTATTTATTTAAAAAAAAAACTAATTTTATATAAACTCGATGTAAACTACGTTGCAGCCCTGCTAGTCGGCATTAATTTTTTAAAATATTCTTAATAATTTTAATTTTTTTAAACAATAAACAAATAATAAATATCGTGAAAGGTAAATTTTAAAAAAATATTAATTATTTATAAATTTAATATTACTATTGTTTTTTTTAGGAAAGAGATTGTAATATTTATGATGTCATGTATAAAAAGAGTTTAGAGTTTTTCGTCAAAATTACAAGAAAAAGTTAAAAACTCTGAGATATATTAATTGTTGAAATTATTTTGATGTATATATATTAAATATACATATATTTTGGCCATTACCTGCAGTACATATACAAAATTAAATAGGTTTAGTAATTTGATTTTTTATTAATTAAGAGTCCATTTACAAGAGATAAGAAGAGAAATAGTTTATCAATTAAAATATTAATTTTATTTTTTTTATTATTAATTTTATTATTAATTTTATTTTTTATTTTATAAATGGATCTTCAAATACTTAAGCTCGTTTTGATAAATTATAGATAAAACTTAGATACAATACACATGTATTGATACTATGTCTATTGTATTTCACTAAATTGAAAATAAAAATATTTAGAAATAGTCATTAAACTATAATTCAACTGACAAATGTCGATATTGTTAAATTGAAAATCTCGGCTCAAATTCAAATTCAAGACCTAACAATTGTGTGAGTTAATTATGGTGATATTTATTATCTTTTATAAAAAGAAAAAAAAAATAATACTTCAGGGCCAAACCCATTTTACTAAAAGGTAAATAAACTATAGATCAAAGTATGTCTAATGTGCTTCACTAAATTGTAAATAAAAATATTTAAAAATAGTCCTTTAAGTTCCAATTCAATTGAGAAATGTTGATATTATTAAGTTAAACATGTTGTATCACAAATTTAAGATTTTACAATTACATATATTAATTAAAATGATATTCAACATATCTTTTAAAACAAAAAAAATATTCATAAACAATTTTACCATAAAAACAAAAAAATAAGTTTAGACAGCTATTTTGATTTTTCAGTGTAAAAGAGTACCTAGACTACTATATCTATGTTTTTTCGATAAATTATAATTATTAATTGTTTCTTAAACTCGTGTACTTTAGATCTATTTTATCTTAAAATTCATTACTCACTTAAACTGGACTATTTAATTATTAAAAATTCATAAATTTTGCGCGGAAGTGGTTGACTGGTTGCATACATATTCATGTACTTTATATAGGTAATTACATAAATTTCATCCCCACCTTCATAAAAATCTCTTCTTCTTTTTCCCCACTATTTCCTTGAAAAAAATGGGAAAATGAAAGTTATTTTATTCAGGAATTAATTTTCAATATCGGAATAAACCTTGAAATCTACATTTTTATCCTCCACATTGTCAACAATAATTTTTCCGACCAAGTGATGAAATAAACACGTCACTTTAAAAATATTTTCTAAAATTAATATTAAATTTTCTTTTATTAATAATAATGACAATAGTCTACATTCATTGAAATTATGAAAATATATTAAAAAAATATTTTTATTATTTAAAATAATGTATCTTAATTTCCTAACATTTTATGCTTTTTGAAAATGGTTATATTTAATAATCTCTCGTTAATATAAAATAAACACACATTTAAGAAAATAAAAAACACAATTTTTTTTTACAAAATAAACAGACCTAAGTCTTTTTAACAAAACCACTCATAGTAAAGAAATTGATTAATTTATTTTAAATAATTTTACTTAATTGTAGTTTTGATCTTTCTATTTTTTCAAATTCACCAAATTAGACCTTATAATTTAAAACCCAACAGGTTTGATTTATCCTTCATAATTTTTAATTAAAAATAGTGATTTAACATATTTTAAATGACGTGACATATAATTTTGTGATGTAGAATTATCTAGATGCGTTAATTATTTATACGTTATTAATTAAATTACAAAAATAAATAATTTTATATGTTGAAATTGGAGTTTTTAGAAGTTTTTATTACAAATTTATTGGTATTAATCATTTAATATTATTGTATCATATGTCACATTGTTTAAAATATCCCACATCACAATTTTTAATTACAAAAATTAAGAAAGACACAAAAATTATTTGATTTTAAAATAAAAAAAAATCAATTTTATAAATTAGATAAAAATACAAAATTCAGTTTTTTTTATTAATATTTAGTTAAAATGGTTAAATATAGAAAAAAAATTGTCATTTGTATATCAAACTAGCCCAAGTACTAATTAGGCCCTCAAGGAGCAAGAAAAAGGTTAGGATAAGTCGAATAAAATCCAATCCAGCCACAACAATATGTTCTTTTTTCTTTTTACTTGAGACACTGTCGGCCAAGTGTTTTTTGTCTCCCATTATTTCTTTCCTCGTGTTTCATAATTTTATGTAGAAAATGTCGATGGTGGCCGGTTGGCCGGTGCACAAAGCGACCAACTGCTCCTTGAAAGTGTTTAAACACTACGGTAATTGAGAGTAGGGTGAGAATCAGGTAGGTTGTTCGTCGGAGATTTATAATTGAAGGTGCAAACACGAGAAGGGGGGTTAAATTGTGTTTGACTAACTTGAATATTTTTTTTCTGTTTTTGCAGTTTTAGAACAAAACTTGATGTATAAATAAAACATAGTTAGCAGCGGATATAAAGTAAAAATAAAAACACAGAATTTTATATTGGTTCACCGTTAACGAGGCTACGTCCAGTCCCTTCACTTTGAAGGATTTCACTAATTCAAACCTTGAATTACAACAGTTCCACTGACCCTCCAAGTCAGTCTTCTCAAACAGTCTAACAATCCTAGACTCTTGAGGAATACAACACCTTGACTTCCTAAGTCAAGTCTTCTCCTACCAATTTGACAACCCCAGATTGTAGAAGGAATTACAACGTCTTGAATCTAATTGTCAAGTAATCTGCTACCCCTTCTGACTCCCTCAGATTGTAGACTCTACTTCAACAACTTAGATCTAACACAAGGGAAAGAAAATAACACGAGTGTTTGCTTCTGAAAAGCTGAAACTCATAATTAACCTCACTGAAAACTTGAGTGTTTGCTTTGGAAGTGTACGACTCTTTTGTGATTTTTGATGCTAAGTATTCTGCCTTGAGCCTCCTTTTATAGATGCATATTAGGGCCTCTTTCAAGCTTAATTTCGAGTTGTATCTTGCTGGATTCTCTTGCAAAAATATCTTGACCAATCGGGCTTCACTTAAATAAAAAAACATATCTTTTTAAGCTTCAGATTTGCTTTCAAAAATAACCGGCCAATCCTGTCTTTAGTTTCTTCCCGCCAACAGCTTCTGAACTCCCATACGACTTCACTTTATTTTTGTAACAAATCCTTTTAATACTTTGATCAAATTTAATTAAATCTCCACCGTTAATCCTCATGATTAAATCTGGACCGTTTGATCTTTTGCGCTAGTCCACATCTGGACCATACTAAGTGATCTGCTGTGATCCTCTGATTTCGGCCAACCCTGGACCACACTCTCTGATCTTCTAATCTCGGCCAACTTGGTCTAGCAAACTGATCTGCTGTGATCCTCTGATCTCGGCCAATGCTGGACCACACATTATGACCTTCTGATTTCGGCCAACAGTGGGCCATGGTCTGATCTTCTGATCTCGGCCAACACTGGGCCAAATACTTAAATCAGAACCATTGATCTGAATATCTTCCCTCTGATCTGGACCAATTCTGGACTTGGTCTAGATTGAACTGAAATTAACTCTGGACAAAGGATATTTAAATCTGGACTTTTACCTTTGATTCTGGATCAGGTCTGGATCAATTATGGACATCATTTCTTCTGGTGTGGACTTAGTTTCATACCCTGAAACATGCTATCTTCTGGTCTGGGTCAAATCTGGATTGAATCTCTTTTTCTTGACCCATTAACTTATCCTCTGATTAAGTCTAGATCAAGTCTGGGTTGTTTATCATTTCACTGCCAGATCATCTTCTGGTCAAAATAACTTCTGGACTAAATCTGACATTTGATTCCTTCTGGTTTGGAACAAGTCACCCTCTGGCAGGCTTCTGGTCTGGTCTGGTCCAGGTCTCCTTCTGACTTTGCTTCCTTCTGATCTGGGCCAACAAAGTATCCTCTGGTAATTCCATGATGCATCCTCTGGTACCTTCTGGATGCATTTTCTGGTGTCTTCATCTTCTGCCTCTGGAAACTTCATTTTCTGGTGGCATTTGATGTAATAATTAAAGGTTCAAAATAAGATTAAATGAATGCTTTTGTAAACATCAAAATCCTAAGTACTTAGAACCAACTTGGTTCCAACAATAATGTGTATCTATTTAAAGTTTGGTTTAGTTTGATTTGTTAAATTAAAAGATTAAATTCCTTTTTTTTAAAGTTCATTAATTTAAACAGGTCAGATAAATCGACATATATATATATTATTTATTAATATTGTTATTTGTTAGTAATTTACTATTTATTAAGTAAAAAAATATATAATTTTATTAATTTTTCTTATTTGTTATTTTATTAGTTTTTCTTATATATAAAGATCTAGTTTAGTCTATTATAAAAAAATATAAAATATATTATTTAAATACTTTAATGTAAAATAGACTTTAAGGTCATACCAATATTTTAAAAAAGGCAAAAGGTCATACGAGACCGGAAAAAAAAAGTCTATAATAGGCTGTATGTCAAACTCAGACTAAAAAATTAATCGTAAGTCAAACTCATGCATTTCAAAGCCCGTTTTGATACACAAAACTCACATTCTCAAGGTATAATGTCTTGAGTATTGAGTCAACAAGCTTTCTACAGCCTAGTATCCAGTGATCATTCCAAAATTTGGTAGAATGATCATTATGAAATAACCCATCGCACATTATTTTTGTTATTGAACCACACTTTACAAGTATTTCTCTAAGTATTAGAAGCAATGTTGCGTTGTTGGATAACTAGTTAATGTATGTTCCATAATTATCTCTTAATTTGTGGTGCAAAATATATATTTCCATTGATTGATTTGCTCCAACTATTAATTGATTTAATTGAAGGAAAAAAAAAAACAAACACACGATGGATTTTTTGTAGGAATTAAAATCAATTTTTTTTGAATTTTGCAAAGACTAAAACAAATTTTGTTTATTTTGCAAAAACTAAAACTATTTTTTACATTTTACATAGACTAATTGTATATTTAAATCTTAAACAATTAATTATTATAACATTAAAAAAATTAACAATACGAAGTATCATGGACTAAAAAAAAACATTTGTATTTTATATAAACTTAAACCAAATTTCTTTTTCAAAGACAGAATAAAATTTTCACATTTTACAAAAGTTAATGTCAAATTAAAAATAGAAGCTTGAAGCTAGGAAAAAAAAGGTTACAATTCAACCGAGTGTACGTAGTTGGCTTCTTCACCGCTGAAATACTGTACTCATTTTCTTTGAATTGCAAAAAACGTTATTCGTTCACCAACTTTATAAATTAATTTAAATTTAATTTAAATACATAAAAGAAGTTAATAAGGAAATGTGAGACTCCAATAAGTATTCATCTATGAATTGAAATTGAACAGTGAACACCCACCTTTCGCCAAACGACGATCGCGGTTGAGAAAACTTTGACTTTGACCCATAAAACTTGTGAATCTTCAACCACAACATAATCGACTCCTAATACTTCCTTCTTGCTTAATTATAAAACTTTATTTAAAAAAAATACATTTACTTTTTTTTTGCAAAATTTTATATTTTCCTTTTAGCTCTTACAAATTAAAAATCTTTCTTTTTAAGTCTAAAAAAAATATTATTTTGTAATTTGCAACAACTAAGAAAGTGATTGCAAAGATTAAAAAAAATATAAATTTTATAGAAATTAAAAATATTTTAGATCCAAAACTTTATTATTATTTTTTTATTTCATCTATCTTACGATAAGTATCACACAAATTATATTACACAATTAAAAATAATAATTAATTTAAATTAGAAAGTAAAACGGACGTTAATTTTAACACAATTTTGTTTTCACTAATTATATATTGAAACGCTTCATGATAGAGAGGGAAATTTCTTACACGCTTCATACCATGCCCACTGACATTTATTTCACACGCACAATAATTCATAATTCTTAGTAGTAGTTAATTTAGCTCAACCATATATATTAGAGGAAAGTTTTCCACATCACATATAATAGCTAACTTCAACTCATCAATGGCTTTTCCTTTTAGCTCCTACCTAACCCATAATTCTATATGTTTGTTAACATTATTGTTATTATTTTTAGCTTCACAATCAAAGAGGTGCCATAGTTTTAGTTCATTTGGTTTTAACATCCACCATCGATTTTCTGATCCGGTGAAGGGTATTTTGGGTATTCACGATGTACCCGACAAAGGAAGTCGTGAATACTATGTTGCTATGGCCCACAGAGACCGCGTGTTTCGTGGGAGACATCTCGCCGCCGATGATATTGATCAGAAACAGCTTCTTACGTTTTCTCCTGATAACGAGACGTACCAGATTAGCTTTTTTGGATTGTAAGATTTTTTTTATTTTATTTTAACCATTTGTCAATTTTATGTGATTTTAATTTTTACTATTTAATATTTTTTCTGGTTTGTAGATTTTAATATGTTCGTTTTCTGACATATATAGCAAGTAGCAACCACATATGTTTTTGTTTGGTACAGAAAAAAGTTCACATGGGAAACTTCTTTTTCGAAAAAGAAAAAGAAAAAGAAAAGGAGCGCGAGAATTTTGAGTTTTTTTTTTATGTGATTCAGATACCAATTCAATATTAGTTTTTAACATCATATGAAATAATTTTATTCTCGAAATTATATACTGTTCAATTAATTTTTGAGATTTAGATTTTTTTTTACATGAATCATTTTTGTTTAATTAAATAAATTTTAGGATTAAATTAATCAACTTGATTGATTATTTTTTTTTTCTAACAAAAATTATTTTGAAATTTCGTTAATTCCAGATATTAAATTTGTTTGATGTTGAAATTTTGAGAGACTAATTTGATGATTTTTTCTATAATTTCCAAACTTTGAGCAAAAAGAAAATGTAGGTATCTTTTGTTTTTTATTTTTGAAAATTGAATATAAATTAAAAAATAATATTGGGCATGTATAGTGATTATTACTTATTTCTCCCGTTTATTTGGATTTTAGTTTGCATTTTGCCAATGTTTCTGTTGGGACACCAGCTTCATCGTTTCTAGTTGCATTGGATACTGGGAGTGACTTGTTCTGGCTCCCTTGCAATTGTACCAAATGTGTGCATGGTATACAGTTATCATCAGGACAGGTATAATGCTCAAAATTTACCTATACTAATAGCATTTATCAAAATTATACTATAGTTAAATCTTGTATTAAAACTTCTCTACTATATTTATAATAAAATTTTGTATATATTGTTAATATAAAATTCTACATATATATTCAACGACATTATACTGTAATTTAATTTGATACACATTTAAAACAAATTAATCTTTACTTCTGGTGCATAAAAATTAACCCCCATTTTTAAATAAAGTGGTGTCATTTAAATGAATTATTAAAAATTACATGTGGTCTTTGATAGATTAAAAATAGACATGGTAAGTGCTAACATGCATTTTTGTATGTTCTGAAAATATGGAATAAGTGTTTCATAAGTGTAATTTATATGGTAAAAATATATTAACTCTGAATTTGAATAAGTAAAAAGTGAATACCCTGTGTTTCTAATAGTAAAAATAGTGAATATAACTTCATTTGCAACATAACTAGTTATTTGATGTTATTTGGAATGGATTATTGTTCTCTTCTATATTATTTTTTTTCTTTTCTTTTGTGTGTTCTTATCAACTGTTAACAAAACTAAGGTAGAAAATTGAATTGAATGACACTCTTTTTTGTTACTTTTATTTTACCAGCAAATTGATTTCAATATCTATAATAACAAAAGATCATCCACGAGCCAAATTGTTGCCTGCAACAACAGCTTATGTGAGCAGCAGAGTCAATGTTCTTCATCTGGTGCCACTTGTCCATATCAAGTTAACTATCTATCAGATGATACTTCAACTACTGGTTTCTTGGTACAAGATGTGTTGCACCTAATTACAGATAATGATTATCAAACTAAACATGTTGACCCTCGAATTACTTTCGGGTAAATAAATTTTCAACATCATGCTCAAATATATTATTATTATTATTGAGTATACACACACATATATAAAGAAGTTTCGTAATATAATCAATTGGTCATCCTGCATTACTATAGAAAAAAAATAAAATTAAGTATTTAAGTTAAAGATGGAAAAAATAAATGAAATCTATCATTTAATCATTATTAGTGACGTCACATTGGATAAAGATAAGGTTTGAGTATAGTTTATAAAGAGACTTCTATCAGTTTATAAGTTGGTTTTGTAACTATGAGTTAGACTCAATATATAAAATCTAATATGGTATACGAGGAAATCGATTTAGACCACACACTAATTTCTATTTGGTTCATGTTGTTTGAAGAAACTACTAGTTAGAATCAACTATTAAACATTTGTATTTGTGATTGAATGTGTTGCAGTTGTGGACAAGTTCAGACAGGGGCTTTTCTGGATGGGGCAGCTCCAAATGGTTTGTTTGGACTAGGAATGGGTGATATATCTGTTCCAAGTATCTTAGCCAAACAAGGCCTAATTTCAAATTCATTTTCAATGTGTTTTGGTATTGATGGTTCTGGAAGAATAACATTTGGGGATAATAATAACAGCTTGGACCAAGGAAAAACACCATTCAACCTAAAGCCATTGCAGTAAGTGATTACTATATGTATATATATCTATCTTAGATTCTTCTTTCCTTTTACATAGTCTAACAAGAATTGATCACTTAGATGAAACATATACGGGTCTAGCCTATTAGCTTAACATGTACATACAAAATCTGTGTAACCCTGATACTTTAGATTCGACTTGTGTCTGGTATTTGATGTGTCAACAATAATACATGAAATTACATTCAATTTTTTTCACATTTCAAATTATTATTAGTGTCAATGTTAGTATCTGGTTTTCGTGTTTGTGTTTCACAGTACTAAACTAACTTATAAGGTGTGAGATGTCTCTCATTTATAAATATATTTAGGGGTGGTAAAACAAGTCAACTCATCCTGTCTAAAATAGGGACGGGGCGAGCCAACTTAGACGGCGAGTTGAAACGTTCACCATACCTCTCGACATGTTGGAATATATTTTAGTGTCATTTCTCATCCAATGCGAGACTCTCACGCTTACACCTAGAACTAGACATCTAAAGCGTGAGCAAAATGACCTGATAAGTGATAGCAGGTGATCTAACAACTTTAATATTACAACTAAGGACTAAAAAAAAAATTAGAAAACAATTTCTTTTTTACAACTACTAGGTCAATAATGTAAAATGTTTATCATTACCAACTAAAGAAGTATGAAGTTATTAATCTTAACCCTGACCAAGCATGACAATTAATCAACTTTGATATCACTCAAACTTTATTAATACAGAATAAAGGAGTAAGAAAGAAACATTACAACACAAACTAGTGCTTATGTTTGAAGTTTTAGTAACATGAACTCTTTTTTGCAGTACAATTTACAACATCACAGTCACCCAAATTATTGTGGGAGGATATGTTACTGATCTTGAGTTGAATGCAATATTTGACACTGGTACCTCATTTACATATCTAAACAACCCAGCTTATATGCAAATTACTCAAAGTGTAAGTTTTCTTAATTAATTAGTACAATTTTTTAAGAAGGTAACTAGAGTTTCATGTCACTTGAGTTTTTTTTTTAATGTTTTCATATTTTTTTGCAGTTTGATTCACAAATTAAACTACAAAGGCATTCATTTTCTGATTCTGACAGTCTTCCCTTTGAATACTGCTACGGAATTAGGTGATTATAGCTTGAGAGGCTTCTTTTTTGTTCGAAATAAATCATCATTCACCAAACATTACATTGGTTCTTGGCTCAAGTGAAATTGGACTAGATCCATTATACAAGGTCTTGGGTTCGAGCCTTGTGAAAAAAAAAATGTAGTTGGGATAGGAGACTCCACTAAATGTGGTGGTTAGTCATATTCTCAGTAGAGATTAATCATCGAAAAAGTTAAGTTGGTGGATACATTGCATTGTTGCACCAACAACATTGTTATCAAAAATTAAAAATAAAATAATCATCAATCACTGATTTCAACTTTGTTTGTAGATCAAACCAAAGTGTTGAAGTTCCCAATATTAATCTGACGATGAAAGGTGGAGACAATTATTTTGTCATAAACCCTATAGTATTGGCTAGTGGTGGGGTGAGAAACATGAAATTTAACTTTATGATTCATGAAATTGATATCTAATATTTTTCATTTCTCTTAATCTCATATATGCTTCTTGTGATATTTGTTTGCAGGGTGCTAACAATGTTCTTTGTTTGGGTGTCTTGAAAAGCAGCAATGTGAATATCATTGGACGTGAGTATTTTAATAAGTAAAATTAATGTATTTGGTTTAAATTTTGACAAATGTCAACTTTTTTAGACTAAGTTTTGTTTATATTTTTGGACAGAAGGAATAAGTGTTTGATTTTGTAACGAATAGCATCATAATTGATTTTTACTCGTATTAGACGTAAATTTTGTAAAAATACATTGCTTGATTAGTCTCAAGCAAAATCAATTTTTCCTTGACTAGAGGTGATAAACTTGCTTTTACATTAATCATAAATCACTTCCAAAATCATTTCACTTCAAACTCAATGGCAACCAGATCAATTTCATTTAAAATTACCTTTCTCAAACACTTATCCAAACAAGTACTACTTTCAGTTTATGGTACCATTTTTGGGAAAATATATGGTTTCCCAATTCGTAGTATTGACTCAATATCATGACAAAAACATGAACAACTTCCATCAAATTAGTGCTGCCAATGCATTCATAGCATTCATACATACAATTGCAACATTGATCATTATTTTTCTCTTTTCATGCAGAAAACTTCATGACCGGTTACCGGATAGTCTTTGACCGCGAAATCAACATGCTGGGTTGGAAGGAATCTAACTGTAAGTACAATTCACCTTATCATGCTTCACAATATATCATTCTTTTCTTTACTTCACCATTACTTATTTGTTAATAAGATATGATGATATTATCAGGTTATGATGATGAACTCTCCAATTTACCGGTTAACCGATCACACGCTCACGCCCCGGCTGTTGCTCCTGCTATGGCTGCAAATCCTAAAGTAATATCTAATGAGTCTAATGATCAAAAGAGGCTACCATCTAGTCACTCATTTGAGATAAAACCTGCTTTTGCATTTACAGTGGCACTTGTTCTGCTTTTAGCCATTTTTTTAGCATACTTTTAGCTGAGCTGTTATGTGTTGTATTATTTAGATTAGTGCTAAATTTTTTTTCAGAACACACAAGAGAAGCATTATTACTACACATTTTTTTCTGGAGTCTTAAGAGCATTGATTTGATAGGGTTTGTAAATAATGTAAAAACATATGAGCATAGTTGTATACCACATGATTTATATTTCCATTCTTACATTGCACCTCTATTGTAATTTTTTTCAACGACCAATATTAGTAACTAGTATTATTAATATTGTTAGTATTTTATTGAGAGTGAAAATCGAACTCGCAACCTCCTTATTACTCTACTTCTCATCTCCTCCACCTTAACTACGGATCCTTATATCATTTGCGGTCTTTAGAACTTCAATGCGGTTAGTTATAACATATATATTGTTCAAATGCAAATTTGTTTTTGCCAGTGCCTTGGAGAAGTGCTACTTATCAAATATAATTGGGTTTGTACTGTTCAGATCAACCACCCATGTATTTAAAAATCAAACTGAATCAAATAACTCAAATTTAAATTGAACTATATCAAAGATGGATCCAAGGGTTTAAGGGTGGGTTAAATTGGCACTTTAAGCATTTATTTCTATGTCTTTTACTTTTTATCTCTACAACTTACACATATCATAAAATATATATGAAAATCAAAAGACATATCAAAATTTTGATGTCAAAGAATAATTTCCTCAATCTTAATGGATCATTTTTCTCATAGCTAATGGATCATATTCACAAACACAATCAACTAACATGTTTGAATTTGAATTTTCAACTCAAAAGCACCCAATGGACCTAAAAAGTACATCATTGCAAGTAGCTACACTGAATTGATAACTACTTTTGATCTTAAAGGAAGAAAAAAGAATGACATTATGCTATGCACCTTTTATAATTAGATTCCTTCTAACTAGAATCCAACATCAACAGAAAAACAAATGCAATAATTATAGCTTTGATAAAAGGGGGCTACCATCATAAAAAGACTTGCAATGCAAGCTATGGCAGCAAAACAAAAAACAAAATTACGATGGCTCGACCTTAACCACCATATATATTCCTCCTCCACATTTTAGGAGCAACTTTTTTTGCTGGTAACATGTAAAAGCAAAGGATATATACTATATATGTATTTGCTGGTAAAAGCAACGAGTATATATATGTATTGCTTGATTTGGTTAAAGAAAAACATATTTTCAATTCAAAATTTAAATAATGACCATAATATAAGCTTCGGAAAAGTAAAACTAAAGTAAAATAACTATGAAAGAGAAGTTAAAAAATAGGAAACTGTATATAAGGTATCCTTTAACTTAATTTAAATTTTCAAACAAATCTTTTAATTTTTTTTAGATACAAAATTTCCCTTATCTCTCTTAACGACAACAACTGATGTTTGGTCTTATTTTAAAATGTAATTTGTCATTATATCTTTATTTTGAAAATCTGGTGTCATTTTAGCATTTTTATAGAACTTAGATATCATATTTTTGCTAGTATTCATCAATTATTGAAAGAATTCTGATTTATATATTTTTTATGCATAGAAGTGATAAAATACCACTATAAACTTACACAAAACTATAAGGTCTAGGGTTCGAACCCGAAACAAGACGTCCAACCTAATAATATCAACATTTGTCAATTGAATCATAATTTAAGAATTCGGAGTTACATTCGAATGAGACCAGAATTGCACAAAAAATCTTAAGTAAATACATAATCACAAATTACATTTCAAAAGAAGATAAAAATTAGATAATTTTTTCTCGGTTTTGGACAAAAGTCAATATTGTTGTCGTTTAGAAAGATAAATGGCTATTTTAATCTAAAAATAAGATAAAACATCTGTTTGAAACTTAAAATTAAATTAAACGGCATGTAGTGCAGTTTTAACTAAAAATAGTAATATCATGTAAAACGTAAAATAATTTATCAAAAATTTATTGAGAGGCAACCTTAAAATAAATAAGATAGGACATAGCCACCAGCCGAAATGGCCTCAATTTCAGTAAAAAAAATTAATGGATAGCTTCTCTCACTCCTATATTTTCAAAAGTCTCTAAAATACATTTTCAAAAAGCAATGGAAGATAGGAGAAGAAACTCTCAAATAATTGTTGATACCGAACATTTTTCTAAAAGAATTACAGTAAAATAAAACACATTAGGACATCGCCAAAAAGTTATGTAATAATCAATGAACCATAATAATTGGGGCTTGACCTTTTACTAATTGTACTCATGAAGACCATGCAATTATAGATTAGCACTAGATATAGCTGGACCATGTAATAATTAATTTATTTTGATTGGGAGTAACATGTTTTAAACCAACACATTAGATTATGCTACCCACCCCAAAAATAATTTTTTTTTAACATTGTACGCCAGAACAATTGAACCTTCCTTCAGTTCACGTAGCATAAAGTGCATTGTCTTTTAGTAATGAGAATGCTTAAACATTACTACTTCATTGACAATACTAGTTAAAGAATTGATCTTCTAGGATCACATTTTCACATCTAATAATTAATCAATCTCTTTCTTCCCTATAAAAACCCATTCAACCCATCTTTGATTTCCACAGGTAAAAGCTAAAAATCATTAAGTACTCTTAATTGCCATGGCTGTCATGGTTACATTCTTGAATTTGATTACCATGTTTTCATTGGTTTCTATAGGCTATTCATTGAGCTTAAACTACTATGAAAAAACATGCCATGATCTGGAGTATATTGTTGCCAAGGCAGTGAAGGATGCCACTGCTAGGGACAAAACTGTTCCGGCAGCACTTCTGCGAATGCACTTCCATGATTGCTTCGTTCGAGTATAGCTATAATGAACTCCTTTCTTCTTCACATTTTTCTTTCTGTTCCTTTTTCCCCTACGCCATCAATACATTTTGTTATTCATTTAATCATTTATTCCCTATACTTTGGTAGGGGTGTGATGCCTCTGTGCTGCTATATTCAAAAGGAAACAACAAAGCAGAAAAGGATGGTCCGCCAAACATTTCTTTGCATGCATTTTATGTCATTGATGAAGCTAAGCGAGCAGTTGAAGCTAAATGTCCCGGTGTAGTTTCTTGTGCTGATATCCTTGCTCTAGCAGCAAGGGACGCAGTTTTTCTGGTAATAAAACAAAGCCAAGAACCAAAGTTCTCTTCATTGACATTCCTTCGTTGTAAGTTTTAATTTTAACTGATAATATATCTAAGTATATTCTACAGTCTGGAGGACCTAGATGGGATGTTCCTAAAGGAAGAAAGGATGGACGAATATCTAAGGCCAGTGAAACCAGACAATTGCCAGCACCAACATTTAACATATCGCAGCTGCAGCAAAGCTTCTCTCAAAGAGCATTGTCAGTAAAAGATTTGGTAGCTCTATCAGGTAAGCTATTCCTATGAGTTTAAAGCAACGTGTTTTCACCATTTTTCATGTTTTGCAATTTATATCTGAATTGAGTTTAAAGTAACGTGTTTTGACCTGTATGTAGGAGGGCATACCTTAGGTTTTTCTCACTGCTCATCTTTCCGGAACAGAATCCAAAACTTTAATGCTACACATGATGTGGACCCTTCATTACATCCGTCGTTTGCAGCAAAACTAAAATCAATTTGTCCATTGAAAAATAAGGCAAAAAATGCAGGCACTACTTTGGACCCTTCTTCAACAACTTTTGATAATACATATTACAAGTTGATCCTCCAACAAAAAGGTTTGTTTTCTTCTGATCAGGCTTTGCTTGACACCCCCAAAACCAAGCATTTGGTTTCTAAGTTTGCCAGCTCACAAGAGGCTTTCTATGAGGCTTTTGCTAAGTCCATGATCAAAATGGGTAGCATCAATGGTGGGCAAGAAGTTAGGAAGGACTGCAGAAAGATCAATTAGAAAGTCTTAATTTAATTCAAGTTAGATTATGATATTCCAGACAAGTATTGTATGAAAGTGGTGGATCAAATTATCAAGATGGTAATACGAATATTGCTTCTTTTTTTTCCTTTATAAAGAAATATGTATTCTTATATCAATGTAATAATTTTCAAGCCTGTCTTGGCAAATCAATTTACGAATATAGTTATAAGTAGTCTTAAACTCTTAAGTAACGAGCCGAAAAAAGTCTTATACATTGGTTACATTCTTGAATTTGATTACCATGTTTTCATTGGTTTCTATAGGACACTTCTGCATGTGATGATTTTCATGGGAAAAAGTAAGAGCTCGGTCTTGTAAGGAACAAAACAAATGTTTACTACCATAGGCTACTATTTGAAATAACAGATAAGAATGCAAAACTCAACATTTGAAAATTACTCAAAATAGTTGCAAGCGTTTTAGGCTTAACCATTTGACAGCAAAGCAAACATCACCATGTAAACATCTTTTCAGTTACTGTATAATAAAATACCTAGTGATTCTTAAGAGTAAATCAAATGAAGCCCAAATATAATTCTTAAAGCCCAAGACATTTGCTACTTGCTACCATATTTTAAAATTAAGCAACAATGAAATAAAAAACAGAGAAGTATGATAACCATTTTAGAGGCATTCCTTTAGGATGATCATGTCCTATTCTATTGCCTCATCATAAACAAGAACAGCATAGATAGCAGCAGTAGGCAGTAGCAGCAACGTCAGCTAAAAATACAAACACTCCTATATCTTATTATAAAACTTTGAGGTACCTCAGACGTTATCTTTCGATATTAGAGCTATCTCTGCTAATTGGATGTTACCACTTAGCTGAGAAGCCTTGAAGGATGGCAGGATAGAAAACCCATCAAGAAGCTTGCGACACTTCAAGCCCCATTTTCGCATCAAGAACTCAATAAGGTGATGCCCACTGCAAATGATTACATAGCTACGTTAAGAAAATATTATAAAATTTATAAGGTGCAGAATGTAGAGTTAGGACGAAATTGCTTCAAAAATTCTGAGCATCAATGAGAATGAAAAGTACCTTCTATTATGGTATGAAGTTATAAAAATTGATCCAGGTGAGTTTCGGAGCAGGAATGTCACAGTGGCAAAGAGATCATCAAAAGCTAAATAATATTTAACAAAAAAAAAGAACAATCATTTAGCCCATGAAATCCACGAAGGAAGGTAACAAAGAACTGAAACAACCCTTTTCTCACCATTTGAGTCATACAACACATCAGCCCCTAGAATAATTGTAGGCTTTAAACAGAATATGGATGAATCCCAAACTCCCCATGTCAGTCCTAGCACCTTTGAATAGAAGCCAATACATTCAGACAAACACGACACAAGTAACAACTTCATAATCAATTATTCTTTAATGAATAACCACCTTTCATAAAATCCATGATAAATACACACAGTGCTATTCTAATATTATCATAAAAAAGAAAAAAATAACAGGCTTCATTACGGTGATAACTTACATCGCACTCAAGTTTATTCAAGTCACAAACTCTTCTCATGTTGTCAAGCACCTGCAAGTTTCAGAATCCGACCATTAAATAATCAAATGATAATACTACTAATGAAAAATGAAAGCCATCGTTTCATACTGACAAACCCAGAAAATATTTGGATAAAAAGCAATACTTAGTGCGAGTTTGGTAAGCATACACCTAAATTAAACTCTTAATAAAGCTTGTGGACGTGATGAACATGTGATTTTATAAATTTTTCGTATATATAAGGACTGAAGTTTAAGGGTCAGACACTTAAATGTAAGGTAGTTTTACATTGACATTCAATATGAACCTAGGAATGTGGTAAAATAATGATCTTATTGAATGTCACTGCAAAACTAATTTACGCCGATCTTTTAAAACCTAATTAGTGGTGAGTATACAAACTAATTTAACCTCAAAATAAAAATTTTCAACCACTTCCTACCATATAGCACCGACACCTCTGCGTGTCCATCACCTATCAATGTTGGAAACTGACATAACACCGACACCTTGATTACATTCAATTAATTCATTTTTTCAAATTATTACGGTGTTGATGTGTCCGTGTCAGGTGTCAGCATATGTGTTTCATAGCTCCCTACTTTAAAAAATATATCGTTAAATTAACATTAAGGAAAAAAAAATGTTTAACTGCAGTTTTATACCCCTATTTTTTACCAATTCACAAAATTGGTCCTCTATTTTAAAATTTGACAGTTTTGGTCATTCAGTTTGATTTTTTAACTAAAAACTAGCAATATGACATACTTTAAATAACGTGGCATATGACCCGACGATGTAGAATGATTAACATCCACATAATTACAATTCAAAAACCCTCTAAAATATTAACTTTCAACTTCATAAATTTTTCGTTTTTGTAATTTAATCAATGACATATGAATAATTAATGCATGTAGATGATTCGAAATTGTATGTCGTATTATTTAAAATATGTTAAATGGTAATTTTTTAGTTTAAAAATCTGATCGAGGGACCAAAACTATTGACTTTTAAAATAGGAGGACCAATTCCATGAATTGATAAAAATAGAGGACTAAAACTGCGATCAACCCAAAAAAATAATTGTGATAATAGAGTAATAATGTAACACCTCTAATCTGCTGGAGTCATCAGTAAGAGAGACATTGGCGCCAACTTTTGCAGCAACCAAACCAGGTAAGCAAGTTCCAGCACCAAGCTGCACAAATTATATCATAAAGAAAACAATGACAATAAACTGCATATAATCACAAATTTCGAAATAAAAACACACACACACACCTCAACAACGTTAGCTCCTAAAAATCGGTGCTTCTGTTGCCAAACGTACTCGGCGAGAATTACAGAGCAAGGCCACACGTATAAGCCGTAATCCTCGCTCATGTTCTGTGTTGAAAGCATAGAAGACGAGAGCGTTTGTTAGTTTGAGATTTCGAGGTGATAAACATAGGAGATTTTTTAGGGAAGTGGGAGTTGCGAACCTCGATGATGGAGATGCAGAGAGTTTCAGAGTCGTTACTGAAATTGTGCCGGGAAATTGTAGTCATCGTGATGGTGTTATCAGATTCTTCGTCCCAATCATTCTCTTCCATGTTTCCCGCAAAAAATGAATTTAGGTCAAATTCGAATATGTTTCAGAGTTCAAATCTGCTTAAATATATTTTGATATAAAATTTTATTTTTAAATATTTTGATATAACATTGTAAATAAATATATAGTTAATCAATGTTTTTTATTAAAGATAAATTTGTAAATAATTTAATTGTGCATAACCTAATATTAGAAATTAAAATGTTGTATAGTTATTATAAATTGCACTACATTAATAGTGCAGTTCAGTTTTTAAAAATCACTTTAAAAAAATTGGTTATTTTTTTAACCAGTTACAGTTCAGTTTTAAACCAGTTTAAAACTGGTTTAATATGTTTGAACCGGTTTGAATCGGTTTTTATCAAAATCAATTCGAACTGGTTTTTATTGAATTGTTTAAAATCGATTTTTCATTAAATTTTTTATACTTTTATATTTTTTTTAACATAAAATTATACTTTTTTTTAGAATGTTCATTGACACATTTTTCTGTTAAGTATAGTCTTTTAATATCTATCTTTTGATTTTTCAAAAATAAAATAAAAAATATTGAATTGTAGTACATATAGTATTAATTATAGCGTTCAATTTAAAAAAATATATTTAAATATTTCTATAGCATAGATATAAAAAAAAAGTAATATTTTCTCAAAAATGAAAGCGGCTATCATTTTAAGATAACTATTTTTTACAAATAAATCAATCATTATATGACAGATGAAATATTATATATTAATTAAGAATATTATATATATATATATATATATATATGTATAGTTGCATTTTTTTTACTCATATGTATATATATAGTTTATATAAAACTGTTTTTAGAGTAAGAAAAATGTTATTTTCAACAAAACAATGTTAATTTTTCATAA
>JBBPBO010000002.1:6970296-7041832 GCA_037974295.1 Cicer cuneatum | reverse complement strand
AATTTTAAGTGATAATTTGATTTTTTACGTTTTAAAATGTCAACAATGTTAACATTTTTTTTACAAAAATTCATCAAAATTTTCAACTAAAACCCATAAATTAATTATATTTTTCAATATAATATAAATTTCATCAAATTCGAAACTCAAATATTCAAATAAACTCATATTTTCATATCTAACAACATCAAATAAAGAATGAAAATATGAGTTTATTTGAATATTTGAGTTATGAATTTGATGAAATTTGTATTATATTAAAGAATATAATTAATTTTATAGGTTTTGGTTGAAAATTTTGATGAATTTTTGTAAAAAAAAGGATAATATAGTTGACATTTTAAAACATAAAAGATCAAATTGTCACTTAAAATTAAAATAAATGACCAAATAAAAAAAAAGATAAAAGACTAAAATGTTAACTAAAATTAAGTTAAGAAACCACATGTGTTACTTAACATTTTATTTTTTATATTAACAATGTTAATTTTAACTTTATGATATTAAATACAAAAAGGTTTGAAAGTAGTTTAAACTGATTTTTTAAAAAAAGTTTAGTTAACTAGACTTTTTAAAATTTATGGTGCAGTTCACAAACCATTTAATTGGTTTAGTCTTTTATGGTGCAGCGCAATTCAGTTATGAATGCAGTTCAATTAACTATATTTTTTGTACACCTCTAATTGACACTGACATTCAACTATGACAAAAGAATTTATATAAAATATAAGAAAATCAAATGTTGTATAAGTTACTAAAGTGAATGTGCTTTGTATCGTTGACAAGTGTCACTCAACTGTGACAAAAGAATTGTAATTTTTTATAATATAAGAAAGTAAGACGTTTTATAAGTTATTAAATTGTCCGTATCTTTAAGTGTCACTCATCTATGACCAAAAAATTTATATTAATCTCGAAATCAACTTTTACTCGTATAAGTAGATAAATCATAAAATAAATATTTGTCAATAATAAATTAAAAAATTATTTTTTATTTATAAAAAAATTATAAAATAAATTTTGTTATTGATAAATGTTTAAAAATATAAGAAAAATATTTGTTACAAGTATTTTCTATTGATACGTAAAAAAACATGATGCATGCATTTTTAATTTATACATAAAAATATAAGACAAATATATTTTACTTGAAAATAGAAAAAATAAATAAAATACTACAATTCATTATCAATCTCAATTTTATTTGGCTATTATTAATTATAACAAATTAAATTCTTTATTTATAGCATAAATAAAATATTGTTAATTTTAATTGATTTTTGAAAAAAAATAAGTAACGCTAGCATGTGTATTTTACTAGTTAGTATATGAAAGATTTTAATTTCACAAGAAAATTAATTTATAGTATAATGACATTGATATGAGATAAACCTAGACGACCACATATTCAATTAACATATTATATGATAATTTCTAATTATACAGTTTACAAAATTTAATAATTAATTTGATTGACCCTTTTAATGTGAAAAACTAAATTTACATATTCACTCATGTTTAATTCCTGTTCATTTTAAAATAATCTATAAAATTTACGTTCATTTTAAAATATATAAACATAACTTTAAACAATTATAAGATTTTTCCCTACAAATCACACAATAAATAAAAATAATTGGTTGAAGTTTATTAGTCAAACGAAGTTCTTTTGTTTTTAACCAATAGGTTTGTTTTTTGTTGTTCTGATTTTGTTCAGTGGGATTTAATTATTCGCCTTTTAAACATATGAATCGTATTACTGAATCTAGACTTAAATGGTTCTCTTTTGGGTTTGATTGATGCCTCCGAGTTTTTTTGTTCTATCTTATAGAAAGTGCATCTTTGACTAATGAACACCATGAATATGAATATGGCCCCACGAACACATGGTTGATAAGAACATGGTAGGTAACTGTAGTCCCACACTACATTATCCACATCACCCACGTAACTCGGTCAAATAAATTTTATAAATCAATAGATGATGTTATTTATTTGTTGACTAATGATTTTGTTCATGAAATTTATTCGTAGTGTTGTTAATAATCTACATTGCTTTGCGAGTAAAAGAAAGATAACTTTGTGTTCTTATTGAACCAATAAAATTTTACGTAAATTAATGTTAGCATTTTTTGACAAAATTGCAGAAATTGTTAATTTGACCAACTAATATAAATATAGTGAAATCATACAAAAAATAGTTAGAGATCAAACTGAAACCATACGAACGATATTTATTTTTCAATAAGAATGCTGGTAAATTATATAACAAAAATATTAGACTAAAACTTTAAATTTGAATAATAGAAAAATAACACTTATATATATATATGCGCGCGCATAGTATAAAATAACTGTCATAGACATTCATCACTAATCACGTGGCAAAATTTTGAGAATTGATTTTGCTTCACCTAGGAATTTAAGCTTCAAGGCTAACGTGCATACATGGCTGAAAGCAATTTATCTATGTTGAACCAAACATCATATTTTACTGTTAAATCACGTTTCATGACCATATATAACGTGCCTACATGGAATGAGAACGTGGTTCCAAACACATTGTAGTATAGTGCTTGGGCCCTCTTTATTTCCAAAAAAAAAAAGTATATATAATACGTAGTGAGACATCTGAAGTGTTCTAGTCTTTCATTTAAACACATTATTCTCTCTCATACACACACACACAAATAAAACGTACTTTTTTTTCTTTCTCATTCTCCCTATTCATTGTTTGAGACAGTTGAGGTTAGTGTTAATTTCTAAATGATAGTCTTCATTTTGCAAGGTGGTAACATGAGAAATGTCGTTGGTTCGAACTTGGTTCGTCGTGTAAGAAGACCTGTGACAATGGACAATGAGGTCAATGTATGTCATTATTATCATGCAGTAAACCAGTGTGTTGATGTGATGACTCTATGGGTTGTGAACATAGTTTGGTTTTGATGATTTATGTGCAATGTCTTGCTCTTGTTAGCCCGTCATTTTCAATTAATTTGTTAGGGTTGCTATTTTGTATAGAATACTTTTGGTTATGGAGTAATTAAAATTGATTTTCATCGAAACAATTTTAATATAGTAGAATTTTGTTCAAATTGTAGACATAATAATTATTAAAAAATAATATAAAAAAGATAATTAAAACTTGATAGAAAATTAAAAATAAGTTTAATTTTAAAAGTAACACTAGAGAGTATTATGGAAACGTTGTAGTTTGGGCTTTGGCCCTCTTAGTTATTTTATTTTATATAAAAAAGAATAGAGCGTTTAGTGAGGCATCTGAATCGTTCCACCGAGGTCTTTCGTTGGAACATATTGTTCTCTCCCACGCACTCGCAGTCACATAAATAAAACAAACTTCTTCTCTTTACTCACTGCGATAAGATCGCACAATTTTTGGAACCCTTATTTATACATTTTGTTTTTGCATTTTCATTCAAACCTAACACTCTCAATTTTTGGAACCAATTTGTCTCTGCCCTAAAATCATTTGCTGCTATCTATGGCCATGATCGATAACCTCCAATCATCCAACAACCTTCAATCACGACGGCTTCCCGTCTCCTCACCGTGGAATCAGGTTGTTTGCGGTGAATCGGACTCTGTTGCCACTACTCTTTCATCGCCGCCGGCGGAGGAGCATTTTCCGTCCGCAACCACTCCGGTTGATGATTCTTGCTCTACCGCAGAGAGCTCAGACAACGCCGGTGAGCCCAATGGCGGAACTGCTAAGAGGCCTGTTTGGAATAAGCCTTCTTCCAACTGCGCAGCTTCCGAGGTTCGGCCGGTCATCGACGCACACTCTTGGCCGGCGTTGTCCGAGTCCGCTAGAGGTACTACCAAATCGGAGTCGTCGAAGGGTTTGTTGGATGGATCTTCTGTTCCTCAATCGCAGGTTTGTTTCCTATGCGATTCACTCTAGTATTTCAATTATTAGGATTTACAATACCTAAAATTTCAATATTTAGAATTAATTACTTTTATAGGTCGTTGAATTGATTTTTCACGTGTCTGCAATGGTTTTGTTTTCGTATGAAATTAACTTCACCGATGATATCATGCATAGTAAAGGTAGAAGTAAATTTCAGTAGGTTAGGATCACTATGTATTTTAAATTAAATTAATCAAAGATGGATACACCTTTACGTTATGTACGTCACAATTTGGAAAACAATTTGGCAAATGCAAGTACTTTTTTGGTATGAAGTTATGGAAAATACACACAACGGATGATTTAGTATCCGATGTGTGAACAATATTAGATCATGTTGCTGTGTCTTAGCAATCAGATGGATTGTAAAATGCTGTCATTTTTCACTCTGTTGGCATATTCGTATATGCTCTTAGTTATATGCTTTTATTGTTTGTTTATATGCACATAGATATTGCTATTGTTTTAAGTTCTGTTATAGGGTTTGGGAAGCATGCCTTCTTCCTCTTCGCAGAGACAACTTGGTGATAATGTAAGCGTAAACAATATGGCACCAATTCGCCAGAAACCAATCATACACAACAGTTCAAATGCATCTTCTAATGGGGGCCAATCACAGCAGTCTGCACCGCAAGTTCCAACAGCTGCAACAGGATCCCACAACTCCTCTTCCAAAGACCATATACAGAGAAGTGGGTTTGTGTCCAATGATCCTCCACAACAGCGTAATTCATTTAGAAATCGTAATGGTGGTCCAAATCAGCGTGGAGATGGTGCTCACCATCATAATTATGGTAACAGGCGCGATCAAGATTGGAATGGTCGTCGAAATTTCAATGGTAGAGACATGCATGTACCCCCAAGAAATGTTCCAAGAATTATAAGGCCATCTCTGCCTCCTAATTCTGCGCAGTTTATTCCTCCACCGCCATTGAGGCCTTTTGGTAGCCACATGGGATTCCATGGTATGTATGGAACATTAATGTCTAGACGATGTATTTCAGGATATGAATATTCTCTGATGTCTGTATTCATTTTCAGAACTAGTACCTCCAGTGGTATTTGTTGCACCTCCATCTCCAGATTCACTAAGAGGTGTTCCCTTTGTGCCACCAATGCCTCTTTATTTTGCAGGGCCAGACCCTCAGTTGCATAGTAAGATAGTCATCCAGATTGACTACTATTTTAGGTACTACTATTACTTTGGTTTGTCATATTTGTATTTTAGTTATTTCATTGCCTTGTATTGGTTTAGAAAATTGACAGCAGACAATGACACAACTTTTCTATTGCAGCAATGAAAATTTAATTAAGGATACATTCTTGCGGCAGAACATGGATGACCAGGGCTGGGTTCCAATAAAACTAATTGCAGGCTTCAAAAAAGTGAGTAGTTTGGGGTATATGATTGCTTTTAGGTGTGTGTGATAGAAAGCGGAAAATGGTTTATACTTTTGTTTTTATAGCTGACTCATAAGATATATGTGTGCGCGCGCATACATAGTTATTCACTTCTTAATTCTATAGTAATAGTTAAACTACTGCTGAAGCATAGAAGGATTAAATTATATATGATATGATTATGGCAATCCGGCATTACAATGGTGGTAGCATGTGTTGTCTCCCCATGGCTGCAGAGTTTTTGTCATATTGCCAAAGCTAGCATCCTACCCTAAACTAGTTCAAATTGTCTGAGGAGTTAAGCTAGCATTTCTCTTAATTTTGTGCTATGTTGTCAATCCCAACGCGATCCCGTGCAATCCCACTATCCTAGTGCGGTGGAGGGGCTGGCCGCAACACCACCGACCGGGAAAACGCATTTGACGGTAGCGGCGCTCCTGGCCGCGAATCCCATTATCCCAGCCCAACCCGCTCTTGGGTTTTTTCAAAAACACAAGTTTTATTTTATTTTTTTGTTCTTTATTAAGGGTATCTAGTTCATTCCGCACCCACTTAAGCCCTAATTTTTTTATTATTATAAACCCACAAAGTGGTTGGTTCAGCATTGTGGAAAAAAAAAATCGTTTTCGTTCTTTTCTTCCTCCGTTCAGCATTGTCCTTTCCGTTCTTGCTCTGTTCAGCATTGATATGTTCTTGCTATGTTGTTTTCGTTCTTTTTGTAACTTTGTTTTGTCTGCTCTGTTTCTTCTGCTGTTTTCTCTATTTTGTTGATTACGATTAGAACTTAATTTTGATGTTGAATTTTGGTTATTAAGTATAATTGCCCCTTCAATTGAGTATTTTGCTATTCTTTTTTAGTATTTTTGTATACTGTTTGTATTTTATGTTTAATTTATATACTGTTTTTTGGCCTTTGCAATAGCGGTCATGCCACTATCCCATTTTTTTAGGGTTTGGGGCCCCTTGCCACTATCTGAGACCAACAACATAGATTTTGTGGGATTGTTGTTATGGTCTACTTTTTCTGTAATCCTACATTCCTACGTTTGCTTTCTATATAATATGCAGTTATGCAGTTCTATTTTGTGATCAATTATGTTGTGTACCACTTTATGAACTAGGAAAACAGAACTGTTGTTTAGTGTCTTGAGGAAAAGTTTATCGCATTTGGGCAGAAATTTTTTAAAGGCAAGGCCAGGTCCTGACTTTTTTAAAAAGTGCATAACTTTTTCACTTAAAAATGATATTTTTTCTGTAATCTATATCTTGTTTGAATATCAGTATGATAAAAACGTGAAACATCGCCTACCGGGTTTTATATGTTACAATGGAAATTGTTTGCCTGTGTTGGTCTTCTGTGATAGCTGCCTTTTCTCAGACTCCCTTCACTGGGAAAACATGGATTTGATTGTCAAATATAACCATACCAGAAGAATAAAAAGCTACTAAGAAGAGTTTAAGTTTGATCCTTTAATTTTCAATTTTTAATTAGTGGTTCTCTTGTGTTTGGTTCTTTTCTTCAATATGCTTCTACTATCACCTCATCACAACTTAAGGCTCTCTATTTGGAAGTTTAGGAGTGTAAGGGAGGGAGGACTTTTGAGAAAAATGAAGGAGGAAAGGGAAATAGAAGGAAGGCTAGTTCCCCAACTTGAATAATAAGTATTCTCTTCTCATTCTCTACAAAAACACTTTCTTAAATAAGGCTAGATTTATCTCTTTATCCCTCTTCTCTCTCTCTCCCTAAACCGCTCTTATTCAAACTCTCAAACGGAGCCCAAGTAGCTTTATTCAGTGGATACAAGCATTGTGATGTTTGTATATTATGGTTGTAGACCTACTAACTGTATATAAGCATAACCTGCAAAATTGTACACTCTGGTGTATACAGAAGCTTATCTACTTAATCATTAACAATCATAATTATGATAACACTTGTGAGATGGAACTGGATAAGTAAATGTGTTTGACTTTGTAATAACACCTGTTTCAGACTCCGGTTTGTAGTTTATACTTATACTTATGGTGTTGACTATTCTGTGGTCTTTGTCATTTAAATTTTGTAGTGTGCTGTTTTCTTGCTCTCCAAACCCATCTTAGCTGTCTTAAAAATTCTTCTATTTGAATGTAAGTTGTAGCATTATTCTTTAGTTAAAAATATTTCCATCTCTCAGGTCATGCATTTGACCGACAATATCCAGCTTATATTAGATGCAGTTCGAACTTCATCTGCTGTTGAAGTGCAGGTATTTTTCTGAATCTTGCATCAGGAGTTTTAGTTTATAATTTGAATGTAGACACAATTTCAATTAGAATATATTATAAAACTGATAATTTTCATATTCCTTGTTCTATCAATTTATTGAAACTCTTGTTTTGAATTTCTTTCATTCTTCTATTAATATATAATTATTTTTCTTAATCTTGCATTGGAGATTTGAGTTTATATTTTCCATGTAGATACAATACCATTTGGAATATATAGGATACAAAATTACTAGATTATTCTAAGTTTCCCGGTTCTATCAATTTGTTGAACCTTTTGTTCTGTTTTTCTTTCGTTATTTACGTTGTAGGGCGACAAAATAAGGAGGCGAAATGATTGGAAGAGATGGATCATGCCTCCTCCTGTTCAGTTTCCTAATGTTAACACTCCTGGAGTGTTAAACCAAGACGTGCTGGCAGAGCAAGTGCACAATATTGCTCTGGAGAAAACTATCAATGATGGTGCAGGAGGACCAGTTGTTCTGCCAGATAAGTCTCAACATCAACCTGCATTTGGCGAAAGCACTGGTCAACTTGGTCTTCATGGCTCAGATCACTCTATTTCAGCAAGAAATTAGAGCTGCAGATGTGCTTTGGCACTCTGGTTTTTTGGGAGAGACTTTTAAGAGTTAAGGGAAACAATGGAAGCAGGTATCTAAAAATCATCTCAGTTTTTTGCAAATGATGTCTCACGAGACATATTTAGTATTAACATGATTGAGGAATGGGAAGAAAATAACTATTACAAAAACACAAAACAAGACTAAATGGTAAGTTCAATCCCCCTTCCCTCAAAAAATTTAAACAAAATGGTGTTTTATTTATTTTTTTATTTTCGGTTATTATGGAGCTAGTCGCACAACTGTTGTGATCTCTTGTTTTTTGGGATATATAAATATATGTTCTTAGACTTGGGGGATGATGATTTTGTTTGCTTGAATACGCTGGAGAATTTTGGTTTTGTTTTGTTTTTCCCAACTGCCCCTCAGCTGCTTTTTATAATCTGGGGTCAGCTTCCCACCAGTTTTAGGAGCTTTTTTATTATTAGTTCGGTAGTGTTGTATGTTGAATCTGTGATAACTACCTGCTACCACTGAGGGAAGATGAAATGTGGCTTTCTGCTGGTTGATCTTAGGACCACATGAAAGAATGATTGCTTGATGTCCCTTTCTATATTCCATCATTGATATTTATAGCACTTTTCAGTTTTCATGTTCGTTTAAACTCAAATTCCGACCCCATGTGAGGTCAGTAAAAATTTACGACAAACTATGCAAGTTACAGTTTGTGCATGTTTGAGATGACTTTTCTATCTTAACCTGAAGTCGCATGGGACCTTAACTTATATATTGATATTTCACAACTTAATATCTCACCTACGTAACTACCATATACGGTATTGGTGCAATTTGTCTATTTCGTTTGAAGTTATAGGCATATAAATTGTTTAAAACTTCGCATCTATCATTTTTAAATATTTCCAGTATCAGTTGATATCTATAGATTTCATCTTTTAAATAAAAAATTATTTATGTAAAAAATTACGTTCTTTATTGCAATCATGCAGAATTTTTCCACTATTTTGTAAACATAATATTTACTCGATTTTATCTTTTAAATAAAAAATTCTTTATGTGAAAAATTATGGTTTTTATTGCAATCATGCAGAATTTTTCCACTATTTTGGAAACATAATATTAACTCAACTTTAGTACATTAATACAACTAAAATATATAACATTTCATGACAAAAAGTATTAATACATAAACAAAAAAGATTATAACATTAATTTTACTAATTTACTATTGGATATGAATATCTGTGGGAAAAATATTATTACATTCTTCTATGTATCTATTAATTAATGGATAATCAAAATATCAATTTAATTTATATGCGAATATTGTTAAAATATTTGCATTGCTCTTGTCGCGGATTTTGTCTGCAGATATTTGCAAGTACATTTTTTTTCATGGTTGACAATGAATAAGTCTCAATTAAGCCGTTCTATGAGATCTTATGATTCACTCTATATTTTTTATCCCCCAATTGTCATCGTGTTGTTAGCCAAGCCAAGAAACTCACCACTTGAGTGCGGCTCTTCCTTCCTCATCTATTGAAACATTTTCCTCTTGGCCCCATTTCTCCTTTTCATATCATTTCTCCTCCATTATATTTTAGGTTAATTTTTGTACTAGGTGAAAACTTGAAAATGGAGAATTACAAACTAGTAAATACACGTAATAGTGAGTGACACTACTCATTGGTTGAACTCAACCAAAAATTCCCGCTAGCAAATTCTGCTTACATGACTGATTTCACATTAACACACGACTTATACCATTGACCATATGCAATATTGTTACTGAGATCATTTGAACAATTGAATTACACTTAAGATATTTAATCTAATGCACTATCGTCGCCTTGTAGGCATCACGGTCGCCACTATCGAATCTAGAAATTACTATTCGCTGAAACTTGGTTGAATGCTAGTTTTGAGTTGTAGTAAATAAGATTTGAAGATGTCGGAGTGGTGAAGGATCAATGTGACAGTCGTGTGTGTCTTTCTGTTTTCCATAATTTGATGGAAACAACAACATTTGGTGTCGCCTAGGCCACTAAGAGAGACAGAATCCATGAGCGGAGGAAGCCTGACTAGACATGCTAAAGCTTCTATGGTCGAGGAGAATGAGAAGAATGGAAGAGTTGGTGGCACGATGGAGGTGGGTGAGGGAGAACAAGCGAAATGTGTTGTGGAGTTAAAGTCAACGAATGACAAAGCTACTTCAGATGATGGATGGGGTAACTCTAGTTATTCTTAGCCTCAGGATGCATAAGTTGAGATAAGGGAGACAAAATGTGGATGAAGAAGAGTGACCAGATCCAATTATCAAACTCAATGGTACTTTGGGGATGTGGAGGTACTTAATTACTCTCACCTTATAAGTCACCCATGTTTTAAGTGTAATAATATTCTTATTCTTTTTCTTTTTGAAGAAATCATAAATACTACCGGAAACTCACACAATTGCGAGAAATCTAGTTTGAACCAAAAACATGATGTTCAATCTAACAATATCGATATTTGTTAAATCATATCAATTAGGTGACAAATGAACAACAAAACTTCTTTGAGACATAGAGGAGCATCTTTTGGACATAGGGTATTCACTGCCATCCCAAAGTCCTCTAATAATTCTTTAAAAAATGTAACTATTTTTTTTTATAATTTCATTAACATAAATTGATCTATTTGATCTTGTCTCTAAATGTACTAAACCTACTTTTTCTCAACTCTACAAATAAAATAAATTTTTCAACCTAAATGTATTTTAATAATTATACGAGTCGAATTTTGGTTCAGCTCGACTCGATAAGAATTGATTAAACTTGAAAAACGACTCAAGTTTGTCACAAACTTATTTTTTAGTTTGAACTCAACTTAATTCAAGTTCATAAATAATTCGGTTGGATTGTTCGAAGCAAATGAACCAAAAGACAAAACATTTAAAGGAACAAGTGCGTTCCTTCAACTTTAAATTAATATGTTAATAAAAATTAATAAAAAAATTCAACTAAAACTGATATAATTTACACTAGACTCAAACATCAATTCTATTAGAACAATTTTCTCATGGATTTAACTTGTATACACTAACAATGTAAATATTTGTCAGTTAATCTCAACCGTCAAATTATTGGAAACCTTTGACTTTTTTTGTTACTACACCGAAAGTTACAACTATTTATGGTTGTGATGTACACCGAAAGTTTTACACTGTCATTACATAGTAATTAAACTCTTTTCTCATTACTCTTAATTGTCTTATGTATTGGTAATGCACTCTTATATAGGAGAAAAGGAGAATGTAAGCGAATATATTTGTTAACTGTGTTGAGACAAAAATCCCTTTTTCAAGTGTTTTAATGATGAACAAAAACAAGCTAATTAATCTTATTAATTATGATTCTAAACCACAAAGGAATTTAACATATTTTTTTGAGCGTTGTTATCAAAAGATAGGTATCAAGTAAATCTTTCAGAAAAGGATAGATCAAAAGCAAAATAAACAAGATTGTTTCAAGATCAATCTTGAACTCATCAGAATTAAAACAGTATATGCAAATGAATGACCAATCATCAAAACCATTCAAGATTGAGGGAATCCATTCCAAGAAGAATGATAAAACTCAAAAACTGATCCAGAAGATCGATTACATCACAAGAAATTATGCAGCAAAGAACAAACAAAAAATAACAGCAAAATTCTAAGAAAACTGGAAACCAAGATCAATCTGGAGATTAACTGGAACTGTCTTCCTTTTTCTCTGACACATGCCTAAAAGTACACAGTCTTTACAGCCTGTATATTAACGGCTACATAAGCTGGCAAGACCTCTAAAATGCCTATAAAAAGAACTCCAAGGTAAAGGCAACATCATCAAATCCGAGTACAATCATTCTCCATAAAAGATCATCATTCTTGAATTTCATCAAGCTTGTAAAAACACAGCAAGGCTCTTAGTCTCTGTCATCATAAAAGGTCAAACTTAGAAATCTATTTGCTCAAAACAGAAACTCAAACAAGAGTTGAGATACTGTTGATCAAATCAAATATCTTTCAAAAATAATCATTTGTTAAATCCAAACACAATAGAGATAGAAATAGTGTGAGGAAAGTTGTAAAGATCCTTGAAAGGATAAGTGTAAAGATACTTTCAAATGTAGGAAAGTTATATGTAAACAGGATAGTAACCTGCTGTAAATCAGTTTTGATCTGTTAAGGTAGAAACAGGATCAATCTTGTTTTTATCAAGTTAGTGGAAAATCTCACAAGATTGTGAGGACTGGACGTAGCCCACGGTTGGGTGAACCAGGATACGTCACTGCGAGATTCTCTTATCTCTTATTTTTACTTTGATTAGTACGCACACATTATTCATTGCATTTTAACGTTTTATTTATTTCTAACCAAAAGATCAATTTGCATTCTTATTTGTCAAACCAAGATCAATCTTGAGTTTATTTTTACAAAGCAGAAATTAAAAAAAAAAAGAGTCACAATTCAAACCCCTCATTTCTTGTGACCAACATTGTCACTTCAAACTGGTGGAAATTCACTACACCAAAATTAGGTTTTAATAGCGCTTTTTTTTATGCATTTAACAACACTTTTAAGCGTTATAATATGTAGCGCTGTTAAAAGATATGACAACACTGTTAAAATGTAAAAAACGATGTTGTAGGTGATATTTAATAGCATTTTTTTCTGAAAAATGCAGTCGTAGGTATGATTTTATAGCGCATTTAAAGCGCTTTAGAAATAAAAAACAGTGTTATAACTGTGATTTAATAACGCTTTTCCTAGAAAAGCGATGTCGTAGGTGTTACTTAATAGAGCTTTTATAGCGTTTTTCTAAGAAAAGCGCTATTGAAGGTGCTATTTTAAAGAAACAAGCGTTGTCGTATATTAGCCACACGACAACAATATTCAATTAAAAAAGCGCTGTCATATATTGTTGTTATTTTCCAGATACCAATTTTGTATAAATACTCATATATTGATGTTATTTTCTCGGAAATCTTTCATGTTTATTCAAACTCTACTTATAATTAAAAAAATAAATAATTAAACACGTGTGTGTCTATATATATGTATATATATAATCTATCACAACTTTAATAAGAGAGCATAAATGTGATGTACAAATTCTACTATATATTTATTTTTAAACTCTATCATGATCTAACTATAAATCCAAAATACATGTCATTAACATCAATTCTCTCTAAATTTTGAGCAACATTAATTTTTCAAGATCATCAACACAATAGCAACTTCTAACTTTAACCCTATTAATTGTGACGAAAAATAAAATAAATTATAATAATTCTTAGTTCACACAAAAAAATATATTGCAATGTGAAACTCGCCTAATAACAAATTATATAATTCTCAATTCGAGCACAAACTGACATCATTCTTCCTTTATTTCAGTTAGATAACTTTCAAAGTAACTTGACTTGGAGTTGTCAAAGTACTATGTGCGATATAATATTTGAACATAAATAAATATGTTAGAATTAAATATATAGATGGTTTATATGTGAAAATCATAACTAATGAAAATAACGTATCATTTCTGGAATTTTACTTTGATTCATATCAACAATCTCCTTCATGAATCGCAAAATATAATACCCACAATCTATGTTGTTAACTTGGCGAGAGCACTATAATATAAAACATTTACGCCAATATAATTATGCATTGATTGTAAATGAAATTTAAAAAGTATATAAGTAAAACATTTATTATTCAAACTTGTATTAGAACCCATGTGATGTTGCTTGATTTATGTTTCAACACTATAGCACTCCTTTAAGCGTGTAAAACTTCTAAAGCACTAACAAATACATATGATTATTTTACAATGATCACTAAAAGAAATAAACGAATATTACTTACGTAGCTAATATATTCTTCAGTTTTGAGTGATTGTTATAATGGCCACAGTGGATCTAAATAATATATAATTTTTGAGGTGTCATTGATGACAAACAACACCCATTGTTGCCTACAATAACAAAAATTTGGTTGGCAAATTTGTTTACAACTGAAAGTACCTTCAGTGAAAATATAAAATTAGATTATTACTTATAAATGTGGCAGTGATGCAAGTAAAATAATTTTTTATCTTAAATAAAGTATTTTACAGTACCTACTCTATATGCGGATGACAATAGCACATAGCTCAGCATGTTTCAGAAGTTCATTTATGTGCTATTTATTAAGTAATTTTATAAAGTATTAGACTTTAGTTGAGGGTAACAGTACAAGCTAACATAGTGTCCATTATGGGTTTAATTTGTGAAATTGAATGTTAAGAGTAACAATACAAGCTAACATATTGTCCATTCACATATAACATTCTGACATAGACATTCATATATAACATTTAGAACTATTTCAATATAGTGATGTAACTATTTTAGGTTAGATAGATCAATGTTAATGTTACGCTATTAACATTCTGACACAAGTAATGAGACTAGGGGTGAGAATAGGTCAGGCCAAGTCACACCAGGCTTTGAAAGGCCTGAACTTGGCCTACGATTAATTTTTTAGACCTACGGCTTATCATATGCTTTTTTTTTTCGGCCTGGCCTAGCCTTTTTAAAAATCTGGTCTGACCTGAAAGCTTATTTAAAAGCCTTATTCACATTAAAACATTTAAATGTTATATTTTACATTTTTTTTAAATAGGCTAAATTAGACAGTTTTATATAAGGAAAACTAATAAAATTATAATCAAATTTAATATAATAAAATAATATTAAAATAGCCTAATTGATAGGCTTTAAAATAGGAAACAATAATATTAATAAAAAATAATAAAAAATAACATTAATAAATAATATATATATATATAGACCGGTCTGTCATGCCTAATAGGCTTTTATATAAGCCTGAACCTGACCTATTTAAATAAATAGACTTTAAAAATAGCCTGAACCTAGCCTTCTTATTAAACAGGTCAGACCAGACCATGCCATAAGTAGGTCAGACCATAGGCCCCTGACGGACGGCCTAGCCTATTCTCATCCCTAAATGAGACCTAGTAATAAAATTAAAATGTGCTCAGCAATATAAATATAATGTGATGGTTAGTTTAAATTAAAATATGATCAACAGTACAAATAATAATTAAATTTTAGTGACCTAACATAACCTAATTAATTTGTGTATAAAATTAAAACTTGAGAGTAACATATTACAGGATCTAATAAAATGTGCTCAACAATACACAACATATAGCTAACCTAACAAAACCTATTAATTTGTGTATGGAATTAAAACTTGAGAGGAATAGGGGATGTCATATAAAAACACTAAACAACAAAATCATCTCCAGTACTAAACATTGGTTTGCAATCAAAAACCTTCAAAATAAGGAGGATATCATCCCCAATACTATCGAAAATAAGGAAGATATCATCCGCAATACTACTCCAATCAAATCATTCATGAGACCTAGTACTAACAAGTACACCAATATAATGAGGGAGAGAAAGAACCTGCGAAGAGGAGTCGACGGCGAAATGGCGATAGGATGTTGGGTTGTTTCGCAAAGGAGTGAGAGTAGTTTTAGGGAAAAAGAAGGGTTTATCATCAAATTCACAAACGAATCAATAAGGGGTTTTCTTTTTGTTTAAAGTTTAAGTTGTTTTATAATTGTAAAATGATATTATAATTATTATATACCATAAATTATTATTATACATCAATTAGTAAAATAATATATATATATATATATATATATATATATATTATTAATAGATTGAATTTATGAGTTCAAAATGTTAAATTTGTTATTCGAATTGAACATAATCGAATTTTAATAAGTTAAATCGAATTAAATTTAAATTTGAATAGATTGAAGCATAATGCGAATTGAATTGGTTGAAATGACCGAATTTGCGAGTTTATATATATCACCCCCTAAATATATCGTTGCTTAATGAAGTAAATGTAAATTTAATGGGGCAAGGTAGTCCCTTTGATATTTACCACTTTGTAAAGATAATTAGTGGCCCTTTTATTGATCATCTCTCTTCTCTTTTGTTTTTCTCACCCTCGTCGTTTATCTTTTTCTTCTGCATAAAAATTCTAACCCTTTATATGATGTATTTTCAGTAGAAAGCGATATGTATCCACCTTTTGAGAAAATTTCATTTTGGTCCCCGGTGAAATAAGAAAAACCAATTTTGATTCTTCTTGACTCGTGTTCAACTATAAGAATAAAAGTATTTGGATGAACATCACTTCTATGAACTACTCCATTTGCTAAAAAATATAAGTAAAAACTTACGATGTATTTGCTCTTAAATTTAGGTTAAATATATTTTAATTTTAATTTATATTTATATTTATGATAAGATGAAGTATCACTTCAATTCACTATGCTTGGAACGTGATGGAGAAGTATGCGATCTAGCATCAATCATCATCACATATGAACACAATTTATGAATTTGTTCCTTTAATGGAAGAAAATGGAGAGGGGAATGAAAGCGGTAAAGACGAAATATTCTTTGTTAGAAATTTAAAAATATGATATGGGTATCAAATTATCTCCTTTCGTTAATATAATAAGAATCAAATTATCCATAAAATTCTTTAAGCAAAAAAAGCAAGAATTTATCCCTTAAATTCTTCAATGTAGCATGTGGCCAAAGTAACCACATGCATAAATATAAGTGGTTCATTGTCTTAAAATTTTGGATATAGTGTAAATTCAGTTGTGTGTGGTTACTCTTTGTTCAATGTGAAGATCCTCTAAACCAAGGTTGTTAAACTCGAATAATAACTCTAAACTCGTCTGATTCCACGAGTTCATGTCATGATTTCGAGTCGACTTGGTTGTGGAATCGAAGTATGATAAACTCATAAGTGGTAAAGAGTTTACACGAGTTAGCTTGTTTCAAACTTGGTGAAATCGGTTGAACTCGGACGAGTATACACAAGTTTGTGAGTTCAACTTTTAAAGTCCAATTGACCAGATTTAGTAAGGCCTAACTTTTAGGATCTATGTTTAATGTTTTTATGTTTTGGTGGGATACTTAACCTATTTTTGTACAAGTTTAAAGTTATTGCGTGTGATACTTTATTATGGTGATTTAATATATTTTTTTCTATTAAAATTCTTTAGTTTTTGATGAATTAAGGTCACATATAAGTATACATGTAATGTATAAATTATTTTTAATATCATTTTAATATGAAGTAAACTCGTACGAGTTTAAGTCAAGTTTAACTAGGCAAAATAATTTTATTTAAAGTCTCGAGTTTGACAATCTTGTTTCAAAACCATCACCGCCCATTAGTGATATCAAAGTCGATAGCTATCAAGGGTTTGACTAGCTACTATATATCAATTGTCTTGAAATTTTGGTAAAAATATAGTCTTCAACTCAATTGTATAGTTGCTCTAGGTTCAATGCAATGATCTCCAAACCCCTTTTATGACCCAACACTAAAAAAAAGACTAATGTGTTTTTATTTATTTTTGTTAGAGACTAAAAATTGAGTTATTAAATTATCGAACTATGTAGTTTTAGTCAAAAACGAGTATGAGACTTAACTTTAAAAAATTAAGTGCATAACTTTATTGACGAATACTACAAGAGTTAGACAAATTTTAACGTGAACTATGATCCACCGTTAACTAAAGTTAGACAGTTCACCATTGACTAGAGTCAAACAAATTATAGCATGAAATGTGGTCTAACGACATCGTCACTTAGACACAGATATTAATAATCGTCTTTATTTATATGATTGTCATAGTGATTTAAATAATATTAATTTGATAAAAAAAATAATAAATATCTGTCTTGTATTGAATTGACATCAATCAAATTGTTATTTTCTCATTAAGACAAGGTGGGTCACAAGCTATTACGGCTTTAGTCTCACATAAAGTGTCGTTTAAGATTTTTGCATACTTATTAATAAATATAATAATTATAAAAAATAAAGATATCATTTTAACAAACTATATATTTTAACTATTGGTGTATTTTTCAGTGTTATTAATGTAAATTATAATAATAATTTAGAAATTGTGTATATAGTAATCATTGAATGGTAATATAAAAAAAATATATTTAAAGTTACATTGAAAATGGAGAATGACTTATTTTATTAAAGTGACATTCATTATGAGAAGGGAGAAAATTTCGACCATCGTTAAATTTTTTGATAATTTTTAAGTATTGATATACGATGAATTATTTATAAAGTGGTTCACCAATAAACTTATCGCGATAATTAATCTTGCATGGTAAGGAGACTAAATGCATAATGTTTAAATACACGCGAAAAGGACATTTGTTTTGAAACAACCACAAACAGTAAAGTCAATTTTATTTTATTTTAATTATTACAAAAAAAAGTCTCTTTTATATGCCTCTTATATGTATTTGTGTTGTAAGTCTTGTGACTATGCAAGACTTAAAGTCACTTTTGATAGACAAGTGGACTACTTGTGCTTTATGCATGGTTCACTCTTAAGTCTATTAGACATTTTTAAGTTTCTTTTAATGGTTAGAGAGATTTTATTTAGCATTTTATCACATATCGCTTATATATTACAATCCAAAAATTATACGATTTTTGATATTTACACACTCAAAATTACTTTTGATAAAATATCATTAAAATTATTTACTTTTTGTTAAATGTATTTTGAGAAAAGTAGTCAAACAAAGCGTGGTTATAAAACAACTCATTTGAATTAAACTTTATTTTGCAAAATAAAATTTAATCAAACATATTTGATATATAATTCAAACAAATAATGATAATAAAGTAAAAAGAAAATCAAATAATGATAATGATTTTTTTTACAAGTGTCAAATAGCTATAGTATATATATATCAAACTAGCAAAAATGACATTCTTATATATGTATATTGAGAGAGTAACATTTGTCCTATTATATTGTACATAAAGTATCTTCGAATGTCATGTCTATTGATACGAACAAATCTTATATGATTACAAAATCAAAATCAAATGTATAATACTTAAATATATACATTAAAAAAACACTTTTCCAATAATAAAAAAAAGTTGATTTTGTTTTTAGTTGATATTTGAAAAAAAAAATGTCTCTTTTTTATATGCTTAAACATTATAAGATTAGATCTGTCAACAGTGCCCAATTTCCAATCACCAACTACTACCACGGAATCGGTTGATTGTCACTTGGAGGTTGAACTCAGACTTGGCAAGTTACTTCTTTTTGGGAAACCAACGAAATAGTGAATCATTCTTTAGACAAGTGTTGCTCATTCAACCTCAAAGACAACAAGGTCCTTTTGTTTCCTATCCATACTCCTTAATTGGGTTCCAACAATTAGTCGAGTCACTCTTATAATATATTATTTTAGAAGATTTAGTTTTGTGTTTTTTTTTATGCTCAGTTAAAAAATTGTATATAATATTTATTTTTTGTCATTTCTTTAATTTTATTTATTATTTATTAAAAAAAATTAAAATACATATTTCAATTATATTATTAAAAACATAATTATACATTTCAAAACTGTATATATTAAATATGTAGTCGTGTTTTTAAAATTTATACAAAAAATATAATTGTATCATAAAGTAAATAACATTTATAAATATAAGTGTGATAAAAAAATATTTAATGCAGTTTTTTTTAATATAAAAAAATAAATGTTTTTTTAAAATTAGAAATAGTATTAACGTCGTTTAAAGTTTTCAAAAAAGATAAATGCAATTTTTTCATAAAAAATAACTAAAAAATTAATAAATTTAATTTAAATTTTTACTATTATTTATATTTATATTTTATTATGTAAATCATAACATTCAACGGTTACTAACAAATCCGGCTTTTTTTTTTAGACCAATGAACAATGCCACATTTCGTAGGTGTCAGAACAGCCAGTTTATAGATAGGACAAAACACCCTTAATTAAGAATAAAAAATATTTTTTTCTATAACAAGGGTATCTTTATTTTCTGATCGATATTCTTTCTGAGCACCTATACACTCAAACTAGCTTGATGAGTCTCAATCAATCAAACCTTCATTAGGAAGCATTATTTATTGAAACTTGGAACTCCTATTCTAATTCTTACCTTAGGTGTGGTGGGGGTCTCTCTAATTTTGAACTATTATCACTCATCTTTAATAAAAAAGGAAATAAAAATGTTGCACGATGTATAGTTTCATTTTGCATGTCCCTAGTAAGGAATGTAATAATAGTGAGGAGTGTGAATAGGAATTTATTTCATCACTTCAAATGGAAGTGGTAAATAAAAATCGTAAGATTTGGAGAATAAGAAAGGAGGAGAAAAAAGAAACTACGAAAAAAGTTAGTAGTAGGTGGAGGGTGATCAGAGAATAGTCATATTATGGGAGCATGAGGCAAGAAAAATGACTGGTTAAAGGAAAAGTCAGTATGCAAAAGAAAAAGGATTTTTGGATATATTGGTTGAGAGGACGTGCTTCATCACTAACATTGTGTGATTTGGAGGACATTGGACAGACCAAAATTTGACAAGTGTCAAGTTTAAATTAAAGCAGCTAGATTCATGACTAGGATATAAGTTTACTCGTATTTTATGATGAATGTCCTTTAAAATTTTATACACATATTATATAATAATTAAAAAGAAAAAATAAATTATTTTATTAAATTATTCATAGTTTTTTAATTATTATTAACGTGAAAAATTATAATAATATTTTATAAGTTGAGTATATAGTAATTATATTTAAGGATAATATAAAAAAAATAATTAAAATTGTATTAAATTTATTAAATAATATTTATTTTAAAATAATTTTTTTAATAAATTAACATTCATTATAATACAGAAAAAATATTACAATAGAGTCCCTTTATTTGATTTTTTCTAATGTTTGATATTTAAATGAATTTAACGTGTATAAATAATTTATTTTATGATTTTTTTAATAACTATGCTGTATAAATATTCAACCTTTTCTACAATTTATCGTAAAAAATTATTAAATTGAAATTAATGATTTTATACTACTATATTTTAATAAATTTTATTTATTTTAATATAATTTATTATATTGTATAATCTACAAAAATTGAAAAAAAGTAAGTACATCCATAACCACCTTTTTCGAGATATACCTACAAAAATTCATCCACAGTGAATGTTTAATAGATAAAACAAGGGAAATTGATTTTCTGCAATCAACTAATGCCAATAGGTTAATCTTTATAGTCCATTTTTCATTTATAAATTATAATATTTTTTATTTATTAACTGAACTTTTAATTTGGTAGGTTAGATTTCAATCAAAGGGTCTCAATGCATGAATTCCTTAACTAAGGGGAAAGCAAATCCATAAAGCACTTACCGTTGTGAATGTTCTGAATAATAAAATAATACAAATGTTATATTTTAAAAATTTACTAACATTTTTAATGCTGAATTATGTCAATATTCATATGTTTTTTCTTTTTATTACTTTCAGATAAGGATTAGAATCTAATTTATTCATAATGGTACAAACTTGAAATTTAAAGTTGATAAGTTAATTTATATGCTATAGTATAGCGTGAATAACTTACAAGAAGACAAGTAAAGACACAAAGAAGCATCTGGTCTCCATCTACATATCATCTTAGTTCGATGAATCAACTTCTAAAAAACGAGGCAAAGAAAAAATCAAAACATCTTTCAAACGTTCAGAAGAGAAATAATTTTTAAAATTCAAAAAGTACAGTTAGAGATATAGAGCATCCAAGTCATACCAAATTATACGTATTGTGTTTCCACTACTTGAATAAAGACAAAATGAATCATATAAGGATATTATGAGTTATGCTATTATTGCCTCATATTTGCTATCAATACTAATGAAGAAATGAAGTTTCAACATCCCCTATAACTAAAAATATTATTTTGTTGAAATTCATTTTAAAGCGCTCAATTGTAAAAACTCATAGAAGTTTTGAATAAATTTTATGATTGTTTTAAGAACAACTTGTGTTAAGTTCTATAAAATAAAGGTGTTGAAAGTACAAGAAAGGGGTGGCCATTAAATTGTGTTTTCTTTTCATTTTTTTTGTGTTAATTCCCCTTGTAACTTATTTTTATTCCTTTTAGTTAAACACATGATTAATTTATTTGGTGAAGAGAAATAAAGAAAACTTAATTGTAAAAAGATAAAGAATTAGAAATATTTGTAGAAAGATATTTCACTTTTATTACTCGAAAGATTTAATCTATTATTCTCACGGAGCATACAAGTATTTTTTATTCTTTCTCTCCAAGTCACAAGTATTATTTACTTCGTCTCTATAAATATTTAGGGTTCTTTACTCTATATCTCCATGCTTAGAGTATTATTTACTCTGCCTCTCAAACTTTAAAACTTTGAGTGTTCTTCACTTTGTCTCTCTAAACTTTGAGTATTCCTGACTCAATATTTCCTAACTTTGACTATTATTGACTTTGCATCTCAAAACACTATCAAATATTATTTAAGATTAATTGCAATTTTAGTCCCCTTATTTTTATCCATTCATATAATTGGTTCCTCTATTTTAAAATCCTTCAATTTTGGTTCCTTTCTCGTATTCATGGATTCAAAAAAAATTATGATGTGACAAACAATATAATAACATAAAATGATCAACTTCCATGAAATTGCAAGAAAACATAAAAATTTCAATTTCAACTTTATCAATTATTCATTTTTGTAAAGACGGTGAAAACTTTTTGGACCACAATTAGGGAAAACTTAATTGGGTTTAATTCTACTTGCGTATTTATTGTTCATTGATTCTATAATATATGTCGGAAAAATAAACAAACAGTGAAATTTAAAACCTTACCAAAAACATAAGATACTAACCTGGAAACTACAAATCAGAGAAAAAATCACAACCAGATAATAATACTATGTGAAAATTGTTACAACACATAGACTCGGATAAAGTTTTCTCAAATACCCAAAGACTCCCAGTATACTCACACTCTACAAAGCAAATATTTAAAATACATTTCACAACACTTTGACACAAGAGTATAAGAAAAGCCAAAAGAAGCAGATACAATGTTAAAGTGTTTATGACTAATGCGATTTGTAATGAAGAACTAGAGCCATATATATATTCTTGAGCTCCGTCTTTTTTTAGAATTCCAAGCAATGTGATACTATTTGAATTTCCTCAAAGTCAACCAAAACTCAACAATCTTCACCTAGTTTGAAATTGATGCATCTTCAACTTTTACTTTCCATATTAATAATCATAGTTCAAAAAAATTATCATACTCTACCATAAAAAATATACTCCACTTGAAGCTAAATCACTTTAAGAATTTATTCTTCATGTTGAAAATACGGCGAAACTTCCATGTTGGCTTTCTCGGAAAGTTCTTCAGCAACTAACATAATTTCACATCTCAATGCCAACCAACGCTTATGTGCTAATCAACATCTTGTGTAATCATCATTATATCAATATATCATTGACTTGAATTTTCTTTTCACAAGTCAAAATGGATTCTTCCATCAAAATTCTATATCCAAAACTTCATAACAGAACTTGATATACTGTAATCATGAACTAGGTAGATTATCATGAAATAGAGGTGGTTCGCAAATGACTACATAAAACCAAGTATTTCTCAATCAAAACCTTGTATAAACAACACTCCGACAATGTAACATTTCTTCTTTTTTGTTATGTGGAATACAAACAAAGCTGCAGCCACCGAACATACTAAGAACTCTATTTCCTTGGACCAAAACCAAAAGCTCTGATATCATAGAGGTGACTCATATACCTAATGCCTTGAGGTTTTGGGTGAAGATGTGGTGTTAAGGTATTTTAGGGATCTTGGACTTTTAACACATTGTTGCTCCTACGCTCCCACGGATTCTCCTAAAACTAGTATTAGAGTCATGGTTCCGCTTGGCGGGAGAGTGTGATTCGGATCCTAGTGTAGATCACATATAGTGATATGGGTAACTCATACTTGATGGGTGATTGATGGAATTCAAGTGTGAATGGTTAGTCACACATTGACTATAAATGAAAGAAATGTTAGATATATATGAGAGGTGACATATATACTTAATGCCTTAATATTTTGGGTGACTTTAATATTTTGGATGGAGATGTGGTGTCAAAGTATGTTAGAGATTCTTGACCTTCAGACTCCTTTACAATATAGTGCAACTAAATTGAGGAAAACTTTTTGAAATTAATTTGTGTTTTAGCTTTTCATACCTACCAAACACAGTGTAAAAATGGTTGAGAAGTAAAGAGATTTGAAACAACATTGAGCGAGGTTGATTGAATTGGGTTTCAGTGCAATCAAAAGTTGATGCACTCATGTAATCAAACTACTTAGATTACAACCTCATAATTTTATATTTAAAATAAATTCAAAAATTGTTTCAATGAATCGTGAATGGTATAAGACAATGATCAAATCATGAATAATTGTGAATGGTAATTGATACATTGAGACAATTATCCATTTGTTCTTGTATGTAAGATCAAGCAAAGTGTTAATGTTTTGGATTTTGATTGTATCTTGCATTGTGACATAAATAGATTTTTTACTATATTTTTTATGAAAGATACCACGCTATTATATATAACACATTAACAACTTTCAACCATATGTTTCATGTTTTGTAATGTAGTTTAAGGTTGATTACTTTATACAATTGTGTGATTTTACTAATCCAAACAATTTATGTCACATTGTGACTCTCAATTTTCAAAACGAAAAATTGTTCGCATGAAATAACTGTTTGATGTAGAAATGATTTTAATTATTTGATCTCAACTAACAGTCAAAAATATGTTAAAAGTGATTTGATAAATATGTAATTAAAATTGTCTAATAACATATTACTTGTCCAAATTACCCGGTATATATAATTGTGTGATTTTCCTAAAATAGGGAGCCCGGGCCCCACGTGCATATGTTAAATTTACATGAAATATACACGCTAGTTCTAATTTTCTAGCTAGTTTTCTCAATTATTTTATTTTCTTCTCCTAATGCATTGTGAAGGGTATGTCTGAAAACTAACATGTTTAAAACTTAAAAGTACTAATATTAATTATAGCTTTAAACAATCCGTACTGATCATACAGAAAATGAATTGATGAGTTAACAGTAACAGTCCTCTATCACTTCCCTCTCCATATCTCTCACTCTCAATCTCTTCAAATCCCACTTTTTTTGGCAACAATTTTCCCTATCCCACCAAATACAAGTCGTCATCATCAACACCTATTGAACAAAATAGGAAGCACCCTCAAACTCAAATACAGTGTATCCCTTGTACTTGTATATTCCTTAAAAGAAAATAAATATATCAACATCACAAATTTGAATCTGTTGAAAAAGAAAAAACCATGGAAGAGGTTTGGAAAGACATAAACTTGGCTACATTGAATGACCAAAACACACGACCCATGATGATAACTAATCGTTCCACTTTTGGGAATGCAATCCTTCAAGATTTTCTAACTCGACCCTTAGATTATTCCTCTTCTTCTTCTTCTTCATCTTCTTCTTCTTCTAATTCTTCCTCTGTTGTTTCAGAAAATGTTTCACTTTATTGTCCTGTTTCTTCTTCATCGACCCCACCACTTGTCACTGCTTTAAGTTTGAATTCTCGTCCAGATTTTCCTTTTGACCCTCTCATCAGACACAAGAATAATTCACATTTACTGTATCAGCAACATCACATCAATGCTTCTAAGGTTTCTTCCTTTGTTAATCCTTCACCACCACTATTTGATCAGAATGTTGGGTCTGCATCAAATTCTTTCACGTGTTTTGGAAAAAGATTTGGTGAACCACCTGATGTTAGTCCTGTTGAAAGGAGAAATAAGCGTATGATCAAGAATCGTGAATCTGCTGCACGTTCAAGAGCTAGAAAACAGGAAAATATTGCTTCTTTCTTTTCACTATTAATTTTCTCTTTTATTAGGAAAATTTCATTGCATCAAATTTTTGCATTGCTGTCTGATACAATTGAAATTTCAGTGTAATGTTGGTCACAATATTATAAGTTGTAATGTTGCAACTAGTAGTTGAGTTGCAAATATTTTTCTAAAACTTTGTTGGGGATTAAGGTGGAGAATTGTGGTTTTAAATAGTGAAAAAAACATTCTTAAAAAAATTATAGTTCAAAATATATTTAATTTACATTTTTAAATGTTGATAACATGTCTTCATATTTTTGTAATTTCAGGCTTACACTAATGAACTGGAGCAAAAAGTTCAAATATTGATGGAAGAAAATGCAAGACTCAAAAGACATCAACAAGAGGTATACGATTGCCATCACTTTCAATCTAATGTTCTTGTTAGTCACTCATTGCACATTGCACATTGCACATTTTTATAAACATAGTTTCATTATTATTATTTTTGAAAAAATTTCAATCACTATATTATGGTTTCATATGTGAATGCAGTTATGGGAAGCAGCAAGTGGTCAGCAAAAGAAGAAGAACAACTTGTATCGAACATTGACAGCTCCATTTTGAGAGCAACGAGTATCTTAACTAATTGTGGTCCAAAATCATGTTACCCTTTTGAGTGTACAATATTATGACTCAATTTGTAGTTATGACTTTCCACGGTTTAGTTATTAAGATAGTGGTTACAGGGGAATGTTGTATGAAAAAAAAAAAAGAAGAATGTGCTTTTGCCATTCCAAGCAAGGGCCTCAATGTGGAAACTTAATTTGATGGGTCTTTTTTTGGCATTATTATTATCATCCAATTTTTGACCTTTTGCTATTTTGTTTTTTAACTAAAGTTTCTTCATGAGGAAAGTGAATCAATGAATGGGATAGGGAAAGATGAAAAGCGTGACCAAAAAAGTATATAGTTTATAGACCCTAGGGCTATAAGCTTTGCTTTGTTGGAGGGTTTTTGGCTTTTTGCAAAGAAAGGACGTTTTGTTTTGTTTTGTTTTGTCTTGTCTTCCACAACAAGGAGGGTATTGGAGGTCCTTTTAAAAGCTTAAATACCTTTTTAATATTACTATGATAAAATATTGACCTTGTTTGTCTTATACTAGTCTCAAAATGAATTGTCTACTTAAATATATATGACTGGTCTTTGTAAATTTGTACTTTTTTATCTGTACGTTTTTTTATTTTTATTTCATCGTTGTAAAATTATAGTTTTAATTTTAGGTCTTTAACGTCAATTCTATTATAAAAATATGATGTGACAAATGGAAGTGTTATTCTAATTCTCAATAATTATTATCTTTGTTAGTGTTGATCTAGTTCTCTCTTGATTAAATTCAACAAGTTTTAAATAGTACTAGAGTTGTACGTGGGTTAAGTTGAATTGATTTTGACAAAATTCGACATTCGAACTGATTGATTATCTTTGGGTTGAGTTGAATTCTAAATTCATATTTTTTTCATTTAACTCGAATCGATCAAGAACGAGTTGGATTGGGTCAGCGGGTTATAGATAAATAATAACTTGTTTTTCATTTTACATGAGAATAATAAGTAACAACAATAACAATTTAATTGAATGAAAATATATTTAATACTTGAAAGACTCAAAAACTATAAAATTTCAATCATATCATTCAATTCTTTAAAAAATCAATAACCTCTCACAAAAAAAAAATTCAACAATTTTCAAATATATAAATAAATTCAATAAGCTTCAAATACATAAGTAAAACCAACAGTAAATCAATAAAATGTGAAAATTCATTAATTCTAAAGAATGTTAACTTCAAATTCAAACACTTAACAAATTCTTCAAATTATGTAAGAGGACAATTGAGAATCTGCAACAAATATCAATAATAAAAGTGAGAAGATAAATAAGGAGAAATAATAAAAAAAAAAGTAAAATATGTATGAAACAAAACAATAACAAGTACTTTAAGATATAACAGTGATTGTGTCAAGCTCAGCAGCAGCCACCCCAACATTAATTAAAACTAATTCAGACAACTTTAAATTTTAAATACAATACACAATCTCATTAGCACACCAAATGATTAAAAGAATAAACAAAAATAAAGAAAAATCAATTTGAAAGTTAAAATGAAACATTTGTACCCAACTCAATCTTTTGTACTATAACCAACTTAGCTGCTATATCAATTTTCTTAGGAGGTTTGATTCAATCTTGAGTACAAATCAAAGCTTCAACATTAGTTAACACTTGCATTATCAACAGTAACACAACAAATCAACCTAATCGCCCACCCCTTCATGCAATTTTATAAAGTTATCCCTATGATTTCACATTTGTGGCCGGAAATCAAACTAAAACTTAATATCCTCTTCTTCAAATTCCACTCATCATCAATATAATGAGTTGTTACATATAATTCATATTTTGGATCGATGTCCAAGTATAAGTGGTCAAAGACACCATTTGTTTATTTGCAGACAACGTACTTTTCAACTTTTCCTTCGCATCAAAATACAATTGCAAGCAATCTCTAACAATAGTAACACGAGAAAGAATTTTAAATCTAGGTTGAGTGTCACTCATGAGTTGTTTGAACCCTTCATTTTTAACATATTTTAAAAGGAGTTCATCAATAATTACCATATTTGCTAGTGCTATTCTAGTTCTCTCTTGATTAAATTCAACAAGTTTAAAATTAACACTATTAGGTTCATCATCATTTTCCTTTCCAAGAACAATTGTCTTTTGTTTCTTATTAACTTGCCTATTTGAATTTTTAAAGCAATTATTTATATGTCTAAGCAAGTTAGTGGTTTCACGATTATAACTATTTGCTGCGTCCACTTTCCCACAATACTTACATGTACCTGTATCATTTCTCTTATTAAATTGTAACCAAACACTAGAATAGGTTTTACTAGGTTTTCTTTTGGTTACCTTGTTTCCTTGAGTTTGCGGCAATGGTGATAGGCTTAAATCTTGGTTTGTTGTGCTTGCGGAGTAAATTATTAGAACTTTTTTGTACTCGTTCTATTTGTCTCAAATCTGCAATAATTAAACACAATAATTAAACACACACCACCATTACTACTTCATTTAAACTCAGAAAGGGAACAAACTGGATCCAAAAAACTATACTTTCAACATTACAATTCATAAACAAAATGGTGGATGTTTTCTCGCTGGTGATTAGAATGCGGGTATGTAGTGCATTTGGATCATCTCAAGGGCAATGAATAGATTAACCCTAAACCTCCAATTTTAATTTTTTTTACCAAATCCCAAATAAAATCACATACGGTGGCTACAAGTAAAGTAGCATCCTTGGGATACCATCTAGAAGTTTGACATTTATTATTCTCTAATTTGTTAAAAGATAAATAAATAAAGGAATAGATAGACCTTCTCAAGAAAAAGAATAAAATATTTTAATACATTAATTTTAAAGTAAAATATTTTAATTTTTTTTTTAAAAAAAATAAGAGAATATAATTGAAAAAAATAATCTATTTCAAGTGTTCATATTTGTTTTCTTATGGTTTTGAGATGAAAATTCATCACTCCATCAAATTTTAAATTTTAGTGATAATTAAAATGCATCAGTTGGGTACCACATCAAAAATAGACCCATCATCACTGCCACATCAATTTTCATTTACCACATCACTGTTTTTTTTATATAGAAATTGATGTTAGGGACTAAAATTGATATTTTATGATTTATAAGGATGAAAATATAAAAAAAAAATTAAAGAAATAAAACAAAAAATGAATATCTACATAAACCATTCATATGTTTAATAAGCCTAAATTGTCACTTTTTGCATTCTCATAAATTTTATAAGTTTAATTATATTTTTAATTCTTTTATTATCGTTTTTATTTTTTGAGGAAATATATTATTGTTACAATGTGGAGAGTTGACATGTCTTCCAAATCCACATCAATACTTTTTCCAAATATATATCGCACTCCAATGGCAAACCAAAGTTATTCATATTACTTAATAAATGTTGTAAAAAAAAAAAACTTTATATATCAAGCAAACCCTTACATGCATTGTCTTTATTCAAATGATGATGATACCCCTTCAAGGATTCGTGTATCTACTCCCTCCCTTGAATGGCAAAATATCAGGTCATATATTAGATGATACAGTTACTGTTATAAGAAAGAAAGGAAAAATGTCTTAAATTTTGATTATTATTATAAACAAAAGTAAATTATTAATTTTGACTCATTTAATGTTAATATTTTCAATACAACATTCATTTAATTCATAATAATAAATATTGATAATTATGTGTTTGACATTAAAAATATATAATTTAATAAATTTAACTTGTGTTATAAAATACTTGCAAAAGTAATTTGTTTATTTATATTAGTGACCGGATGACTTTTAATAATACTAAAATAGTAGTATTATTTTTCTATAACATAATATGAGCCACTTTGAAGATTAAAAAAAAAACTAAAATTTTAATTTAGTCAGATATTTTTAATATTAAAATGCATGTGATTCTTCCTCTTTTTTTTTTCAAGTTAATTGTTTGTTTAGAATTCTTAAACAAACTGCATTTCTCAAGATTTGCCAATAGCAGTTTCAGGATTACCTACAGGAAGCTGCAATTGACAAATACTAACATCAAAATCCATTGTCGTCCAGCGGTTAGGATATCTGGCTTTCACCCAGGAGACCCGGGTTCGATTCCCGGCAATGGAACTTTTTAATGTCAAATTTTTTTACATTATGTTGGAAATTCGGAGTCCATTTTCCAATTTGTGGGCCAGGGCCCAGATGTGTTTGTTATATAAGAATGAAGTAAATTTTAAGCTCTACTCCACGTTATATCAATACCCCACAATATTTTAAAAATGTTAATTTGACTTTTGAAATTTTTATTACTTTTATAAAGTCAAATTTACCTTTTTATTTATGATTCAAAGATTTTCCAACCAATCTATTCACTTTTAAAAAACTTTTTTAAAGGATTTTGGCAGACGATATAAAAGATTGAAAAAATGTGTAACAAAATTCTCTAAAAAAGATATTCCGTACTTGAAAATGTAGACTATCGGAAAATTTGTGTTTTCGTGTAAACTCTTCTTAAACCCGTGAAAGAGTTTTTTGATATACACATATCTTTTTTTATATTATTTAATTTGAAAACCTATATTGTGATTAATTATTATGAAAGATAAATTAATATTAGGTTGTGATATAGAAATAAAACAAAAGTATAAAAAAAATAATAAAAAAATTCTCGAAAATTTGCGGTTTCAAATTTTTCGGTAGTTATCGAAATTTTTTTTGTAAGTTTTTCAGTAGCGAGGTGTGTTTCGGAAATATTGGAAAAAATCCAATAAAGAAATTTTTCACAATATATTTTCTATACCAAAAAATTTGAAAAATAATTGACATTTAATTATGTACTGAAAAACTAAAATGATACTATAATAGAAAATGACAAATTTTAATATTTATATGAGAGTAAATATGTTAATTTCTCACATTTTTGTAATAGAATTTAACTTGTAGATAGTAAACTTGGTGCAGTTTATTTTTTCGGTTTTTGTGGGAAATTAAACTCAATGCACCACTACAACAACACTCACCACCCGAATTTTTTGAATGATTTTTAATAAAAAAATCTTTTTAATTAAAAAAAACTAAATTACAAATCCCTGAAAAAAAAACTTTTAAGCATATCAAGTTGCCTTACTTAATTACATATAAGTAAGTTTTTATTTTTATTGTAATATTAAATTTTATAATTTGTTTTTTATTATAAATTTGTTAATATTTTCTATAATTTAAATATACTGATATACATCAAATTTTGACATATTTAAATATATTATTATAATATTTAAAAAAATATTTTAAAAATTAAATTAAAACTTAAATTCATTTATATATTAATTTGTTAGTCTATCTATAAAAATTTAAATTATTAATTGTTTGAATGATGAAATTTTTCGTATGAAATAAATGAAATAAACTTTTAGATAAATTTTGTTCAAATATTTTTAAAATAAACTTACACGGACCTTATAAAACCGAATCTAACCCGGGGGCTGCTTCCACCCGATCGACACTTATTCATTGGGTAGATAAATAAAAGCAAACAATTTGGTATGTTTTTTCTTTTTCAAAACAATTTGGTATGCTTTGTTTGTCATATTTTCTGAAAATTGGACTGACAATACACCTGGTCCCTCCAGTCTTGCATACATAATCTTGTTACTGATTAAGGGCTTTGCACCACACCCCCTCTATTTGAAAGCGTAATTCTAATAGTGTATTTTATATATTGTGAGAAAAATAAAGAGTTGGATGAATAATTACCAGTTATTAATGCTTTTGAGCTATTGCTACATACATCTTTATAATTTACAAGCCAAATCTCTACATTTTAAAAAATCCGTTTTCTAAAAACCACTTCATATTGCATGTTTTTTTTTTTTTTTAAAAAGTTTCCAAAAACTATTGTTCATGATAAGGAGGTAAAAGATATCGATCCAATAATAAAAAACAAAATTAATAAATTTAGAGAAAGCTCCAATTTAATAGTATTTTTTTTACATTTGAAATAAATATTGGAAAAAAAAGAGGAGGGAGGGGTTGGTGACCCTTGAGGTGGTAGGAGGAAGTGGGACAGGGTAAGGGGACCAGTGGTGTGGATAGAAAAAAAGGAAGTGTGGCTAGCACATCCCTTTCATTTACTCATGTTTGCGTGTTTTTTAAATTTTAGAAACAAAAAATAGCTCTCTCAAAAACTCATACAACATTCTCTGAGCTAATAATCTACTAATAAATAATGGAGTAATTCTTTTATGCTCCTTCCACTTATGTTTGGACTTCAGATTAGCTAAAATAGGGCACTAGAAAATAAAATATAGAAAAAATACAACATTTTTTGGGTGTATGAAGAAAAGTTTTATAAAATTGTTCTAGTATTAATATTTTTTTTAATTCAAATATGTGTGTGTATAAAATCAAGGCATGATTATAAACCCAATCTTTAAAACTAAATGATTAAGAATTCTATACGTAAATGAACAAAAGTTTCTAAACAATATATGATACATAAGATTTTACAATCAAATTGTGCAAAGACTTTTATGTTCACCGTAAAGAGTTTACAATATATTGACATTAGCACTTCATATAATCTTGCTTAGAATCATATGAATAAACTTTGCAGCAACAAATTTACAATAGCAAAATAAATGTTATGCTTATGCTTGTAGTAAACCAAAGAAATATTCACTGGTGAATTTTAGATCATTACATTTACATCACATACCAGCAATATGGAAAGAAGAAAACCATATTAGCATCTCATCAGTGAACATTTCAGTACAATGAGACTTTTCCTCAGTTCCCATTGAAAAACGACACAATGGACATGTTTTATGACGACCCTTTAGCCATTTATTTACACAAACCTTATGAAATTCGTGCAAACAAGGAAGTACACGAATTTCATCTTTGTCGACGTTTAACATCGACAAACACACACTACACAAACCAACCTCATTATTTTTCTCCATGATATTTGAAGTTGTTTCAGATTCAGATTTGATCTTGTTTGAAACAATTGGGGTGGAAACAAGGTAAGGTAAAGTTGCATCTTTGTTCCTTTGTGCCTCTGTTAGGCCAATTAAATTGAAGACAAGTGATACAAAGCCTTTGAGTGTCATTTGATTTTTAGAAGGGTAAGCATATCTATTAGACCCTTATTAAGAAATTGAGTTTGCAACTAATTGGTCTCATTGTCACAATTATAGGTCTTGTTTAGTCATAGTCTGTTGTTTTGCTTGGTTTGAAAGGGTGGTTAGATATATGTAAGGTTTGTCTCCCAATTTCTAGTGTCCAAACACAATATGGTTACACCAACACAGATTGTTACTCTTGACCTATATATATAAATTACTGGAGGCCTAACTTCTCTATAGTACCTATTGTCATGTAATGTACTCACGTGCTAGATTATACTAGTATTTATTAACATTTTTTATGTTTTTTTTTTACTTTTCTTAATTATGTTTTTGAATTCTAGATTTTTTCATCAAAGATGAACATATGGGAATTGCATAATCCACTCAACATATTTAGAGACTTAAAGAGAATATTATATCGATATATTTAAGTATAAAAAAAGTCTTAAAGAAAATGTTATATTAAAATATATTTAAATATAAAAAAAAAAAACAAGAGACTTATAAAAAATAAAAAAAGAATCAAATTTTGTTGCATCTAAATTCGAACATGGATCATAACATATACAAACCCTTATCTTGAAATGTGAATATTTATAACTAATTTGTCATATTTATATTCTAATTAAATTGAATTTTAAGAAGTCTAAAACTCTAGTTTGAGTTGAGTGGCCCTTAGACAGACTCTATTAAGGTGTCGTTAACTTGTCATCCTCAAATGATATATATATTTTTTACACTAATTATCTGACACTATGAAAAAATTTAAGTACCAAGATTGCTTGACATAAGTAATAGATATTTATATATGTTAATTATTTGGTTGAAGATTTAATCTTTTGACTCTACAAATAAAAAAATAAATGTTAGAAGATTGTCAACTTTTTAAATAAATCTAAATTACTTCTATGAATTAGGTTTCCCATATTTACCAAAATATTTGCAAATGTGTGAATGAATTCTCCTATGTTGCTTTATACATTGTATTTACGCAATTATTTTTGAGTCGTTGCGCGGATCAGAAGCTAACTTATAACATTCATTTGACGGTGAATAAAAAAAGAATAAAAAGAAAAAAGAATAAAACTAATGCTGGCAATCACATTTTCATACTATATCTTTGATAAATACTTCTCCTGTCTTACGAAAAATATCGTTTAATATTTTTACACATGTATTAAAAAATAATTACAAAAAAAAAGAAATTATTTTATTAAATTATTCATTTTAATAATTAATGAATTTTTCACTTTATAATCATAATGTATAATAATAATTTGGAAATAAGTTTTTTTTTTTATAATGATGTTGTAAAACGGAGAGAGTATGTTGTTAGAGGTAACAGCTACACGGTATATAACGCAACAAGGCTCGATGACATGCCAATTGGTATGTGATTCAACTGACAACTTGACTGCTCTTGAAATGTGTAGGGCATCACAAGATAATCGTTCTGATCCATATAATAAAAAGTTTAAGTAGTACACGCACAAAAAAATTGAAGATAGATTCTCTGTCTACTTCATCCAAAATAAAATATAAATAAAAAATAGTATTAGGAAAAATTAATGAATCTAATTAAAAATTAAGATTTTGAATCTAAAGATATGTTATCATTTTGAATTTATATTTTACTACAGTTGATAGTACTATTATTTACACAACCATATATGAATCATTCTCCTCTTCCACGGTGTAAGCAATTTCATACTCCATTTATTGGCACATTGCATGAGTAAAAAAGTAAAAAGGGAAGGAAAATGTTAAGTAGTGAGTCAAAAGTTGCTGTCAATATAAGATTTATTGGTCAAATTACTTTACCAAAGTGTTTTCTTGCTTCTTGACATATATCCATCATTTTAAGTTGGTGTACAGACAACTCCATCTAACCAAAAAATTAAAGCATCATCTGCCATACAAATAAGAAAAATCTCACAATTACGTATGCTTTCATTATTAGCTTTGACAACACATAGAACTTGACTAAACATGATTGAGAATATAAATAGTTTATCTGAGGCTAAATTAATGTAACTAGCTCAAATTGGAAAATCATAAAAATATGAGGGAACTTGATGTTAAAAAAAACAGGAGATAAAATAATAAGCTAAGTAAGCAGTAAAAGATTCAAGTGCAACAAAAGCTATCTTCGATACATCAGTCTTCTATCTTTATCTTTCTATATGTATTCATCATTTCATCTCATATAAATAAATAAAATAAAAAAGTTTTTTTTGACTGAAAATAAAATATAAAGTTGTAACCACTTATGGTGACAAAACCATAATATATGCCATTTAGCTTGAATGTCAACAGTAACAGTTTATTTTGCTCCCAAATCCCATCTAAGATAGTTCAGATGGCAAGTTAAATACACTAATCCCAACTTTAAACAAGTGATTTGAGATTCAAACTTTAAAAATAAACATAACCACTAATTTACTAACATTCCTTATTAAAAAAATCTTATGATGAAGCTCTATTAATATCACATAATTTATATCAAATCCCTGCCCTGGTATACAAAGGACCTTATCTTTATCTTTTATAGAAGTATTATATATCACCACACAAATTCAAAAATGTATAAAGTATAAACTTTGAATCTTTAAAAGTTAAAGAGAGACAGACATACATGAGATACAAATCAACCTATTCAGCTCTTCATAACTTGATCATAGAAGAAGGAAGAATCATATTTCAGTCTTTCCCCAAAAGTGTTAAACGATAACCTCTTTGTCACACAAAATTCTATCAGCAGTAGATTCACATAAGAGTTTGACCATCGTGTGCAGAAATAGTCGTGAGAAAAGCGTACAACGGCATCCCTAAGAAACTAAATTTCAAAACCTTAAATGTATCTCACAGTTCATCAACTTAGGAACTTCTTGCTTGATTCTCATCACTTTCTGTATATGAATTGGTATCATTATTTGGTTTTGATGCATCTTCCTCGTCGAGTATCTTCCCATCTCTTGGAACCAAACAAGGTACCCCATTTTTTATCTAACAAGTAGAAAGAAAAAAATAATGTAACATAAGTCATCACTGTCTAAAACTACATACCATTTGTTTACATGTAATTAACAATTATGCCATAGTGTCCTAGGTTTATGTTAAGAAGAGCTTAGCTAAAGTGCTAAACTAATTTTTTGCCTAAAATACTTGTATAAAAGTCTTGATTGGATAAACAAAGTAATTAAGTGTTTATAACATAAACGTTTATCATATAAGTGTTTATATATAAGCTATTTCTATAACAAAATATAATTAAAGTCAAACAACTTTCATATAAGTTATAAATTTGTTTTCATACGCTATCTTAAAGAGCTTATGAAAATAAGCTGAAAATAGTTTACAAACATGTCATGAGTTGTTTTTCGTAAGCTCTCCCATACAATCTCGAAATTACTTATGCCAATAGATAAACTCAAATAAGTTAATCCAAACAACAAGTGTGTTTAGAAGAGCTTATCAAAACAGCTTATGAGCATGCTCATAAGTTGTTTTAAGTTTATCTCGTAAACTCCCCAAATTTTATAGAATCAACTTTGTTCATAAATTTTTCCAAGTTTACTCATATTTTTCCATCAATTATATAAATAAACAGTTTATATAAGCTCATATTAAACGCTTAAATAGAGTCAAACTATTTTCATATAAACTGTTTTCATAAGATATCCTAATAAAAATTAGGAAAAGCAACTTTAAAACATGTCTTTTGTTGTTTCTATTAGCCGTCTCAAATAATAAAAATCGGAGAGGAAAAGATAATTTATGTTTAGCAATAGAAATTATTAGTCATTGTTACGAACATTTAATCATTTTTCAGAATTTAGAATTCTAACACAAACGAGAAGAAAAGGGAAAGGAATTGGAACTGACGGGAAATGAAACGCCAATAGCATCACTGATCAGAGAATTTGATGCCTCGCAATACCTATACTTGGAATTGATTAGGGTTTCTGGTTAATTTTATACAGTTAAAATAAAAAAATAAAATAAAAAATGAATGAACGAATTGGGAAAGGAGAGGTGACTTACCTGAGGGGGTTTTTGGAGAGAGGGCAAACGAGGAAGTCGGAGAGTAGTGTGGTTGCTGCTTTTTGCATAACCGCTTTGCTTACTCGAACCATTTCACTTTTCAATCGTTTCTTCGCCACTCACCTTCTCAATCGATCCATCTTTTGCTCATTCATTCATTCTGGTACAATAGATACAGCTGCAAAAAACCCCAAATTTCAAACATTTTAATTTTTTTTTCCTAATCGCATAATGTCTCTTATTAAAATAATTTTTTTAAGATTTTCACCTATTATTTTTTTTTTTTTTGAGTTTAAAGAAAGAGATTCATAAACCTAATATTTGATTAATTTTGAATTTCTCAAAAAAAATCAATTTTTTTTTCACGAATTAAAAGAATTTCAAAAAAAAAATTGTAAATTATATTATATCGAACAAAAATTTATTTCTCAATAGGTCCCATTAAATCCACAAAATTTTAAGAATTTTTTGAGCGTTGGTGGTTTTCTTTTTTAGAGTTTTTTTAACTATGAAATTTTTTTTCTCTTAACATGTGGGCTGATCCCAATAATTAATGGACTTATCAAATTGACAATTGTAACAAGAGATTCATCATCGATCATTCTTATTACTCTTCCGTCCTTCACCATATGAAAACAAAATTATCCTGAAATTAACATTTTTTTCAATTTTTAATACAATTTTTTTAATTGTAACTTTTAATTAATATTTTATAATATATTGAGTCCGTTTGTTTCAAATTTTTTTATGAAAAAATATTTTTTTAAATCAAAAATTATTTTTTTATTGTTTAAACGGTGTTGTTTCAGATTTTTAAAAAATTATTTTGTTAAAAAAAATTATTTTTTGGCTAAAAATAAAAAGCTAAAAAAATATGCCACAAATTTTAGAAACAGTGAACTTAACTCAATAATAAGAGAAAATGATGTAATTATCTTAAAAAGTTCACTCAATTGTGACTGTTTTTCTCTTTATACGAGAGTGTGATATAGATTTTCATCAAGTAAATTTCATTCTTCTTTCCAATTTCTCTAATAAATTTGGAAGTGCGCAATTTGAAATATTTCACATGTCTTGTTATAATCCATTTCACTACTGACTATATGAGATTTAGTTTTTGTTCACTTAAATATCAATTAGAATGACAACTAAATAATATGCGGAAAAAATTCTGAGAGTGAAAGAATTATTGCAAGATGGGATGACAGTAAAACCGAACTATTTCTAAAAATTTATATGGAAGAAATAGAAGATAAAATTGTGGCCGTAAGCTTTTTATGACTAGAAATGTGATTGTTGTGTTGCCAAATGTATATTTGAGTATAATATAATGTGTAGAGCATATGCAAATTGATATGAAGAGAGTATCATGTAGTTTGATATGTGTATAGAGACTAAAATTTATCTTTTTGATTTTTTTAATTATTCAAATTTTACTTTTTTTATTAGAGGTCTAATTTTTAAGATTAAAACATGATCTCCAAAATTTATTCATTACATATTTTTGTGATGATTTATATATTTATTTTTTAGGATGGTTCAAAAATTATGAAATTGATGAATTAAATCCATTGATTTGCTTGGGATAAAAAAGAGAGGTAGAGAGACATGATATAGTAGATGGTGAAGGAGATAGTAGATAGAGATTAGAGTGATAAGTGATGAATAAGAGAGACGAGATAGATATTTAGAAAAGTCACGTATTTAAAAAATATTTTTTGAAACAAACATTTTTTTTAAATCATTTTTTACGTCCTTTATGATAATTTTGTAGTTTTAAAAAATCACTTTTACAAAATTGTATACAAACAAGTTAAAAATAATTTAAAAAAAAAATAGTTTTATAATAGTACACAAACGGAAGTTAAAAAATCATTTTCAAAAAAATTTCTAAAAAATAATCTTTAAATTATTTAAAATAAAAATTATTTTTACCCAATATTATTAATTATACATTTTATAATATCTAATAAAAATAATTTAATAAAAATAATTTAATAAAAAAGTAATTTTTTATTCATTTATATATTTTTTTAATATATATTATTCGATTACGAGAATAAAAGTATTATTATTTCAAATTAACTAGTTATTCTTTCCTAAACAACAACGTTAAATTAGTGAATTAAAAAACTTATATGAATATTAATTTATTAAAATTAATGTTATTTTTTTATTTTGTATTTGTAAGTTTTTTTTTAATTCAAACTAAGTTAACTCATTATTTCCAATAAACTCACAAATCTATTCACAAGGATAATGATAGTCACTTGCTAGAAGTATGATTGATAGATGCCATTTCCAAAGCATGTGTACTACATTAGCTAGTCGCATAGTATGAATGTTCTGGAAATTGTTGTCACAGGATAAAATAGCTCTGCAATAATCTCATAAACTTTACTGCTCTATGAAAATAATTAATATCTTTTTATAATTTATATTTTTGGATAAATTGATTTAGTAATTATCAGAGTTGAATGATGGTGTGGATCCAATCGAATAGGCCCATCGAGTGTATGGTGCAATTCATTTCCTTAAATTTCAAAACCTAACAACTTTCCGTTTTGCTGCGTCTCCTCTGTCTCCCTCACCATGGGTACTCTCTCTCTCTCAAACTCTCGTTGCTTGCTTTTTCATTGATTTTATGATGAATGCCGTTGATTTTATAATGTGAATTGCATAGTGTTTATGTTTCATAATTTGATTGTTGCTTTCACTATCTCCACATTTTAAATACTGTAAACTCTCTATTTATCTATATATAAAATTGAATTGACGATTAATTTGTATCATTTGCGTGCTTACAATAGTTGCATGATATGTTACTGTTTTTCTTTTTTCGATGTAATTAGGTGCATGTTGTGATGTAAGGAAAATGATTTGATGAAATATGTGATGATTCTTATTGGTTTGATTTTAATTGTCAATAATAGGTGCATACAAGTATGTTTCTGAGCTTTGGCGCAAAAAACAGTCAGATGTTATGAGATGCTTGCAGCGATGGAGGTGCTGGGAGTATCGTCAGCAGTCTTCGATTGTCCGTGTCACAAGGCCTACTCGCCCCGACAAGGCTCGCCGCCTGGGTTTTAAGGCCAAGCAGGTAAATAGACTTGTATATTTATTTGATTTAAAGTGATTGCATTTAGTCACATGTTAAATGAGTGTTTTATAATTGGTTAAGTGGTTTTGCTTTTCTTTGTCACGTTTTTCTTGGTGCATTCCATAATTGAGTCAGTTTTCATGAAGAAAAATTCTTAGATGGAAATTGTAACTGCGTTCCGCAAATCAGTGTGAATAATATTTTGCTCCTTTCTTGTTTTAGCTGTTTATGAAAAATGACACAATTGCTTAGCCCTGTCATAATTTGGATGAATCAAACAATTTTGAATGATGCATAATTGAGTTGGGTACATTTTTATGAATTATACAACAAAAGAGTGTTGTTTAAGCTTTATCCTAATTCCGAATTCCAGCTGCATTTGTAATTTTTCTTCTGTCAAACATGCATTTATACAAATGATTGGATTTTCCCACCATTTCTGAAATGTACATGCGTAGTATAATTTGTAATACCTGTGTTCTTTCTCCGTTGACATATATCCTTATGCATCAACTGTAGTTGATATTGAACTGATCCACATTGCATAATTTGTAATGTTATGAACTGAACATGATTGTGATTTTATTTCTTAAAACATTCCAGAGTTCGTGTTCGAAGGGGTGGTCGGAAGAGACCAGTTCCCAAAGGTATTGTATACGGGAAGCCAACAAATCAAGGAGTCACTCAACTTAAATTTCAACGAAGCAAGAGGTCAGTTGCTGAAGAGCGTGCTGGACGGAAGCTGGGTGGCCTCAGGGTTCTCAATTCATACTGGATGAATGAGGTTTGTTATCATGTCTCTGTTGAAAGTGAAACTTGGTCATGGATTTCTGGTTTGTCTATCTAATGCCATTTTGGTTTACTATAGGATTCAACTTACAAATATTATGAGGTAATTTTGGTGGATGTTGCCCACGCTGCTATAAGAAATGATCCTAGGATCAATTGGGTGTGCAATCCTGTCCATAAACACAGGGAATTGCGTGGCCTCACTTCAGCTGGAAAACAAAACAGAGGTTTGCAGGGCAAAGGTCACCGGTACCACAAAGCACGTCCATCCCGCGGGGCAACCTGGAAGACTAACAACACTCTTTCACTTCGTCGCTATCGTTGATTTTGTTGCCGTCGTTTTATTTTATCTTGTTTCACTTTCTGGATTTAGGAATTTTCAAGTTTAGAACTTGAATGTCTATTTTTCGGAATATCGTTTTAGTAGATCTAGGACTAGATGTTAATGATAAAAGTTTTTTTTTTTTTCTCTTTAGTTTTGTCTTAGTCTTCTTTGTGCTATTTTTCTTGCATTGATAATTATCTTTTTTATTTTAATGTCAAATTTTCTTATAGCACTGCACACTTGTATTCATGGAGTGAAAACTAATAATAAAGGGATGTTGTAAAAAATGACCTTCTCAAACTAGTCTAAAACGAGTTTCCATTAACTTATAGCATATAACATTTTTTAGATGTTACTTTAAATAATATTTGATATATAGTTTGGACTATCATTTTTTTCTCGTTATTTTATTTGAATAAATTTAATTATTTTTTTTACAAAAAAATAAATATTAATTTAAAATTATATTTGTCGTTCTAAATTGTTAGATTGTAATTATGTCTTGAGTTTGAACATGATATCTATATTTAATCTCGAAACGTTTGTGTGTGAGTTTTTTATAATAATCATATCATCTCATTTATAGATAAAAAACAAAATTATTTTTGATGTCATTTTGTATTTTTATAGTTATTTTAACTATTAGTTTGACTGAAAAATATGAATTTCATGTTATCTTATTTGATACTCCATATGTTCCAGAACTTTTTTTTGTTACATTTGCTCGTTTTATACAAGTTAAAAAATATTTATACACAATAATTACATTAAATTATTTTTATTGACTATTGAGGTGTATTTATGATACATGTAAAGTTAAAAATAATAAATTAAAAATGCTGCACATAATATAAATTAGAGAATATAAAATGAAAAAAAAAAAACAATTAAAATTAGTGACAGTCTTTATTAGAACAGTTTTTGTTTGCAAATGATAATTAATATAGTATAAGACAAAGGAAGTATCAAGAATCAATCATCCCTAAACACTCTTATGCTATTTTTTGTTTTAAATGATTAATATTATTAGTTAATTATTATCTTTTATTAGACGAGGGAATAGACTCCATCTCCTCCTCATCACTCTAATCTTTATACTTCTCCTATAAATCACCTTATTAGTTTTCTTACCTTATTGTCAACTATTTTTTGGCAAACATTATTAAAGTGACCTAAATACAAGTCACATAACCTACTCGAAAGTATGTGAGAATACACTATAGAACAATTAGATGTCAAAGACTTTCATCAATTTCTTTTAAACCATCACATTCGAATTGCATTAAACATTAAATATGAATATTTTTTAAATATAATTTGAATATTAATTTATCATATTATAGGAGCGTAATTAAATATCTGAAAATGACTTTATAATTTTAAAGTGAAAAAATCATCATATCTTTGTTTCTAAAATAACCAAAAGTTTATAACCCTAGAGTTAGAGATCCAAATCCATTAGACTCAACCTCATTTATTTCCCTAATTTAATTAATTACTATAAATTTTTTTTATAGTAAGTAATGAATGAGTAAAATAACTTTTCAATCGTTATAATATTTTAAAGTTTTATTTTTAATCTCCTGAAAAAAAAAACCTACATTTATTAGTCTCTTTAAAATTATTGTGCAAACATTTTAATTAATTTAAAAAAAGTTGAATTCTCTTTGAATTTATTAAAAAAAATGATTTTTTTTGAATAAATAAATAGTTATTCGTTTTTGTTTGAGAGAAGCACCGCCTTCAGGGTGCGCATCGGAAACTCTTACACCAGAGAAGAAAATCAAAGAGAGCATGTTCGTCAATGGCGATTAACCTTTCAATCTCAGTAACTCAACCTCCAAATGAATGGCCAGAGTCTCCATGCGCCACCTTTTTCCCTTTCGTAACACCCTTTTCTCACGCTCCATCACAAATACTCCTTCTCCTTCTTCTTCTTCTTCTTCTTCACCATCCTCACAAGAGAACAAAACAACACTCTCATTCCTCACCCACCTTCATTTCCAATCACTTTTTCAAACCCCTTCTTGCCAAACCACTCGCCACCTTCTTCAAATTCAAGCCCTTCTCATTACTTCAAGCTTTTACCGCAACCCCTTCTTAGCACGCACCCTTTTAAGCCGCGCTTCTAATCTATGCGACGTTTCTTTCACTTTTCTAATTTTTCAGCATTTCAATAACCCTTTGGATACTTTCTGTGTTAACACTGTTATTAACTCTTATTGTAATAGCTATGTTCCGAATAAAGCTATTATTTTTTACTTTCAATCTTTGAAGATTCGGTTTTTTCCTAATAGTTATACTTTTGTGCCGCTTATTGGTTCTTGTTCTAACATGGGTTGCGTTGACAGTGGTAGAATGTGTCATGCTCAGGCTGTGAAAAATGGGGTTGATTTTGTTTTGCCGGTGCAGAACTCTTTGGTTCATATGTATGCTTCTTGTGGGGATGTTTGTGTTGCTAGGGTGATGTTTGATGCAATGATGGATCGGGATTTGGTTTCGTGGAATTCGATGATTGATGGCTATGTTAAAGTTGGTGACTTGAATGCTGCATACCGATTGTTTGATGTAATGCCTGAGAGGAATTTGGTTACTTGGAATGGTATGATAAGTGGATTTTTGAAGGGGAGGAACCCTGGTTATGGATTGAAGTTGTTTAGGGAAATGGGCAGGTTGGGATTGAGAAGTAATGGTAGGACTATGGTATGTGTGGTAACGGCTTGTGGTCGGTCGGGTAGACTTAAAGAAGGGAAATCAGTTCATGGGAGTATAATCAGGTTGTTTGCGAGGTCAAGTTTGATTCTTGATACTGCTTTGATAGATATGTATTGTAAATGTCGGAGGGTTGAGGTGGCGAGTAAAGTTTTTGAGAGGATGGGTAATAGGAATTTGGTTTCGTGGAATGCAATGATTTTGGGGCATTGCATCAGGGGGAGTCCCGAGGATGGACTAAGTCTGTTTGATTTAATGGTTGGGATGGTGAGGGTGAAAGGTGAAGTTGAGATTGATGAAAGTCCAAGTGCAGATAGGGGTTTGGTGAGGTTTCTCCCTGATGAAATAACATTCATTGGTGTTCTTTGTGCCTGTGCTCGAGCGGAACTGTTGAGTGAGGGCAGGTCTTACTTCAAGCAAATGATCGACGTGTTTGGTTTGAAGCCCAATTTCGCTCATTTTTGGTGCATGGCGAATCTTCTTGCAAATGCGGGCTTTGTTGATGAGGCGGAAGAGTGTCTGAAGAACATGGCAAAATTTGATGGGGATATGTCACAGGAGTCGTTGTTATGGGCAAGTTTGCTTGGCTTGTGTCGGTTCAAGAGAGATGTGTTTTTAGGGGAAAGGATTGCTAAACTTCTCGTTGATGCGGATCCTAAGAACCTAGCCTGTTACCAGTTTCTACTGATTATTTATGCAGTAGCTGCTCAATGGGAGAATGTTTCTAGAGTGCAAAAACTGATGAAGAAAAGAAAATTAGGGATAATACCTGGAACCAGTCTTGTGGACTTGAAATATATTGTTCACAATTTCAAAGTCTCAAACAAACGGCGTGAAGGAATTGAAGCAGTAAACATGGTGATGAATGAACTATCTCATAGATTTAGCTTGCCATGTGCTGGTCCAGGCCAGAAAGAATTGCGAAGACAGGGATGACAGATAAAGCAAACCCTTAGCCTTAGAATTCGACATTTTTTTTAATAATTTGCCTTGATTTTCACTGGTCAAAACAACCATTGAACAACCTCGGAGGATCTGAGATTTATATAGGTGCAAGTTCCTCCTGGGACATGCATACGGATTCTTACATAATATTCCAATTTTGTCTTGAGGTGTTTAATTGACAATGAAGCTTTTATAGTTTGAATGCAGTTTAGCATGATGTTTTTTGACCACCTTGCTGTGGGAGGATTATTTATTAGTGAAATGATTTAATTAGAGGAAGTTAGAAATTGTTGTGCATGTTTTTAGTGAAACAAGAAACAAACACCATTAGACTAAAGCGTCCAGACTCAAGGAGATGGATATTACTAGTGTTTCTTAGCACCCTTCAAAACTTTGTTAAATTTTGTCACAAATATGCTCTAAGTTTTCATTATCGGTATCATTTGTTTTAACCGGATTTGTCTAGGCAAACTGCTGGACCAAAAGGAAAAGTATTCCCTTGATGAATGGATCATAAAACCATTGCATATGTAGGAGAAGCAATAGACAAAGGTTCATCTTTAACCTATTTAAGCTTGGTTGAGTGACAAATATTCACCACCATTATCTGATTATTATTTCTGTATCAATGCAACCTAATATTAAACTTCATGACAATCTTGCCCCACATTTTTTTAGCTTGCGATTAGCAAGGAAAAATAATACTCCATAAGAACCAACCCTCAAAATGCAAGAAAAAACCTTATTATCACAGCATTTGATTATTGCTTTGCTGCATTCCCATTGCAGTTGGAGGGATTGGCTTAGGGCACATAGTGAGTTAGTGACTCCACCAACAAACGCAAGAGATGAAAAAAAATAAGGATTCACGATTTTTTCATTTGACAAAATACCGTTTAAAAACTAAGTACACAACTATTACCCCAATAACTCCGTCAAAAACAAAATTATTACTCCAATACTAGTAGTATATTGACATTATTTTAGAATTTCCCAAAAATTTACAAATGAACTGAAAAACACAGTTAATTAATGTAACTTCTTTTTTGTGTTTTTACTGAAACTATTTTAACTTCAACCTTAAGAAATAAAATAACAATAAAACAGTAATTTTAATAATAAGTAAAACATATTACCACCAAGAGTTGAAAATTATACCAGACTAAACGCATCTGCCAATCATAATCAACTATTACTTACAATTCCCGATACTCTAAAATCTTTGAAGTAAGATTATGAAGATTCATGACCAGACTCAACAAAAATAAACCGAAAGATAAACAAGTTCTAAGCATTGGTAAATCTATATTGGGTCCTTTGATGTACTAAATAAGCACAAGATAAACCCATATGACAGACCCTTCACTGAGTATCTAACATTATAACATATAATCATTCAAATGCCCATTGGTTTTCCCTACGAACTTCCTCCTCTTCCTCAGGTGAGAAGTCATTCTTAATGTTGAAGGTCTTGCGAATTTCCTCAGGTGTCTTCCCCTTGATCATGTCTGCCACAGTCATGCATGTAAGGTCCAGCAGGTTCTTGATGTTTAAGTAGTTTGCAGCCTACATAAAAAAGGGAAATGTCATACCAATATTCAATTATAGAGTCTTAAACATAATAAAATCAATAACTAAAGGAAGAAACAAACACACTGAATAATAAACACTATAGCATTGCATTGTACAAGTAATCCAAACTTACTCAATGAACAATAATTAACACAAAAAAGTAATAATCATAAGCTAAACAACATGTGAATAAGTTTAAGGTTCATGTGGAATCAGAAGCCAGATGAAAACCCAGAACATCCATGAAAGTCCCTCTTGCAACCTTAGGGTTCATGGCATCAAATACATTTTAAAAAGATTTCACAATAGCATCCACAACATTAACAAACGCAGCAACTTCAAGCACAAAATAATAGCCTATAGGATAGCACCATAGTTGGCTACAAAAGCATAACCTAATAGAGGTACAATAGTGAAACATTCATAGTTTTAAAAGAATATCAATAACAACAATTGTTACAACAACAAAAACCACAATAGTAACAACAACCGCACGTTAAAACCTTGCCATCAATAACTACTATTAATTCCTATTCCTAATATGAACAAAGAAGAAAAAACATCAACAACTAATTAACATCTTCCTCGTATGAAGGAACAACATCAGAATCAACAATAGCTACACAAAATATGTACAAAACTAAATCAAAGCCACGTCATATCGCATCACAATAAACAACAAATAAAAAAATTCAAATCAAACCCTAACCTAACACCCCCAAAAAATTACACAACAAACAAAAATAAACGATTCAACAAAAAATGAATCAAAACAACAAAAAGAAGAACCGTAATCGTAACAAAAACTAACCAGTATGAGTTCAAAGAGCGTAGCCTGGTCAACCTTAACGAAATCAGAATCCCAAGCCTTAAGATCATCCTCAGTAGGTTTATCATCAGAAGTCGCAGCCTCAACATGTTTCTTACAATACTCGATTACTTTTGCCAAGATCTTGCTTGTCACGTTAGGAAGAGGAATTCCATTGCCGGCACAATCGTCCTCGATCATGTGCTTGATCGTCTGCGACTCCACAGCCACCGCTTCATCGACCTCAAAGGCCTCTCCATCGGAACTCTTGAGGGTAAATTTTCTTGTTGAAGACATGGTTATGATGATTTGATTTCGATTTGGGAATTTTTCTTCGCGTTTCGAAAGGTGAAACCCCTAACCCTTGATTTGTATTTTTCTAAATTAGAAAAATGTGAACAAAACAAAGTGGGTGATTACTATATTTATAGTGATGGTATTGATAGAAGGAATGTAACTTGGGTGTCTAACGACGTGGCGGGCAGTCGTTTTGGATTTAAATTGGAATTGAATCTGAAAACAATAAAATATTTCATTTTTTAGTAGGAAAATATTTCATTTTTTAATAATAAAATATTTATTTTTTTAATAGGAAAAGATTTAATATTGCCTTATCTCCTCCGTATTTGGTAGGTTAGATTTATAATTATGTATATACTGATTGAATTCAGTAAATTTAAAGCGATATGTGGGTCGAGTTGAATTCAGTTTGGAATCGAAACTCAAATTATGTAAAAGACTCTGGCTTAGATGTAGAAAATTAACCGGTATCGAGTTGTATCAAACTTCATATTTCTGAGGTGGGTTGGGTTAGATTATTTTACATCGTATTCTTGCCAAAAAAAAATTACCCAACTAGAATTGAAGAAAACATTTACAACAAAAAATAATAACAAAAATATTCACACTCATTATTCAAAACAACAAAGTAGAAATAGGGGAAAACACATTTTCGAAGAGTGAAAATGCAAACGAATATGAAGAAGTGGAAAAGAAAAATGAAGAACGTACAAAATGTAAAAGCAAGATTCAAATGATAATGAACAACAAGCAGCGATAAATGTGATAGGTCAATAAGAGTAGGCCTAAGAGAAATAAATAAAAAACACATTTTCTTTAATTACCATGGGACCGGTTCATATGAGTATACCCCGAGTCGGGGCTAGTTTTATCCGGTACCGAACTTTGGTGAGTGATGTCCTTATTTTGAAAACCAACCACACCTATTTTATTGAGTTGATCTAGGTCGATTTTGCTAGGTTTAACTAGTTGGTCCAACCTATGAACATCTTTTATTGAAACCTCGACTTTGTTATCATATCACACCCTAACTTTCCCACATCAATCAACAAGTCAACCTTATATTTCTATGGGATTGTTTCATATTCCCTTCGATCCTCTTTAGTCATTGCATTTGTAGTATTGTTTCTATTTACTTTTCATTTTTCAAGTCCGATTTAATATTAACTATTGTCTTGTCAATAATACTTAATTAATTTTTTTTTATAAATAAAGAAAAATACTGAAAAACTAACTAACAAAGCAAAAAAACAAAAACTCCTCTTAAATCCTTCTCAAGAATAGACTTCAACAATGAATGAGTATAAGAATGCGAAAGAACGAAAACCCTTAAATTTCTTAGTTAATTGTTGTAGAGAAATAAATAGATAAAATGATATGAGAAATTATTAAAGGTATTATAAGAAATCGGTAAATAATTCTATTAAAGTTTTAAAATGACAACTACAAACGAACGAAATGAATAGTAAACATAAAGAGACACAAATAGAAATGACAAAAACATTTATATATATTATCTCCTACGGGTACTTAATGGTTAACTTAGCTAAAATAAATAGATTTTGACTACAGTCAATTAATAGATATAGTGATGAAGTAATGAAAATTGTATATAAAAGTATGGGTAACAATTAGTAAAATAGTAAAATTAATGAAATATGTTAAGTATGTAATTCAAAAATGATATTAGAAGAAGTTGAAAGTTAGTTAGGAATGTTAAAAGTAGTCAAGGAAGTTAAAATTCTGTTTTTTCAATGTATTGTTCATAACTATTTGATATAAATCAAAGGTTGGGCAGATAACTTGTGCAACAATTAATTTAGTAAAACTTTATATTTTCATTCTTTTCTTTTACTATTCCAATTCCTCTGACCCTAGAATTTGTTCTAACAATTGGTATAAAAAACTTGGGTTCCAATCTAGGGAAACGCGAGTGAAAAGGGAGGGGATTACAAATTGGAAAACACAAATGTGAATGAAAGAAAGAAATCATGAATGAATCAAAGGGTTTTCCATATAATTTGCCAATTCTTGATGGAAAAAATTGGAGGAGACGGTTTGCATCAATGAGATCATTACTGAGAGCTCAAGAAGTGTTTGAGATTGTCCAAGAAGACTATGAACAACTAGGTCCCAATCCAATAGAAAGACAACAGGCAGCATGCACAAATTCCAAGAAAAGAGATTGCAAGACATTGTTCTACATCCAACAGAGTGTGGATTCGAATAATTTTGAGAGGAGTTCAAAGACATCTACATCAAAGGAGGCATGGGACATATTGGTTAAGTACTATACGGGTGGGGAAAAAGCCAAGAAATGTGGATCAAAGAATGTGGAGAGAAAAGAAGATGAAGTTTAGATGACATAAGCAGATTCTGACTCTGATGATGTTTTAGTGATGGCTGCAACAAATTCAGTTGATGAATGCCCATAAATTTGGTATCTTGACACAGGTTGTTCCAATCACATGACAGAGCACAAGGAATGGTTTGTAAGCATCAATGAATGAGTAAAAAGAGAAATTAAGTTTGCAGACAACAACTCAGTGACAGCTGAAGGAATGGGCAAGGTGTTGATTCAGAGGAGGGATGACAAGTAATCTTTCGTATGTGATGTGTTGTATGTGCCAAATATGAAGAATAATTTGGTAAGCCTGAAACAACTGCATGAAAAAGGGTACTCAATGAAGATGGAGCATGGTGAAATGGAGATGTTTGATAGTTCAAGAAGACTGATCTTGAAGGCACCACTCTCAAAGAACAGAACCTTCAAGATTGAAATTCAAATAAGTGAGAACCAGTGCTTGAATGCCTAAACCAGAAGTGAAAATTGGTTATGGCATCAAAGATTTGGTCACTTGAATTTTGGGAGTCTTCAAATGCAGCAGGGCGCATACATGTGTTGAGACAAAATCTCTCTCAAATGTTTTAATGATAACAAAATTATTTCAAAGATTATTATTATGTTTGTTATCTAATATGTGCTCTTGAGTGAATTAATATTAGAAAACAGGTTACTATTCAAAAGGAAAAATATGAGTCAATCCAACAAGTTTTTCAAACTGGAGGATGGACTAGAGAATGAACCCTCAAAGAGGATGAACCAACAATTATGCAAAATCTTCAGAATCACGATAACATTGATTTCTTGTCAAAAGAGAAGTTAAATCAGTGTTAAAGTTTAGAGAAAAAATAAAGTCAAATGAAGAAAACAAAGGTAAAGAATGAACACAGAAGAATGAAGTGTAAGAGGATGGACCTCCAGCTCTCTTCATCCTCTTATGATGAAAATGGTTCTACTTTTTCAAAGTACATAAAGGTTGTACTGAACAAGACCAAAATGTAATCTGACATGTCTTGGAGAATGCAAAAGCAAAAGGCAGCTAAGGCCCAAACTTCAAGGAGGTTAGAACCTCCTATACGAGGATGAATTGTATTCCCATCCTCCTGCGCTCAAACAAGACTCAAGACAGCTGGATGACATTTCTGTAATTAAAGACTACTGACTTTGGACTTTTGATTAAAGTGCCCAACGGTCATAAAACTTCTAAACACATGGATAGACCATCTTACAACTCTATAAAAGGAATGGTGTTCTTCTTCATTCAACACACAACAACAAAGCATACAAAGAAAAAGTCTAAGAGCTATCAAGTGATTTCTCATCCTCTCTTTATACTTTCTATTGTCCTACACTAGATCTTTGAAACATCTTTTTAGAAAGTGTTAGTAAAGAGATACATCACAAACATCATCAAACAATATTGTAATTTCTAAGTGAGTTACACTTAGAAATAGTTGAAATATGTGAGAAGATATTGTAAGCTTGTTGAGACCGTAGAACACACAAGTTGTAACTAACCTCTGTGAGAGGTTGATCGTTTTCTTAGTGAAATCTCACAAGTGTGTGAGGACTGGACGTAGCCCTTATTGGGCGAACCAGTATAAAGTTGTGTGTGTCATTTTCTAACTTCTCTCTCTCTATCTCTCTATCTTTTAGTAATCTGTTCATACTCATAGTTTTAAATTTCCAACATCTGATTTTCATCCTCTCGAAGAGGATAAAACTTTAAAACTCAAAAGATATTTTTAAACAACAAATATCTTTATTCAACCCCCTTTCTAGTGATATTCTAGCTACTTCAACATGGTGCAGGGAATTCCAGAAATTTAGATACCAAAGGAGATATGCGAAGAATGTTGTAAAGCCAAGCAACATATGAATTCATTCAAATCTGAAGTGCCAACCAAATCCTTGAAGAAGATGAAGGTAATTTTCTCTAATGTTTGTGGTCCTTTTGAAGAAATGTCAATAGAAGAAAACAATTATTTTGTATCATTCATTGATGATTTCACAAGGAAAATATGGATATATCTACTTAAAAGGAAAAGTGAAGTACTTGATGCATTCAAAAACTTCAAGCTGATGGCAGAAAAGAAAAGTGGCTGCTACTTAAAGTGATTACGACAAATGGAGAGAATGAATACAAATCTCATGAATTTCATGAATTTTGTGAAAGAGAATGGTTGATACAAGAAGTGATTGCACCCTACACACCACAACACAATGGAGCTGCTAAAAGGAAAAACAAAACTATCTTAAATATGGCAATGAGTATACTAAAGGGAAATAAAATGCCTCACAAATTTTGGGGAGAAGTAGTGACCACTGCTGTTTCCATACTTAACTGATGTCCAACCAAGAGACTTGGCACTAGAACATCAGAAGAAGCCTGGACTGGAAGAAGAGCAAATGTGAGTCATTTAAAGGTGTTTGGCTCACTATGCTTCAGACATGCACCTGCTCAAAATAGAAGAAAGTTAGATGAGAGGGCTGAGCAGATGATATTGTTGGGATAAGACTCAACTGAGGCTTATAAACTTTATGATCCAAACAAGGGAAAATAGTTATAAGCAAAGGCCTACTGGTGGACGAATCAAAAGGCTGGAACTGGAAGATAGATGTCACACCCAGCTCAAGCAAGACAATAGCAATTGAGATGGATATTGATCAGGTGCCAGAATCAGAACCACAAGCAACCCCAGATCCAGTGAGGCGTTATGGGAGATTAACATAGCCCTTAGTCATATTTAATCAATATGAAATAACATCTGATTCAGCAATCAATACAGATGGAGAATTGATACATTTTGCATTGATGGCTGAATCAAAACCAGTTAGTGATGATGAGGCATTGAATGATCCAAGATGGAGATTAGCAATGGAGGAAGAGCTCAATGCCATAGAAAAGAATAAAATCTGGGAGCTAAAGACCATGCCAGTGCACAAGAGATCAATTGATGTGAAATGGGTCTATAAAATCAAGATGAGGTCTGATGGACAGATTGTCAAGCACAAAGCCATACTTGTATTTTTATTATAATTATAATTATTTTATAATTATTATTTTTATTAATTTTTATTTATTAGATCCGGATAAAAATTAAGAGGAAGTTGTTAACAAAATAGAATTAAGTGACTAATTTATTTACAAACTAGGAGAAAATTGTTATAATAATATAAATTTATCTATAAAATAGGAGAGAATTGTTAAAATAATATAACATGTTATTTGTTTTGGGACATCTACTCAACCACATTTTTTTCTTCAATTTAATGTATTTCATTTTATTTTATTAATAGTATTTTATTTTTTAAAATATTTTAATTAAATAAATAATAAATAATTCAATTGTTAAAATGAGAAGGAAAAAAACATTTAAAATGTGTAGATTGTGGCATCGTGTGATGCGGAAAAAAAAATTCTTCACCCAATCGCAAACGTTATGTTTACTTCATAAAAAAAATGAGATATTATAATAAATTAACCTCTTTTTAGTCACATAATTTTTTAGTCTATAATGGCCTTTTTAGTCACATAATTTTTTAGTCATATAATGTGTTGCTTTGTACTAACTCATTACTCTAATTCTTATAGACGTAAAGGACAAAAAACAATTCATTCAACCCAATCCTGATATGTAAACCATCACGTCTCTCACTTGTATTGGAGTGCTTCTAGGTGCATCACCCCAATTGCATTATAATTATGGTTAAGTGTTGATTTTCATCAGGTACTCAGATTTCTTCAGAGTTTAAACTTCTTGAAGAATTATGTGTTGTTTACATGAGGAAGTTGACTCCAAGCCATTTGCATCAAAGGGCCTAACTTCAAACTTAAACTTAAGTTATCCTTAAACTTCTTGAAGAATTACGTGTTGTTTACATGAGGAAGTTGACTCCAAGCCATTTGCATCAAAGGGCCTAACTTCAAACTTAGACTTAAGTTATCCTTGAAAAAGCTTGACGATATTGAATATTTAAATGAAATATATAAAGTAGTGTTTGTGCAAGAAACATCATCTCCAATGCGCTTTAGTTGCATGACAAACAGTACGTTATTTTTAAACGACAATGCATACACATTTTTAAGAGGTAATGTAATTTAAAATTAGGAACCAAAGGGTGACAATTATTGAATTTAATAACCCTCGCACCCAACCATGGCATATGCTCATAAACAACTATTACTTTACTTACAATTCAGACTTCCCTTAAGTTCATGAAATAAGATAACGCTGTCCAGTGAATATAGTTAACACTCGGCACAAATAATCCCATAGACAAACAGAGTACATAGCATAGATAAATCTACATGGAGGATTTTTGGTGAACAAAACAAACATAATAGGCATTAATACACTTTGCAAATCTTTGTGTGAGATTCTAAACACATCATTCAAATGCCCATTGATTCTCCCTACGAACTTCCTCCTCTTCCTCAGGTGTGAAGTCATTCTTGATGTTAAAGGTCTTGCGAATTTCCTCAGGTGTCTTTCCCTTAATCATGTCTGCAACTGTCTGGCAGGTAAGATCGAGCAGGCTCTTGATGTTCAAGTAGTTTGCAGCCTGAAAAGAAAAATGTCAAAACAAATATGCAAAAATATGAACAACCTTATCGAGCAAAATAAACACAACATAATAGTGAGTTGCAGCAGCAATAGCAAAAGGTAAAATAGTATAGCAATCAGATAAACCCACAACATATACTTTGATTTTCCCAAAAACAATCGATATCTCACAGGCTTGTTTGTTTTCAGAATCACAAAACACTTCCATAAATTTTCAATAATGCAATCATGAGAAAAGGAAATGCATAGCAATAATAGAGGCCTAAGTGGGTTGAAATCTCAATACACCTAATTCGGCTCCTCTATTACATTAGCAATAAGAAACCCAGTTCTACTCTATTCAAAGTTTTGTATAACATAGTGAAAACAATGGGATATTTTCATAGGACAAACTTTGAAAACACAAAGTGAAAATAATGTGATATACATCAAAACAAAACACTCCCTTAATTTTCGGTAAATCTGCAATAACTTATAATCACAAAAAAAAATATGCAATATAAAATTGCATCTACAAAAAGTTGAAGGACAAACTAACTTCATAAAAAAGTAATAACAATCAAAAGAAAACAAGAATACGAACTAACAAAATTTCAGGTACAAGAAACACTAATCTACCCTCAAATCATAAAACAGCGAACACAAATAACTCGAAAATCGATAAAAACAACGATTAGATCTAATAAAAATCAAAATAATAACTTACCAGTATGAGATCGAAGAGCGTAGCCTGGTCAACCTTAACGAAATCAGAATCCCAAGCCTTAAGATCATCCTCAGTAGGTTTATCATCAGAAGTCGCAGCCTCAACATGTTTCTTACAATACTCGATAACCTTCGCCAAGATCTTGCTTGTTACGTTAGGAAGAGGAATTCCACTGTCGGCACAATCGTCTTCAATCATGTGCTTGATCGTCTGTGACTCCAAAGCCACCGCTTCATCGACCTCAAAGGCCTCGCCATCGGAACTCTTGAGGGTGATCTTTTTCGTTGAAGACATCGCGATTTGGTTTCGATGAAATTCTAGACAAGGTGCAAATTCCTAACCCTAACTTTTTCTTAATTAGAAAATTGTGATCTTGAAATTGTGAATGGGAAAACAACAAAGGGGGCAAAGGTATTTATAATCGGATATTTTATAATTTTAAATTATTTTCGTTTACGTGACTTTTGATTATCCAATGTATTATGGATACTAGTCTTCTACGTGTCATAAAAACACTGGTTCAATCTTTCTTTTTTATTTTTCGGTGCAAATAATTGATTTTATTTTATACGATTCTTTTTTTATGCACGATTTATTTATTTAATTTTCAAATCTTATTTAACTTTTATATAAAAATAAATGATACAGATATCTGATTTGATTATCCTATATAAAAAATATTTGATTATAAATAAATATATTTTATCCACGAAACAAAAATATTTAAATCTGGTTTCATAAAAAAAATACTTAAAGTTGTGTTAACTAATTAGTTTAGTTTATTTTATCGAAAAAATAACTTAGTTTATTGTTATTAATTTTTATGCTATAAAAAATGTAGTTTTTATGAGAATTTGTTTCATACAAATAAAAGAGTTTGTTTTGCTGTAATAAAAAAATATAAAAAATTAATCTAATAATAACTCAATAATATTTTATTAATGACATTATCAAATATGGCGTTAGTTGAGATTTATTTATATTTTTAGAATTCTACATATGATTTTTTTTTTAAAGTTGTGTGAAAAAAAAGAATAGATATAATTAATAAATTTTATTAGAGTGAAAAAAGAAGAAGAAAAATAAAAAGAATAGATATAATTAATAAATTTTACTAGATTTAGTGCCCGAAAAAGTTACTAGATTGTTACTTTTTAAATTACATTTACTTTCACTTAGGTTGTAATAAATAATTGGTTAGACATTAATTTAACTTATACGCTAACTCACTTCAAACGTGTTTATGTCCATTTTTCTCATTAAATTTTAGTTATATTTGAAAGAAAAATTTGATATGTGATTAAAATCTAAAATAGTTTTATTTGAAAAGATGTAATGTAGTTTTATCTAATTTTAAAATTTTATATACAGATTTTATTATTTACAAATATATATGGTGTATTTCATTCATTCGAATCACCTATGAAAAATAATCGATTAAGAGTATTAGAGTAACCGTACAACTCTAAATTTTTAAAGATATTAATTTTATTTAAGGATATATATATATATAACGAATTAATTTATAAATTATGTCTATAAATTATATTGTTACATTAAAATAATTTTAAATAAAAAAATATTTTATTGTACAGTATTTTTATGTTACAACGGAACTTAAAATTTTAACTATTTTTGTTTACCGCAAAGTTTCAAATCAAATTTTCAGACATTATAAAAATAAATCTTAAAGAAAAAAAAAACCAACTCATCATTATTTAAAAAAAAAATTAAAACACCAAATTCATAATTCATTTAAAGCATTCAAAATCTTAAGGAACATGCTGAATCAAGCTACATTAACCAAGCCTAAATATTAAAAGCTAAAGTATCAAGAACCATGAAATAGAAAATTGGTTTTACCATCTTTCACCAATATTAACCCTTAATTCACCAATTGTTTTACATAAATATATATTTTTATTAAGTAAAAAAAAAATTCAAATTCACTAAATACTTACAAAGACATCAAATCACTCTATTTTTACCACCAACCCAAACTATTAGAATCTTTTACATAAAAATATTAAATATAAATATTATTACTCTATTCACTGGACTAATTAGCAGAGGTTTTTTATTATTGGACCTTGGCAGAGGTTAATATTAAGTTGAAATAATATAGAATTAATTATCAGCTGTATACTTTTTCATATTAGATGCGAATTTATGTTAAGGGTCATGTTAGGGCACACATTAAAGATAGCAAAGGTGGAATCTTTTTATTGAAAAAGACGATATTTGAATTTTAAAATAGTTAAAAATACAAATTTCAAAGCAAAATCTTTACATTTGAAGCGTTAACAAGCTTTTCCCTTATGATGTTAACATAAGCACTAGCCATATTATTTTATTTGTGCACATTTTAACAGTAAAAATGAAGGCAAAAACCAACAAAAGGTGAAGGCTATGCAGCTAGAACATAAAATCAACCTTAAAAATGTGACATGAACTTAAATTGTCAACACGTTATCAGGCATTATAAAAAGTATAACACTACCATACATAAGCTCAACATTACATTTGATAGTTGCAAAAACACTCACACGTATTATACTGAAACTAGAAAGAGGAAATTAAACCCTAGTGTTAAATCTTATTGAATTCTTTTTATTCTGCCTTACTTTCAAGACCCCAAATACAACAAATCTCAAGCCTCCGTTCTGGCGAGAAGACAAGTTATCAGTTTAAAGTCCCTCAAACAACCGCAAGTGGTCTTCGAATGTCTCACCATGTCTGATTTTGCTCACTGATCCATCATCTTCAACCTGAAATATTTTACAGAGATAAGATATCATTCTTTTAAGAAAAATCATAGTTGGAGTTGAAATTGTGCTTTTTCAAGAAAAGGTAATTCTCATCAAAGCATTTTAATAAAAAAATTACCAATCAACATTATAATTTCCAAGTATTAAGTGCAACAAGCAATGTTTTTTGTTTATTTTTTCAATACATGCATCAATCATCAAGTTATTTTACTCAAGCCCTAAGAAAACATTAATTTTCATTAATGATTATCGAAATGCACTTTTTTCTCTCAAAACCACTTTCTTGTAATATAGAGAAGCCATGTCTAACTACATTAGCAAATGAAGAAAGGTTGGTCCATACCCAATACTCAGGAGGTCGCATCTTTAGATTGTAAGTAGATGCCATACTCATGCAATAAGCACCAGCATCATGAACAACCAGACCAGTACCCTGCAAGCAAAACTCAGATTAGATAGTTAAACTTCAAACTGAGTTATCCAAATATTTCACTAGGCATGATTTTGGGAATGCCCTACGAACTCTAATTTGCCACATTGAGCTGATAAAGCCATAACAGAATCATAATATAGCGGCCTCATGAAACAGACCTCTCATTTAGGACTGTGTTCCATTGTTGCCATCATCATCATAGTTATGCAAGTATATTATTTATACAACTATTTAAATATAAGAATAACAAATAATTACAAATACATTACAGTACCTTGGCAGGAGTTGGAAGTTCTCTTTCTTTTCCTAAGAAATCTGCAGACTCACAGACAGGGCCGACTACATCAAAAGTTGCTGTCTCCGCATTTGCTGGGGCAGGGGAAACCAGCTCTATATGCTGCATAAAAAACATGACATTAAAACATCGGCTGAAAAAAACAAGGCATAACAAAGATGCATTAGGGTAGCAATAACATCAAGTAATTAAAATGGTCTTCAGTTCTATCAACTTCAAAGCAACTTCTTTAGACAAAAGCTTTAATGGTGTTAAATTTAACTGGGTTCATTTTAATCTGATTAAGGAAAAGAAGAGAGTTGTGTTGAATAGTTTACAGTTAACATGGTGACAAACCATTATGTAGGATTTGGATTTAAATGTCTGATATTACACAAGATTCGTGAAGGGACACATGTAGCAGATCCCACATGTGGGAAAAAGGCCTTGATTGTGGGTATTGTTGTTCTCATCAATAGTGCCACGATTGAACCATAAATAATGAAACAGAACGGCACCATTGTGGTATTGGTCAGGTGGAAGCAACTTGCCCCCATTAAGAGGAGGACACGAGGAACCAGGGCTTGAATCCTAGTGGAGCCACCCACATTGGGAGCTAGGAACCAAGGGATACAATTCTGTTCAATCAGCAGAACCGGGAATTAGTCCCATAACCGGTCCAAAGGGCCGACCAAAGCAGTGGGATACCCTGGTGGACTCACTGGGATGCCAAAAGCCCTAATTACAGTGAGTTCCGAAATAAATAAATAAAAGAAACAGAATTGCAACTGTAACTACATTCTTTGGCAAGGAGAGATCCAAACACCAGCATTCAGGATTTTTTCTTTTCATTAGATTTGGCAAAGGCAAAAGACATAACCCAACCAAACAATAATATATTAAGATTTTGAGTCAGTTTGATGGGGACAAAGAAGGAATTGATGACGTGTCTAGTGGGACACAGTACACCTAAGGTATGGAGAGTGTATGTTAGAAAATCCAAGAAAGGTGAGCTGGCCCCACCCCGTATATAGGGGAGATGTGGGTAAGGAGGGAAGAAAAAGGAAAATTCTGTTAGTTGTGAGTAGAGAGAGGATTCTCTCTTATTGGAGTGAGCATAGCTCTCAAGAGTAATAGGAAGGCTTGTTTCCTTTGCTCAATTTCCCTTTATCATCAATAAAATACACTATCATATGTTGATTAATCTCTCATTAATTCTTATTGTCGCATTTATAAATTGAGTACCTATCACAGTTTTTGTAGTACATCGCATACTAAGCACATGCACAATTGCATATAAAGGGTCTAGAATTCTTCATAAATGTCCAACATAATCCTTAGCTAAAGAGATCAGCACTGATATCAATGCTTTAAATGATAAGCCAAAAGAGACTAACAGGTACTTGAACAAATACCTGATAAGCATCGTAAAGACTTGGGCGGATAAGTTCAGCCATACTTCCATCAATCACAATGAAGTTTTTAGAGCCATTAGTTTTGACACCTGTAACCCGGTTAACTAAGCAACAGGTGTTTGCTATAAGTGATCTCCCTGGTTCAATGATGAGTATAAGACCGCGGGAAAGAACAAGCTCTCGTACCTACTCAAACAATGAAAATAAAAATATTCTATTAGTAGGTGTGAAAGGTACCATAAGAAAAGAACAGATTTAAGTATGTGATATTAAATAGCAGACAAAAAGAAGCAGATGGTCTGTGTTATGATTTATAACATATATGCAAACACACATACTGAGGCACCTTTCAAAGGATACACTAAGACTTAAATAAATACTACATATAGTAATTTCATTGAGGCTACTTGGTAGAGCTGTGGGACATGCAACGTGCGTATGAGTTTATGGGGTTGAATTAAGTCCAAAACCTAAGTTTCATCAAACACATTATTCTCTCTAGACCTAAGACCCTGACTACTGTAACAATATACACACTCATGTGCATTTTACTGTAAGGGATTATTGACCACATGTCCCTGCATGTCACATTTACAAAGTGGATGTATAAATTATAATATTAAAATGCTACGAATGCAGATTTATCACCTGTATTCCTTATTCTTATAAGGAATTACAAACTTAACCACATAAAATGAAAAGATAAAGTGAGTTGTATGGATAGAGTCCTCACAGTATCAATTAGATCTCTGGGTTTAGGGAGGACTGCACCAGCATGATAATAATCTATCCCAAGTCCACCACCAATATTTAAATAATCAACTTCAAAACCCTGAGCTCGAATTTCGTCAATGTACTTGACCATAATAGTGGCTGCATCCCGGAAAATATCTACCTGGAAAGGTGGGGAAATAGCAAGCAACAACCATATTTAGGTAGAGTTTAGGAATCAACGTAAAACAGTGCAAATTGACCTATCAAAGCATAAATGCACACTAAAAGAAGAAGAAATATATAATGCATGTTTGAAATCACGGTGCCACCATGATTTTGCTGAAGCTCCAAAGTGTAAATTTTGCCAGAATCCCGAAGTAATAAACCACAACTAATAAATGCATAATAGAAGAAGAAAATTTAGATTGCAGAAAAGTATATCCGAAAGTCATAAAGCACAAGATGAAGCAGAAAAATGAAAACTTCTTTAGATAACCTTGGTAATGGTAGATCCAAGATGACAGTGGGCTCCTACAAGCTTTAGCTCATTCGGGTGCTCCTTCACGGCATCCAAAAACCACTGCAGCTTCTCATTTCTAATGCCAAATTTAGAGTTCTTATTGCCGGTGGCAACATAAGGATGGACCTAAGGATAACAAAGATAAAAACATTTAGATACTTTTATAACAAATAACAATAAACTTATAAAACAAAATATTAACAATGCAGATGAGAGATAGAAATTCAGACATATGAAGTAGGGCCATTAGTGATGTTGGGCACAAAGCAATCAATGACAACAGAGGAAAAAGATTTTGTGATGATGATAAAAACAGGAAGAGGGAAGGAAACCACTGTAATCAATGCCGTTGAGGATTTTATAATGAATAGGTGTATCTTTTCCATCTAGGTGGACTCGGCTCTGTAGAAGAGATCATAGGAATAAAAAAATGCCATTGCTTGTGTGTTGATAGTTAAAAAGTATGAACTGTAGTTTGCCCTTAGAAATGTGTAACACAGAACTTAGAAGAATTGCTTGCTAAAAAATATAAAATCTTTATTTTCTTTTTTTCTGGTACAATTAACATCTTCATTTTCTTCTAGGCTTATAACTTATTTCAGAATTTAGCTAAAAAAAATTTAATATTGATTTTATCCATTAGAAACTTCTTTGTAACTGTCTGCACCACATTTGCTTACTGTTTACCATTAAATGGAGAAAAAAAATCTTGTCTTCAAAAAATTGTTAAAAGCTCTATGTGAACCACAAGATACATGGGTCAAACTCTACAACTCATTATATAAACTCCCAAAAATATACCTGCGGATCTACATCAGGATTGATCCGGAGTAAAACATTCACCCTCTTTCCAGCAATTCTTGCAGCTGCCACAATGTTTTCCAAGTCAAACTCACTGTCAATGTTGACAAACACGCCTGCTTGGGCAGCCAAAACCAGATCCACCAAGATCTTTCCATTTCCATTAAAGATACACCTATTCATTAATATAGTGAACCAAAAATACAGTAAGGATCTCATAAATTTTCAACAAAGAAAAGTATAACTGATGGAAAATTGAAGTATGACTGAACCATAGTGACACAGGTTCTAAACTTCAGTTCCGTATTGATAGCACCGACACTCCAACTTGAAGGTTAATCTAAGTGTCCAACACATGTAAGTGATCAAGACCGACTCGACACTAATGATTACATCCAATCACTTCTATTTTTTCAAATTAATATCAATGCCTATGTGTCGGTATCGTGTCTGATGACAGTGCTTATTACATTACATTAAAATGTATATAAAGCTTACGTATAGAATTAAAATATCATACCATAAGTCAATTAATTCAAATCAAATAAACAAACCAATTCCATTCAAACTCGTGTTTATCAAAAGCTTACCCTAAACAAAACACATTTAACCAATTTAATAAAATCAAATTGACACAAAATCACATCTAATAAAAGCTCAATGAACCTTGTGGGATCAAATCCGGCGCGAAGAGCGAGTTTTAGCTCATTCCCACTAACAAGAACAGCACCACAACCCAAGCTCCTCAAATGCTCCAAAATCTTCAAATTATTATTAGCCTTAATAGCATAACCAATAATTGATGTCAAGCCTTCCAAAGCATCCTTATAAGCTTCAACATTTCTAGTAATTTGGGGCTTACTGTACAAATAGAAAGGTCTTCTCTCAACAGATTCCATAATCTCATCCACCTTGAGACCCTCACAATACAGATACCCATCTTCGGATTTGTTGAAACAATGCTGAAAATGAGTGTTCTTTGTGTCTTCTAGTGGGGTTTTGACGGTGTTCACTGCTCTAAGAACAAGGGGTTTAATAGTGCCATTGAATCTATGAGGTAGAATTAAGTTTTGGGGTAAAGGGTTTTTGTTGAATGAGTGATTATAGGATTTGGGAAGGGAACAAGAGTGAGAAAGAAGGTGTGTACCTGCCATGGTGGTGATACACGAGCTGGGTTGTGAAAAGATCGAAAGTCAAAACCCTCGTTAAGGTTCTTTGGTTTTTCTTTCTATGTTTTGTCGAAAAGGGAAATAAGGTTTTTTTGGGCTTTAGAATCATTTTTCTTGGTTTGGCCCAAATAATGAAAACAATTTATAGACGGAGGTTGGTTTTTGCATTCCATTTTTTTTTATACATTCTCCATTTGCAAAAACTATTTTAAAGAAAAATAATTCTAGAAGGCTTAAATATCTGTGTGAGAATCAACTTTTGAAGCACATGAATTTGTATTTCAAAAGTTAATTTTAGAACTAGTTATCCATTTTTTATGTGATTTGTTTTAATAGAAACATAAGCTTCGTTCAAATGCAAATATGATTTGAGAATGCACAAGTGTTTAGAAATCTATTTATAATCTACAATAATAATATATACAAATTGGAATAACTTAAAGCTTTTAATTTCTAGCAATTTAGATAAAAGAAACTATACATATCACACGTGACTGCTTTTCCATAATCATCTTCATACATTAATTACCTACATGTGCAAAATTTATAGGTTTCAAATAGTATTAATTAACATTTATAACATATGCCGTTACTTGCAAATTTACATGAAAATCTCCTTCATTTACATATTATTACGAATGAAATTAAATGATGCATCAATTACATCAGTTACAATAATTAAATTGAATAGCCATGATAAAAATGGAAGTAATAATAATAATAGTAATAAGAAATGTTTCAGATTCATTCCAATCCTGTTAAATTACAGATGTCAGTTGCTTCACTTTAAGTTATTATTAAAACAATCAAAACATTAAAATGAGTGTCAGAAGGAAAGTGTTCTTAATATTCATGTTTTCTAGTTTGGTTGGAGTATTTGATTGTTAGTTGCATCTGAATTAGAGTATCCTTAGTCTCCCTATTTTATTATATATATTTTGCTGTTCAAAAAAGATGTATCTTCACCATGGAGATTGGGAAGGTAAATAGGAAATAAGAACAGGATTTTGCTCCCGTCCCCAGAAAACAATTGGAACAAAATGCACACATAAGAATGTTAGTTTAATAGTATCCAGTATCAGCTAGCCATTAAGAATGTCCTATGAAAGCAATATCTTTCCATTCAAATTGGAGTATGTGGATATGGTAATTTAGCTATTGATCCAAGCAATCACAAACAGCATGGTTGAATTTGGGTCCGTCAAACTGCATCTGATGAATTGGCGAAAGAGAAAATCTAACAAAATATACCAAGAAATTAACTCAAACTATATTAAACCAGGAAAACAAACTAATAAAAATGATACACCAGATAAATCTAGAAGCTACTTTTTTTCGAGTACAACACAACAAAATTACTATACATACATAGTAGTTTAAAAGAGGCAAGGTACGGTGAGAATAAAAATACATAGTTCCTGCCTTCATGTTAGAATTCCAATAGCTTCTATTTAATGTCTCCTAGGACCATTGAATCCCTAAACAACCAAATGACAATTTCGTTTGTTACTTAAGATTCCATGTACTGGGAAGGTGGAGGGCTTGTTTTGGTCTTCTCATGAGCTGCAAAACGGTTCAATATCAAACATTTTGTATGTCACTTGAGCACTTATAAGCAATAATTATTTAAGCCTAAAAAACTTACAAAAATATTTCACAGTAAACAGAAATTTACAAGCTAGATCCAATTGAACAGCGTGCATGATAAATTGGTGCTTTGAACAAGAGAGTTGCCAATATTTCAGTACAGCAAGGTGAAAAAGAACAAGGGTGACATACCACTAAGCCCACGGATCTCCACTTCTCTCCATTCTTGTACAAGGGCACAGCAGCAACACATCAAATGAGAGAGAAAATCATCAACAAAACCACCCTACCATACAAAGTAACTGTGAGTAATATGAAATATTTAAAGAGATCAGCAAATGTAAGCATGCACATAAGCCCAAATCTTATTGTGTAATAATTTTATTGTGTTGTAGGCCCTACCCCTACAAGTAGAGACAGTTTCCAGGATTTGAACTTGTGACCTCCAATCTAGGTCACAAGGCAACCTTAATGTTGCGCCAATGCTCATCAAATACATTGTTTTTTATAACTGGCCTTCAAAATTATACAAGTAGATTCTATTTAAAAATAGTAATTATAAGAGTTATAAGAGTTCGTAAAATTGTACAAAAAGGATTAATAATACTGAACAATAGCTAAGAACTGCTAGCCAGCTGCTATCTCACAAAAATAGTTGTGCTTATGGTATATAACCCTCAAAGTAAAATGAATACTTTACACAGCACCACAAAAAAATGGTACCAGAGAAGGCTTTATATATCTGCATCTATAACAAAGCAAGCTATATATAAATCCACAAACACAAGTTATATATAAATCCACAAACACGAGGAGTAAAGAAGTGATGAGAAGACATATTTAAGTCGAGAGAAGGAAGGAAGCATTACCGTGATGTTCAACATCTTCCGAAGCTTTCTCCTTATACAGCAAGTGTAGCAACAACATGATAAAATTAAAGAATATGCCATCAATTCATTACATGCTTCTGCTGAGGCTGAACAAACAAAAAACTGAAATCATAATCGCAGAACCTCAATAATGTGTAAGTGTTCGAAATAAACCAGAATGACGGTAAGCATAACTCATAAGTTATATAAATAATCTTAATTACAGAAAATCATGTCTTCATTATTGGTATATTTCTTCAAGATTCTACTGCAGCGTTCAAAAGACATAAAATTGCAGATAAGATGACTTCTAAATATCCAGCTATGCTGAAATTGACGATGATGCCAGGATTTCATAATGCCAGCTTCCCACAAAAGTCACAGTAACCCACAAAGATATTTAAGTATTTAACTACGGCACAAAATCTAAATTGAACCCAAATTGTGTATAATATTAAAATAGACACCAACTTGATTCACTAAATTTTAGCTTAGTTTGCTAGAAACATTATTCAAATGTAGATTCATCACTTTAGTGCTCACACATACAAGATAGCTAACTTACACATGGGCCTGTTTTTTGCAACCGTAGCAATCTTTGAAAATGTTCCACAAGGATAGAAGAATGTCTTCAGACCTGCAGATCAAATGTTATTATTAAGAATGAAAAGTATAGAGGTATAAGATAGGACCTATTTTTAGCTGAAGTATTATTAACCCTGTTTTTCTGCTGTTCAGAGAGCTTCTTATCTTTCGGTTTCTACTAAAACTTTACTTTATCAAAACATAAGGGGGTTTTATGCTCAGTGGAACTACACCTGACAATTATCCATGCATGATTCAACATGCAAGGTAAAAGCATCTAGTCTAATTCAAGATTCACAGAAGAAAAAAAAGGTGTCCAATAACATAAATTTTCTTATTCCTGATTCAAAATTATTCATTTTATTCCAGGCACATACCATGCTATCCTATTTCCTAATTTTCTTTTTAACTCTCATCAGATTATGAGCCGAATAGCATCACATGTAAACCACGAAGACAGAAAAGAAGAAAGTCAAATTTGGCGAAGATACTATTCTACTACAGCTGACGAAACTTTTAAAATATCAAGCAGGAGAGAACATACAAAGAGAAGGTTCTGAACAACAAGCAAGTAAATCAGTGTGCCACTCTGCCTGCTGATATGAACCTCCGGTTGACATCAGATCCTTTTGGGAAACAGAAAATCTGTTCAAGGCCATGCAAATGAGCACCAAACACAGTCAATGAGTTAATCGCCAAAATAGTAAGACAGATTAATTTATTAAAAATAACTAGCATTATGGACTGCATGCCAATGTAATAAAAGAATGGAAGAAGCAAAAAATTGAGTAGTTAAAACTAAGGATAATCATAGGGAAATAATCTGATTTTTGATTAACTAGTTATCCTCAGTGAACCTAAAACATGTTAAGTTGTGGAAGAGGGAAATGGAATTACCTTGATGTCGAAACAGTACTATCAGTTTTTGCATAGTATTTTTCATCTGATGAAAGACCCTTCTCATCATTGGCATTAGAATAACTGTATTTCTCTTTCTTGTGACTTTTTTCAGGTGAACAGTTGTCCGGAAGAGAATACTCAGCAACTTTTGTGACATCTAATAAACGTTGAATGACTTCACATTGATTCATATCCAAATTTGCTTGTGACCTTTGTAGCTCTAGGTTAAGTTTTTCCTTCTCTTTTTTAATAGCTTCAGTGAAAGAACAGTTTGGATACGAACAGGAGAGAGTTTTCTTCAGCACTGCAGCATCATCCTTGTCAGGATCGGGTTTTAAAATAACCGTATGTGCCTGTTGGTCCTCATCGTCTAATGTGTATTCACGTTGATCCTTTTCAATAACTTCAAGTCTCTCCTGAATGATTCAGAGTAGCAATTGATTATCAACCACATTTAAGCAAAATTTTCAAATGCAGTGCTACCATTACAGTAACAATATAACACAGGTCAAAGTCCTTACAAATTTAGGGAAATATGCAAAATCCATAAATAATGTGCTGCAAATTGTGCAACACCCCCACAAACATGAGGAAAAGGAACAGGGATTTGATTAATTGCTCGATTGATTACAACTTTGACTACCGCCTATTTGTATAGTATTGCTAATTTAAAAAGGTAAAAGTAAAATCAAAAGCCAACTCTATCTAAAGGACCAAAAAGATGCAGCTAAACCATATGAACCGTGCTAATCCTGACTAATGAGTTGAATCCTAATTTACATTATGTGCTTTCTTATCCTGATAGAAAATAGTACAACAAGACATCAAGCACACAGTTGTTCACGTGTGAAGAAAAAGGGACAGGACTCATTTCTACATATGACCGTCTCAAAGTGTGAATCTTAATACTTTTGACTTTCAAAAAGAATATTCTGACAAATGCTATTTAAACAAAAGCATAGTAAATAATTTTTCAAACACAAACATAAATGAATCCTTTTGTGAAGACATTTCAAACTAACTTTCCATCCATTTAAGCATAGTAACTAGGATCAAACTAAACAACTTCATGTAGTTTAACAGAATCGGAATATTATATGCAATATGCAAAGAAGTGGAATAAAATGCTGGCGCGGTAAATCAGTAGTTTATTAGATTCTAAAAAATTTCAAAGAATCACTCCCCAAATGAGTAAAATACCACAAACTTTTCCTTTATTTTTTATATTTAAATTTTATAGTGTATCAACATTGGAAAATACCATTCACAACAAGAGATATCAGATAAACAAATACCCTGACTCGAGCATTATCCACAAGAGTAATGAGAGGAACAAGACGTAAGTATCGATCAATTTCATTCTGAGCCTTCCTGAATTGATAAACAATGTTCCATCCCATAGCCAGCAAATAAAGGTAGCTCCTGTCTTGACAACTATTAACCAATATATAAGACCTTCTAAGAGCATCTTCAAGCTGCTCCAACGGCTCCCTAGTTTCTGGATACCTCTTCAGCTCCGAGATCTTGAGCTGCTCCAACAAGTTCCCAATTAACTTCAAATGCTGTGCAAATTGCCTGCAGTTTTTCTTATGCATCCTTGCAGTGGTTGCAGCTTTCGCAATCATAGCAATCAACTTCACAGCATCTACCCCAGTCAATTGCGCCAAATTTGCAAAATCCCCCATGTTTTCCCAAGATGCCATTCTCTCAGATAATCAACCTAAAATCAAATTATATCATCTCAAAACATCAGTTTCCAAAATTACACTTATAATCACTAATTTCATCATAAAACATCACAATCAACAACAATTACAAAAACAATGCATCTTCTCCAAAAAAAAAAAAAACATGCATGAATATTATTTATACTTTGTAAGAAAATAGAGTACGTTTTTCCTCTGAAAATCAACCTACAATCAAACTATATCATCTCACAACATCAGTTTCTAAAATTGCATTTATAATCCATAATTTCATCATAAAACATCACAATCAACAACAATTACAGAAACAGTGCAACTTCCCTAAAAAAAACATGCATGAAAATCATTTGTACTTTGTAATAAAATAGAGTTCATTCTACCTTTGATAGTGCAATAGATTGCTCCACTCGATCGTAGACGAAATGAAGCAAAGGAAATCTTAAGAATCGATTATTTCAAACTGGATCAACCATTCCTCTAAAAAATCTTTTCCAGAAATAGCATTATCCTTCAAGATCTTGAACACTGCTAAACATAGCAAAAATCAAAAAGTGAACAAAAAAATTCAACCTAAAAAAAGAAGAAAAAAAAATAGTGAACCGAAAAATTCTTGACACTGAAGAAATTTAAAAAAAAAAAAACTACAATATCACTGAATCAGCTTGAAATCCATGACTAAGCAGTCTAAACAACACAAAATTCGAACATTCTATTCATTTTTTTTAATTAATAATTACGTTTAAAAGAGGAAGAAAAATAAACTAGCGAAATAATTCATCACCGGTTACACAAAATGCAGATGAATTTAGTTTTGTATAGCTTGTGATTTTTAAGTAGTGTTAGTTAGTTATACGAAATTGACGAAAGGAACGAAAAAAGTTACGAGAAAAGAGCATAGAATTCAGGTGATGGCAGGCATTGCTTTGCGGGAAGGAGCACTTTGTTGGTGAGAAAACACTCTTTGTTTTTTTTTTCACTCTCTCTCTTCTTCTTATCGCTCAGTGTTTCGGTTCGGTGCTGTTCTGTACAGCGCCGTGCTTGGCCGCTTGTGTTGTTCAGTTATAAGTACGTAATTGCCCTTCTTTTGTTCGTTTTATTGCGAAATTACCATCTTTGGTTCACGGACTGTGTATTACTGTAACGGCGTGATACGGACAGGTAGATAATAGACGGTTGACTCTTTTACTTTCAGAACAGAAGCTGTTCAGTGTAAGTACATTTACAAATATTTCTATAACACTGTGCCAGCTGGCAATTTATTTATACAGACCTTCGTAAAATAAGAGATGAGAACTTAAATTTCGATGTTGAGAGAATAAAGTTTGAGTGCAGTTTTTTTATTAAATTGAAAATTAGTATTATATTTAATTATTTTACAGAAATTATAGAAAGATAATAGAATATTAATTTTATTAAATTGCATTTGTTAGTATTAATGTATTCATTATTATTATAAATATAAAATAAAATATAATTATTTAAAAATGATGTTCATAATATAAATTAAAAAAAAAACCTTGAGAAAAAAGTCATTAATATTATACTCAAAAAATTACACTTATTTAAAGAAAATTTTATTTTGTAAATGTGATTAGTTTTATGCATTTACTACTATCTCTTATAAGAAATAATATTACCTTTGTTCTTAAGTATAAATTTCGTAAATTAAATTGCAAGTATTAAAAAATCAATTATAACTATTTTTTTTTTATAATTTATGTTGTTGT
>JBBPBO010000002.1:6956823-6970042 GCA_037974295.1 Cicer cuneatum | reverse complement strand
AGTAAATATCCTCTAATAATGTTTTTTTTTATGTTTCAACATAATTAAGTTATTTCATGATTTTACACTTATTAAAAAAATTATATAAATAAAATAGAAAAAACGATTACTTTTATTAAATTATTTTTGTTAAGTATTGGTGCACTGTCTATTTTATAATTGTATAGTAAAAAATATTATATTAAAAATAGTGTGAGTAGTATTAATTAGATAGTTCAATTAAAAATATTATATTATAAATTAAAAAAATCAATTATTTAAAGATAATTTTTTTTACAAATGAATTAATTATTTTGAAATAAAAAAATATTAATAGCTTAAATAAAGATAAAAAGATAATTTAAATAATAAATATATTTTAAAAATTATAATTATTTTAGTTTACATATATAAAAAATATATTCTCTTATATACATAGAACCAGGCAGAGTATATTATAAAAAAGAATGAAAGTACTTTTAACCAAATTCAAATATCTAGTTTTAGAAAGAAAGAAAAAGAAATCTTGATTTGGGAATCTAGAGATTCGAAAGAAACGAGCTAGGTTGGTGATGATCGAGAAATATAAAGGCACTAGGCAGGTTAGTTGGAAGTTACCCCATATAAGAGGTTAAAGTGAAAAAGAAAAAGGACCAATTAACCAGCATGGACCGGAAAAAGGTGAAAAGGCCAATAGCGTCATTTAAGGAGGAATAAAATTTAATTATAGTAATTATGGCAAAAGAGGTGTTTGTTCAGCTAAAGCAGTAGGCAATTAAGAAGAGTTAATGAATATTTTGGATATTCTGCTTGTTGGAATAGTGAACATCCATTCTCGATCTGTGCCAACTGCGACGTGATATAAAGGGTGCACATGTTATGACTGCCACGTGGCATTCATCCTCTTTCTTTGTCTTGTTTGTTGTGTTCTCGTCTTGTCTTTCCTCCTCACAAATCTCAATCTGCACCCAACTTCATCCATCCTAACTCTACACTCTCTCGATTCATGGCTTATAGTTCATGTAAATATCGCCGTGGATGGATATTACTCTTGGTCCCCATCCTCGTTTTTTTCTCTACTTTTTTATTTTTATCATCAATAATGCACTTAGTTTCCTCAATAAATCAATAATGCACTTACTCTTTCTACATTATTTAATATTTATAGAAAAACATCCATAAATGTTTCATTAGAGTATTTCTTAATAATTTAGATATAAAAAAATATTAAGATTTATGTATTCCAAATTTTTACTTTTTTAAAATAAAATTATTATTTTTTATTATTTAACAATGTCATGTAAATATTCGTTAGCAACCCATATTTATATAAATAAGAGAAACACTAGAGACACACCGTTTAATATACTCTTTTTACCCTACTTTCAATTAGATGAATGTGAATATTTATTGTTGCAGAAACGTCTATGAAACTCGGGAGCAAAAGCTGAAGGAGGTGTCGGTTAGAGTTTCGTGAACATGGATGAGTAAAGATGTTTGAAGGAGATGAAATGATTGTGATTTGAGAGGTTGAAAATAATTATTGATTTTTAATTTAAAAGAAATTGAATTTTGTGAACAATTATTTATCGTCACCAAATAATTATTGATTTCAATGTATAGTAAAACGGTCCGATAATTTCATCACCATTCACCGCTATTAAATTTCAAATGTTACGGAAATTAACATTTTAAGAGTTTATGTGCGTTCCTTCCTTAAAAAAATTATGTGTGTCAATTATATCTTAAAATTACATATTTCAATGCTAAAATTCGACGACATCTTGTGGCTGAATGGAATTTACATCATAGTAGCTTTTTTGAATTAATGGAGGAAATTCAAAGTCATTGGGAAGGGTTGAGAAAAGGAAACGTACAAATAGAGAGAGTCTATTGCAAAACATAGAAGACAGACAAATATTAACAATTCAAAACTCAATAATTAAAAATAAAATAAAATAAATAGCAATAAATTAATAATCATAACCAAGTTGAGGGTCAAAAAAAGGGGTAATAATTGAGAGTGTAACAACTAACAAAGAGTACGTTACACTGTTATGTATATTTCTAATTAACAAATAATTTTATTAAATTATCCATTTCAATTGTGGTAGATTTTTTACTTTTATAAATTATATTTATTTTAATTTTTTTTTGTTAAAATGACACTTATGATGAAGTAAATACATTTATTAATTTCTCGTGAGTTATAATAGTCATCTTAGGAAAATTGAGCAAGCCGTTTAGTTTTTTTAATTCTTTTAACAAATATTGGCTTTATCTAAGTACCAAAAAATTGAGACTATTTTTATAAATTTAAATTTAAAAATAACTGATATTAATGTGTTACATCAACACAGGCAACGTCTGACTCAAATATTAACAGAGATATTTAATTAAAAAATAGAAACAACAATTATTTTAAAATATTAATAAAATAAGAGAGTGTTTAAGACCCACTTATATGTTCAAGAATCAATTTAATGGTATATTCTTCTTAAAAAGTTAATAATTAAAGTGAAAAGTTGTGAATTTTCAAAATTGACGACTTATAGGACTATAGTAGGACCCATGAATAGTAACTGAAAAGTGGTTTATACCGCATTTGACCTCGCACAATCTTTTTTTCTCCATTTATTGTTGCTCAGCCTAAATTTTGTTTCAAAGCGTATTTTAACTTCTGCAATTAAATTAGTGTACTAATTTTTTTGCTAATTAATAACTATAATTATTAGTTTTTTTATTCTAACAATGGAACTCATTAATCCCAATTGTAGGCCTGATACACCTATATGATTAGAACAATATATTATGGGGTTATTATTTTATAAATTTTGAGAATATTTAAAATATTTAATTTAAAAAAATTACAACTACATGTGCACTTACTGCTATTGTTTGTGCTATCCATGTGACCCACTATATCCACCTCATATTAACACACTGACGGCCCTTTATTATGCGTGTTGGTGATCTTTTGCATGGAATATACGAATGTTTTTCTATTAATTGGTTGGTATTTTTTTAATCAATGTATAAATTACACAATTAACTCTTTAAGAGTACTCCATGACCATAATCTTTTTCAATTTTTTTTTATAACAAACCATTAGCGTAATCATTTTTTAACTAGAGACAAATTGCGATACTGCTGGAAGGCAAATAAATAACATTATTTTTATATGGTCACGGGAAAAAAGCAAGCTTGGTGGGTGCATCACTATTATATTCAACACATAGTTTATATTCCCATGACGATTTTCTTTTTTATCAAAATTTGGACCTTACAACGTCAACGTGGTTTCCGGTATTGGGTTTCTGGCTCATTTGAGTAATTTTTAGCATTTTTACTTTATGAATCATGAAAACATATTGGGTGCAACTGTGCAAAAACAAGACATAGCATAAGGATAATATGATCATAGTAGTGGACCCATTTTAAAAAATATTTAAAACTCTAACTATTACATAAAATTGTTTTTTAGAAATAAAGTTAAAATTTGATTTTATTTTACAATTAAAATAGTGTTTTAAATGATATTATTTTGATTAATATATATATATATAATTATAATGCATTGAATTGACATAAATTAAGCTACAATTTTAATAATAAAAATAAAAAAACTTACGAGTTATTATTTTTGAATAATCGATAAATTTTCTACAGTAGGAAAAAAGTGGTGCACAAGGAAGGCATGATTACCACTTTTTCATCTAGGCAGAATCGTTTAGTTTTCATCACATTTTAGGGAAAATGAAGTGGTTTGAACTTTATGTCTTGGTCGAATTTTCATTTAGGCTACAATGTTTTGTCTGGATGGTATACATAGATATGAGATTGAATCGGCTTTTAATTTGTCCTATACTTGGAAATGCCACAAATTGGGACCCTCCGGCACATTGGTTGATCATGAAAAATACACACACCCAATTGACAAGATAATGTGTCGTTTGGCTAAAATAAATTAAACAATTGAAGAGCACATAAGCGTATATAATTTGCAGTAGTATACCTCACCGTGTACGTGTGTGCAAAATGTAAAATGGCAATTTTTTGGTGTTAGTGGGAGTAATTAAATTCCTTACATGTGGAATCCAAAAATATTATCATTTGATTTAACCAACGGTTCAGATTTATTGAAATAAAAAAATAATATTTTGATTCAATCTTATTTATATTTCTCTTACAGAAACGCGCATAGAAAAGAAACACACAATCAACAAACTTTGCTCAAACACAGTGAAATAGATTTCAACAAAAACTAGTAAATGGGAAGATTGAAATGGATTTGAAACTCGGTTTATCTTATAAATCTTCGTTTTTTACGATACACTTTTTTTAAGAAAATCATTCATAGTTAAATTAAGCAATTAATTGGTAAAGCAAAATCATACAAACTCTATTAAACGTATGTCTTAAATCTTAACTCTATTTCTACATGTGAATTAAACAATGGTACTATCTATGAGAAAAAAATCCAAGGATTAGATTAAAGGAAAAATCCTTCAATATCTTTGTGTTTCCTTGTAATATTGGCAAGGTGCTTCCACTATAGGTTAACAAACAAAACCAATTAAATTATTTTATACGTCATCATCTACAAAAGAGTGAGAATGTGTAAATGTTCTTAATTTTTTTTATTTTCAATAAATCTGAACCATTAGTTTAATCTAATGATAATTTTTTTGGGCATCGTTGGTGGGGAAATTAATTGTTCCTCATCCTAGAAGTCACCATGTTTTTGTACCTATTTTGAGTGTTTTTAAATATTGTGATTAAGTAAAGGCACAACTTAAATGCATGAAAAATGTGTTTTTACTAAAATAAAAGTTAAAAAAGCTTAAGAAGTTAACTTTTTTTCTCCAAAAAGGCTAGATAAACGTTAAAAATCTAGTGGATGTTTATTTTTTGAAAAATAATTTTTTTTTTAAAAATAAGTGTTTATTTTAACTTATTAAAGAATATAAAAGACTTTTAAAATATAACATTGTGATCAAGAAAATACAAAATGCTAAATATAAATGATGTATTTTTTAAAATAATAAAAATAGTTGATTTAATACTTTTATTGTTTTTGAAAATACAAAAAATTGTTATTTTTAAAAGTCTTTTATTTTTTATTAATAAATAAACTTAACACAATTTTTTGCTTGATAAATAAAATATATATTTCATTCACTCAATGAGAATATTTTAAAGAAAAAGAAATATACATTTTTAATAAAAGCTAATTTTATATTAACAGTAAATAATAATCTTTAATTTCATCAACTTATAGTCATAATTTTCATCATCAAATAATTATTCAATCAATTATTTATATTTATTATTGGGGTAATATAAACCGTCGGTATAGATCATTTAATCCAATATTGAATGTTAGTAGTAACATTCACTCAATGAAAATATCTTGATCCATCAACCGTAATTATCGTCCACCCACATCTTTGGTGGACCTTCCCAAAGCATGCTATCGTCCATTGACAAATTGGACATCATTGCTTATTTGTAGCTGTTGTCAAATGTTATGAATCATGGCCATTTATAATTAACCCATGAGATGGTATAGGACCAATCATAATGTAGGAGAAAGAAATTAAACTTTTAAAGACATAATTGAAAATCATTTTCTTTTCATTATTGTTCCCTTTCACGTCTTATATCTAGAGCAATCAATGGCCGTGTTGGACAAACTTATAAATACATAAAATTTGGGAACAAATCCAGTAACAAAAATAAATGGTTTGCACCATACTAATAGGTTGAAATGAATTTCATTACAAATTAAAAGTGTCATAAAAAAAGTTGCATTATTACAAAATAAGGTTAAATATGTTTTTAATTTTTATAAATTTTCAACTTTTTAATTAAAAATTCAACATTTAATATTTACAAAATTAACATGTATGGGTTTTTATAACATTATAAAAAATTAATATAAAAAAGGGTTAAAATTCAATATCTAGTGTCCATTATTTGAAATTTTTTAAATTAAACGGTAATTAAACATATTTCTTTATAAAACATACGCAAACTTCATTTAAAAAAAATCGTAAAAATGTCTATAAAATGTCATCTTAATAACAAGAAGTTTGTCTTTGTAATATTAGAAAACAAAATTTAAATGGCATGAAGCCCAACAATTCTAAAATGGCTATTAACGTTATTAATAGACAAAGGGAAGGGAATGTATCCGTATATGCTTGGCTGGGTACACATAAAAAATATTGTGGATATTAACTAAATATTTTAAATGAATTCTTAAATTTTAATTAATATGACAAATGTCGATATTATTAAATAATACATCATATTTTAGATTCGAAATTGAGATCTTACAATTGCGTAATTTAATTATAGTGATATTTATTATCTAAAAAAGATATTTTAAAGGAACAAACCAAAAAAAGTTAAAGTAGAAGAGGGTGATAATGCCAAAACACTGGGTGGCGGTAACAATTCTCTAATTCTTTTGAAAGGTGTTTTTGCTAATGCAATACATCTTTATTTGCGAGGTTTCTATTTGCACCACCATTTATCTAATGCACCCTCCTTCATATAGCAGTGGTCATCTTCGACCCTAATTTCTTTCCTCCCTTCTCTCTTCTCATCCGATCTTCCTTGAAAATTTAATTGTCTTGCGTGAACTTTGAATTTGGTGTTTTATTTTCTCTATGCAGGTTCTTGAGTATAAAGTTAAGAAAAGGGCTATCATTTTTTTTTAACATACTCAATCACAAGGACACAAAATTTATAAATATAGAATTTTATATATAGTGTTTAAGAAGAAAAAACATTGAACACATCTTCTTAATTGGGGACTCTCTGTTAATGGTTTGCACAAGATTAAGTATCAACCGGTCTATGAAATGAATGAATAATTTTTGTTGATCAAATTATAACTCAAATATTTGTTATAAAAAAATTAAAAGTAATATTTTAAAAAAATTATTGGAGACTTTAGAGTGATCGTGATCATCCTATCAGTATTTGATTTGAAAACTTTCAAAAGATAAAATCATTTTTACAAAGACTAAACCCTTACCTAGCACATCAATCACAAAGATTGAGAGTTATCTTCTTGAAAGTAAAAATCAGTAGAAAAAATATACCTTCTGACAGAAGTATTTTGGGAGGGGAAATGAATTTACTCGTTAGGGAGGTGCATTGGAAAAAAATGGTGGTGTAAATAGTAACCCCTTATTAGGGCTCTAAAGCTATCGTATATGATAAAAATATAAATTATTTTGTACCAGGAAGAACCAAAACTTCATCCTCTTGGGTATGAACATATCAACAAACTCTGATTAACTGTTAGATTAGTCTCCAAAATATTGTGTGGGGTCTAAAAGCACATACAACAGTGATGATGGAGTTAAAAAAAAAATTGAAAAATCAAATTAATCTGTTAGGAAGGTGTGTTGGCAAAAGGGGTGATTAAATAGCTGCCTTCTCATTAGGCCCCTCACCCAAGAGAAGTCAATGAAGTTTTGTGTTCTTTTCCTTAAACTTGCAACTTCCCTCTTTATTCAATACCTTCTTCATGTGTTTTTGTTTGTTGGTATCTTGGTGTGAATTTTATTTCTCATATTATTATTAAAAAATTAAAAATAAGGGTTAATAGATTTTCATTTATTATTTTCTATTTAGTTTTGAAACTAAAATATTAAAAAATAAAAGTAATAAAATGGAAGTGATTGTTAAATGTTTGACCCAAATATTACTCCCAATTATTTGCTACGCTATTTCCTTAGTGTTAAAAAACAAAAGGACAATAAAGGAAGGAAAGCTGAAGTTCAATAAAAGCAACCACAAAGATTAGATTATACTATTTAGAGTATAATAAAAATAATATTTAAAAAGTTAATATATTTAATCTTAATTTTTAATCAGACATATCGGTTTTTTAAATATCATTTTTGTTTATATTTTATTTCAAATAAAGTATTGATTAAGAAAGAATTAAATTTAGAAAAAAAACCGATACACACGTTACTAGACCGAATTAAGTGAGAATATTTGTTTATTCGGCCAAAGTACATATTACTAAAAAATATATATTATCTATTTATGTATTTCGAAAAATCTATTAATAAAACTTGAAACAGACACACTAGTCACATTAAATATCATTATTACAAATCGACAATTATTATCAATATAAGAAAGACCATGAGGTAAATCAATTCCTGTAACTCTATTATTACATGCTACATTAGGTATATACCATTTTGATAGCATGGGCCCACTTCAAACTGTCACTAATAAAAAATTTAAAAGATAGGAGCATTGGTGAACAAGAAGCCAAAATTGTAGAAAACAGACCAACATAGAGAGTATAAGTTAAGAATGAGAGTGAAAATGCTCTAGAAGAAATCCTTAATTTTTTCATCAATGACCATAGAACAAAGCACATTATAAGCCTCTTGTGTAGGATGGTAACTGTCCCAGAATACATAGCTTGAAGGGTTTGAACACGTGTCTGAGCTGTAATGGTTACATAATATGCTTACTTCTATGTTTCCTGTTCCACAGCATCCCCTGTCTGATACTTCAAAACCTAAACCATGCACAAAATATCATGAAAAAGTTATTCAAACATTAGAAAATACACTAATCAAACTAAGTAGAGATCTCTACATTTAAAAAAAAAAATTGAAAATGTTCATTATTATTTAGTTTTGAGTATATAATAAAGGCACGCGTTTCTAGAATTGATGATATAGTTAGACCTTTATACATATCATGTATAATTAATTGACTTTCTAATAACATGTAAATATATCGATGTATATATAAAAGGTAATAATGACTTTTTTTAATAATGTCAATGATTGTGTCTTCATTACCATATTTAGCAGGGTTTTGAGTAATATCCATTAATGGATTATAGATATCAAGGTAGACAAGCTTAGCCTCTAGAAATTGATGTTGAAAGGCATTAATTTGAGCTACTAGTTTGGAGTTGAAGAGTGCTGCTACTTGGTTTTCAAAATCTGAACATTCTCTTTGAATGCCTCCTCTAATTGTTCTCTGTGAGGGCACACACCCTATATTTGGCATACCAATTACTCCAATCCTTCTGCCTCCTAAACCATAAAGTTCCTGCATTCAGTTCATTTTTATATTTTTTAGTCAATAACTAATTACAACACTAAAAGAAGAAAATAACGTTAGAAGATACAACATTCTAATTCAAAACTCTGAACCAAACAAATATATAAATATGTCTATGTAAGTGACCCCGAGCACGATTGAAACCAACAATTGTATATGGTCCCTTTTTTTTTAGGGACACCACTTTCTTATTTATGTACGTTATGAAACTAAAAATGTTTTTTATGAATATAATATTTAACAAAAAAAATATATGTAAAGAAGCATCTTTCATAATTCATTGCATTACATATCAAAATAAAATTAGGAAGTAAATATATAACATCTAACATCAAGAAAAATTGACTACAAAGAGGATATTTACTTAATGGGATTTGGGAATTTATATAGTAAAAAAAAAAGGAATGAGAAAACATAACTATTAAAGATACATTGATTAACTTCAAAATGTACAAAGAATAGAGTGCACATGTGATATGCTTTTGTTTGTTTAACAGAACATACCTGCAAGAAGTTTGAGGCATGTGAAGCCAAAAAATCTGTGTATGATGGAATATCATACTCTGCTCTCCTAAATGGGGATTGAGCATAAGTATTTGCAATATCATCACTTCCTATGCACACAATGTATACACTCTTTGTTATTATCATTTCCATTCTCTTTTCTCCAACTGCTTTCTTTATCTTATTTTTGTATTCTTTGAACATGTTCAACTGCTCTGATAATGATATCACAAACTAATAACAACAAATAGAAAGTAAATTGTAGTTAGTTTGGACATATGCCAAAGTATGCATGCAATTAAGCACTCAAATTCCAAGATTAGGATAAACCGCTTAATTAAGTGTTTATAACATAAGTGTTTACCGCCTTGGGTCTCATTTACAAGAGAGAAAAACAAAAAACATCAAAATCAATGTATTCATTAATTGTTTTAACTTTTGATCATTTTTACAAATATATCTTTATTGAAAATTATGAGACGCTAAATACTCACTAATAATATTAAAAAACAAATATCTTAAATAAGGGTACAAAAATAATTTAAAGAATAAATGCATTTTAAAGATTATAACTTTTTCTTATATATATGAAAAAAATTCTCTAGAAATTTTCTTATAAAAATGATCGTAGGGAGTTATAGAAATGTTTATGTATAAGCGATTTATGCAACAAAAAGATAAAATAAAGTTATTAAACGCAAAATCACCCTAACATGTTTAGAGGCCTAAAATGAACGTTACGGTTACACATTGTCATGACGGATATGAGACTCTTATCTTAAACCACTGAGCTAGGTGAATATTTACGGTTAGTGTACCATGCTGTAATATATTCGTAACTAAATTGAATATTTTTTTGCCCTTATAAACCCAAAATTTAAGAGACCTAAAGTCCTAACTTGGATTGTTTGACTCTTGGGTCGGCTTTGTATAAATCATAAATTTTTTCATGACATCTTGAATAGCTTGTAGAAATAAGTTGAAAATAATCAATGGACATGTCATAGATTCTTTTTGTAAGTTCTCACAATCTCAAAAGATGTTACAAATGCTTGTGTGAATAGATAAATTCAAATAAGTAAATTTAAATATATTTACCGCTAGTTTAGAAGTTAGAGGATCATATCCAGCGCCACCAGAAGCAAAGCTCACACCTGTTAAGAGATCTTGAAGTTGTAGATTTGGATCAAGATAAGCTGGCAAAATTTTCTTGACTCCAAATTTTGAAGCTGAAAAAATGAATAGTATATTTGTTAAGAAACTTAACAAGAACATGTTCATTATATTTTCTTTCTATGTATATATACATTACACACTCAACATATATAAATAACATAATGAAACAACAAAGTAGTATTTTTTTTACCAATGATGTCTGAAGGGACTAAACCATTGCTGAACCTCCCAGTTGGTTGATTTCCTCCACCAAAGTCTCTACCATAAGGTGCAAAATTGCACTTGACAATAGTGTTGATGTAGTTGTTATTACCTGAGTCAACTACAGAGTCACCAAACACAATCAGTGCTGGGACTGTTTCATTGTTTGGTAGATTCAAAGCATCACCATAATGTAGAGAGGTAATTAGGATTGTAGCAAGACAGCAAAGAAGCTTTTGATTTTGAAAGAGCAACTTCATGTTTCTGTGGAATATGTCAACAACTTGACTACACCTTACTTAATTTTAGCTTAGTGTAAAGCCATTTATAAACCCAATTTTTTTCAACTGGTATCTCTTTACATTTTAAGAATGACAAATAAATGATGTTTCTTTTGTGATAGTTAATGAATCATCATACACCAATGAAATAAATAAATTTAATTCATTAATAATGAATTCATTTTTGTTTGAGTTGCCATTTTATATTATAGAAAAATTCAATTAATAGTGTTTTCTTTTGCATCACACAAAATGAGTTTTTCTCTCTCAATTGATTTTTTGTTCACGCAAAAATCAAAGACTAACCTTTGATCACTTGCTTAAAGGGACTAAATCATTTATCACTAAGACTAATAATGAATTCATTTTTTTTACCATTATTACTGAATTAATTCAGAGACATTTCTTCCAAAATAAATACAATTAATTTATATTTGTTCTTAAATTCCAACTCAACTGATAAAATGTTAATATTTTTATGTTGGACATCGTATATCGAGTTTGAATTTGGGATTAGCAGTTGTGTGAATTAGCTATAGTAATATTTATTATCTTTTGTAAGACAAAAAAATATTTTATTCATATTTTTTTATTTAAATATAAACAAAATTTAATAACTTATCTTTTATTTAATGATGATATCTCTAAATTGCACTTAATTTAATTTAACTCTTTAAATTTTAAATTATTCAATTTATTACTACTCCATTCATTTCAAATTGACTCGGTTGTACCGACGGTAAAAAAAATTAAATTGACCGTCGCTAATAGATTTTTAGTTTGCTCGCTGGTGCAACCTTCGTAGATTTTAAGTACGAGTAGGGATGGAAATAGGCTAAGCCGTTCGTCAGGGTCTATGGTCTGGCCTACTTATGGCCTTGTTTAATAAGAAGGCTAGGTTCAGGCTATTTTTAAAGCCTATTTATTTAAATAGGTCAAGTTCAGGCTTATATAAAAGCCTATTAGGTCTGAGAGACCGGTTTATATATATATATATATATATATATATATATATATATATATATATATATATATATTATTTATTAATGTTATTTTTTATTATTAATTATTAATATTATTGTTTCCTATTTTAAAGCCTATCAATTATGCTATTTTAATATATTAGATTTGATTATAATTTTATTAGTTTTCCTTATATAAAACTGTCTAATTTAGCCTATTTAAAAAACTGTAAAATATAACATTTTAATGTTTTAATGTGAATAAGGCTTTTAAATAGGCTTCCAGCTCAGGCCAGATTTTAAAAAAATGTCAGATCGAAAAAAAAAAGCCTATGATAGGCCGTAGGCCATGCTTAAGTTTAAAAAATTAATCGTAGGCCACGCTCAGACCTTTCAAAGCCTGGTCTGACCTATTCCTACCCCTAAATACGAGTTCCGTTGATTATAAGTATTTTTAAGTAAAATTAACTTAAAATTTAAATTATTTAAAAACTAATTAAACATAAAATAATAATGTTACTTTATATGAACTGTTGGGTACTATACCAATCAACATATTCAACAACTTTTATATACCAAGAAGAAAAAACTAGGATAAAGCAATTTTATGACAAACACATGCACTTATGACATAAAAATAATAAGAGTACTTTTTGGTAAGGCAAAGAAACAAAGTTAAAGTTTATAATTTATAAGTTATAAGATACGTTAGTTTATGAAGTTATACTTTATAACATTTTTTATAAGTTAATTTAAATAGTTTCTGAATTTATAGTTTATATTTTTTTTTAATTTTTTATTATTATTGTAATTAATATTTTTGTAATCTTTTATAATTTATTTATTATAATTTAAAATAGTTCTAATAGATAACAATTTAAAGTAAATAAGTTTAAATAAATTATTTACTATAATTTAAAATAAAAAACTAGCTAAATAAAAATATATACCAAATTAATAAATAATTTATTTATTATAATTTTAAATTATTTATA